>CM068369.1:65241719-66441958 GCA_034769895.1 Magicicada septendecula | reverse complement strand
GTCTCCACTTGATCATCACACATTGGCAGATTATTTTGTTCTAAGTCTTCCTTCTCGGTTAATACCTCTTCCGCTTCTTTAATTACCTGAGTCTTCTTTATACCTTCGGCGTCGATCTCCTTATCGCGAATATCTTCCTCGTTTCTGTCAAGCTCATTTTCAGATGATGATGTATTTGAGTCCCCTTCATTCTCAGTTTGTTCGACCTCATCTTCAGGTTGCAATTCTTCTGTGGTTTCATCATTGGGTAGTTCTTCTATCGCCGGTGTGTCATCGTCCTTTCTTTCTTCATTATCCTCAGGCTCTGGACTCACTTGTTCCATGTTTTTATCTTTGGGTACCTCCTCGGCTCTCGGTTCGTATTTTTCTCTTAAAATTGGCATCCATGTTTCACCGTCTCTTCGGAATTTTTCTACCATCTGTCTGATTCGTTGTCATTCGTCATCACTCATTCTCTTCTCATATTCATCTATTGGCTTGCCATATTTTTAAAAAAACTCGTCTATCCATTCTGCGGAAAAACTTGTTGATTTTCCGCAGTGTCACCTATTCGTGTGTCAGGCATGGTTGTTCTTTTGTGTTTGCCGGGCTGATTATAAATATAAAAAATATTTTCGTTTAATTTTTTTCAGCCTCACGTTGCTGGTCGCCAATTTGTAAGAAAACGCGATTCTTACCAATTTATAACTGTATTATAAACGTTTAATATTGTAGTATTTGAAGTTAAAAGTGTGTTTACAATTGAAAATTAAAGTTACAAGTTATGATGAACCGAAAAAATTATAATTGTCTTTATACTTATTTAGTGAATATAATGATTAAATCTTAACTAATTGATGTAATACATTGCTATGAACTATCCTTACTTCCTAATGACATTTTGGTTTACACTATTTTGCTCTATGCTATTCATTAATAATTGAGTTATTACTTGTATAATATATTAACAATGCTTATTGCTACGTTTGGTATAAAGATTGTTCAGTGTATGTTAATTATACTAGTAGTCCTTACTACTTATCACCTTACTGACAATTGCTCATTTTAGGCGTTGCCTAGGCATACCGTTTACATCGGATTTATGCCTGAATAATGTTTATTAGTTTACATTTTGGTACCTTGATGAGGTAACTCACCTATATAAGGTTCCCTCTTACAATTATTTTTACTTATCATAAGTACATTTGAGATTGTAATACAGTTTCAATTTTATATTGTGGCCATTGCTAATCTTAGTTATAGGCATTAATAGTTACTAGTCATGGTTGATTTATTCTCAGCCCAAATACTGTTGCTGATATTATATTATTCGGGTCGTTACTTAATTATTTTTTATTAACATGTGGAATTACATTCAAGTTATTCACTGACTCGCTTGACAGCTTAAAGTGAATTTAATTTGTCCATTAGTTTGTGTCAGTTATAGTATTGGTTGTAGTGTCAAGCAGTGTTTAGTTTTTACTGCTTCTTGTGGCACTTCTTCTTCTTTCTTCTTCGATGGTTCTTTTCTTCTTCGCTACTTTTATCATTATATTATCTACTTATATCACCTTCATGTATTTATTCATTCTATGGGTATATGTCTAGGTTATGTAACACTTGGTCATGTTACATATACTCCCCTCTCAAAATTGATAATTTGAGAGAAAATTTTATTTTTGATAAAATTATCATCTCAGTTCAGTTTTAGTATATTATTACTGCTTTTTATCTTGTACTTTCTGCATTGACTTTAACATACTATTAGTGTGTTGCACTAGATTGAGTTCTTAGCCAGTGATATAATTCTTAGCTTACTAGTATTTTTTCAAGTTTCTCATATTCTAATTCATTTAGTTACAATAGGTTTCACTTCTTAAATTAACAATTTCCTGTCTTACAATAATACATTTTTCTTTCTCATTACATATCTTTATTTTCGTGATAAGCTCTATGGTTCTTTCATTTTTTTACCTCACAGATTCTTTATTAATAATCCTTGATATATTACCATATAATTCCCTAACATTTGTAGTGGGTTCGGAGTCAGAGGGGCTCTATTTGGCATCCATTCTCCGCCGTTCCTCAACTACACGTCCTCAGAATCAGAGGCATCCTCATCTCTGTCTGGGACAAAATAAAAATTGCACGTAGCAACAGTTGCACTATCACAACTCATAAAATATAACATATCATTCATTTTTCACTAATATAACATATTCAATATAACATTCAATGTATTAGAGGTTTCATTTGTATCACATTTCATTTCTTTATACTTTCTAACATACTTCTTTTCACAGGTAATTATTCCTTTTCAGACTTGATATTTTGGCTATGTTCTTTATTAGCCTTGTTGTTATTTTTCTATACTAGTTGACAGTTTGTTTTGGTTCATCTGAGTATTCTTAAAATTACACACTCATATTGATCATCATACAATCATGCAGTTGTTTCTTAAATATAGAGTTTACAATATTTCACTCTTACACTAGTTTACAAGTTTTATTCTCATCAATAGTTTACAGTTCTCCTGAATTATCAGGGTTTACTGTATTCATCTACTAAACATTTTTTTTAGATATTCTCTGACATATCTGGTTGGTAAATACAATAGATACTTTTTCATCGTCTAATTAATATTTATTATTTTTTTTTCTCTTGATTACAGTAGTATTCTGACACTCATTTTTGTTATTTATTCATAGGCATTTTCCTCTATTATATCAGATAATGATCATTCAATAACATTTGAACAACATTTGATAATTGAATAGCGCCTTTCTTCCTCTTCACTCCATAATAATAATAGCCTTCTTTATAATTAACTCACTTTGGTATTCTGCCTCTCTACTCCTTCAAAGGTTAGTTGGTTAAACCTTTATTCTGGATGATTTTATATATAATTCTTAGTTTTGATTTAACATAGGAGTATTAGAGTAATTTTATATCACTATTTTAATGTATCTTTTTGTTATATGATACTCTTTTGTTCTACACAATATAATAGATATCTTCCTTATCATTAGATTATTTGGTTTAAAATACACATTTTTCTATCATCTAATATGATAAATCTGGTTCTTATTTAATACGTAACAAATAGTTTTGGCATACACACTTATACTACACACTTTTTGTAACACAATATGGTAAATGGGCTTGCTATAGGCAATTAGTCACTTTCAATACATTGGGTATAATAAATGATCCTCCTGATCACTAGTTTAATCCTTTTATGGTAGATACTTTTAACCTTTCTTATACAATAAACCCTCTTGTGGTAATCGTCATACAATAATATAAGTTGTCCTTTTATAATAATAATTACATTTATTGTTTATATATTTGGGGTTCTATTGGGCTTTTCCATTCTATTGGGTTCTTTGGTTGGGACAATTACGTTTCGCAGGTACCCTTTTTTATAGCTGTCTCTAGTACAACATGTTTATGATATTTGGCACCCTATAATAACATCTCATAACAAACTTCCTTACGCATATGATTTTTATGGTCCTTTGTTAGGGTATAAGGGCCTATGTACAGTAATAGTAGTTTTTGAGGTACCTTCCTATCATGCGGTTCTTCCACTTTGCGGCTACCAGATATTCATCGGCTTCCCGTTTTCTTGCCTTCTTCTTCTCATCATCTTTGGTATCCATGTGTCCAGCATACTCCTGGTCTTTGTTATTATTGACTTCTAGTACCTCTTCTAACTCTGGTTGATCGTCATTAGCTTTCTGGTTGGATTTTTCCATTGATTGGTCCCTCTTCTTCCGCAATTCTTTTATTTCTTGGGCGTACCCTTCAATGATCCGGTCCAGTTGTTCTTGATACCCTTTCCTTTTCTTAGAATGCCTTATTCTCCCTTTGGAAATATCTGCTTTAAGTATTTTATTGGTTATAGTCTTCTTTTGTTGTAGCACATTTCTTCTCTTCGTCCATCTTCATGAAACTCCTTCAATACTCCTTCCTATAGATTCCTTCTTTACGGTTGATGACTGGGAAATAAATCATATTAATTAGACCACTTCGAGTCATTTCGATTAATTCCTTTGTTACTCTAGTCTTCTTTGGGCGTATTATTCTTCTTATTTTCATCTCTTTTTCTTCCGTTTTCTTAATTATTTCGTTCCTTTCTTCATGAATTTTAATTTTCGAATTCACTAGTTCGGCGGTTTTATTTCTGGGTAATTCTTGTGTCTCCACTTGATCATCACACATTGGCAGATTATTTTGTTCTAAGTCTTCCTTCTCGGTTAATACCTCTTCCGCTTCTTTAATTACCTGAGTCTTCTTTATACCTTCGGCGTCGATCTCCTTATCGCGAATATCTTCCTCGTTTCTGTCAAGCTCATTTTCAGATGATGATGTATTTGAGTCCCCTTCATTCTCAGTTTGTTCGACCTCATCTTCAGGTTGCAATTCTTCTGTGGTTTCATCATTGGGTAGTTCTTCTATCGCCGGTGTGTCATCGTCCTTTCTTTCTTCATTATCCTCAGGCTCTGGACTCACTTGTTCCATGTTTTTATCTTTGGGTACCTCCTCGGCTCTCGGTTCGTATTTTTCTCTTAAAATTGGCATCCATGTTTCACCGTCTCTTCGGAATTTTTCTACCATCTGTCTGATTCGTTGTCATTCGTCATCACTCATTCTCTTCTCATATTCATCTATTGGCTTGCCATATTTTTAAAAAAACTCGTCTATCCATTCTGCGGAAAAACTTGTTGATTTTCCGCGGTGTCACCTATTCGTGTGTCAGGCATGGTTGTTCTTTTGTGTTTGCCGGGCTGATTATAAATATAAAAAATATTTTCGTTTAATATTTTTCAGCCTCACGTTGCTGGTCGCCAATTTGTAAGAAAACGCGATTCTTACCAATTTATAACTGTATTATAAACGTTTAATATTGTAGTATTTGAAGTTAAAAGTGTATTTACAATTGAAAATTAAAGTTACAAGTTATGATGAACCGAAAAAATTATAATTGTCTTTATACTTATTTAGTGAATATAATGATTAAATCTTAACTAATTGATGTAATACATTGCTATGAACTATCCTTACTTCCTAATGACATTTTGGTTTACACTATTTTGCTCTATGCTATTCATTAATAATTGAGTTATTACTTGTATAATATATTAACAATGCTTATTGCTACGTTTGGTATAAAGATTGTTCAGTGTATGTTAATTATACTAGTAGTCCTTACTACTTATCACCTTACTGACAATTGCTCGTTTTAGGCGTTGCCTAGGCATACCGTTTACATCGGATTTATGCCTGAATAATGTTTATTAGTTTACATTTTGGTACCTTGATGAGGTAACTCACCTATATAAGGTTCCCTCTTACAATTATTTTTACTTATCATAAGTACATTTGAGATTGTAATACAGTTTCAATTTTATATTGTGGCCATTGCTAATCTTAGTTATAGGCATTAATAGTTACTAGTCATGGTTGATTTATTCTCAGCCCAAATACTGTTGCTGATATTATATTATTCGGGTCGTTACTTAATTATTTTTTATTAACATGTGGAATTACATTCAAGTTATTCACTGACTCGCTTGACAGCTTAAAGTGAATTTAATTTGTCCATTAGTTTGTGTCAGTTATAGTATTGGTTGTAGTGTCAAGCAGTGTTTAGTTTTTACTGCTTCTTGTGGCACTTCTTCTTCTTTCTTCTTCGATGGTTCTTTTCTTCTTCGCTACTTTTATCATTATATTATCTACTTATATCACCTTCATGTATTTATTCATTCTATGGGTATATGTCTAGGTTATGTAACACTTGGTCATGTTACATATACTCCCCTCTCAAAATTGATAATTTGAGAGAAAATTTTATTTTTGATAAAATTATCATCTCAGTTCAGTTTTAGTATATTATTACTGCTTTTTATCTTGTACTTTCTGCATTGACTTTAACATACTATTAGTGTGTTGCACTAGATTGAGTTCTTAGCCAGTGATATAATTCTTAGCTTACTAGTATTTTTTCAAGTTTCTCATATTCTAATTCATTTAGTTACAATAGGTTTCACTTCTTAAATTAACAATTTCCTGTCTTACAATAATACATTTTCTTTCTCATTACATATCTCTATTTTCGTGATAAGCTCTATGGTTCTTTCATTTTTTTACCTCACAGATTCTTTATTAATAATCCTTGATATATTACCATATAATTCCCTAACATTTGTAGTGGGTTCGGAGTCAGAGGGGCTCTATTTGGCATCCATTCTCCGCCGTTCCTCAACTACACGTCCTCAGAATCAGAGGCATCCTCATCTCTGTCTGGGACAAAATAAAAATTGCACGTAGCAACAGTTGCACTATCACAACTCATAAAATATAACATATCTTTCATTTTTCACTAATATAACATATTCAATATAACATTCAATGTATTAGAGGTTTCATTTGTATCACATTTCATTTCTTTATACTTTCTAACATACTTCTTTTCACAGGTAATTATTCCTTTTCAGACTTGATATTTTGGCTATGTTCTTTATTAGCCTTGTTGTTATTTTTCTATACTAGTTGACAGTTTGTTTTGGTTCATCTGAGTATTCTTAAAATTACACACTCATATTGATCATCATACAATCATGCAGTTGTTTCTTAAATATAGAGTTTACAATATTTCACTCTTACACTAGTTTACAAGTTTTATTCTCATCAATAGTTTACAGTTCTCCTGAATTATCAGGGTTTACTGTATTCATCTACTAAACATTTTTTTTAGATATTCTCTGACATATCTGGTTGGTAAATACAATAGATACTTTTTCATCGTCTAATTAATATTTATTATTTTTTTTTCTCTTGATTACAGTAGTATTCTGACACTTATTTTTGTTATTTATTCATAGGCATTTTCCTCTATTATATCAGATAATGATCATTCAATAACATTTGAACAACATTTGATAATTGAATAGCACCTTTCTTCCTCTTCACTCCATAATAATAATAGCCTTATTTATAATTAACTCACTTTGGTATTCTGCCTCTCTACTCCTTCAAAGGTTAGTTGGTTAAACCTGGTTAAAGGTTAGTTGGATGATTTTATATATAATTCTTAGTTTTTATTTAACATAGGAGTATTAGAGTAATTTTATATCACTATTTTAATGTATCTTTTTGTTATATGATACTCTTTTGTTCTACACAATATAATAGATATCTTCCTTATCATTAGATTATTTGGTTTAAAATACACATTTTTCTATCATCTAATATGATAAATCTGGTTCTTATTTAATACGTAACAAATAGTTTTGGCATACACACTTATACTACACACTTTTTGTAACACAATATGGTAAATGGGCTTGCTATAGGCAATTAGTCACTTTCAATACATTGGGTATAATAAATGATCCTCCTGATCACTAGTTTAATCCTTTTATGGTAGATACTTTTAACCTTTCTTATACAATAAACCCTCTTGTGGTAATCGTCATACAATAATATAAGTTGTCCTTTTATAATAATAATTACATTTATTGTTTATATATTTGGGGTTCTATTGGGCTTTTCCATTCTATTGGGTTCTTTGGTTGGGACAATTACGTTTCGCAGGTACCCTTTTTTATAGCTGTCTCTAGTACAACATGTTTATGATATTTGGCACCCTATAATAACATCTCATAACAAACTTCCTTACGCATATGATTTTTATGGTCCTTTGTTACGGTATAAGGGCCTATGTACAGTACTAGTAGTTTTTGAGGTACCTTCCTATCATGCGGTTCTTCCACTTTGCGGCTACCAGATATTCATCGGCTTCCCGTTATCTTGCCTTCTTCTTCTCATCATCTTTGGAATCCATGTGTCCAGCATACTCCTGGTCTTTGTTATTATTGACTTCTAGTACCTCTTCTAACTCTGGTTGATCGTCATTAGCTTTCTGGTTGGATTTTTCCATTGATTGGTCCCTCTTCTTCCGCAATTCTTTTATTTCTTGGGCGTACCCTTCAATGATCCGGTCCAGTTGTTCTTGATACCCTTTCCTTTTCTTAGAATGCCTTATTCTCCCTTTGGAAATATCTGCTTTAAGTATTTTATTGGTTATAGTCTTCTTTGTTGTAGCACATTTCTTCTCTTCGTCCATCTTCATGAAACTCCTTCAATACTCCTTCCTATAGATTCCTTCTTTACGGTTGATGACTGGGAAATAAATCATATTAATTAGACCACTTCGAGTCATTTCGATTAATTCCTTTGTTACTCTAGTCTTCTTTGGGCGTATTATTCTTCTTATTTTCATCTCTTTTTCTTCCGTTTTCTTAATTATTTCGTTCCTTTCTTCATGAATTTTAATTTTCGAATTCACTAGTTCGGCGGTTGTATTTCTGGGTAATTCTTGTGTCTCCACTTGATCATCACACATTGGCAGATTATTTTGTTCTAAGTCTTCCTTCTCGGTTAATACCTCTTCCGCTTCTTTAATTACCTGAGTCTTCTTTATACCTTCGGCGTCGATCTCCTTATCGCGAATATCTTCCTCGTATCTGTCAAGCTCATTTTCAGATGATGATGTATTTGAGTCCCCTTCATTCTCAGTTTGTTCGACCTCATCTTCAGGTTGCAATTCTTCTGTGGTTTCATCATTGGGTAGTTCTTCTATCGCCGGTGTGTCATCGTCCTTTCTTTCTTCATTATCCTCAGGCTCTGGACTCACTTGTTCCATGTTTTTATCTTTGGGTACCTCCTCGGCTCTCGGTTCGTATTTTTCTCTTAAATTTGGCATCCATGTTTCACCGTCTCTTCGGAATTTTTCTACCATCTGTCTGATTCGTTGTCATTCGTCATCACTCATTCTCTTCTCATATTCATCTATTGGCTTGCCATATTTTTAAAAAAACTCGTCTATCCATTCTGCGGAAAAACTTGTTGATTTTCCGCGGTGTCACCTATTCGTGTGTCAGGCATGGTTGTTCTTTTGTGTTTGCCGGGCTGATTATAAATATAAAAAATATTTTCGTTTAATATTTTTCAGCCTCACGTTGCTGGTCGCCAATTTGTAAGAAAACGCGATTCTTACCAATTTATAACTGTATTATAAACGTTTAATATTGTAGTATTTGAAGTTAAAAGTGTGTTTACAATTGAAAATTAAAGTTACAAGTTATGATGAACCGAAAAAATTATAATTGTCTTTATACTTATTTAGTGAATATAATGATTAAATCTTAACTAATTGATGTAATACATTGCTATGAACTATCCTTACTTCCTAATGACATTTTGGTTTACACTATTTTGCTCTATGCTATTCATTAATAATTGAGTTATTACTTGTATAATATATTAACAATGCTTATTGCTACGTTTGGTATAAAGATTGTTCAGTGTATGTTAATTATACTAGTAGTCCTTACTACTTATCACCTTACTGACAATTGCTCGTTTTAGGCGTTGCCTAGGCATACCGTTTACATCGGATTTATGCCTGAATAATGTTTATTAGTTTACATTTTGGTACCTTGATGAGGTAACTCACCTATATAAGGTTCCCTCTTACAATTATTTTTACTTATCATAAGTACATTTGAGATTGTAATACAGTTTCAATTTTATATTGTGGCCATTGCTAATCTTAGTTATAGGCATTAATAGTTACTAGTCATGGTTGATTTATTCTCAGCCCAAATACTGTTGCTGATATTATATTATTCGGGTCGTTACTTAATTATTTTTTATTAACATGTGGAATTACATTCAAGTTATTCACTGACTCGCTTGACAGCTTAAAGTGAATTTAATTTGTCCATTAGTTTGTGTCAGTTATAGTATTGGTTGTAGTGTCAAGCAGTGTTTAGTTTTTACTGCTTCTTGTGGCACTTCTTCTTCTTTCTTCTTCGATGGTTCTTTTCTTCTTCGCTACTTTTATCATTATATTATCTACTTATATCACCTTCATGTATTTATTCATTCTATGGGTATATGTCTAGGTTATGTAACACTTGGTCATGTTACATATACTCCCCTCTCAAAATTGATAATTTGAGAGAAAATTTTATTTTTGATAAAATTATCATCTCAGTTCAGTTTTAGTATATTATTACTGCTTTTTATCTTGTACTTTCTGCATTGACTTTAACATACTATTAGTGTGTTGCACTAGATTGAGTTCTTAGCCAGTGATATAATTCTTAGCTTACTAGTATTTTTTCAAGTTTCTCATATTCTAATTCATTTAGTTACAATAGGTTTCACTTCTTAAATTAACAATTTCCTGTCTTACAATAATACATTTTCTTTCTCATTACATATCTCTATTTTCGTGATAAGCTCTATGGTTCTTTCATTTTTTTACCTCACAGATTCTTTATTAATAATCCTTGATATATTACCATATAATTCCCTAACATTTGTAGTGGGTTCGGAGTCAGAGGGGCTCTATTTGGCATCCATTCTCCGCCGTTCCTCAACTACACGTCCTCAGAATCAGAGGCATCCTCATCTCTGTCTGGGACAAAATAAAAATTGCACGTAGCAACAGTTGCACTATCACAACTCATAAAATATAACATATCTTTCATTTTTCACTAATATAACATATTCAATATAACATTCAATGTATTAGAGGTTTCATTTGTATCACATTTCATTTCTTTATACTTTCTAACATACTTCTTTTCACAGGTAATTATTCCTTTTCAGACTTGATATTTTGGCTATGTTCTTTATTAGCCTTGTTGTTATTTTTCTATACTAGTTGACAGTTTGTTTTGGTTCATCTGAGTATTCTTAAAATTACACACTCATATTGATCATCATACAATCATGCAGTTGTTTCTTAAATATAGAGTTTACAATATTTCACTCTTACACTAGTTTACAAGTTTTATTCTCATCAATAGTTTACAGTTCTCCTGAATTATCAGGGTTTACTGTATTCATCTACTAAACATTTTTTTTAGATATTCTCTGACATATCTGGTTGGTAAATACAATAGATACTTTTTCATCGTCTAATTAATATTTATTATTTTTTTTTCTCTTGATTACAGTAGTATTCTGACACTTATTTTTGTTATTTATTCATAGGCATTTTCCTCTATTATATCAGATAATGATCATTCAATAACATTTGAACAACATTTGATAATTGAATAGCACCTTTCTTCCTCTTCACTCCATAATAATAATAGCCTTATTTATAATTAACTCACTTTGGTATTCTGCCTCTCTACTCCTTCAAAGGTTAGTTGGTTAAACCTGGTTAAAGGTTAGTTGGATGATTTTATATATAATTCTTAGTTTTTATTTAACATAGGAGTATTAGAGTAATTTTATATCACTATTTTAATGTATCTTTTTGTTATATGATACTCTTTTGTTCTACACAATATAATAGATATCTTCCTTATCATTAGATTATTTGGTTTAAAATACACATTTTTCTATCATCTAATATGATAAATCTGGTTCTTATTTAATACGTAACAAATAGTTTTGGCATACACACTTATACTACACACTTTTTGTAACACAATATGGTAAATGGGCTTGCTATAGGCAATTAGTCACTTTCAATACATTGGGTATAATAAATGATCCTCCTGATCACTAGTTTAATCCTTTTATGGTAGATACTTTTAACCTTTCTTATACAATAAACCCTCTTGTGGTAATCGTCATACAATAATATAAGTTGTCCTTTTATAATAATAATTACATTTATTGTTTATATATTTGGGGTTCTATTGGGCTTTTCCATTCTATTGGGTTCTTTGGTTGGGACAATTACGTTTCGCAGGTACCCTTTTTTATAGCTGTCTCTAGTACAACATGTTTATGATATTTGGCACCCTATAATAACATCTCATAACAAACTTCCTTACGCATATGATTTTTATGGTCCTTTGTTACGGTATAAGGGCCTATGTACAGTACTAGTAGTTTTTGAGGTACCTTCCTATCATGCGGTTCTTCCACTTTGCGGCTACCAGATATTCATCGGCTTCCCGTTATCTTGCCTTCTTCTTCTCATCATCTTTGGAATCCATGTGTCCAGCATACTCCTGGTCTTTGTTATTATTGACTTCTAGTACCTCTTCTAACTCTGGTTGATCGTCATTAGCTTTCTGGTTGGATTTTTCCATTGATTGGTCCCTCTTCTTCCGCAATTCTTTTATTTCTTGGGCGTACCCTTCAATGATCCGGTCCAGTTGTTCTTGATACCCTTTCCTTTTCTTAGAATGCCTTATTCTCCCTTTGGAAATATCTGCTTTAAGTATTTTATTGGTTATAGTCTTCTTTGTTGTAGCACATTTCTTCTCTTCGTCCATCTTCATGAAACTCCTTCAATACTCCTTCCTATAGATTCCTTCTTTACGGTTGATGACTGGGAAATAAATCATATTAATTAGACCACTTCGAGTCATTTCGATTAATTCCTTTGTTACTCTAGTCTTCTTTGGGCGTATTATTCTTCTTATTTTCATCTCTTTTTCTTCCGTTTTCTTAATTATTTCGTTCCTTTCTTCATGAATTTTAATTTTCGAATTCACTAGTTCGGCGGTTGTATTTCTGGGTAATTCTTGTGTCTCCACTTGATCATCACACATTGGCAGATTATTTTGTTCTAAGTCTTCCTTCTCGGTTAATACCTCTTCCGCTTCTTTAATTACCTGAGTCTTCTTTATACCTTCGGCGTCGATCTCCTTATCGCGAATATCTTCCTCGTATCTGTCAAGCTCATTTTCAGATGATGATGTATTTGAGTCCCCTTCATTCTCAGTTTGTTCGACCTCATCTTCAGGTTGCAATTCTTCTGTGGTTTCATCATTGGGTAGTTCTTCTATCGCCGGTGTGTCATCGTCCTTTCTTTCTTCATTATCCTCAGGCTCTGGACTCACTTGTTCCATGTTTTTATCTTTGGGTACCTCCTCGGCTCTCGGTTCGTATTTTTCTCTTAAATTTGGCATCCATGTTTCACCGTCTCTTCGGAATTTTTCTACCATCTGTCTGATTCGTTGTCATTCGTCATCACTCATTCTCTTCTCATATTCATCTATTGGCTTGCCATATTTTTAAAAAAACTCGTCTATCCATTCTGCGGAAAAACTTGTTGATTTTCCGCGGTGTCACCTATTCGTGTGTCAGGCATGGTTGTTCTTTTGTGTTTGCCGGGCTGATTATAAATATAAAAAATATTTTCGTTTAATATTTTTCAGCCTCACGTTGCTGGTCGCCAATTTGTAAGAAAACGCGATTCTTACCAATTTATAACTGTATTATAAACGTTTAATATTGTAGTATTTGAAGTTAAAAGTGTGTTTACAATTGAAAATTAAAGTTACAAGTTATGATGAACCGAAAAAATTATAATTGTCTTTATACTTATTTAGTGAATATAATGATTAAATCTTAACTAATTGATGTAATACATTGCTATGAACTATCCTTACTTCCTAATGACATTTTGGTTTACACTATTTTGCTCTATGCTATTCATTAATAATTGAGTTATTACTTGTATAATATATTAACAATGCTTATTGCTACGTTTGGTATAAAGATTGTTCAGTGTATGTTAATTATACTAGTAGTCCTTACTACTTATCACCTTACTGACAATTGCTCGTTTTAGGCGTTGCCTAGGCATACCGTTTACATCGGATTTATGCCTGAATAATGTTTATTAGTTTACATTTTGGTACCTTGATGAGGTAACTCACCTATATAAGGTTCCCTCTTACAATTATTTTTACTTATCATAAGTACATTTGAGATTGTAATACAGTTTCAATTTTATATTGTGGCCATTGCTAATCTTAGTTATAGGCATTAATAGTTACTAGTCATGGTTGATTTATTCTCAGCCCAAATACTGTTGCTGATATTATATTATTCGGGTCGTTACTTAATTATTTTTTATTAACATGTGGAATTACATTCAAGTTATTCACTGACTCGCTTGACAGCTTAAAGTGAATTTAATTTGTCCATTAGTTTGTGTCAGTTATAGTATTGGTTGTAGTGTCAAGCAGTGTTTAGTTTTTACTGCTTCTTGTGGCACTTCTTCTTCTTTCTTCTTCGATGGTTCTTTTCTTCTTCGCTACTTTTATCATTATATTATCTACTTATATCACCTTCATGTATTTATTCATTCTATGGGTATATGTCTAGGTTATGTAACACTTGGTCATGTTACATATACTCCCCTCTCAAAATTGATAATTTGAGAGAAAATTTTATTTTTGATAAAATTATCATCTCAGTTCAGTTTTAGTATATTATTACTGCTTTTTATCTTGTACTTTCTGCATTGACTTTAACATACTATTAGTGTGTTGCACTAGATTGAGTTCTTAGCCAGTGATATAATTCTTAGCTTACTAGTATTTTTTCAAGTTTCTCATATTCTAATTCATTTAGTTACAATAGGTTTCACTTCTTAAATTAACAATTTCCTGTCTTACAATAATACATTTTTCTTTCTCATTACATATCTTTATTTTCGTGATAAGCTCTATGGTTCTTTCATTTTTTTACCTCACAGATTCTTTATTAATAATCCTTGATATATTACCATATAATTCCCTAACATTTGTAGTGGGTTCGGAGTCAGAGGGGCTCTATTTGGCATCCATTCTCCGCCGTTCCTCAACTACACGTCCTCAGAATCAGAGGCATCCTCATCTCTGTCTGGGACAAAATAAAAATTGCACGTAGCAACAGTTGCACTATCACAACTCATAAAATATAACATATCATTCATTTTTCACTAATATATCATATTCAATATAACATTCAATGTATTAGAGGTTTCATTTGTATCACATTTCATTTCTTTATACTTTCTAACATACTTCTTTTCACAGGTAATTATTCCTTTTCAGACTTGATATTTTGGCTATGTTCTTTATTAGCCTTGTTGTTATTTTTCTATACTAGTTGACAGTTTGTTTTGGTTCATCTGAGTATTCTTAAAATTACACACTCATATTGATCATCATACAATCATGCAGTTGTTTCTTAAATATAGAGTTTACAATATTTCACTCTTACACTAGTTTACAAGTTTTATTCTCATCAATAGTTTACAGTTCTCCTGAATTATCAGGGTTTACTGTATTCATCTACTAAACATTTTTTTTAGATATTCTCTGACATATTTGGTTGGTAAATACAATAGATACTTTTTCATCGTCTAATTAATATTTATTATTTTTTTCTCTCTTGATTACAGTAGTATTCTGACATTATTTTTGTTATTTAATCATAGGCATTTTCCTCTATTATATCAGATAATGATCATTCAATAACATTTGAACAACATTTGATAATTGAATAGCACCTTTCTTCCTCTTCACTCCATAATAATAATTGCCTTATTTATAATTAACTCACTTTGGTATTCTGCCTCTCTACTCCTTCAAAGGTTAGTTGGTTAAACTTGGTTAAAGGTTAGTTGGATGATTTTATATATAATTCTTAGTTTTGATTTAACATAGGAGTATTAGAGTAATTTTATATCACTATTTTAATGTATCTTTTTGTTATATGATACTCTTTTGTTCTACACAATATAATAGATATCTTCCTTATCATTAGATTATTTCGTTTAAAATACACATTTTTCTATCATCTAATATGATAAATCTGGTTCTTATTTAATATGTAACAAATAGTTTTGGCATACACACTTATACTACACACTTTTTGTAACACAATATGGTAAATGGGCTTGCTATAGGCAATTAGTCACTTTCAATACATTGGGTATAATAAATGATCCTCCTGATCACTAGTTTAATCCTTTTACAGTAGATACTTTTAACCTTTCTTATACAATAAACCCTCTTGTGGTAATCGTCATACAATAATATAAGTTGTCCTCTTATAATAATAATTACATTTATTGTTTATATATTTGGGGTTCTATTTGGCTTTTCCATTCTCTTGGGTTCTTTGGTTGGGACAATTATGTTTCGCAGGTACCCTTTTTTATAGCTGTCTCTAGTACAATATGTTTATGATATTTGGCACCCTATAATAACATCTCATAACAAACTTCCTTACGCATATGATTTTTATGGTCCTTTGTTACGGTATAAGGGCCTATGTACAGTACTAGTAGCTTTCGAGGTACCTTCCTATCATGCGGTTCTTCCACTTTGCGGCTACCAGATATTCATCGGCTTCCCGTTTTCATGCCTTCTTCTTCTCATCATCTTTGGTATCCATGTGTCCAGCATACTCCTGGTCTTTGTTATTATTGACTTCTAGTACCTCTTCTAACTCTGGTTGATCGTCATTAGTTTTCTGGTTGGATTTTTCCATTGATTGGTCCCTCTTCTTCCGCAATTCTTTTATTTCTTGGGCGTCCCCTTCAATGATCCGGTCCAGTTGTTCTTGATACCTTTTCCTTTTCTTAGAATGGCTTATTCTCCCTTTGGAAATATCTGCTTTAAGTATTTTATTGGTTATAGTCTTCTTTGTTGTAGCACATTTCTTCTCTTCATCCATCTTCATGAAGCTCATTCGATACTCCTTCCTATAGATTCCTTCTTTACGGTTGATGACTGGGAAATAAATCATATTAATTAGACCACTTCGAGTCATTTCGATTAATTCCTTTGTTACTCTAGTCTTCTTTGGGCGTATTATTCTTCTTATTTTCATCTCTTTTTCTTCCGTTTTCTTAATTATTTCGTTCCTTTCTTCATGAATTTTAATTTTCGAATTCACTAGTTCGGCGGTTTTATTTCTGGGCAATTCTTGTGTCTCCACTTGATCATCACACATTGGCAGATTATTTTGTTCTAAGTCTTCCTTCTCGGTTAATAACTCTTCCGCTTCTTTAATTACCTGAGTCTTCTTTATACCTTCGGCGTCGATCTCCTTATCGTGAATATCTTCCTCGTTTCTGTCAAGCTCATTTTCAGATGATGATGTATTTGAATCCCCTTCATTCTCAGTTTGTTCGACCTCATCTTCAGGTTGCAATTCTTCTGTGGTTTCATCATTGGGTACTTCTTCTATCGCCGGTGTGTCATCGTCCTTTCTTTCTTCATTATCCTCAGGCTCTGGACTCACTTGTTCCATGTTTTTATCTTCAGGTACCTCCTCGGCTCTCGGTTCATATTTTTCTCTTAAATTCGACATCCATGTTTCACCGTCTCTTCGGAATTTTTCTACCATCTGTCTGATTCGTTGTCGTTCGTCATCACTCATTCTCTTCTCATATTCATCTATTGCCTTGCCGTATTTTTTAAAAAACTCGTCTATCCATTCTGCGGAAAAAACTTGTTGATTTTCCGCGGTGTCACCTATTCGTGTGTCAGGCATGGTTGTTCTTTTGTGTTTGCCGGGCTGATTATAAATATAAAAAATATTTTCGTTTAATATTTTTCAGCCTCACGTTGCTGGTCGCCAATTTGTAAGAAAACGCGATTCTTACCAATTTATAACTGTATTATAAACGTTTAATATTGTAGTATTTGAAGTTAAAAGTGTGTTTACAATTGAAAATTAAAGTTACAAGTTATGATGAACCGAAAAAATTATAATTGTCTTTATACTTATTTAGTGAATATAATGATTAAATCTTAACTAATTGATGTAATACATTGCTATGAACTATCCTTACTTCCTAATGACATTTTGGTTTACACTATTTTGCTCTATGCTATTCATTAATAATTGAGTTATTACTTGTATAATATATTAACAATGCTTATTGCTACGTTTGGTATAAAGATTGTTCAGTGTATGTTAATTATACTAGTAGTCCTTACTACTTATCACCTTACTGACAATTGCTCGTTTTAGGCGTTGCCTAGGCATACCGTTTACATCGGATTTATGCCTGAATAATGTTTATTAGTTTACATTTTGGTACCTTGATGAGGTAACTCACCTATATAAGGTTCCCTCTTACAATTATTTTTACTTATCATAAGTACATTTGAGATTGTAATACAGTTTCAATTTTATATTGTGGCCATTGCTAATCTTAGTTATAGGCATTAATAGTTACTAGTCATGGTTGATTTATTCTCAGCCCAAATACTGTTGCTGATATTATATTATTCGGGTCGTTACTTAATTATTTTTTATTAACATGTTGAATTACATTCAAGTTATTCACTGACTCGCTTGACAGCTTAAAGTGATTTTAATTTGTCCATTAGTTTGTGTCAGTTATAGTATTGGTTGTAGTGTCAAGCAGTGTTTAGTTTTTACTGCTTCTTGTGGCACTGCTTCTTCTTTCTTCTTCGATGTTTCTTTTCTTCTTCGCTACTTTTATCATTATATTATCTACTTATATCACCTTCATGTATTTATTCATTCTATGGGTATATGTCTAGGTTATGTAACACTTGGTCATGTTACAATAAGAAAAACAATTCAGTCAATAAGTATCTTCTAAACAGTATTTCAATAACGGGTATTTTTATTGTGTTATTACAGTTTACTTTAATGGGATTGATTCCAGGTTGTTATCACATGTTTTTCAACCTCTTTAAGGATAGTAATGTTGATTAGTCTTAACTTGTTTTTCCTTTTGTATGAAGCCAACTCGACTGGACCCCACTCCTAGACCAAATTCTAGATACGCCACTGGCAATTAACTATTTTATTGAGAAATGTACCACAAAATTGAGGAAATTTTACCACAAAATTGTGTTTGTTTATTGTAATATTAAATGTATACAGTTTACATAAAATTTTGCCAAATTGCCCCAGAAAATGTTCTGTAGAAAACAATAACCATGAATGTGCCATACATTTTTTACCACTTCTAATGAATAGCATAAATCACAGATTACTTAGATGAAAGAATCGGTGAAACAGAGTGGAGATGTAGTATGAATTAAGTCTTGTAAAGTCAAGAGAGTTGAGTAATTTTTAGTAATTCAAGGATGACAGGAACATGACAACCTTTATTGACAATAGAGGAATTTTTCAGTAACATTATATCAAAAGATGTTTTTCTTTAACTGTCTCAAAATACACAGTACTGACTGCAGAATATTAAATGCTTGCAAAATCAACAGTATTTTACACACACACACAAACACACACACACACACACACAATTTATATTATATATAAATTGAAAAAACTAAAATTATATGATTTGCAGGATTTTTGTGTTTGGGTAATAATGATGTTCCTGGAAATGCTGGCTTGAAGGATCAGGTTATGGCATTGAAGTGGGTTCAAAAGAATATATCCAACTTTGGAGGCGACCCAAATAATGTTACTTTATTTGGGGAAGGTGCTGGTGCTGTCAGTGTACACTATCATCTCTTATCACCACTTTCCAAAGGTATGGCAATGAAATTCTAAACATAACACATGTAGGAGTTATCTATTTCTATTCAGTGATATATAAAAAGTATTAAAAATATACAAGCACAACATAGTAAATGAGAACTGATCATTTAAAATGTCTCTATTTTGAAACATGTACTTTTAAATACATTGGTCTGTTTATTGTCAGTCAGTATTTTTGTAAATATTAAGCTCTTAATTGTATAGTAAGGAAGGTGTTATCAACATAACAAAAAGCAAATGGAAGCAATAACAGGTGATAATCCTCATGATAATTTAAAGGAGGAAAGATATTTCTGGAGTCCAATAATATTTTCTTCTGTTTTTTTGTAATGCAGCTGAAATTGTAATAAAAGAGGTGTTGTAACTTCATAGCTGATAATTTTGTATTCTTTGGTTTATTTTCTAATACTCATGTCATGTTAGGAATTTTTTAGTGAATTGCACACACACACACACACACACACACACACACACACACACACACACACACACAAGAGATGCTATTCAAAAGTTTGGGGAATTTGAACACACACATGATCTGAATGAAGTAAACTCTCCCACGACTAGATGCGGTGAGCAGTCTGCTTTCTGAATCAGTGTGTCAATAGCTATGTCACTGACACGACGTTTTGTTTAGTTTAGTATGATTGTGTAAGATTATGTTTCAGTGATTCAGCAATTACCTTTTCAACTGATATGATGGGTTTTAATGAGCAAAAATTCTGCATCTAATTTTGTTTAAAACCTTAACAACTGCACAACTTGAAGCATGACACTTTAATTAGTAATTAAAATATTGAAATTTGCCCCTGTTTTGGGCGTCGTTTGAAGCAGTGCACATGAATTAACTGTTTCAAATATTAAAAATTTGTATTACCTACATTTATTGGTAATTGACCAAGGTGTCGTCTGGTGTACTTAGCAGAGAAAAACAGGTAAATGCAATTAACAATTACGTATTTATAAGTTCAAATAAAATATTACTTTATTCTCTTTAGCATGACATTTTCTTTTTTGCTTGAATCTGTTATCGTACTACATGACACATAGTGACGACCTCTGCGCCATGCAACTACTACTAATACAAACAATATATATTTTACTCCTTATAAAATCTTAATTATTAAATTCTGTATTCTATAATTTAGGACGAACCAATTCTTTGTTATCGCACACACCCACACATTCCAATTACCCCATTTTTCAGATTTTGTTAAACAATGAATTTAGTTTGGAAAGTTATTCCCTTTAGTGATTATATTATAGTAGGTAGTAATACAGTGTACTCATCCTGGCCAGGATTCCACGGGTTATGCAACGTCTCACGCACTGTTCCGCTGCAGTTTGTTCATTTTAACCTTCCGCCACTCATTACGATTCGTTCTTGTCCACACCGAATTACACATTTAGTCTTTTGTTTAGTTTCCACACCTCTTAATTGTAATTTGATTCAAATTACTTTAGTGACTTCTGCACACCCGACCGGCCGGTCTCATTACTTGGTGAGAAGTGACGCTTGCTACAAAAGCTGGCAAGCATTTCCGTTTTCACCGCCTACATGATGTTGGCGGAAATACAATGACGTTCAGACAGTTCATTGGTTCTTTTCGATCGTCGACGCTGTTTTGTGGTGATACCACAGGCTGTGGCTCACCATTTCCTTCGTCTCCAACGCACATGGCAAGAAATCTTTTGGCTTAGCCATTTTTTGTTATGGCGTACCTTTCGCTTGTGCGACGCAGGTGAGGCACTTGTGCGGGTGGCATCACATTCCACACGTGACAATTCTCGGATTTTTTTGTACTGCGCACACCGTTCCAGACTAACGTATGATTAAAAAGCTCTGCTGTAGTTCTTTGTGCAAGTTGGCATGGGAATTTGCAATGTCACTTTTGAATATAGAAATTAATAAAAGGAAACCCCCCTTTCTGTCCTATTACAATACCCCTCCAATGAGAGGTTTCATGCCCTAAAACATAAAATTTCTCATTGGCTGTTCTAAAAGTACCAGTGTCGATATGGAACCATTACCCCCCTTTAGTTCTCATTAAAATCACTATGGGTTTGTCCACCCCCCTAGTCAAACAGCTATGGACGTATCTATCCAACTTTGTTGGACTTTCTACCTGAGAATCCCAACACCACAAAGCCGAACAGACACGAGACGTCGCTGTTCCGACACGCCGGCCAGAACAGGTACGTTCCACAGTACCACCTGACTCTTATACATTCCGTCAACACATTTCATAAATGGTTCTATTAATTTTCCATATCTTCCACTTATGTGTCTCCCCTTAATTGTATTGGTTCGCCTTAGGCAAAGCATTGGTTCTTGTTTTTAATTCTAATACATACATAAAACAGTTGGTTATATTTATATATTCTTAACAGCAATGTAAATAGAGTATGACCATCCAGGGACATCGGCATAGACTCTTGAACTATACATCATTTATTAACGTGAATTAAAGTTTTATCCTTTCTTTAAATATAATTTTCCATCAATATTTCAATCAAAATTTTTTTTTTTTTTAATTTAATTTCCAAAATATTTTTTTATCAGTTTCCAAAATTTCCAAAAACAACAAAATTATTTACAGTAGACTCTCGGCTATCCGACTCCCGACTATTCGACCTCCGGCCTATCCGACCCGTTCTACTCAAAAAAAAAAGGTATTTTTTGAGTACGGTACGTATGCAGTATTTCCGATCTGATTACTAGCGCCTTCAAACGTCATGTGAGCAATCCCGCCACGCGGGTGAAGGCGCTTACGCGTGAATCACCAGTTACCAATACAGTATGCCAATTGATTCATGTTGTGACAGGAAAGTTTCGTGTTCCTACTTGACTGTGTAACAGGTGCATCAGTCAGTCTGTATCCAGAAGTCAGTCCGTGCGGTTCAGTCGTTCGTGGATTGTTAATTTGTTATAAAGTGTGTATACAGTATTGTTGGTGGCTTTTATTTTTAAGTGAAATATGGGTGACAAACAAAAGAAAGTGGTAATAACTTTGAAAGAAAAACTGCAAGCAATAAAAAGAATGGATTCTGGTGAGTCGGTAAACAAAATTGCACTGGAGTTAGGAGTTGGAAAAACTACTGTGGGTGATTGGCGAAGAAATCGCACAGAGATTGAAAAATGGTGTTCTAAGCAAGCAAGTGGCAGTGGCGTGAAAGTTAGAAAAACTATGCAAAAAGGAAAACATGTGGAAGTTGAAGAGGCTTTATATCTGTGGTATGAAAATGTGAGGGGGAAAGGATTGACGGTTTCAGGCCCCTTGCTCCAAGAAAAAGCGATTCAGTTTAAAAAACAGATCGAAGGAGACGATGGTGAGTTTACTGCCAGTGACGGGTGGCTTGATCGCTGGAAGAAACGTTTTGGTGTTCGTCAGATGACGATTAGTGGTGAAGCATTGTCTGCTAATAAGGACGCTGACCCTGACTTTAAAAAACACTTTTTTGACATGCTTGATAAGGAAGGTATTTCCGGAGAACAAGTGTACAACTGTGATGAGACAGGTTTGAATTACCGTATGTTGCCGTCTAAAACACTAGCGTCTAAACAGAAAAAGGCCACACCAGGGTTCAAGAAGAGCAAGGACCGCGTTACAGTTTTAGCTTGTAGTAACGCAACCGGAAACCACAAGTTGAGACTGACCTTGATTGGAAAATCTCGCAAGCCTAGGGCTTTTAAAAATCTTAAAGATTTAAGTTCTTTGCCCCTGCATTATACCCATCAAAAAAAGGCGTGGATGAATGGAGAAATTTTCAAAAATTGGTTTCAACAGGAATTTGTGCCACAAGTTGAAAAACATTAGCTGAAAACAATTTAACAAGGAAAGCAATCCTAGTTTTGGATAAAGCTCCTTCACATCCAGCAAATGACCAATTAAAAGATGGAGACATAAAAGCTTTGTTCTTGCCTGCAAATGTTACATTTATATGTCAGCCAATGGATCAGGGAGTGCTCCAAGCTTTGAAAAAGAAATATCGACGTAGGCTACTAAGCTATATCATAGCGACAATTGATAATACAGAAGTTGCGACGGCACTACAGTCAGTAGACATGCTTGACGTCATCAGATGGGTGTCCGAGGCATGGGATGAAATTCCATCTTTAACACTTGTGCGATCGTGGAAAATTTTGCTGGCTCACAGAGCCAGTGATAACTGGGAAGAGGTAGAACAGCAATGTGATGTGGAAAATGCAACTGATAACACTGCGCTTGTATCGCTGTTAGAAAAAATTCCCGGATGTGAGGAAGCTTCATTGGAAGACATCACAGAATGGTTGGCAAAGGACGAAATCGAAGAAATTGCAGACGAATATATTGTAGCAATGGTATTAAATGAACAGCCGATTGAAGAGGAACAAGGTGATGAACCCTCCGATCGTATAACCCACTCCGAAGGCCTGAAGGCGATCGAGACAACAGTGGAATACATTGGCCAGCAAGAAGAAGCAACACCAGCAGACATCATATGTTTACGTAAGTGGAAGGATATAGCGGCGAGGAAATTAATGCGAGGAAAGAAGCAGGTCTCAATTACAGACTTTTTCAAACCTTAGACAATGTAAGTTTCACTTGTTCTTTCATTATACAGTACGTAGTTTTAGGTTATTATAATTTGATTTATATTAACAACTAATTTGGTTGAAAGCTTTCGTATAAATTAAAACTCATAGTAAAACTCATTCAACTTATTGTTAACTACACATTTTGTTTCGTCCTTCAAATAAAGGTTTTGTGAAAGATACTGTAGTTGCGAATTCTTATTTAATTTCTTTCTAATTCATTTCTTACTGTACGTCATTTATAAGGACAAACTGATATGACGTACGCATCCAAATAGCAACAAGTACATTCTACGCAATAGGGTGGCGGTCATTGACCTTACAGAGGCTGGTATGCCTACGGCTCCGGTGTATCCAACTTTTTTGCTATCCGACCTGGCCAACCGCCACATTAGGTCGGATAGTTGAGAGTCTACTGTACTTACATTAATTAATCAAAAAAATCCATGAGTCAATTACGAGAAACATATCATGGCTCTACATCAGTCATCATCTGATCTCTCTGGGTCAGGTGAATGACCTTACCCTAGATACACTACACAAAATTATACCATGTAAAATACATAAAATATGTTTATAATTCTTACACTCTAACATAGTACAACATTATAAAACATAATAAAACCTACTAAACAAAACATAACAAACATCTACTATCCTTGAATTAATCATTTCCATCAGCAAAGTCATTTATAAAATTATCATACAGAGTATAACACATGTAAATTAATTACTTTCGTACACATTGTCTACTGTAATCATCTCATGAATCAAAATAACATCATTTAATTAGCTTATTAGCTCATTTAGTTTATGTCCATTCAAGATTTGAATTCGTTACTCCCCTGAGTAACCTCCTTGCCGCACACGCTATGACCCTCCACTGGACTGTGGTGTCCAGTTGCTTCCACAAGAACGGAAATTTATTAGGGGTAGACGCTGCCTACCCCGTTCTTGCTTCAGCGTTATATAAAAAATTCGGCATTACTGATGTCCGAGGACACCAGTAATCCTACTATAATGATTCCCACACCCTTAATACGGCACTACCACCACCTTCGATGATAGCCGCTGTTCCATAGTTATGTAGATTCCCCTGATTTACCCCCCTTTTGTATTTCTAAGTTCACCAATTTAGAATATATTTACATTATAAATCCACGGTCAGGGTTCGGTGAAGCCGTGACCGCCCGAAATGTAGGGGAAACTACTAAAAGACATACAAGGTTTACACTTACACTGCTACTGCAGTTCACAGAAGGCAGACCCTTATATGTTTGGTTATATTATCATTTAGTTCAAAATCTCTGAGACTCATATACAATTTACCATTCAAACAGCAAACATTTTGTTTGATTTAAATTGCATTATCAACTTCATACTTACATTACATCACTCATATACTCGAATACAACATGATCACCTACTGTCATAAACACAAAAATATAAACATTTCTCACCACCAAACAATGTACATAACTCCATGTATCTTCTGAAACATAACAATCATATGATTCCACAACTAAATACATTTTACATTTATTCAATTACTGTTTATTATCAAGTTCAAATCTCATAAAAATAATTTAAATTCGTCATCAAAATCTCTTTATATAACATTTAAATTAATCAATTAATACATCTCAAATTATTTAATTCAATTAATTATTTAAAACACAACATATTTTAATTACCTTACTCCAAAACAATTACAGTTCATTTATTACAAACTTACATTATTTATTTAGTCTACTAAAATAATGTTATTATTATTATTATTAAATCAATTTCTACTACATGCACACATTGTTTACATAAAATCTGTTTAAATGTCTGTTAAAATCTGTCTATGAATCTATTTACAATTCTTTGACATTATTTTTCTGTTTACCACACCTCATTTTATAAAACAGTCCAATTCAAAACCATTAATTACATAGTTAGATGGTCATGAACATTAATTGTTTTACCCCCCATCATCGTACAATAACCTGGTTTTACGTTTACACAGTTCATTTTTTATTAAACTCATTATATCATTTTTATTTATATAAAGATTATCCAAATTTTTATATTCTTCCACAATACCAACAGGACTATTCCATGTTATTAAATCATATAATTCATTATCACCGAGTATCGTCCAGTCACCTTTCGTATGATCTGTCATAATTATGTCAATTACAGTTTCATTATTATTATTATCTACTGCTGTATCAGTTTTGTCATAAGGTAAGTAATCAACATCATCAACCTTATCATCATTTGCTGTACTAACTATTTCACAAGGTAAGTACTTATTATCACTAACTCTTTCCATATTTAACCTCTTTATTAATTCGTCATAACCTCTACTAACCTTACATAACTCTATCTTCTTATCAACATATCTGTCACCATAACACCAATTCATACTTTTGCTGTCATTCCATACAGAGGGTATTAAATCGTAAAAACGCCTACTAAAAATTAAAAAACTACTTAAAAACACATTATTTTCCTGTAAGGGACTCGTGTACTTCACAAACATTTGTAACCATCTAGGTTTACAATAAAACTGGGGAAAATCTACCCTCTGCCCTATACTCACAAAATAATTCTCTTCATATTCTCTCTCTAATTTACAAATACTAATTTCTACTCTCTCACTCTCATAATCACTTTGTATTTCCATCAAAACTCCATTGCCACTATTATTATTTATTTTACCTTCTAACACCACATTTTTAATTATATCATCATAATTACCACTAGTTTTAAATTCGTCACTTACCTTAGTATCACTTGTACCTTCATTATTTTTGTTTTCGTTATACTCACTTGTAACTGTATCATTTTCTACCTCCTCCTTCGAAGTTCTACTTTCGTTTACTTCGTCTTGTATTTTATTTATATTTATCGTTATCTCACCTTTCATTTCAGCCATAGTCTCATTCATACTTTCTAATCGGCTGTTCATATTCACATCCCTCATTTTTAGTTCGCTTCTTATGTTCGCAAACTCATTATTTAAGTCTGTAAGTTTATTATTTACTACAGTTATCTCTGATTTGATTTCAGATTTGATTTCAATTTTAAATTCATTTAAACTCATGTTTAAAATATTATTTTCTGACTTTAACTCATCTAAACTCATATTCAACTTATTATTTTCTGCTTTCATTTTCTCGTCTTGTTTGTCAAGTTTATCACTTACTATGTTTATTTCTGATTTGATCTCAGTTTTCATTCCTGACATCATTTCCATCATCAACGCTAATTGGTTAAATATATTTACCCCGTTGTCTCTACTACCCCCAGCTACTACAGTTTCATTTACATCTATTTAAACATTTTCACTAACACTTTCATTAGTTGTTATCATATGATCTTGTGTAACATTTAAAATTGACTCCTCCTCTACACTTTCACACAAATTTGCATTCTTGTTTTTCTCTGCCATTTTGACCAGGTTGTAAATTAATTCAATTTGATTTTAATTTACAACGTCCCTGTTCGGGCGCCATTTGAAGCATGACACTTTAATTAGTAATTAAAATATTGAAATTTGTCCCTGTTTCGGGCGTCGTTTGATACAGTACACATGAATTAACTGTTTAAAATATTAAAAATTTGTATTACCTACCTTTATTGGTAATTGACCAAGGTGTCGTCTGGTGTACTTAGCAGAGAAAAACAGGTAAATGCAATTAACAATTACATATTTATAAGTTCAAATAAAATATTACTTTATTCTCTTTAGCATGACATTTTCTTTTTTGCTTGAATCTGTTATAACCCCATTCTTGTTATCGTACTACATGACACATAGTGACGACCTCTGCGCCACGCAACTACAACTAATACAAACAATATATATTTTACTCCTTATTAAATCTTAATTATTAAATTATGTATTCTATAATTTAGGACAAACCAATTCTTTGTTATCGCACACACCCACACATTCCAATTACCCCATTTTTTTAGATTTTGTTAAACAATGAATTTAGTTTGGAAAGTTATTCCCTTTAGTGATTATATTATAGTAGGTAGTAATACAGTGTACTCATCCTGGCCAGGATTCCACGGGTTATGCAACGTCTCACGCACTGTTCCGCTGCAGTTTGTTCATTTTAACCTTCCGCCACTCATTACGATTTGTTCTTGTTCACACCGAATTACACATTTAGTCTTTTGTTTAGTTTCCACACCTCTTAATTGTAATTTGATTCGAATTACTTTAGTGACTTCCGCACACCCGACCGGCTGGTCTCATTACTTGGTGAGAAGTGACGCTCGCTACGAAAGCTGGCGAGCATTTCCGTTTTCACCGCCTACATGATGTTGGCGGAAATACAATGATGTTCAGACAGTTCATTGGTTCTTTTCGATTGTCGACGCTATTTTGTGGTGATAACACAGGCTGTGGATCACCATTTCCTTCGTCTCCAACGCACATGGCAAGAAATCTTTCGGCTTAGCCATTTTTTGTTATGGCATACCTTTCGCTTGTGCAATGCAGGTGAGGCGCTTGTGCGGGTGGAATCACATTCCACACATGACAATTCTCGGATTTTTTTGTACCGCGCACACGGTTCCAGACTAACGTATGATTAAAAAGCTCTGCTGTAGTTCTTTGTGCAAGTTGGCATGGGAATTTGCAATGTCACTTTTGAATATAGAAATTAATAAAAGGAAACCCCCCTTTCTGTCCTATTACAATACCCCTCCAATGAGAGGTTTCATGCCCTAAAGCATAAAATTTCTCATTGCCTGTTCTAAAAGTACCAGTGTCGATATGGAACCATTACCCCCCTTTAGTTCTCATTAAAATCACTATGGGTTTGTCCACCCCCCTAGTCAAACAGCTATGGACGTATCTATCCAACTTTGTTGGACTTTCTACCTGAGAATCCCAACACCACAAAGCCGAACAGACACGAGACGTCGCTGTTCCGACACGCCGGCCAGAACAGGTACGTTCCACAGTACCACCTGACTCTTATACATTCCGTCAACACATTTCATAAATGGTTCTATTAATTTTCCATATCTTCCACTTATGTGTCTCCCCTTAATTGTATTGGTTCGCCTTAGGCAAAGCATTGGTTCTTGTTTTTAATTCTAATACATACATAAAACAGTTGGTTATATTTATATATTCTTAACAGCAATGTAAATAGAGTATGACCATCCAGGGACATCGGCATAGACTCTTGAACTATACATCATTTATTAACGTGAATTAAAGTTTTATCCTTTCTTTAAATATAATTTTCCATCAATATTTCAATCAAAATTTTTTTTTTTTTTAATTTAATTTCCAAAATATTTTTTTATCAATTTCCAAAATTTCCAAAAACAACAAAATTATTTACAGTAGACTCTCGGCTATCCGACTCCCGACTATTCGACCTCCGGCCTATCCGACCCGTTCTACTCAAAAAAAAAAGGTATTTTTTGAGTACGGTACGTATGCAGTATTTCCGATCTGATTACTAGCGCCTTCAAACGTCATGTGAGCAATCCCGCCACGCGGGTGAAGGCGCTTACGCGTGAATCACCAGTTACCAATACAGTACGCCAATTGATTCATGTTGTGACAGGAAAGTTTCGTGTTCCTACTTGACTGTGTAACAGGTGCATCAGTCAGTCTGTATCCAGAAGTCAGTCCGTGCGGTTCAGTCGTTCGTGGATTGTTAATTTGTTATAAAGTGTGTATACAGTATTGTTGGTGGCTTTTATTTTTAAGTGAAATATGGGTGACAAACAAAAGAAAGTGGTAATAACTTTGAAAGAAAAACTGCAAGCAATAAAAAGAATGGATTCTGGTGAGTCGGTAAACAAAATTGCACTGGAGTTAGGAGTTGGAAAAACTACTGTGGGTGATTGGCGAAGAAATCGCACAGAGATTGAAAAATGGTGTTCTAAGCAAGCAAGTGGCAGTGGCGTGAAAGTTAGAAAAACTATGCAAAAAGGAAAACATGTGGAAGTTGAAGAGGCTTTATATCTGTGGTATGAAAATGTGAGGGGGAAAGGATTGACGGTTTCAGGCCCCTTGCTCCAAGAAAAAGCGATTCAGTTTAAAAAAACAGATCGAAGGAGACGATGGTGAGTTTACTGCCAGTGACGGGTGGCTTGATCGCTGGAAGAAACGTTTTGGTGTTCGTCAGATGACGATTAGTGGTGAAGCATTGTCTGCTAATAAGGACGCTGACCCTGACTTTAAAAAACACTTTTTTGACCTGCTTGATAAGGAAGGTATTTCCGGAGAACAAGTGTACAACTGTGATGAGACAGGTTTGAATTACCGTATGTTGCCGTCTAAAACACTAGCGTCTAAACAGAAAAAGGCCACACCAGGGTTCAAGAAGAGCAAGGACCGCGTTACAGTTTTAGCTTGTAGTAACGCAACCGGAAACCACAAGTTGAGACTGACCTTGATTGGAAAATCTCGCAAGCCTAGGGCTTTTAAAAATCTTAAAGATTTAAGTTCTTTGCCCCTGCATTATACCCATCAAAAAAAGGCGTGGATGAATGGAGAAATTTTCAAAAATTGGTTTCAACAGGAATTTGTGCCACAAGTTGAAAAACATTAGCTGAAAACAATTTAACAAGGAAAGCAATCCTAGTTTTGGATAAAGCTCCTTCACATCCAGCAAATGACCAATTAAAAGATGGAGACATAAAAGCTTTGTTCTTGCCTGCAAATGTTACATTTATATGTCAGCCAATGGATCAGGGAGTGCTCCAAGCTTTGAAAAAGAAATATCGACGTAGGCTACTAAGCTATATCATAGCGACAATTGATAATACAGAAGTTGCGACGGCACTACAGTCAGTAGACATGCTTGACGTCATCAGATGGGTGTCCGAGGCATGGGATGAAATTCCATCTTTAACACTTGTGCGATCGTGGAAAATTTTGCTGGCTCACAGAGCCAGTGATAACTGGGAAGAGGTAGAACAGCAATGTGATGTGGAAAATGCAACTGATAACACTGCGCTTGTATCGCTGTTAGAAAAAATTCCCGGATGTGAGGAAGCTTCATTGGAAGACATCACAGAATGGTTGGTAAAGGACGAAATCGAAGAAATTGCAGACGAATATATTGTAGCAATGGTATTAAATGAACAGCCGATTGAAGAGGAACAAGGTGATGAACCCTCCGATCGTATAACCCACTCCGAAGGCCTGAAGGCGATCGAGACAACAGTGGAATACATTGGCCAGCAAGAAGAAGCAACACCAGCAGACATCATATGTTTACGTAAGTGGAAGGATATAGCGGCGAGGAAATTAATGCGAGGAAAGAAGCAGGTCTCAATTACAGACTTTTTCAAACCTTAGACAATGTAAGTTTCACTTGTTCTTTCATTATACAGTACGTAGTTTTAGGTTATTATAATTTGATTTATATTAACAACTAATTTGGTTGAAAGCTTTCGTATAAATTAAAACTCATAGTAAAACTCATTCAACTTATTGTTAACTACACATTTTGTTTCGTCCTTCAAATAAAGGTTTTGTGAAAGATACTGTAGTTGCGAATTCTTATTTAATTTCTTTCTAATTCATTTCTTACTGTACGTCATTTATAAGGACAAACTGATATGACGTACGCATCCAAATAGCAACAAGTACATTCTACGCAATAGGGTGGCGGTCATTGACCTTACAGAGGCTGGTATGCCTACGGCTCCGGTGTATCCAACTTTTTTGCTATCCGACCTGGCCAACCGCCACATTAGGTCGGATAGTTGAGAGTCTACTGTACTTACATTAATTAATCAAAAAAATCCATGAGTCAATTACGAGAAACATATCATGGCTCTACATCAGTCATCATCTGATCTCTCTGGGTCAGGTGAATGACCTTACCCTAGATACACTACACAAAATTATACCATGTAAAATACATAAAATATGTTTATAATTCTTACACTCTAACATAGTACAACATTATAAAACATAATAAAACCTACTAAACAAAACATAACAAACATCTACTATCCTTGAATTAATCATTTCCATCAGCAAAGTCATTTATAAAATTATCATACAGAGTATAACACATGTAAATTAATTACTTTCGTACACATTGTCTACTGTAATCATCTCATGAATCAAAATAACATCATTTAATTAGCTTATTAGCTCATTTAGTTTATGTCCATTCAAGATTTGAATTCGTTACTCCCCTGAGTAACCTCCTTGCCGCACACGCTATGACCCTCCACTGGACTGTGGTGTCCAGTTGCTTCCACAAGAACGGAAATTTATTAGGGGTAGACGCTGCCTACCCCGTTCTTGCTTCAGCGTTATATAAAAAATTCGGCATTACTGATGTCCGAGGACACCAGTAATCCTACTATAATGATTCCCACACCCTTAATACGGCACTACCACCACCTTCGATGATAGCCGCTGTTCCATAGTTATGTAGATTCCCCTGATTTACCCCCTTTTGTATTTCTAAGTTCACCAATTTAGAATATATTTACATTATAAATCCACGGTCAGGGTTCGGTGAAGCCGTGACCGCCCGAAATGTAGGGGAAACTACTAAAAGACATACAAGGTTTACACTTACACTGCTACTGCAGTTCACAGAAGGCAGACCCTTATATGTTTGGTTATATTATCATTTAGTTCAAAATCTCTGAGACTCATATACAATTTACCATTCAAACATCAAACATTTTGTTTGATTTAAATTGCATGATAAACTTCATACTTACATTACATCACTCATATACTCGAATACAACATGATCACCTACTGTCATAAACACAAAAATATAAACATTTCTCACCACCAAACAATGTACATAACTCCATGTATCTTCTGAAACATAACAATCATATGATTCCACAACTAAATACATTTTACATTTATTCAATTACTGTTTATTATCAAGTTCAAATCTCATAAAAATAATTTAAATTCGTCATCAAAATCTCTTTATATAACATTTAAATTAATCAATTAATACATCTCAAATTATTTAATTCAATCAATTATTTAAAACACAACATATTTTAATTACCTTACTCCAAAACAATTACAGTTCATTTATTACAAACTTTCATTATTTATTTAGTCTACTAAAATAATGTTATTATTATTATTATTAAATCAATTTCTACTACATGCACACATTGTTTACATAAAATCTGTTTAAATGTCTGTTAAAATCTGTCTATGAATCTATTTACAATTCTTTGACATTATTTTTCTGTTTACCACACCTCATTTTATAAAACAGTCCAATTCAAAACCATTAATTACATAGTTAGATGGTCATGAACATTAATTGTTTTACCCCCCATCATCGTACAATAACCTGGTTTTACGTTTACACAGTTCATTTTTTATTAAACTCATTATATCATTTTTATTTATATAAAGATTATCCAAATTTTTATATTCTTCCACAATACCAACAGGACTATTCCATGTTATTAAATCATATAATTCATTATCACCGAGTATCGTCCAGTCACCTTTCGTATGATCTGTCATAATTATGTCAATTACAGTTTCATTATTATTATTATCTACTGCTGTATCAGTTTTGTCATAAGGTAAGTAATCAACATCATCAACCTTATCATCATTTGCTGTACTAACTATTTCACAAGGTAAGTACTTATTATCACTAACTCTTTCCATATTTAACCTCTTTATTAATTCGTCATAACCTCTACTAACCTTACATAACTCTATCTTCTTATCAACATATCTGTCACCATAACACCAATTCATACTTTTGCTGTCATTCCATACAGAGGGTATTAAATCGTAAAAACGCCTACTAAAAATTAAAAAACTACTTAAAAACACATTATTTTCCTGTAAGGGACTCGTGTACTTCACAAACATTTGTAACCATCTAGGTTTACAATAAAACTGGGGAAAATCTACCCTCTGCCCTATACTCACAAAATAATTCTCTTCATATTCTCTCTCTAATTTACAAATACTAATTTCTACTCTCTCACTCTCATAATCACTTTGTATTTCCATCAAAACTCCATTGCCACTATTATTATTTATTTTACCTTCTAACACCACATTTTTAATTATATCATCATAATTACCACTAGTTTTAAATTCGTCACTTACCTTAGTATCACTTGTACCTTCATTATTTTTGTTTTCGTTATACTCACTTGTAACTGTATCATTTTCTACCTCCTCCTTCGAAGTTCTACTTTCGTTTACTTCGTCTTGTATTTTATTTATATTTATCGTTATCTCACCTTTCATTTCAGCCATAGTCTCATTCATACTTTCTAATCGGCTGTTCATATTCACATCCCTCATTTTTAGTTCGCTTCTTATGTTCGCAAACTCATTATTTAAGTCTGTAAGTTTATTATTTACTACAGTTATCTCTGATTTGATTTCAGATTTGATTTCAATTTTAAATTCATTTAAACTCATGTTTAAAATATTATTTTCTGACTTTAACTCATCTAAACTCATATTCAACTTATTATTTTCTGCTTTCATTTTCTCGTCTTGTTTGTCAAGTTTATCACTTACTATGTTTATTTCTGATTTGATCTCAGTTTTCATTCCTGACATCATTTCCATCATCAACGCTAATTGGTTAAATATATTTACCCCGTTGTCTCTACTACCCCCAGCTACTACAGTTTCATTTACATCTATTTAAACATTTTCACTAACACTTTCATTAGTTGTTATCATATGATCTTGTGTAACATTTAAAATTGACTCCTCCTCTACACTTTCACACAAATTTGCATTCTTGTTTTTCTCTGCCATTTTGACCAGGTTGTAAATTAATTCAATTTGATTTTAATTTACAACGTCCCTGTTCGGGCGCCATTTGAAGCATGACACTTTAATTAGTAATTAAAATATTGAAATTTGTCCCTGTTTCGGGCGTCGTTTGATACAGTACACATGAATTAACTGTTTAAAATATTAAAAATTTGTATTACCTACCTTTATTGGTAATTGACCAAGGTGTCGTCTGGTGTACTTAGCAGAGAAAAACAGGTAAATGCAATTAACAATTACATATTTATAAGTTCAAATAAAATATTACTTTATTCTCTTTAGCATGACATTTTCTTTTTTGCTTGAATCTGTTATAACCCCATTCTTGTTATCGTACTACATGACACATAGTGACGACCTCTGCGCCACGCAACTACAACTAATACAAACAATATATATTTTACTCCTTATTAAATCTTAATTATTAAATTATGTATTCTATAATTTAGGACGAACCAATTCTTTGTTATCGCACACACCCACACATTCCAATTACCCCATTTTTTTAGATTTTGTTAAACAATGAATTTAGTTTGGAAAGTTATTCCCTTTAGTGATTATATTATAGTAGGTAGTAATACAGTGTACTCATCCTGGCCAGGATTCCACGGGTTATGCAACATCTCACGCACTGTTCCGCTGCAGTTTGTTCATTTTAACCTTCCGCCACTCATTACGATTTGTTCTTGTTCACACCGAATTACACATTTAGTCTTTTGTTTAGTTTCCATACCTCTTAATTGTAATTTGATTCGAATTACTTTAGTGACTTCCGCACACCCGACCGGCTGGTCTCATTACTTGGTGAGAAGTGACGCTCGCTACGAAAGCTGGCGAGCATTTCCGTTTTCACCGCCTACATGATGTTGGCGGAAATACAATGATGTTCAGACAGTTCATTGGTTCTTTTCGATTGTCGACGCTATTTTGTGGTGATAACACAGGCTGTGGATCACCATTTCCTTCGTCTCCAACGCACATGGCAAGAAATCTTTCGGCTTAGCCATTTTTTGTTATGGCATCCCTTTCGCTTGTGCAATGCAGGTGAGGCGCTTGTGCGGGTGGAATCACATTCCACACATGACAATTCTCGGATTTTTTTGTACCGCGCACACCGTTCCAGACTAACGTATGATTAAAAAGCTCTGCTGTAGTTCTTTGTGCAAGTTGGCATGGGAATTTGCAATGTCACTTTTGAATATAGAAATTAAGAAAAGGAAACCCCCCCTTTCTGTCCTATTACAAACTGCTGCAGACATCGATCATGTGCTACAGGAAGTCTTTGAAGATAATGCATGAGCCAAAGCAAAACTTATTTGTGGTACAAATGTCTCAAGGATGGATGAACACCTGTTAATGACAATGAGAGTCCAGACAATCTTTGGCAAGCAGAACACCAGAAACCATAGCAGAAGTTCGTGAAGCTATTCTTGCAGATCATACATGAACAATCCATGATATTTTTGAGATAGTAGGACAGTCCATACAGTACAGTTCAATCATTTTGTACTACAATTTGAACATGAAATGTATTTATGCAAAATTTGTGTTAAGATTGCTAAATAACAAACAGAAGGTCTGTCGCATTTTTCTTTGTACAGAACACAAACACAAGTCAGAGATGAGCCCAGCTTTATCTCCAATGTCATAGCAATTGACGAATCATGGATTTATGGTTATGATCCTGAGATTAAGCAGCAGTCGTTGCAATGGAACCCACCAAATTCACTGTGGCCGAAAAAAGCAAGTCAAGTTTCCAGCTGTGTCAAGTCCATGTTGATCATTTATTTGACATTCACAGGATTGTCCACAATGAGTTCTTACCCATCAGCAGCAAGTTTTACTGTGAGGTTTTGAAGCAGCTGGGAGAGGCAAACGTTCAGAGAAGTGGAAGAACAGCAATTGTTTTCTCCTCCATGACTACACTATGCACCCGCTCACGCATCACTAGTTGTTCGACAATTCCTGACTTCCAAAAAACATTACAGTGATTCCACCTTCCCCCAATTTCCCTGATCTTACCACCTGATTTTTTCCTATTCCATAAGATAAAAAATGTGACTGAATGGGCATCATCTTAACATGATGAGCAGATTCAAGAAAAATGCAGGAGGTACTTATTGCACTCAATTTGAACTTCCAGAGATTCATAGAATCATGAGAAAAATGCTGGGACCACTGATACTACTACTACTACTGTTTAAGGGTACTACTATGAAGGAGACAGTGGAACTAGAAGTTACGACAAGCAACTATTTTTTATGGTCAAATTCTACAAACTTTTGGGTACCACCTCTAGATATAAACAAATATTTATGTATGTAATCTTTTTCTTTGTAAGTAACTCACGAAGTTTCTAGTAGGATTCATGTATGTTACACATAAGTGTGAGTTTTTTTGTAATATGGAATTTTGTGTGCTGTTATAAATTTTTGTTTTAATTTTTGTATGTATATTTATAAATATCTACATGTTTGTATGTTTATAACATCGTCTAGCTACAACAAAGAGATAATTGTAAAAGTATAACTGAAATAAATAAGCATAGGTACATTATCAAAGAACGCACGAAAATTTCAGTTTTGACTGAATTTCCATATCTATTGCATTGTTGTGTCCAAGAGAGGTAATTAAAGCTTAAAGTGATTATGCATTTGAGTGATTTAGTGATTGTTAGTCAGTTATTATGGAAAAATTAATAATTCTGAACAATGCGCATTTTATTATATATTTTGAGATCTTTTGAATGGAAAATGACAGTTTGTTTAATGGTAGGCTATCTATTTATTTATCCATCAATTTTTTGAGCACTAATTAAATGGAGATTTTTATTTAGCAGATATGTTTCCGCCTTTAACCTTTTTCTTAGCAGACATCTAGTGACTTTTAATAGAATTGTCTTAGTAGAATTTTCCTTGTGTGATTATCAACCTTGTGAACTTTGGCTTGCAGATAACTTTTTAGTAGCCAAGTACTAAGCGTTTTGTATTTTGCTAGTTTGAAAAAGTTAGCATTGTTTACAAAGTTAATGGTTTTACTGTATAAGTTTTTATAAATTTGTATAATTTGAATTCATAACATAGTACAATAGTTTTGTTGAAATAAAATATCATTATTCCTGTAAGATTTGTGGGTGTATTTCAGAAGTGATAGAACATGTTTTCTGATCTGTTAGGCTGTGGTTGTGTTTTTATTCATTAAAACACCATATATTTTGGCTGCACCTACACTGGCCATCTTCAGTGGAGCAGGAACTAGGCACTAATATATGCTAAAGAATGCATTCATATTAATTTAAAACCCATAAATACAATTCTAAAAGTAACTTTTGGTTCAGCTGTTCAAGTTATCACCATACTCACACTGTAAAAGCTGTGAATCAATCGCTTTGTGCTTTTGTAGCATGAGTTATGGTAACAACTTGAACAGCTGCAACTAAAGTTACTTACAGAAGTGTGCTTCTGGGTTTGAAATTAATCTGAATTTATTCTTTGGCTGGTGTTAATACCTAGTTCCCACTTCACTGGCCGTGGGTGTGGCCAAAATGTTTGGTGTTTTAAGAAATGAAAACACAAACCCCAGCCTAATAGCCTGGAAAACATGTTCTATCTGACCATGGGAGTCTGCACTCTCATATTCCAGAAGCTCGTACACACACACACGCAGCCATTTGTACATATTTGTAGTTTATAGTTTACTATACACATTATGTACTTTATGTTACAGATTTATTTCATCGTGTAATAATACAGAGCGGTTCTGTGTTTAATCCTGGAACTTATATGGACCAAAATGTTTCTGTCGAAAGAGCTTTCAAACTGGGATGTATACTTGGCTGTGTAACAGAGAAACCTGAAGAACTTGTCAAATTTCTTCGAAAACTGTCTCCTTATAAAATTACTAACGCTCAGTTTAAAGTTGTACCTAAGTTAGTAAGTAATACAACTGTTTTTGGTCTATGGAATTTAAAAACTAAAATGTACCATTATTTTATACATATCACGAGACATTCAACTATATGTCCATAGACAGATATGTCAGCCAAGATGGCTTATCTGTAAAACATATATGTATTTTTAAAAATATTTTCATAGGAGAAATGTTTCTTGGTGATTTTGGGTTGTTTTTCCAGTACAGTTAACCCTCGATTTAACGGATTAATTGGGGCTGAGGGGTGTCCATAAAATCGAAAGTCCGTTAAATCGTGAATTTTGTTTTTTGAGGATATATTTAAATCAAAATAGACCTATAACACTTGAAATTTTAATACTATTAATATCATGCAAATATTTTGTATACACACTTTTGTTTATTTATACTGGATAAAAGCATCAAGATTTCTTTTCCCCCAGAATGTTGCTTCTTTATTATTAAAGATCTAAACTGTCTAAAATAATCATAGTAAACACACACTTCCAGATCTGAAGACTCCCCTATGTACATGATAATTTCGTCCATGCTGTTTCTTACCGCTGATAATTTAGGACCTCCTGTAACAGATGTTTCTTCATCATCGTCATCATCATCTCCATCTTCTTGATCGTCGTGTAGAACAGATTCTGCGATCTCTTCCTGACTCAGGATTTGGCAGCCTGAATCACCCTCGCCCAGGTTTACCCACTGTTCTATGTCATTCTCATTTACTTCTTCACCAGCCTTCTTTACAGTTTCTCAGAAATCGGATGTTTCAGATCCTCTGAAATCATACTCCGGTTCAGTCCCATTCAGTAACTGTGTCCACCCATTAGCCAATGTTGTTTCCTTCATCTCCTTCCATGCGGCAGCAAAATTAAAGGTGGCAGACATGATGTTGTATGCACACAGATTTTGCAGTGTTCGAGCTCCTCTCGTCTCATTTTTACGGTCTTGTTCGTCCTCGAAGACAACCATCACCTCTTCAAGAAACTTCTTCTTGTACAGCTTTTTGCAGGCAACAATGACTCCTTGGTCCATTGGCTGTAAAATTGAAGTGGTGTTCAGAGGGAGGAAAACGCATTTAATTTTCCGTCGATGCTAACTAACTTCTCGGCATTGGGATGGGCTGGTGCATTGTCCAGTAGAAAGACAGCTTTCACTGCATGCGATGAAATTTTCATAGTCTCTTCTTGAAAATGTCGCACTTCTGGCACAAAATGATTAAAAAGCCAGTCTGAAAAATACTGGAGGTAAACCAAGCAGTTTTTGAACTTTTATAAATGACTGGCAACTGGTTCATTATGTTCTTTATCGCACGAGGTTTCTTTGCGTTTCCGACTATGACTGGAGTAAGTCGATTCAAACCATCAGCATTAGCACACAGTAGGGCAGAAATGCGCTCCTTGTTGAGTTTACGGCCTGGTGTGCTAGTTTCATGTTTGTGCGCCAGAGTATTTTCAAGCACAGCACGAAAGTAGAGACCAGTCTCATCAGCATTGTAGAGCTGAGACAAAGTGAGACCCTCAGATTCGATCTTTTCCTTTATATGTTGATGAACAGGCTCAACTTGTTCAGTGTGTGCACTCAGCGCTTCAACACATGTTAATCTATTTGTGATGCCACGCCGTTTATGAAAACGCCAAAGCCACCCATCACTCGCCTGAAACTGGATGCCCATATGTTTCGCCAGTTTGCCAGCAGCAGCCCGCAACTCCACACTACAAACAATGATGCCACTAGAACGTTGTTGAATAAACCATTTGTACACAGCATCCTCTAATTGTTTGTGTTTGGCTAATTTAATGTGTTTTCTTTCTCCCTCATTCTTCGAACTATCAACACTGTACTTTAGCGAAAACTGAATAAGTTTATCTTTATTCTTTCAAATCTCTGAAATGGGTTGTTTCTTTACACCATACAGTTCACAAACATGTGCAACAGACGCGGACCTTCCAGTTTCCTTATTAGTTCAAGCTTTTGCTTTATACTCAAGTTCACATGTTTTTTCTTAACGCCAGACATACTTATGCTGTAATTCACTGATAAAAAAGTGGACCTTGCTGTAACAATGCAAGTATAAACTTGTTAACACTCTCTATTTAACACGTGCAAGGTTCGTACTATAGGAACACATGTAGTGTACACACTGCATTCTCTGAATTCTGAATAAACTGATGCGATGCTGTACGAACGTGAACCGTGTGTGCATACGAATTATCACGAAGATAGCCAAATATTCAAGAGTGAAAATGTGCATCTGTTGCTATGGTTATGAACTACCACCAAATTTAAATCACAACCATGGACTTCAAAAACTTAATTGTGAATGTTTTTGTCTGTCAAATTCTGTCCATTAAATCCGAAGTCCGTTAAATCGAGAGTTCACTGTATTCGGTTTTGGTCTAAAACAATTATATTTCCATGTTAAGGATCAAAATACAAAACAGAAGCACATAGAACACAACCAAAAACTACTAATAAACACACACACACACACACACACACACACACAGAATGGAGAGAGAGGGAGAGAGAGAGAGAGAGAGAGAGAGAGAGAGAGAGAGAGAGAGAGAGAGAGAGAGAGAGAGAGAGAGAGAGAGGGGGGGGCTTCAACAGCTGCCTTAAAATCTGCAAATCTTAATTCCTGACTTCCTAGAGAAAAGCTTAATAACCTTAAACATTATTTTTTTCACTGAAATCATAATTTCTGTTTAAAAATGTCAACTAGTTTGAATAGAAATCGCAAACACTTTTAACGATTGTATTTTTCTTATTCTGTGGTAATGTCTTCAACAGCTGTTTTACTGCTCTTTCTAAGTACTGATCTTCACCTACCATATCTTTATCGGAGAATATTGATTATAAAATTTCTAAGATACTGAAACATTTTTCTCAAGTATTGTAGTACTTATGTCTAGCAGTTCCCCAGCATTAACAAAAAAATATAGAAGCAGCAACAGCTCCTCACGATCTGGAATTTCACTTTGAAATAAATCAGAAAAAAATTTGGAACAGTCATCTACGCTCTGGAAATAACCCTTCAGAGCAGTAGTTTTTTAGTAATCATAATAGTTTTATGAGCCACACATGGTGAATTAATTCCGACCATTCTGGGTCTACAAAATAAACAATTTATTGTAGTTCCTTCCTTCTTTTGGCTGACACTGAAAAATAATTGTAAGTTTGTAATACTGTTTTCCTGATATCTACATCTAGTCTTTCACTAGCATTTCACTAGAATCTTAGTACAATTAGCCTTTACAATATTTGAAACTTATGTTTTTAACAATTTATATACAGAAGGTTTTCCAAAATAACATTCCATAACATTCACATTATCTGCACCATAGGTAGATAGGTAAAGATGTAATCTGGATTAAGATTGTTACCTTCAGCACTTACAAATAACATTTGTTTATGGATGTCACTGTAATGGATGATCAGCCCTTTCTACAACACAACAGTTTATTTTCTTTTTTAGAAGGATCAGAATATCTGATGCAAATGGGAAAATTTTCAATTCCTTTGATGAAAGCATCTATAGTCACTGAATAAAACTGACTACAATTCTCAGATGTCTACAAAGTCCTCTACAATTTTAGGAACAAAAACATTTTTTACTAATTGCTTGCACTTTGTCCTACCATGAGCTCAATTTACTGCAACATCAGAATCATGGAACACAGACTGCACTAACTTATTATTACAATCTGAACTTCTTTAACTATGTCTATACTTTGTACTATGATACACTAAGCCATGCTCACATGCAATGCAGTTACAGAATCATAACTGAATCTGAATCAGTTTTTTTTTTTTTTTTTTTTTTTTTTGTAAAATAACTGGTGACTTTATTTGTTCCCATTTTCCTTTATCTTTCTGGTGATGCCCCTTATACTGTGCTGTTGTGTAAGATTGAATTGCTCACCATGGCTAATAGAAAAGCCTTATTACACACTTTGCATAAGCACAATCGCCTGACAAAACCAGAGCCACCCATTTGTTTCTTCCAATTTTTAACAATACATCTGGTTATATTGCAACTTTTTTCTTTGGTGGAGTACTTTGAGAGCTGCTGGACCCTATAGGTGAAGTTGGGCTAATATAAATCTGGAATGAAAATGGAAATACAAAATTAGTTGGTTTCATTGGTTGAAGTAAAATCTTTTTTTGAAATATTGGTCTTAGTAAAGTTTTAATAACTTTGTACTACCTACAGCTTATCTTGCGTATAGTTAGAGCAGTATATTATACTAGCCTTGCAATTATATTAGGAGTGGTACTTCTACCACTGCTAAGTTCAAAACTTGAAATTTCACTTGTAAATAAGACACATCTTAGATGTAGCTTGAGTGTAATATAAATGACTGAGAAGAACACAAAGCAGCCAAAAGTTCGTTCATATTGATGAAGCATTCCCTGCAAACCAATATCTCCAACTGCATTTTTCTTTGTTGTCAACCATTTCTAAATACAAGTTGATTCATGGCAGAGCCATCTGTCAGTGTACTTTAAATTATTTTTTCACATTCATTTTAAAATTCATTTGTGACTAAAAAGTAAATAAACAAAAGAAAATGCCTTATGGGAAAAGTTAAAATGTAACCTGCAAATTAACTAAAAAATAAAAAACAGGGGTAATGTAAGACCCTAGTCTACAGTACCAATACTCTACTGAAACCAGCATCTGAATTCCCCCAAAGTCTCTGACAAATCAAGAACTCTGATTGGCTGAAAGTGTTTCATTACTCTACCAAAATCTAAATTTAGTGAGTGAAACTCATACATTGTATAATGTGAGCTATTTCAGCTTTATTCTGGCCTGTCAATATCTCAAAATGTCAAGAAAAATCATAATATTTTTATTGCTCAATTAAAGAGAATGATGTTAATCCAAATCTGATTTTAGTGTTTGCTTTGTAAATTTTTATTTTTAGGGGCACCATGAGCCAAAAAATTGTTAGTTTAAGTGAGTTCTGCAGCACAGGGAGCTTACTAGTGTAATTACTACAGAGCTATATAATTTTCTGTAATTTAAATGTTATGTACACATCATGGTCAATGAGAGTTACAACTTCTTAGGCATAGACACAGCAGCCTGTAATCAAAACATCAAACACTTATGGCAAGACAGATCGATAAACATACCTTATTATGATAACATGAAACACCATTTACTTGAACACTTGTCTGAATTTGTATTTTAAAGAAAACAACATGGACAAAGGCAGTAACATTGACAGCATCAAAAACAAGGAAGATTCTACAATGCCACCAGTGGCTATTAATTCTTTTATTTATTATGAATAAACTTTGATATAAGGATTGCATAGTCTTCGCAATAGTACAAAATGCTTTGTATATAAAATTTACGCAAAGCTTTGCACAACTAACCATAACAACCTTTCATATAATACATTTTATTGTTTTGTCTCCAAGTCGCACTCTAATACAAAGGTACAATCTTACCTATTTATTTTCCGTTGTGTGACTTCGTATATTTATAGCACTACACGTTTCGGCAACAAGTTGCCATCTTCAGGTGAAACATTCACTCAAAACGAGGTCGTTAAAAAGTAAAATGATTTATTAAAATACTAAAACTTAAAGTCAAAAGTGCACTTTCAACATATATGAACACACACGCGAACATGAGCAGGTCAGTGCTATACACGCAGGCAATATCGGTGCTTATGTGCGGACTTAGTGCTTATGTAAGATGTACGCTGATAAAACTGTTTGTTTACCAAACTCTGTACGTATCTATTTATTGTTGTCCGTGCTCACGTATAGCTGTATCATACAATACATTAGATGAAAACGCAAGCTTATCGTTCAAAACACAACCACTGTTAATTTGAGCTGCTTTGTATATTTCATACTCCTCGAGTCCGTCCATGTATTTACCCTTCTTGCAGTAATGCATAGGCACAAAATTTGTTTCGAAATCGACATATATATGATTACTCATCATCAGATGTCGGGCAAAATTTGATGTTGTTTTCTGTAGATCCCTCCTAGGGAGATGTTCTTTATAAAGTTCTTCGAACGGTCTGCCCGTCTGGCCCAGGTAGAACATATCGCATTAGCTGCAAGTCATCTTATATACGCCGGTTCTTTCTTTATTTGGTACGGTGCTCTTCTGGCTGAGGAACTTCTGAGTGCTGTTTTTTGTGCGGAACGTTACATGTACCTGGTGTTTTTTAAACTCATTCTTTATAATATTTGGTAAAATATTTGTATAGTCAGCAGATATATATTTCTTAACCGGTAATAAGTCATCACTGGCCAACTTTTTAATCTTCTTCTTTCTGTGTTTGTTAATTAATTTATCTATTAAAGAGCTTTTATAACCGTTTGCCACTGCTATGTACTTGATGGTGTCAACCTCTTCATTGTAGTTGTTTTTACTTAGTGGTATTGTCAACAACCTGTGCAGAAAACTATTATACGCTGCCATCTTTTGCGAAACGGGATGATACAAATCAGCATGTATTGTAATATCCGTTGTTGTGGCTTTTCTAAAGATTTTGAACTGAAGTTGTCCTGCATTTTTTGTAACAGTTAAATCTAAAAAATTCAACTGATTTTCTGCCTCTATCTCAGACGTGAATTTAATTTTTTGGTGTATACTATTTATGTGACTATTTAAGTTTTCTATTTGTCTTCTAGTTCCATTAAATACCATAAATACCATAAATGTATCATCAACGTTTAAAAAACATTTAAAAAAATGAAAATGATCCCGCAGTATAAGTTTGTTTCTTTTGACATAATCAATTTATATACTAATGTTCCAGTGAAAGAAACTATTTTTTTTTTTTTTCGGCAGGGCAGGTGAAAATCTCTATAGACACACTGGAGCCCCGTAGCTCCAGGTAGTGTGGGACTCTAACCAGCGCCCGCTCTAGGGGCGGGCAACCCGGACATTTGTCCGGGGCGTCAAAATTTGGGGGCGGCATTTTGGCTGTAAGTGTGAGAAAAATATTGATGTGTTAAATACCCAATTAATAGAAAATTTCACATATCGATTTTTTCGTTCGCTAAAAATTTACAGTGCGTAGCGTATTTATATTGTTTATGTCTAAAAGCTAAAAATATTTACAATTCTTGATTCTAAAGAAAACAATCATAAAAGAGCGGTATGTTTAATTAAATAACCGTTTTTCCGTTTCAGGGGAGAACGGAAACTCTCAGCATTAATTTAATTTCGTAAGATTGTGATACATATCACAATATTTAAAGATTTAAGAGATATGAAAGATTGGACGGTGATTCATTTTTTAAAACATTTATTACGGCAATGTATGTTAAACACATTAAACAATAAAAGTTGACTATAAACTTACAAAAATCTAGTAAATTTTTATAATTCTGAAAAGGAAACATTTTCTAAACTAATAATTTATTTTATTAATAAATTAACGCAGAATTTGTAAAGGACGCTGCTTGAACTTGTTTGAACATGCAATGCATATACTTCTCTGAACAGAATAGCACGCGAGCAGAGCGCTGCTTCAACTTGTGTTTTAACATGCATAGACTTGCTTATTACCTCTAACCTCGAGCGGTTTCATTACACAATAGCATTATTCTTGCTATTACGTCGGTAGTGATAACAAGTGGAAGTTCATAAAATTTACTTCAGTGCGATTTCTTAATTCTGAAAGGTAAGTACATCTATAATTAAGCTGTTGTTTAGTTTGATAGATACTAGTTTATCGTAAATCGATTATCGAATCGAAACAATGAAAGCGTTTTTAAATAAAATAAATATTTTATTTATCCAAAAAGGCTGTTTATTGAATCAATAAAATATTGTATCAAATTTGAATGTATTCTATAGGTATAATTATTTATACTTTTGTTTCATGAAAATAATTATTTGAATCAATAATATAAGACATTTATTAAGTTCATTGCTTCGATAAAATGTGTTTTATAATAATATATTTGAATAATTGAACAGAATAAAATCTCAAAATCAAGAATTATAAAATTGTTTTTAATGACTATTGTAATAAAATAATAAATAAGTTGTAAGTTGTAAGGTGTTTAATTGGTGTGGCTCTCGACGTCTTAATCCGTCTTCGCATTCATTAGCATTAATTCATTTATATTATATTTCATGTGGTATTTCTTCTCTTTGCATTTCATATAGGTCTTATTATTATCATTGGTTCAAAATCATCTTCTCCATATGTTTGGTATGAGTTGTTCTTCTTTGCTCTTAATTAACTGTTTTCATTATTGTTTCATAGGTAATTAGTCTCTTTGCTTCCAAATTTTTTCTTCTCTTGCATATTACACTCTTTCTTGTTATTCTTCTCTACTCCTTCAAATGCTATTGTGAATGTCTAGCATTTATTCTGGATTAAAATTAATTCTTTTTTCTGAATTAATCACTTTATTTTCTTCTCAATTCAATCATAATTGACACATAATTATTTTTTGGAACTTGGTTAGTTTTAATGTAAAATTCAAACTATTCCTTTTATTTAATTGAAAAATATTTCTCATAAATCCTTGTAATATGTTGATCTTATCTTGTTTCAAAGTACTGACATTCTATCAACATTCAAATTCTGTTTAATTCGTTTATTCCCAGAATTGTTTCATTCAGAATTGTTTATAGTATTGTGATTTTACTATTATTTCTGAATGTTTTGGTATTTCTCCAAATTCAAATTCTTCTTAATTATTTACCATAAAGTTTTCTCATAAACTTAGTTTTAGTAAGTTGGTCTTACTTCATTTTTAAATTTTTTGTATATTAACTTCAAAATTCCTTTCTTCTTAATTCTTCAAAAATGTTTTTCTCATAATTCAGTGGTAGTAAGCTGTACTTAGTCAGTTTTAAATTTTCATAATTATTATTTCAATTCAAAAGTCTTTCTTTTTCTTTCATAAAGTTTGTTCCAAAATTATTAGGTTGTAAGTTGTTCTTACATATTTTTGAATTTTTTCAAATTATTAAATTAAAAAATTCTTCTTCTTTTAATTCTCCAGAATGTTCTTCTCAAAATATTAGGTTGTAAGATGTACTTACATTATTTTTGAATTTTTTTAAATTAAATTAAAAAAATTCTTCTTCTTATAATTCTCCAGAATGTTCTTCTCAAAATATTAGGTTGTAAGATGTACTTACATTATTTTTGAATTTTTAAAATAAAAATTCTAAATCTCACAACTCATTCTTCATAATATTTCTTCATAGAAGCTTGATTGTACACTCCTTTGATTTTTCCTGAAACGATTTCCTTCAACTCATATGTATTGTTATGCTTATCATTTACCACAACATATGGGGTTATATTGTACTCTACACTGGCCCATATTATTTATACTTTAATAAGTTGATCTCCACTTTTTCTTTTCTTTTATATATGCCTTTTCTTTTATATAACCAGGAAGATGGACGATTTTCTTTATGTCGTTCCATTGCTCATATTTTTATTTGTCATGTTCATTTTCTTACATAGTCTTCACTCATAAAACCCAGTTTTGTTTCTATGTTTATTCTCCATATCATTTCCTTTCAATGATATTTATTCCGTCTCCTTCACCGTTGTTTTTCGCCGTAGTCGGTTATCATGATCTCCGTCCCTTTTCTTGATGGTGTGTGGTATCTGTGTCAACCAGGGTCCATCATCTCAGTTGCTCTTATAAAATTTACCCTAGGGCGCGACACTCGGTTATTATTACTGTTATTGTTTTTATTACTAAATTTATCATGATAATAATTTCGGTTAGGTTGGTAAGGTTTGTCACCATTATTGTTGGGATATGGATTTCTCTGACTGTATGGGACATTATTATGTTGGTATAAATTGTTTCTATTGTATGGATAGGGGTAGTTATCCCTAACGCCGTTAGAATTACCGATAAACTGATTATTACGCGGCGGATTGTTAGGGCCGTCGTAATTACTGGGCTGGTTCCCTCTATCATCGTATTGTATACACCAATACTTTTCTGGTCCATGTTTTGTGTTACCTGACAAATATCTGTGAGGATCTTCATCTGGGTTATCACTTATTATTTGTTTATCTGAAACACCATAAGTTGGTTTACCATCACATATCCACCCTGCAGGAATATATTTTAGTCTAACCGTACCCTGGAACTGTCCTAGATGGCACGCTAATGGAATACATTCTGGTGATTCACCTGTGCCGTCATTACAGTCTGGTACGATATCACATTTCCATCTTTCTGAAATCCACTGTCCAGTTCTGCGCTGATATTGATCTTGTCCACATGTCGTATTCTGTTTACCTCTGGTCCTTTCCCATTGGTAAACTACTGCTTTGTGGTAAATTATTTTTAAAATTACTTCCATTCTCCTCCTATAATTCCTGTAATTCATGATGTCTTTGTCATTGGTAATTGGGATATTATTGTCATCAATTAATCCATGGTTCATCATCTCCAACTCTTCCTTCGTTTTTATTACATTTCTCGGATATATTCTTCTCATCCTTGATTCTCCTTCTCTTTGTTTAATATTTTCCTGGTTTCGGTTATTTTCAATTTCAGGTACCACCATTACTTGTTCCTGCGTTTTGTCATTTAGTACTTCTTCTGGTTCTGATTGGCTATCATTTTTTATTTCTTCGGTCTTCTCCTTTCTTACCTCTTCTCTTTTCAATCTGTCCTCTCTCATTTTCTTAGTCTCGTCATCTAGCATTTTATTTTGATCATCCAGTTTCTCCATTAACGACTCGTGGCACTCATCCATTTTCTTACTCAAGTCTTCTTTTAATTCCCTACTATTTTCGTCCATTTTCTTCATCATTCTCTCCATTTTGGATTCTAGGTTCTTATTATTTTCATTCATTGCCTGCATCATCCGCCTGAACATTTCTTGTTTTGTCATGTCCTCTGTTTGCGACGGTCTCTCCTTTTCTGGAACATTGACTACTCCTGTCTGTGTGGGTGCCTCCGGTTGTTCGGTTTGTTTGGACAACACCGGTGGTAATACCTCTTCCGCCTCTACTGGCGTCGCCTCCTTGTTGTCCATGTCAACTTCTATTTCTTTCTCGGCCTCCGCCGCCCGTTTCTTAGATGTCGCACGTCGTTGCATTTTCCCTTGAAATTCTCTGGCTTTGTAGCTGTTGCCTAGCTCCAACTAGTGATTGGGCAGAATGTATTGGCCTTCCAATCGCTAATTAAAGCCCCTAAAGTTGTGCGCCAATTTGTAATAAAATAATAAATAAGTTGTAAAGTGAATCTGTAAGTTGTAAGGTGTTTAATTGGTGTGGCTCTCGACGTCTTACTGGCCTGAAACACTTCCTTAAGTTTCCCAGCTGGTCGAGTCCCAATGGTAGCAAGACCGGTCGAGTAGCGTAAAGTTGATGAAGAAATAGATATGCTCAGCTTCACCGAAAGTTTCAAAACAAAAATTATTGTTTTGAAGAAAACTAAAAAAAAAATTATGTTTATAAAAAAAAATAATAAAAAAAATTTTAATTTTATTAATTAATTAATTAGGATCAATTAATTAATATAGGGCTGTGAAGTTTTAAACAGTGTAATGCTCTTCTGAAAATTTTTATTAAAGTTTTAGTATAATTTAAATAATCTATCACCACTCATAAGACTGTCTGTAAACCAATCGATATTTGTTTACCTTTCTATTTTTTTAGGTTATCTTCACTTACGGGTGGTAAAGTCCTTGTAGATTATCAATTAGAATTATATTATTGGTAATTAGTATTATTGAAGAAATAAAGAACTATTAAGTATTGAAAAGTATTAATGTTTTATTAAGTAACAGCAATATTGACTCTTATCGATTAGTATCGATTCTCAGGATATCGAAAAAAGTTACAAGTATATGTTATAAAAATTATATAGGGTTCTTTAAACAGCCAGTTATTACCAAAGTCAGAGAAATCGGGCTTATATTTAAAAAGTATAACGTTACAATCAAATTAATAGTTATTAATAAACACAGACATTGAATAATAAATTGTAAATATAATAATTGTTTTCACCAAACAGCTGTGATGAACCAAGAAGAGGCACTGGGTTTGTCAAAGCAAATGGCCGCCGTCAAGTTGATCAAAATGTGACTCGTCCCTGCTGCGTTCCAAATAATGTATTTTGACGCAATATTTCTGTTCTCGTGTCCGCAAATCTCTTGTTATATGTTGTGTAGTGACTGGTGTAGTGATTCTGGGTTGTATTTAGTGTATCTGTATAATTATTAGTTCAAACACTTTCTCCGATTCCGTCACTAATTTGGTTTAATGTATTATACAGTTTTCTAGTGTTTTATGGTGTTTTTCGGAGTAGATTTATATTGTTCTGTGTTATGGAGTGTTACTTGTTCGTTTCTGTTATAATATGATAGTTTCAGAAGTATTTTACAAGTCACTCGCGATTTCACAATAACTCACTATACACTCGCTTTGTATGACGATTATAGGTTAGGTTATTCACGTTATCAAAGGTATGTCATGTTAACCGTTCAACTACCAATAATTAACTAACTGTTTCCTTCAGTTTCAATTAAACTCTTAGCCCATATAATATTATCCTTAACATTGTTCAAAAATATTTTCACATCCTGTGTACATTTTACTATTGCACTATATGAATGCCTAAACTTTGGTTATTTGTCAATTTTATTCACTAGATTTGATTTAAATTAATCTTTCAGTTCATTCTGGTTATTTTCAGATTAAATAATGCCATTTTATAGTGTTTTCTGTCCAAAAAATAGTAATTTCACTTTCAGTTTGGTCTACTCTGTTTGGAAGTCAAAACATTAAAATTTACTTCCTGTCATTATATAAATTCAGCCATTTTATCAGTTATATTTAATATTAATAATCCTATATTGTATTAAAAGGTTCCTATTCCCTTATTTTCTGGTAATTAATTGAATTAGTTGTATTCTGAAACATTATTCTGAAATATATGACTCCCATGTCTAAATTTCTGAGTTTAGTCATTTTATTTTTATTTATAATTCTGAATATAATTTATTAAAATCTCTCTAAATGGTATGTGCAATTATATGGCATGATCTCAAGTTTATTTTGTCTAAACCCCTTTTGTTTATTTGCATTTAATTGATTAATTTCTCTGTTTTGATGAAGTTTGGTTTCCATTCTTTTGGCCTATGATTTTTTAACAATTTTTCTTACAAAATAATTTACAAACAATATATGATGTGTGATACCCTCTCTGACTTTTACAAATAGTATTATAAATTAAACATGTTTTCAAATTACACAAAAACAATTAGTATTGGCCACAATACAAACAATAGTCAAACAGAATAAAGAATATTTTTTTTAAATAAATGGTTGTCTTCAAATCAGACATTTTGCAACAAAATTCCCATTTCCAACATGGAAATATGGTTTACAACAAAGGTTTTTTACTAACTAACATCTTAATTACTCTCTACTATTTACAAGTGGTAACTATTTTTATAGTTCTGATGTTAGTTGTTTCAGACCCAAACAAATGGCCTTATATCTAATACATTTTTAAACATTCTTGTACTATATACATAAAAAACCTTATATTTATATTCTTATTTCTAACTATTATTATAAGTAGGATTCTACAGTTTTTATACTGTCTTTTACATTGTCTTTGGGGAATTGTACCCTGTCATTAACAAATAAATAGTATTAATTGTTCAAAAGGTATTATGAACTCTGTTTTTCTTTTTTCATGTAAAACAAAATGTTATTTTAAACAGATTCATGTCTTATGAACAACATATTGTCACAGTACATATTTTAAGTCATTGAAAAATGCATATTTCATTGCATCCAATGTTTGTGATTGCCAAGAATGAAACACAAGGTTCATTTTTTATAATACCCAAAACTATCACTGGTTCACTTTGCACTTATATATTATGTTAATGCTAAATGGTCGTATAGTCTTATTAACATAATAAATTGGTTAGCGTTTTTTCAATGGAGATTTGTTCCATGGGTACTATATTATTGTTTCATCTTAGTTCACAGGAAACTTTTACTTTATACACTCCTCTCTCTTAAATTTATATACATATGGTTTTTATTTCGTTATACTTTTATTTTTAGATATTTATTTTGGGGATATAGGGATTTGGGTGTCTTTTATAAGAGCATGACATCTTCTTCAGGATGCTGCCCTCTTCTTCTTTCTTCAGTCTTCTTTTCTCCTGCCTTCTGGGACTGGTATCTTCTCCATCTTCTTCTTGTTGCCATCAGGTTTCTTGGGATCTTCTCCATCTTCTTCTTTATTACAGAAATACACAACCTGTATTGGTTGATCTTGGCTTATTTTAGGGTTTCTATTCTATTTATTCTCCCTCGTTGTGGGTTTGGTCATATTCAGTACTGCTTTATTATTTACTTTTTTACCTTCCTGGGTTATACCTTGAAAACCTTTGGTTATGAGACTGGTCTTGGATGACTCATCACTAGTAACTCCTTTTACTTGAACTTGGATTTTCTTTATAATAATGATTTCTTTCCACAGTTGCTATGAATTAATCTATTTATATTAAACTTAATGCTTTCTTCCAAATTTAAATATTATAACTTTATTATTCTAATGATCAATTGCCATTCAATATTATGCTTATATCTGTCACGCTACACTATTTATGATTTGCTGAAATATTTGTTATTATAAAATACATATATAATTACACTAGACTTTCTTTACGTTCACAGGATATGAAAAATATTTTGTGTAGTGTAGCGCATAAATATTTTTTATGTCGGTTGACGGAATATAATTTTGAAGTTATGTTAATTACGGTTTTAGCTTATTTAGAACAAGGATAAATCTTTATTTTTAATTATTATTTTATAGTTTACACTGTTTAATTTGAGTTATGTGCGTGCCTCTTCCAGAATGTCTGACGGTCTAAGAAAATTGTCTGGTCACCAGTACAAAAAAAGAAGGCTGGAAAAGGAAGCCGAAAGGCAAAAACAAGCTGGCGCATTAAAAAATTATATCAAGAGTTGTACCTAACAAATGACGACTCTGAGAATCCAACATCAAGTCCGGTTATAAAAGAAAATACGGAATCGTCAGAGAATGATGATGACAAACAAATGGACGAAGTTTCTAAATCAGTTGGAACTGACGACACTCTGACTCTACCATCACCAGATGAAAGCATTGAAAAAATTGACACCAACGTGACACCCACAGAAAGCATTCTACAAACTTTGAGTACAGATCCAGCATTGTGGCCAAGAATTTTAGGAGACGCCGAAAGAAGTTTTTTAGTAAGACAAGGTCCACCTAAACCATTGCATAATTACAAATTTCCTTCCAATGACACTGGTCGACATTTTAGCGCAAATTATTATTTTAAGCAATGGAGAGCAAGTTTTACGAGACTGGCTAGTGTACACTCTTTCACAAAACTGCGTTTACTGCTTCTGTTGCAAAATTTTCGGCTGTATAGTTAGTTCTCTTTCAAAGGAGGGTTTTAAAAGTTGGAAGCACCTCGGCGAAATTTTAAAAGAGCATGAAATTTCCAAAAATCATATTCAGGCCCAAAAATCATGGCTAGAAATGAACCAAAGGTTAAAGTGTTGTAAAACTATAGATGCGGCTGCTCAAAGAATTATTAATGCCGAAACAAACCATTGGAACGAGGTGCTTCTAAGAATTGTAGCAATTACTAAAATGCTTGGTAAAAGTTGTCTGGCTTTTCAAGGTACAAGCGACAAGTTGTTTGAGTATAATAACGGTAATTTCTTAAAAATAGTTGAGTTGCTATCTGAATTTGATCCCATTATGGAAGAGCACGTCCGTAGAGTGCTCAAAAAAGAAGAGACTAAAGCTCACTATCTCGGGAAAAATATACAAAACGAGATAATAGATCTGCTGCATCAAAGTGTAAAGTCTCATATTATTGATGAAATAAAAAAATCTAAATATTTTTCCATAATTTTAGACTGTACTCCTGACATTAGTAAGGTAGAGCAAATGACTCTTGTAATCAGATATGTTTCAATCAATAAATTTGACGCTGATGTTGAAATTAAAATTAATGAAAGCTTTTTAGGCTTCTTACCAGTCGAAAGATCCACAGGAAAACAAATGACTGATATTATAATTGGAGAACTTAATGACTTGGGTTTAAATTTGCAGGGTATCAGAGGGCAGGGATACGACAACGGGTCCAATATGAGGGGCGATAAAGCAGGAGTGCAATCTAAAATTAAACAATATAATTCGTGAGCATTCTATGTTCCATGTAGTAGCCACTCTTTCAATCTTGTTGTTAATGATATGGCAAAAGCATCCTTGGAAGCCGCTAATTTCTTCAACATGGTCCAAAAAATATATTTATTTTTTTCGGCATCTACTTTTTGATGGGCAATACTTTTAAAACATGTTCAAGGTTTAACTTTGAAACCATTGAGTGACACTAGATGGGAGAGTAGGATAGAGGCCTTAAAGCCTTTGGGATTCCATTTGGGAGATGTATACGATGCCTTGCTAAGCATTTACGAAAACCAAGAAATTGATAATTTAATAAGAGACGAGGCCTCGGGTTTATTAAATTGAATTAAACAATTTAAGTTTTTGTGTTCATTAGTTATTTGGCATAAAATACTAAATTGCATTAATCCAATAAGCAAGTTGATGCAAACAAAAGATTTTGATCTAGCCTCTGCACTTGATCTTTTACAAAATTGCAAAATATTTTTCAAGAATCTTTGATCGGATTCGTCCTTCGATGAAACTATTATTGATACAAAAGAACTTGCTACCGAAATTGACATGGAGGCTAATTTTGGATCAACAATAACACGACACACGTAAGAAGAATAAAAAGGAACTTCTCATACGAAGCACGAGATGAACCGATCGAAGATCCAAAAGAAAAATATAAAATAGATGTTTTTTATTTTACAATCGATCAAGCACTAAATGCACTAGATGCTAGATTTGAACAGCTTAGTAATCATAGTAACTATTTTCAATTCTTATATAATATATACGATTTAAATACCATGTCCAAAGAAATGCTACTAAAACACTGTAAGAATTTAGAATGTATTTTAACTGATGGTGATTCTGTTGACATAAATGGGGTAGAATTAGCAGAGGAATTTCAGCAGTATCTGTGCTTTTGGGCAAAAAAGAAAGCCTAAGCAATGTACTGAGCTTAATTACAAAGTTAAATTTTGCCCCAAACCTTACTATTGCTTTAAGAATATTGCTAACGATACCAATAACTGTAGCAAGTGGCGAAAGGAGTTTCTCTAAGTTAAAATTAATTAAGAACTTTTTACGTTTGACTACTACACAAAATCGTCTTAATGGTTTGGCCATTTTGGCAATTGAGCATGAAATTGCTGATCAAGTAAATTTAAAAGATGTAATAAAAAAGTTTGCAGAACTGAAAGTGAGAAAAAAAAGTTTTTTGTGATTTTAGCGTAGTTGATGTTACCTTGTTTTATTTTCAAAATAATGGCATTTTGATTGATTGTGCAATAATACACATTTTTAATAGCATTTAAAAATGTAAAAAATTATATGGTTAACAATTTGTGGCTAGGTACAGATATTTCTTAATTAATTTCTACTGTTTTGTACTGCTTGATTATCAATTTTATGTTATGTTATATGTTTCTTTCTAAATATGTATATACGTATTTGTTGATTATAATTTAAAACGATTTGACTTTTATTTAACATAAAAAGTAGAATCTACTGTTTTTTACTACTTGATTGTCAGTATTATGTTATGTTACATGTTTCTTTCTAAATATATGCTTTTATTAAAATTTAAATAAAATGATTTGATTTTTATTGAAAAAAAAATATTTACCTTTATTTAAAAAATATATATATATTCTTAAGGGGCGCCAATTTGTCTTTTTGTCTGGGGCGACGTAACCGCTAGAGCGGGCCCTGCTCTAACCCACTAAAAACACCTCCCTTTGCAAAAACTGAGCGAGCCCAACAAGTTGCTTTTCTTTAATATTACTCACGGTTTATGGGGTAGAAGCCCACTGGCTGTTCCCCAGATTGAGATTATTGCCTTTCTCTCTTTTAGAGTTTTACAGATTTAAATGCACTAGTGTGTCACCAAATCTTGGGGCTTCAATCTTTTAAGCCTTCTTAACGTGTGCGGAGCTTCTTCCACCACGCAAAGCATTTCTGGATTTATATGAGTCTGAATTCTCCTGTCATGGTTAACTGCATATTTTGTTACGATTTCACTGACATATTCTACTTTGAGATCTTTGTGCAGATTGTCATTCCTAATATACCAGGGGGCATCAACGATACTCCTAAGTACTTTGTTTTGAAAAGTTTGGATCATTTGAATGTTAGATTTCTTTGTGCATCCCCAGAGTTGTACACCATAAGTCCACACAGGTCTCAGCACTTGTTTATACAACAGCAATTTGTTTTCAACTGTTAGTTGTGAATTCCTACCTAACAGCTAGTACAATTTCCTGAATTTTATGTTGAGTTCCTCTTTCTTTTTTTTCACATGCTCCTTCCATTAAAGTTTTGCGTCCAGAGTCATACCCAAATACTTAGCAGTGTTAGAGTATGGCACTTCTTGTTCATTAATGTAGATCTTTTGTATTTCTATTTTTCTGTTGGTAAAATTGGTGTGTATTGATTTCGTTTCATTAAGTTTGATCCTCCAGCGTCGAGTCCAATCCCATACCTCTGCGATTGAAGTTTGCAGTTTATTGGCCGCTGTAAAAGAAACTATTGAAATCTTAACCAACAATCTAAATGAGGTGGCACAGCTTGGCACACAAGAAATTAATGAACTTGTAAAACCTTACGGTGGTCCTTCAACAGAACTATTTCACATTTGATAACGATTTTTTTATACAAAATGACGGTTTAGCTATGGGTTCGCCATTGTCGGGGCTTTTAGCTGATATTTACCTAAACTATTTCGAGAATGCAAACATAATAGATAATAGATTATACAAAGATAAGATCATTTTTTACTGTAGATACGTTGATGATACATTTATGGTATTTAACGGAACTAGAAGACAAATAGAAAACTTAAATAGTCACATAAATAGTATACACCAAAAAATTAAATTCACGTCTGAGATAGAGGCAGAAAATCAGTTGAATTTTTTAGATTTAATTGTTACAAAAAACGCAGGACAACTTCAGTTTAAAATCTTTAGAAAAGCCACAACAACGGATATTACAATACATGCTGATTCGTATCATCCCGTTTCGCAAAAGATGGTAGCGTATAATAGTTTTCTGCACAGGTTGTTGACAATACCGCTAAGTAAAAACAACTACAATGAAGAGGTTGACACCATCAAGTACATAGCAGTGGCAAACGGTTATAAAAGCTCTTTAATAGTGTAGCGGGTCATTTTTGGGCATTTTTTATTTTAACCGTATGGGGCATTTGTACGTTTTTATTTCTTTCATTTTGGTGCGGGCTTGTAAAAAGAAGTTGTGAAAATTATTGTGTAACGAAATTCATTCCATTATAACAGAACGCATGGCAACGTTATTTCCAATGTTAAGAAACAGTTTGAGACAAAGGCGTTACGCAATTTCAATTGTGTAAGTCGGCGAGCGAAGCATTCACCCCCTTCAAACTTCTCAGAAATCTGTACTTTTGTAGCAGCACACAGACGCAACTGTATCACCACAAACTCGAGTGACGCATCCAGCCACCAAACCGGATGTCCTGGGACGAGTAAACTTCAGCAATGCGCTTTTGAGCGGCAGGAAGTGCTGTTTACGTCCGGTTCCTACCATGACGTCAGCCAATGCCTAGAGAAGATCATATGCGACATGGACTCAAAAACAACATGCATAGCATGGGCCGAAGCTTCGGCGACGACGCCCAAGGCAGTGAGTTCCCGTATTGAAAACTGTGGAGAGGGAACAGAGAACAAACTTCTGTCCAGTGCCTCTTACCAACAGACCGCATGCGGTCCATCTAAATTTTGTTAACAGTTTCTTTTAAGGTCGGCCGACCTCACAGTTAAAATTCGGAACGTTAATCAACAGTGTACAAGTGAGATAACAACAGTAATGAGTAAGCCTAAAGGAATTAATAGTTACGTTTCTTTTTCGGACACCTGAACGAGGACTTAGTACGGGCGCGATGACCGCGTGGTCGACGTGGGGGCATTATTATAGAAAAATGTGTTAAGGGGTTCTTGGTTTCTTTCAAATATGAATGAATGTGGAATGGCAAAGCTGGGCTGTTTCTGTTTGTGTTTGTGTTGATAATTGTGTTTTGTGTAATAGACAACAAGGTAAGCTGTAGTTAATAAGTGTGTTGCGGTTTGGAAGCTCTTGAATAATCGTGAGTTATTCCAAAGACGCTAATGAGGAAGGCTGGATTGTTTGTTAGAAAGAAGTGGACTGTATTAAAGATGTTGAACATTCGTTTATTGTAAAAAATCTGATTGTTAATTACGATCGGCACGTGCGGATGCATTTGAGGCAATAACGCCCGAAATTAATTTTGAATAAAATCGTGGTCCATTGTAGATGGACGCAGGTAGTTGAATGAAATGAAATATTATAAATGCATGCTAAAAAATATCCAGAAGCCGCGGCTGGAAGAGATGTGTTTTACGAGAGTTGCGCTCGGAGTCTTGTTATAAACTGAACTAAACTGGCTTGCAGTCGGCTGTGCTGGCCGGCTGCAACGTTTGATAAACGCGTGACGTCATCCGCGCGTGCCGTATACGGTGGTGGACCGTTTACAGCTGATAAACCAGTACAAAGTTTAAACATACTGCCCGCCAAAATCGGGACGATTTTGTACATTAAAGGTTAAATTGAACAATATAATAATTAAACTTACATGTCGTAAGTGATACAATAATTGGCGCACTGGCCAGAGAGCAATGACATAATAAACATAATATGAATTCAATTAACAATCACCAAGCATACAATAAATTGACCCTTACGCCAATAGCAAGGGCTTACTGACGTTAAAATTACTCAAAACATAGTAGTAATACAATACGCACAATAATACAATAATTAAGTAGATATTGATCTTTCCCAAATAATACCCCTTGATATTTGCCAAGCATTACAATAACAAGTGATAACACCATAAAAAATACAATAATTTCCCCATGATATTGACATAACAACCCCAATGAATTTCATAATGTTTGACCCTTAGTAAATACAATACATATATAGAATAATTGACACTATAAATGACACTTGTGGTTCTCAGAATTTGAATCACACAAACATATTAACAATACACAACATCCATAATGATTGATAGTACATATGAGACACAGTCACTATTGCTGTAATAGCTAGCGGCACGTAAACAATATTACAATGCTTATGATACAATTGACTTGTACGCTCGCCCCGGGGAATGTCCCGGGCGTGCTCCATGTAATGTGACACGCACACACTCACACACACACACACACCTCGTATGGCACGCATACGATTAGTGTGTAGCCACCGGAAGGGGGCATAATTTGTGGATGGGTCGGCGTAAGATACCTAGCGCGGTGCGAACTTCTGCGACGCGTACTAAGGAATCTTGACCCGGAAAAACATTGGTAATTACCCCACGCTTCCATTCTAGAGGGGGGGAATTGTCATCCAAAATGAGGACAAGTTGTCCGACGTTCAAATTCTTTAATGGGGTGCGCCATTTATTGCGCTGCTGCAGCTGGTGCAGATAATCCCTAGACCACCGTTTCCAGATGGTCTGCGTAAATTTTTGGAGCAGAAGCCATCTGCCCAAATGAGTATTATTGCCTTGTGTATAGTCGGGTTCCGGAAGTGCCGTCAGTGGAGCACCGACCAAAAAATGAGCGGGTGTTAAGGGTTCAGGGTCTCTAGCATCGTCGGACACCGCGCATAACGGGCGTGAATTAAGGCAAACCTCAATTTGAGAAAGAAGAGTAGAATATTCCTCAAAATTCAAGATCGTACCGCCAATTACGCGACGTAAATGGAATTTAACACTCCTTACACCACTTTCCCACAAACCACCGAAATGAGGGGCTGAAGGGGGGATAAAGGACCATTTGATGCCGTGGAGACCGCAAAACTCCAGAGAAGATTGCTCAACTTCCTTGGAGGTTAAAAATTTGTACCAATCATGCAACGTGTGGTTGGCACGACGAAAATTCGTGCCATTATCCGAAAATATTTGCACGGGAATACCTCTGCGCGCTATGAACCTTTTTAAAGCCGCTATAAAGGCGTTGGAAGTAAGATCCGACACCAATTCTAAATGGATGGCCCTAGTACACATGCATATAAATAGAGCGATATATGCCTTGGTCGTGGACTTAGAGCGCTGCCCGCCATGGCGCAAAAGCACCGGACCTGCGTAATCCACGGCCGACTGTGAGAATGGCCTTGACGGCGTGACCCTAGAAGACGGTAATTGACCGAGTAATTGATTCGCGCCTTTAGCCCGGAAACGAAAACAAGTGACACACTTATGTATCACTGAGCGGATATAGGACTTATCGTGTATGATCCAATACTTACGCCTAAGCGAAGCTTGAGTTGATTGCACTCCAGCGTGCAACAAACGGATGTGTTCGTATTCAATTATTAATCTCGTGAGATGAGAGTGCGGGTGCAAAATTATTTGGTGTTTAGTCTCGTAGCTAAGTGGGGAGAATTGCAAGCGTCCACCCACTCTTAAAATGCCTGATTTATCCAGGAATGGGTTGAGAGCAAGAATTTTACTACTGCGTGGAAGGCACCGGTGTGCCTCAAGTTCCCTAACCTCCACGTCGAAATGCAACTTCTGTGATTGCCGGACAAAAATCAAGAGCGTGTCAGACAATTCTTGAGCCGACAAAAAGGACGTGTCTCTATCAACCACCGCGAGCCTAGAATTGCGAAAAAATCGACGGCAATATGCGAAGACGCGAATAAGCCTCGTAAGGGATGAATAATTTTCAATGTAACTATGTGTTGAGGACGCGACAATTAGTGAGGTTTGAGCCTGCTTGCGACGTTCCTCTTCAATGTCGGGAAAAGTACAGTGAGTATTAATGTCGAACGCGCTGACCGGCCATGAGGCCGCATCACGAGCCAACCAGGAGGGACCATGCCACCATTGAGTATGACAGTGCAAACTACGAGGGAGGCAACCGCGCGATAAAACGTCGGCAGGGTTGTCATTTGATACTACATGACGCCAAATTCCCCTGCTGCTAACAAGACGCTGTATTTCCGCGACACGGTTGGCCACAAATACCTTCCAGCGGGAAGATTGCTGATGTATCCAGTACAACGCTATCATCGAATCCGAATAAAGATATAGTCCGTCAAAATTGTAATCGACGGCATTTAAAACCTTGGAGGTTAATTGAGCCAACAATAAACAAGCACAAAGTTCAAGTCTAGGAAGCGTTATCTGTTTCAGCGGAGCGACCCTAGATTTAGCACACAACAAGTTTGATGATATGGCGCCGTTCGAATAGACCGCCCGCACGTAAATGCAACACGCGTAACCTTTAGCCGAAGCGTCGGCGAATCCGTGCAGCTGCAATGAACTAACTGGGTAACTGTTCGAACTCTTAACCGACCTCGTAATCTCAAAATGAGTGTCGGAGACTAATTGGGCGTATAATTCCAACCATTGATTGGCTAATGATCCGGACAAGGGTTCGTCCCAATCAGTGCCCGCCAACCACAACTGCTGCACGAAATGCTTGCAGCAAAATGTGATGGGAGCGATTAAACCTAGTGGATCATAGATCCCGGCGATGATTGCCAACACGCTTCTCTTGTTGAAAACGGTTAAATTGTCATCACCCCTAACGGTGTATAAAAAGTTATCCCCCTCAACATTCCATTGTATGCCCAAGGTACGCACGTTTTGACCCTTGCTGAAGTCACGGGTTACTTGGGCGCGAAGAGTCATAATCTTATGGTGGTTAGAGAACCATTTATGTAACGAAAAACCATACCTCCTCAACAACTTCTCGATCTCGCATTTCATTTCAGCTAAGCCGTTCGGATCATCCGAACCCGTTATGAGATCGTCTACGTAAAAGTCATTTGCTATGGCCTTAGCAGCTGTAGGGTAGTCGGATTTATTTTCATATGCTATTTGAGCCAGACAACGCGTAGCAAGGAAGGAGGCACTAGCAGTGCCATATGTAACCGTCCTTAACGCGTAATGTCGCAATTCCTTATGCGGTGCATCACGCCAAACAATGCGTTGCAAGTTTGAATCCTTAGGATTAACAATGATCTGGCGATACATCTTTTCAATGTCCGCAATAAGTACGTATCGGTGGGTGCGGAACCGAACCATTATCGAAAACAGATCCTGCTGGATCGTAGGACCGACCATTAAAGTATCGTTAAGGGACAAATTATTGGTGGTTTTAGCGGATGCGTCAAATACCACGCGCAATTTAGTGGTTAAGCTAGAGTCTTTGAAGACTGCGTGATGGGGCAGATAAAAGATCTGTGACCTGTCAAGCGACAGATCGTATTCATTAAGCGGCGACATGTGGCCAAGTCTTAAGTAGTCACTCATGAACTCACTATAATCCTTATAAAGGGTAGGGTTCTGCTTGAATTTGAATTCTAACGATTGGAATCTGCGTATGGCTCCGCGGAGAGAATCTCCCAAATAAGATTTATCAGATCTGCGGGGCAGGGCTACCACGAATCTCCCGTCGCGATTGCGGCTAGTGTTTTCCACGAAATGCCTTTCACACGGTGAGGTCAGTCCTTCGCGACTAGAGATCTCCTCCAACTTCCAAAATTCCTTTAGTTGCGAGGAAACCTGATTATCATCCCTACAGACCATAAAGGAAGAAACCGTTTTAGTCATATCGACGTTGAATGGTAAGTCACCGGCCAAAATAAATCCTAACTTGGTTTCCTGAATTATAGGAAAGTGTGGTCCGCGCGTATATTTCATAGGTTCAATTAATTGGAGAAAATATTGAGCGCCGATTAATATATCGACTTGCGACGAGCAATGTAGGTGTGGATCCGCCAAGAATATGCGCTTGGGTAAATTTAAAGAGGCAAGATTGAACGACTCCGCCGGTAAATTATTAGTTATACTGGGTAATACGGCACAATGTACGTTTAACGTGAAGGGTTTATAGCGCGAATGTAGCCTTACATTAGTACTGAAGTCAGCCTGGGAAAGCGAGTTGTTTATACCCGTGATGGGCAGTTGCGATTTAACCAATTGGAGGCCCATCCTGCGGGCGAAATCCATTGTGCAAAAGTTCGCTTGAGAACCGGAATCCAGTAATATCCTAACGGGAAATTTTTTGCCGACTTTATTGTATGTCATACAGACGGCGGTAGATAACAATACCGATTTATTGGTCTGTGATTTCAGTGAACACTGGTTGTTAACAGAAGTTACGTCCCTGTTGGGGACATGAATCGTTGTGTGGTGACGCCTAGAACATTTTTTACATGAGAATTTTGAGGGACATTTTGAACCCTCGTGTCCCGAACGGAGGCAGTTTAAGCAAAGTTTGTTTTTTATTAACGCGTTTTTTCTATCAGGGATAGACAGCGATGTAAATTGTGGGCAATCGCTAAGTCTATGTACACCGTTACACAGCCTGCATAAATTGTTTCTAATATGTGAGTGGAATGCGCCCTTTGGAGTGCTTATCTGTTTAACTGCCTTGCGATAAGGAGACTTATTGCTTTTGTTCAACCTGCTCGTTGGGCTAGTCGCGTTATCGAGATTTTGCAATAATTTCCTACGTGAATTTAGAAAATTTATAAAATTCTTAAAATCAGGGAATTTATGCTCCGATAAACTCTCTTTCCACAAACGTAAAGTGTAATTGTCAAGTTTTTTGGCTAAATAATTTACGACAATAATTTCAAACGTGCTGACTGGCAGTTTGAGATTATTTAAAGCGTTTATATTTGCAGAGATTTGATCAATAAATTGCGATATGCTAACTTGGGATTCCTGCTGAACTAATGGTACGTCTAGGACATTCCACACGTGGTGAGCGGAAACAATCAGCTTACTATCATATCTATTCCTCAACAGATCGATAGCCACCGCGTAATTCTCATGTGTTATGGGCAACGATTTTATTACGTTAAGCGCCTCGCCATGTAATGACGAGTGCAAATAATGAAGTTTCTGTATATCTGTCAGATCTGCTCTGACATGAATTAGTTCCATAAAAATATGGTAATAATGTTGCCATTCCACAATACTACCCTCAAACCGTGGTAATTTTATTGGTTCCAATTGAATGGGGGGTGTTTTAGGCTGTTTACCTTCAGCGTTAATTACTGGTTTTTGGTTCATATGCTCAGCTTGCTCTAGCAGGTGTTGCAATTTACATTCTATAGTACAGAGATCGTCCTCCGTTTGCACTCTATCACTCGTTAAAGCAACGTCTGCTTCCTCAGCCTCGATTTGTGACTGAATCTCGTCATATTTGGTGGATAATTCCATCAAATGACGCAGTTTTATTTTTAGCGCATGAGGATCGCTGTTTAACAAATCGAAGTTATCCGCGAAGGTATTTACTCGGGATATTGAGGCCTTAATTGTGCCTCGTTTTTTTATTAGAGCCCTTACATCGGCCATTATTACAGTTTAAGATAAAAAGGGAAAGATATTTAGAAAGCAATTGAGCATAGAGCATGTGAACCACAAACTTAATTTTGAATGAGTTTAAATACGTTTTGGTAGCTAGCGATCGTTGTTTTGAACATAAACTTACTCTCTCTAACTAATCAAACTTGTTGGCAGTTAAATTATTGAAATTATGAATCTAAATGGTTACAAAGTATATCTTTATCTTTAAAGTTCTGACTGATAATGAGCTGCCAACCATTTATTAATTTGTATTGTGTAATGAGGTATTTGTTTATATAAATGTGTCAAAAAATACCCACTGAGTGAAATATTATTAAAAATCAAATATAAGTAAAGTTTATAGTCACGTGGCCGTCGATCCATTCGTGATGAAGCTGGCTTCGATCCCGTTTGGAGCTGCTACACCTCCTGTCTCTGCCGGTCAGCCGATGCCTCATGTTGTACCTTCCATCAATTAAAGCTGTGGAATCTCGAAAATGTTGTCCTGTTTCGTCCCGTCGTCTCTGGTCTACTGCTTGGCTGAATCTTGTCGAGATGACTGCGACGTGATTCACAATAATGGTGTCGCTCAGGACGAAAATGATGCCCGTAGGGCGTGATTAACTTCAGATTGGTTTTTCCAGAAATGATGTGTATAAATAAATGCTGTCGCTTGTGTACTCAGATATGAGAAATCTGTGCCGTGGGGACCAAAAATGATGTAGTTTTTTGGGCCCGAAAATGTGAAATCCTGCCTGGTTGGACCAAAAATGATGTCGTTTTTGGCCTGAAAATATGAAATGCGGCCCGGTGGGACCAAAAATGTTGCGGTTTGGAAGCTCTTGAATAATCGTGAGTTATTCCAAAGACGCTAATGAGGAAGGCTGGATTGTTTGTTAGAAAGAAGTGGACTGTATTAAAGATGTTGAACATTCGTTTATTGTAAAAAATCTGATTGTTAATTACGATCGGCACGTGCGGATGCATTTGAGGCAATAACGCCCGAAATTAATTTTGAATAAAATCGTGGTCCATTGTAGATGGACGCAGGTAGTTGAATGAAATGAAATATTATAAATGCATGCTAAAAAATATCCAGAAGCCGCGGCTGGAAGAGATGTGTTTTACGAGAGTTGCGCTCGGAGTCTTGTTATAAACTGAACTAAACTGGCTTGCAGTCGGCTGTGCTGGCCGGCTGCAACGTTTGATAAACGCGTGACGTCATCCGCGCGTGCCGTATACGGTGGTGGACCGTTTACAGCTGATAAACCAGTACAAAGTTTAAACAAAGTGTGATTATGCTAGTGTTGCACAACTTTGAAAATATGTATCCAAAGGAATCTTCATGAGTTTACAATCATTTAAGAGTCAATAATAATAAATATTAATTCTCTTCATATATGAGTTGTGTCAGTGCTTTGCGTAACCCATAGACCATGTTTGTATCCAGCTACATGTGATCGAACTCTGTGACCTTGTTGAAGCTATCGTACCGGTAAGTAAGAGTTAATTTGAAATTTGGTTGTAATAATAATAAATGTGATTGATTAGTACGTCACAAATGGTGCCCGAACAGGGACGAATTATAGTTACTTATAATTAGTTAATTAAATTCCGCATCTACAGAGATACAAACATGTTCTAGGTTAGCATAGCAACCTAACAGTATATTACAAAATTTAAGTAAGTACATTATTTATTTAATTAATTTCTTTAATTTAATTTAATCAATTATAAAAATGTCAGATCACGAAAATAACGTAAATGAAACGACGAGTGTCGAAGTTTTTGATGAGTCAGATATAAGTAATTTTGAGTTACATTCGACTCCAAGTGCGAGTCAAGAGAAAGCAGAGATAAATTTAAGTGACCAGAGTAACGTAACTGAAGATTCGGGGGTACAGATAACCCCGACTTCAACAAAAGGTAACAGCCAATTTAATAATGATGTAATGAAAATGTTGCAATTAATCCTAGAGCAAAACGGTAATTTTGACACCAAATTTGACGAACAGAAAAACGAGATGCAAGAATTTAAAAATAGTGTAAATGAGAAACTAGATATACAGAATGATAATAATAGAAAATTCGAAGAACGGAATATTCAGTTTCAACAGAGTATTAGCTTAAAATTTGATGAACTCAAAACTGAAATCAATAAAGTACAAATCAATTGTGAGAGTAACTTTATCAAATTGACAAATGAATTAAAAGAAATGTGGAGTCACTCATTGAATAGTAGGAATAATAAAATTGACAAAATAGAGAGTAATGTGGTAGAAAATTTTGATAAACAAAGACAAAAGGTAACTGAAAATTTTGAATGTAAAACAGATGATAATTATAATGATATGTGTAAAAACGTGGTAGTGGAGAGCAAGATAACAACTATTAACAATGATATTGAAAGTGGTGATGTAACTGAAAATGTAGTAGTAGAGAATGATACATTGAATAATAGTAGTGATAATGAGAGTTTAATGGGATTAGAGGTTAATGAGGAGGTAATAGTTGTTGATGAGAGGGAGAGTGTGTGTAAGGAGAGTTTAAGCGAATGTGTAGAGCAGAGGGTAAAATTTCCCCTTATTTGTGATGAACCAGAGTGTTCAAAAGTGTTAATTTTGGGCAAGAGACCCTTATTAGTGAAAGATTTGAGTTGTTTATTTTTGTTGAATAATTTTGTACCCTCTGCATGGAATGAGAGAGAAAGTCTGATATGGCATTACGATGAGAGAGATTTAAATGGAGAGCGGTGTGTTGACAAAGAGATAGAATTATATAAACTAATGAGAAATTATAACGAGTTGAAAGAGATGTTAAACTTACCTGTTAAAATAGAGAGTGAAGACTGTTTTGATGATACATGTTTAAATAATAACAATTTACTTTATGAAGAAAAAATAACTGACTTGATAATGAATATTACTGATGGAGACTTAACCAATGTACTTAATGTTGACTTGTTTAATGATTATGTGGATAAAATAAATGAGTTTAGTTTGCATGGTTACAACACACAAACCAGTCATTTGTGTGGTAATAAAATTGAACGATGTTATGTGAAACCCCGTCTAATTTTTGACGATGGAGGTTGAGCCTTAAATTCACAATTGGACAATTTCAAATATGTTAATATATGGTAAGGACCTAGCTGATTTTAGATATTGAAGTGTGATATAATTGAATAATTATTGATGAAGAATTGTAAATACATGTGTAGTGAAATTAATTGTATGCATTATAAAATGTTAGATAAACAAGGTATGTATGTAGCCGAAGTTGTGATGACAAAAATAATATTAATATTTTGCATCTTAAAATAAAATAATACATTGAATCCTGTAATTAAATATAACTAAACCACTATAATAAACCTATAGTTAAATAATTATAAATAATTATGAATAATATAAAACAGTAAGTGGTAGCGGATAGATGTTCCCCACTTGTCCCAGTGGGGTTCGTCTATTTCAGGGACGCACCCCTGCCCACGTGAGCCTTTGTTTTCTCCATGTACCCTTATTTCCGGAGGAAGCTTTGTCCCTACCTTTAGTCCTAGTTCTTGACCCTGTAATAATCCTTATCCCTTTTATCTTCCCGATTTCCCTAACCCTCCCCTTAGAGTAAACACACAAACAATAGTTACACAAATTGGCACGCTTTTTTGGAACCATTTGATTGCCTTAATTCTAAATAATACATTAGGGTAATCCTCAAAATTAAATAAACTGGCGTTATTTATGATTTGTAAACTCATCCCTTAATTAGGTAGGTAGTGGAGAAGTTTTGTGGCTGAGTAGACAAACTAGATAATCAATTTTCTGTGTAATTCAACATGACTATTGTGGATTAAGATGGGGTTGTAGATTAGTGGTTGTGGTTTGTTTTTATGGGAACGGAGGCAGGTAAGGAGTTCAGGGCTGCCAACAGGTTTGGTTTGCATTCACTGATGTAGGGATTCTGTTCGTCTTCCATCGCATCTTGACTCACAATATTCATGTACATGTAACATATAACCTATTTACAGGTAATTAAGAAAAAATAAGTATAGATATTATAATAAGTATAATATTAAGTAAGTAAATAATTTTGGAAAATGTTCCAAAGTAAACTTATGTAACCAAAAGGTTTAATTATTATTTTGCGGTACCTGCTATGTTAGGTTATGAGTACGGGATTATGGTATTAAGAATGTGATTGTGGAGGAATTTAAAGAGAGATTAGAACCAACGATGCAATGTTTGTAAAATTTATTGAAATAATAAGGAAAAACTGAACAGTTAATCACGTAGAATCATTTTGAAAATTGTAATCAAAGTCATGGAAATTGTTTTGAATGTAGTAAGAGACGAAATTGAATTGTACCTGTCCCTGGAGTAACTTAATGTTAGTGGTGTGTTTAAATTCATGTCGATTCAAATTGAAATTGTAATTTTACATATTTTATACAGTAACTTCATACAGCTGTAATTAAAGTCAAACTGTTTTGGGTGGAGGTTGTTAAAGAATGTTCAAGTTAAACAGGTAATTTAAAAGGGCCACTTTTATTAATGAATCAAAAATATATCTGATCCAAATTGGAATAAAAAATGTAAGAGACAAATATGTTATATAAAAGATTTATAAAACTTGAAGAGTGTAGTAAGCAGGTATGGCAATATATGATGTAACCAGAATGTTTAGACTATGAATGCTGAAACTGAGAATGTTTATAACTGTTGTTTATGAAAACAAGTCTGGCACACAAATGTAAACAGAAATGTTGTAGTCTGCTGAATCAGTATCTTGAGCAAAACCCTATTTTGACATAAAAGAATTGAAATTAAATTTTCACAGACAAAATAATAATGAGGTAATTATTGTAACTTATAGTTTGAGAAATTAAAAACCATTAAATTAATTGGGTATTCAAATTAATAGAAACAATGATTTTAACAATGAATTTAAATTTTTTTGAATTTTAAAATTTTTGAAAATTTTAATTTTTTTTTTTAAAAGAAAAAAAAATGGGATGCATATAATTTTAAAAAATTAAATAAATTTTAGTATTAAGTGACCAAAAACAATTGTCAAGAGTTAGTATCAGTGAGTATGGGAATGTTTTGAAACGATGTGTAACAAAATATAAACTTGATATCAATACAAGAAGTGGGGGTGATTTTGGGGGGTAGATTGGTGCTCAATGAAGTGATAATAACAATGGAGTGTGGAACTGCGTATGTAGCAAGTTTAGTTTCAATTGTTAATTAGTTAATTAGCTCTTAAGTGGCTATTGTGGGGGTGGCCTGTGCTCTCGCAAATAGCGAAATGGGTTGGGGGTAACAGTGAGTGTTACCTCCATCGGAGGCCAAAATGGCGATAAATGTGCGGCACACCTTATCCTTGTAAATTAAAATTTACACCCTGCTAAATGACCATGTCGCACATAACTAGATTGATTGTAACAGGCAATTAAATTAAAGTTTAGATTTCCTCGACTTTTCGGGCGGTTTCTGCCTTACCAGCACTAACCGTGGTTTTGGCTAGCGGCCAGCTATGGTCATATCAAGTCCCTTGACCATAGCTGACTTGAAATTGGTATATATTTGAAATTCAATGGGGGGAGAACTTAGAGGAAATCTCCCGGAACTATGGAACAGCAGCTGCCACTCTGCCCGCTTTGGGGTAGCAAGACAGGTGGTAGATCCATCTTAAGGGTGTAATTATATAGACAAGAACATGTTGATGTTCGCCACGTTTAAAACTTAATAGCGGAAGCAGAGACACGGAGAGGTAAAACCCTGCTCCAAAATATACCGTCTCTGTCGAAGCGCAAGGGCGAGACAGTCCTCCATAATTTGAAATAGTGTGTGTGGCTGGGAGGTGACGCAAAGGAGTCACGAATGTAAAATTTGATAACATAACATTTTTCTATTCAAAGTTTGACCAAATAAAACTGCTTGTGCTCTGTTCAGGTAACTAGCTGCTTAGATATTTAAAAATAAGGTGTTCATGCTATAATTTTAAGTGTATTATTTTATTGTTGTCTGTTAGATAAGCATTGATAAGAATATGTATTTTATTATGTGTGTGTATTTTTTTTCTAAGCCAATAATTAAATCGTCTGGCAGGTTAACATAAATGACCAGAATCAGAAAAAAGGGAAACAATGAGGGTAGAAGTGAGTATTGATAAATATATATTTCATATAATTTATTCAATTGTGAGATGTATTTTCATTGTGTTAGTAGGATCAGCTGATCAGCAATACCATGTCACTGGTATATTGGTTTGTAAATGTTACAAGTAATTAAAGTTCAATGTAATGTTTAATGTATTACAGATATTTTGAAGTAATGATAAAAAGAATATGAGAAATAAAGTAACGATTTGTGAAAGTTAACAAAAGATAGTTTTGGGTGATGCATAATTTTATGGGACACATATATCTGTCCAAGTTAAAATCAAAGTTGAATTTGAAATAGTAGAGATGAATATGATGTAATGTTGTTTTTGAGTTAATGTAATGTAACAGAATTTTGTGAAATATAGATGTTGACACAGTAGTTATGGAGAATAATGGTAGAATCCTGAATGATATATTTATGTTTATAATTAATGAGGGTATTTTGTTGTATTTGTAGTAAGGTTATGAGATTGAGATTGTTGGGGATGGCAATTTTGTATTAGAGGGTAGTGTAATGTAGGAGTCCGCAACAAGGGTTGGGACGGGATAGGGATAGATTTTAGTGGGGAAGGGGCCGCCTTAGGTAGAATCCAGGCCGCCAAATAAGGGAATTGAGTTTTGGGTAGGGGAAACACGTATCCTATGTACAAAGGGTTAGAGAATATTTTTTTATATATTGGGAGAAGGTGGCGAATTGTGTTTAATGATAAGTTGGGTTTAGTGTGTTTTGGGGTAGATGTTTTGGTAGAGATGGGTGTCATGATAATTGAAGTTGATTAATATTAGAGTCAGAGAGAGTAAAGTTTATATATGCCTACAGATCTAATACAGTAAATGAGAATAAATAAGTTACATCACCCACAGTAAAGTATAGAGAGATTGTTAAATGAAAAGTAAGATTGTTAAGCATAAAGAGAGAAATTTATGATAAAAGATATAAAAGCTTTTATTTTAAACCAGTGACAGAATTCTGATAAAATTTGAAAATAATGTAAAATTAAGAATTGTTTGTTTTAAATAAATTAAATATCAAGCTGATGATCATTTATATTAATATTTTGTAATTTTAAATACTTTGTTTTATTATGTTTGTATTTCAAGATAGGATTTTACAGATGTCAAATGTATTTCAGATAGAAATCATACATAACATATGTAGGTCAAGGGTTTTGGACTTGACCTAGTTTCGATCAGCTGATGAGGTCAGACACCTACTAAGCTTGTATAGTAGGGAATTAATTTTCTTTGTTTATTTAATCACTTTAAACCAGTTTTGAATAATTTCTAAATATAAATGAAACCTTTGAACAAATTTAAATTTTTTGTGAATTTTAAAATTTTTAGGAATTTGAATTTTTTGACAAAAAAAAAAATATTTTTTTTGATTTTCCGCCTGCCAGCGAACGCAGATTTTAGGTAGGGATTGTTTTATTATGTGTGTATTTACCACGTTTTGTTTTTTTGTTAATTGTTTAGTTTACTGATTTCTTGTATTGAACTGTATTGTTAGACTAAGACATGTTAGGTTAAGGATTTGTTCAAGTAGAGAAAACTCTTAATTCAAGTCATTTTAATGGAAACAAAAAATAATGAAGAGAATTTTTTTTGGAGCATATTTTTTTTTTGCACTTTGAATTTAAAAAAAAAAACTTTTGTCAGTTCTAAAGAATTTTTGTAATTTTTCAATTTCACAATGTATCATGTAATGTGAGTATGTGTGAGCCCAGTATTTGCTAAAGGCAGCCCAGCTTTCATACAAGGGGAAACATATCGGTGGAGGATCTGGCATACTCTGAGCCAGGGATGGAGGATGTTTGGGGGTAGCATGTTAAAAGGCGAGGTGCGCTGTGGTGCGAGTCTGTTCGATTTCTCGGTGTTGGGATCTCTGACGGAGAAGTCCAGTGATCTCGTTCAGATGAGTCCATAGTCACTGAGCCAGGGGGGTCGTGTACCCATGAGATTAAGAACCAGGGGGTTGTTGGCACCAGTTCCTCACCGGTCCTCTTCGGGGTTTGTCGATGAGGTTTCTTCTGTTATGAACAGCAGAATTCTCATCGAGGGGGTATTGTAGCGGGTCATTTTTGGGCATTTTTTATTTTAACCGTATGGGGCATTTGTACATTTTTATTTCTTTCATTTTGGTGCGGGCTTGTAAAAAGAAGTTGTGAAAATTATTGTGTAACGAAATTCATTCCATTATAACAGAACGCATGGCAACGTTATTTCCAATGTTAAGAAACAGTTTGAGACAAAGGCGTTACGCAATTTCAATTGTGTAAGTCGGCGAGCGAAGCATTCACCCCCTTCAAACTTCTCAGAAATCTGTACTTGTGTAGCAGCACACAGACGCAACTGTATCACCACAAACTCGAGTGATGCATCCAGCCACCAAACCGGATGTCCTGGGACGAGTAAACTTCAGCAATGCGCTTTTGAGCGGCAGGAAGTGCTGTTTACGTCCGGTTCCTACCATGACGTCAGCCAATGCCTAGAGAAGATCATATGCGACATGGACTCAAAAACAACATGCATAGCATGGGCCGAAGCTTCGGCGACGACGCCCAAGGCAGTGAGTTCCCGTATTGAAAACTGTGGAGAGGGAACAGAGAACAAACTTCTGTCCAGTGCCTCTTACCAACAGACCGCATGCGGTCCATCTAAATTTTGTTAACAGTTTCTTTTAAGGTCGGCCGACCTCACAGTTAAAATTCGGAACGTTAATCAACAGTGTACAAGTGAGATAACAACAGTAATGAGTAAGCCTAAAGGAATTAATAGTTACGTTTCTTTTTCGGACACCTGAACGAGGACTTAGTACGGGCGCGATGACCGCGTGGTCGACGTGGGGGCATTATTATAGAAAAATGTGTTAAGGGGTTCTTGGTTTCTTTCAAATATGAATGAATGTGGAATGGCAAAGCTGGGCTGTTTCTGTTTGTGTTTGTGTTGATAATTGTGTTTTGTGTAATAGACAACAAGGTAAGCTGTAGTTAATAAGTGTGATTATGCTAGTGTTGCACAACTTTGAAAATATGTATCCAAAGGAATCTTCATGAGTTTACAATCATTTAAGAGTCAATAATAATAAATATTAATTCTCTTCATATATGAGTTGTGTCAGTGCTTTGCGTAACCCATAGACCATGTTTGTATCCAGCTACATGTGATCGAACTCTGTGACCTTGTTGAAGCTATCATACCGGTAAGTAAGAGTTAATTTGAAATTTGGTTGTAATAATAATAAATGTGATTGATTAGTACGTCACAATAGATAAATTAATTAACAAACACAGAAAGAAGAAGATTAAAAAGTTGGCCAGTGATGACTTATTACCGGTTAAGAAATATATATCTGCTGACTATACAAATATTTTACCAAATATTATAAAGAATGAGTTGAAAAAACACCAGGTGCATGTAACGTTCCGCACAAAAAACAGCATTCAGAAGTTCCTCAGCCAGAAGAGCACCGTACCAAATAAAGAAAGAACCGGCGTATATAAGATGACTTGCAGCTAACGCGATATGTTCTACCTGGGCCAGACGGGCAGACTGTTCGAAGAACGTTATAAAGAACATCTCCCTAGGAGGGATCTACAGAAAACAACATCAAATTTTGCCCGACACCTGATGATGAGTAATCATATATTGTAATAAATTAAATACCTCTCCTTAAAGCCTCACTGTTGTAAATCAATTTAGTAACGAACTGCTTGTTAATTATGTGAGGACGTATGTTATAATGTATGATACCAACTGGAGACGTCAGATTGTAAAGAAATCTTGTCTATGAGTGTAATTAGTTATAAGAGACTCCGGTGTAACAAACGCCAAGTAATACGTTGTAGGTGGCGATTCGTAACAATTAAAATGCTGTTACCTGGTTTAATTAATATGTTATTAACTAATATACCTTTCGGTTGTGACCGGTGAAACCCTCAGAACATAGATTATTAAGTCCACAAAATTAGAGTTATATTCCTGAATCTATAATGGTATTATTCTATAGACTTAATTTAGTTCTCAGTGGTTGTTTAATATGAGCAATATATATGGAGTATTCACTGAATGTAAGTGGTATTTGTTTCAACCCTAGTCCCTCAACGATAAAAATTTCATTCAAATTTAGTATTAAAAAACCAGTTAGTTCAGCAATCTCCCGTCTCACCAGCTGCAAACTTGGAGCGCTATTACTAGAAATAAGTGTACTTATAGGTTAGTTATTCGGAGTGTTTGTCTCAATCTGTTAATAAATTATTACACCAACTACATATAGTATTTTCTCTGCAATGACTAAAACGTTATCTCATACAACAAATGTACTTTATTTATTTTTCTCTGATATTTAACAAGTCACGTTGTCTCAGACAAACAATAAGACGATACAATCGATTATCCCAACATATATCGATTCTTAATTATTCAAACTCTAAAAACATATATACTTGAAAATAATGACAATTAATTCTTATACCAGGGTTCGTGTAGTTCTTTGAACCATTAGTAAGGCCAGGTAAAATGCATAATTAAGGTTGTTCAATTTACAAAAGAATAAAATTATTTACTTAAAATACAATGATATGAAAATAATTTGTTTTTTACCCAAACGACGAAAGCTTCGTTAGGCGGTGAATGTTTGTCAACAGCGGTCAAAATCCAGTTTATATCGTCTTCACCCAGTAAAACTGCTCTGGTTTTCAATGAATTGATGATGGTGTGTACTGGTAATCCCACAGGAACTCTTGTGCTTCGATTCTTCTTTTGCGACTTCACAATTCTTGGTCCCAATGAACTGGAATTAGGATCTCAGCTTACGCTGTCAATGAAGGTTATTTCGTCAACCGAGTCTTCTGTATTGCCAAATATTTCCGTTAATTCAGGCTTTAACTCTTTACTGGTCTTCAATTTATAGCATGAATTGGTTTGATACCAAATTCAGCGGAATTATTTAGTGACTGAGGTGAGAAGCTTTCAATTCCTTTTTTATTGTACTCATTGATAATTTAGAGTGTTATTTAATTTGTATGATTCATTATCGTTCAAATATAATTGTTTTACAAAAAGGCTTTATCAGTTTGGATATATCTTTCCTTTATATTTATTCATATATTTAAATATATCGGTTCATTTCAATCTAATAGCTTGTAACAATCAGTACCGTCTATTTAAAATCAACAACTTATTATATATCAGTTGCCTTAACAACCACGTTTTCTATATATCCTTGAGCCGGCATTATAGAATATTACTACTTCTTTCCAATAAAATACTCCATGCTTGGATTAATCTTGAATTACATAAAACTTTCCCCTAACCTTCCTTACTAAACAGTAAATGTTTTACTAGAATTCTTGGATTTCGTTGTCCATGACGTGTCCGTTACTTAACTAAATATCACTATAATATTGACGACTCGGAACACAAAGTTTTTTATAAGTAAAAACGTAAAGTTTTACCTTACAGCCTAAACCGGCTTTCACCTATAGAAGGCTTCATCAGAGCTCTGATGAAGCCTTCTATAGGTGAAAGCCGGTTTAGGCTGTAAGGTAAAACTTTACGTTTTTACTTATAAAAAACTTTGAGTTCCGAGTCGTCAATATTATAGTGATATTTTGTTTTACTAGAGTTTCGTTGGACTGGGTTTATTAAAAAGGTATTAATTTCCTTTCACTAATATGGAATTTAGGCCTATAGATTCATTTACAACCATTATAACATTATTTGGTTTTTAACTTGATTTTCTTTTTACCTGACCTACTGTACAATTAATTATTGATTACATAGTTAATTACATGAATTTTAATTTACTGGTGGTTAGTTGTTTTTATATTAATTAACTGGTTCTGGAACCCTTTATTAATTTATGACATAATTGTCAGAACTACTTGTTAGACTTGAAACACTGGTCACACTCCTGATCCAGTTTATAAACATTAATTAGAACAACAGTATTTTTCAACATTATACAATACTGATAACTTAGTACAGTACCTAACATTGGTAACTATACTGGGTTATATAAATACAAATCTAACATAAACATAATTATTGGTGAAGTATTATTATCAAATAACATTATTTCATTTTTAGTATATTCAACATACAATATAAAATACTCTGTGACCTGAACATGCCACAGTACAAAACAAACAATTCATAACATTCAATCATTCCTTAGTCTGGCTTTTATACATTTAATACTAGTCATTGCCTCCTTCTGGTTTGAGTTACTTCTCGAGCACATGACCTATTGAACAACCTTAAGTCAGGGTATAGTCCTTGACCATATTTCATTCAATTTTTTTATGTAACGTTGGGGAACCTCAACTATGTTGCGTTAAAATATATGTCGATTTCGAAACAAATTTTGTGCCTATGCATTACTGCAAGAAGGGTAAATACATGGACGCACTCAAGGAGTCAGAAATATATAAAGCAGCTCAAATTAACAGTGGTTGTGTTTTGAATGATAAGCTTGCGTTTTCATCTAATGTATTGTATGATACGGCTATACGTGTGCGCGGACAACAATAAATAGATACGTACAGAGTTTGGTAAACAAACAGTTTTATCAGCATACATCTTACATAAGCACTAAGTCTAGTCGACCGATATTGCCCGTGTGTATAGCACTGGCCTGCTCATGTTCGCGTGTGTGTTCATATATGTTGAAAGTGCACTTTTGACTTTAAGTTTTAGTATTTTAATAAATCATTTTACTTTTTAACGACCTCGTTTTGAGTGAATGTTTCACCTGAAGATGGCAACTTGTTGCCGAAATGCGTAGTGCTATAAATATACGAAGTCGCACAATGGAAAATAAATAGGTAAGATTGTACCTTTGTAACCTTTCATACTTTCATAATCTTTCTCAGTTTTTGTATGTTAACAGTTTCGTACCCAGCTATTGTTTGTGACCGGTTGATTATTATGTATATCTTTTTTCCAAAGGCAGTAGAATGACCACCCTGCCACACGCACACACACACATACACAAAATTAAGTAGGCCATACTTGTGCATATGCACTCAGGCACTCAACTATTGTAAACGTAACTTAAAACAATTTACACATTTTGGTGTATCACCCCTCATTTTCATTCCTAGAGTCACTGACTTCCCGTGTAAAATAACAAAGTTCACTTACAGCTTACAATACAGTAATACAGTACATAGCCAAAAATAGTAATAGGTAATTTATTTTAATAGTTTACTCTCTCTCTCTCTCTCTCTCTCTCTCTTCTCCCCCACCACAGACTTAAACACAGTCATTGTCTTAGAACGATGGAAATAAAATAATAGTTCACCAATGAAATAGTTAATTATAACTTTAATTAAACAGAAAACTTGTATTCAACAATCCTTCCTGTTTACACACTAATGTAACATACATTATATATCACCTAATAATACTAACACAAAGTCACTCACTGTACTACAAACTGTTCATCCCATGGGCACAAATTACAAACACTGAGTGTACACTAACACACAGACACAGACACAATGGCATGATATGAATAAAGTGTGATAAGATGACTGCTGTAGGTAATGGTAGTTTGCAATAAGTGTTATAATAAGTGTCTAGACTCATGGTGGATACGACATAATGTCTAATCTGTTCTCAGAAGGAAACTCTTTGCATTGAACAAAGCACTAACTTTATCACAAAGTTTTAACTACATAGTGATTTTTTTTTACTTTGTAGTTGAAGTAAATGAATGTTTCTGTATAATATAGTTGTCTCATTTATGTCTCAGATTTATCATTGTTAAATAGTACTTGGATTTCGTTGTCCATGACGAGCCTGTTACTTAACTAAATATAACTAATTCACTAGCCGACTCGGAACACAACGTTTTTTACTGGTAAAAACATCAAAGTTTTACCTTATAGCCTGAACCGGTTTTTGCTTTTAAAAAGCTTCTTCAGAGGCTGCCATTGGGAGCACTGTCCGTCTTGTTGTTGGCAACGGTATTGACTTTTGAAAGATCGATGTTGTGTGTGTGGGGTGTGATATGTTCGAATAATGCGTGTGATTTTAATTGTGTCTGTTCATTTAGAATGTCGTTTTTATGTGTTTTCGTGTGTTTGTATATTTCCAATTGTTCTAGAGTGTCTGGTATTACTGGAGTGTTTGAAATTGCAATTGTTCTACAGACACAATTCAAATCACACGCATTATTCGAACATATCACACCCCACACACACAACATTGATCTTTCAAAAGTCGATACCATTGCCAAGAACAAGATGGACAGTGCTCCCAACGGCAGCCTCTGAAGAAGCTTTTTAAAAGCGAAAACCGGTTCAGGCTATAAGGTAAAACTTTTATGTTTTTACCTGTAAAAAACTTTGTGTTCCGAGTCGGTAGTGAATTAGTTATATTTATTAAATAGTACTTCAATCTCTCTTTATATGTTTCCTATTTATAACAGTAATAATCAGTATTATTGATATTTTTTCACTGATTATTAGTATTATTGAGAAAACACTGATGTTTTCTCAAGATCTCAGCATAGGGGTTTAGCCAGTTTCCCTAAACAGGAGATAGATCTTATATATAACATACATATAATTATACCTCTATAATTATCACAAATATGTTAACCTCCTTTCTTAAATATTCGGTGTACAATATACAGTGGCCAATTTCTAAAATTATAGGTGCCGGAACGCATCGATCCCTCAAAGTTGTACGGACACAAATATAGCAAAGGAGAGCTATATTTTTAAAGCCTTATAACATATATGTAACATATGTATAAACTTGTATCTAAAAAGATAATAAAGTTTACTAATATTTCTAAAGAGCTTCATCATCATGTTAGCTGCACGATAATCGAAAACATGTCACTCATCATGGCGTCATCCCGGAGCCTCAATCAAACTTTTAAGTGATGGTTTCGGTGGTTCGGGCATTTTAAAAAAGTTTCCATAGTTCCATCATTGTGTCATCATATTGTTTTTTTCTTGAGCTTCCCTTGCTCTGTGTGTCCAAGATACATTTACAAGATGATACATTTATGGTATTTAACGGAACTAGAAGACAAATAGAAAACTTAAATAGTCACATAAATAGTATACACCAAAAAATTAAATTCACGTCTGAGATAGAGGCAGAAAATCAGTTGAATTTTTTAGATTTAACTGTTACAAAAAACGCAGGACAACTTTAGTTTAAAATCTTTAGAAAAGCCACAACAACGGATATTACAATACATGCTGATTCGTTTCATCCCGTTTCGCAAAAGATGGCAGCGTATAATAGTTTTCTGCACAGGTTGTTGACAATGCCGCTAAGTAAAAACGACTACAATGAAGAGGTTGACACCATCAAGTACATAGCAGCGGCAAACGGTTATAAAAGCTCTTTAATAGATAAATTAATTAACAAACACAGAAAGAAGAAGATTAAAAAGTTGGCCAGTGATGACTTATTACCGGTTAAGAAATATATATCTGCTGATTATACAAATATTTTACCAAATATTATAAAGAATGAGTTTAAAAAACACCAGGTGCATGTAACGTTCCGCACAAAAAACAGCATTCAGAAGTTCCTCAGCCAGAAGAGCACCATACCAAATAAAGAAAGGACCGGCATATATAAGATGACTTGCAGCTAACGCGATATGTTCTACCTGGGCCAGATGGGCAGACTGTTCGAAGAACGTTATAAAGAACATCTCCCTAGGAGGGATCTACAGAAAACAACATCAAATTTTGCCCGACACCTGATGATGAGTAATCATATATATGTCGATTTCGAAACAAATTTTGTGCCTATGCATTACTGCAAGAAGGGTAAATACATGGACGCACTCGAGGAGTATGAAATATATAAAGCAGCTCAAATTAACAGTGGTTGTGTTTTGAATGATAAGCTTGCGTTTTCATCTAATGTATTGTATAATACGGCTATACGTGTGCGCGGACAACAATAAATAGATACGTACAGAGTTTGGTAAACAAACAGTTTTATCAGCGTACATCTTACATAAGCACTAAGTCTAGTCGACCGATATTGCCCGCATGTATAGCACTGGCCTGCTCATGTTCGCGTGTGTGTTCATATATGTTGAAAGTGCACTTTTGACTTTAAGTTTTAGTATTTTAATAAATCATTTTACTTTTTAACGACCTCGTTTTGAGTGAATGTTTCACCTGAAGATGGCAACTTGTTGCCGAAATGCATAGTGCTATAAATATACGAAGTCGCACAATGGAAAATAAATAGGTAAGATTGTACCTTTGTAACCTTTCATACTTTCATAATCTTTCTTGGTTTTTGTATGTTAACAGTTTCGTACCCAACTATTGTTTGTGACCAGTTGATTATTATGTATACCTTTTTTCCATAGGTATATACCATGCATATTAATAAATAAAATAAAATAAGTTATTCAGCTTGCTAGCACAAATGATAACTTATTTTATTTATTAATATGCATGGTACACGAACGGCAAAATTTTCTTTATATAGTAGAACCTCGCTAATCCGTTACCTGTGGGACTGGGGGTATGGTCGGTACGCAAAAAAGGTCGGATTATCAGAAGAATACAAAATGTTTATTATTTCACTAAATGAGACAGTCTAAAATAAAATAAAACTTATACAGTAGGCTACCAGGCTATATGATTGGTTATGTACAATAAATGTGTAACAGGACAGATCAGGGAAGTAAATAATTCTTAACAATTGAAAGAAATGTTAACTCAACCAGTGTTCACCCTTTGGGGAACCTCTTTTAACCCACATGCTTACAATTTTATTATGAAACATCAGTCCGTGTTTGTGTCTGGCGTCAGTTAGTCTAGACGAGTTACATAATCCCCTACAATTCAGGACATCTGTGAATTACAGAGAATGCGAATGTATTCGTCACTCAAACCCAAATAATCATTTCTGCTGTTTTCTTATTTCAATGATTAAAAACTTTGTTTTTACATTTGCATTACAGATTAAACTTGTAATAAAAATGGCAAAGAAATTATCAGGAGCTGAAAATAGGAAGAGGAAAGCTCAACAAGATCAAGCTTTCCAAGAAACAATAAAATAAATGAGTCTTGAAAAATATATAAAAATTGATAAAAGTATAATTGCACCATCCTCTACTTCATCCAACATCACTGAATCTCAAAATACTAACAACTAACAAAATTCTATAGATAAAAGTGTAAATAAGCCATCCACTTCATCCAATATCATTATCTCTCAAGATACTGAAAGCTTATTTAGTGCTGTAGATTCACTGTAGAATAAATCTGTATGTTCTGATAGTTTAGGAAAGAAAACAGATTCAGAAATTAATTTTTCAGAAAACATGATATTGAGCACTCCACAAAATTCTTTAAATATTTTGAAAAATCTAGAATTGATCACTACTTCAAATGCTAACAATTTTCAAACTGCTGATAAACCAAGAATACCGTTAAGCTCTCTAAGTGCATCTATGGAAAATGACAATTTAGAAAAACAAGAAGAATCAGAAATCGTTATTTCCAATAAATGTATTTCAAACACAGACGATTCTTCAATCGATCTAACAGATCCATCTTTAGAACACGTATCGCTTATTGATTCAACAGATCCAGCTAATTGGCCAAAAAATCTTAGCAGAAACGAAATTGATTTTATTATCACACAAGGACCAGTTAAAGCCTTAGTTAAGCATTATAAAGGTCGGCATTTTTCTGACACTTACTATACTCGTAAATTACCAAATAATGAACTAATCATCCGTCGATGGTTAGTTTATTCAAAAAGTTCGGATAAAGTATTTTGTTTTTGCTGCTCTATTTTTAAAATAGAGCCTAAATTATCTTGGAGTAATGAAGGTTATTGCGACTGGATTTACCTCTATAAGTATCACGAAAATAGTGCAAATCATAAAAACTCGTATGTTCAATGGACTGAAGCTGAAAAAAGGCTAAAAAATAATACAACGAATGATCACTTGCAACAATCATTGATTGCAAGAGAAGCAGAACACTGGAATAATGTAATACTTAGATTGATAAATATAATATTGTATATGACAAAAAATAACATGGCATTCCGTGGATCTTCTGATAAACTTTTTACCTCTAATAATGGAAAGTATTTAGGACTTATTGAATTATTTGCAAAATTTGATCCAGTAATGAAGGAACATATAAATCGTATTTTAAGAGGGGAATTCAAAGATCATTACTGTGGAAAAAATATAGCGAACGAATATACCGAATTAATGGCGAAAGAGGTCAATTCTGAAATTATTTTAAGAATTCAGAAAGCTAAATATTTTTCTATAATAGCTTATTGTACTCCAGACATTAGCCATACAGAACAGTTATCTTTGACAATAAGATATGTTAATTTGTTAGACGATAGAGTAGAAGTTTGTGAAAGCTTTTTAGGTTTTAAACCGATATTAGATTCTACTGGAGAGGGGCTAACCGAAGTTATACTAGAAATGCTAGAAGAAAATAAACTAGATTTAAAAAATTCCAGGGGTCAAGGTTATGATAATGGAGCCAATGTAAAGGGAAAGAACAGTGGAGTACAAAAAAAATTTTAGATAAGAATTCACTAGCGTTCTTTTTACCATGTGGATGCCATAATTTATGTCTTCTATTGTGTGATGCAGCAAAGTTCAATACTGTCTATTACTTTATTTGGAATCTTAGGGAGACTGTTTTCTCTTTTTGCCGCCTCAGTCAAGCGTTGGCAGATTTTACTTGACAATTTGAAAATTTTTACTTTGAAACGTTTGAGTGATACACGTTGGGAGGCAAAAGTCGCGAGTGTTAAAGCTGTTCATTATCAAATCGCTGATGTGCATGATGCGCTGGTAGCTCTGGTGGAATCAGAGAAAAATTTTGATACTAAGCTGCTCACGAAGCCTCAACCTTAGCTGAGCAGCTAAAAGACTTTACATTCTTAGTGTTACTTGTGGTATGGTACGATATTCTATTTCAATTTAATATTCTGAGTAAGTCAATGCAAAATGAAAAAATTTATATTCAAGATGTTCAGAAATTAGCTGATAATTGTTTCAAGTTCTTAAAAATTTATAAAGAGAAAGGATTTAAAGATGCCATTGCAACTGCGAAAGAGCTTGCTCTGGAATTAAAAACTGAAGCAGTTTTTAAAAATATTAAGAGAATTAGAAAAGTCAAGCGTCAATTTGATTACGAAGCTCAAGATCAACCTATTGAAGATCTTGAAAAAAATTGGAAACAGTTTTTTAATACACTGCTTGATACTGCATTAACATAATTTGAAGAACGCTTTCTTCTGTTTCATGAACCTTCTAAAATTTGGAGCTTTTTATATGACATAAATGAATTGCTTTCTGACAAGCAGATATTACTTGAAAAGTGCAATGTTTTACAAGTAAGATTGACAAATGATTCACTTGTGGATATTGATGGGATTGGTTTGTGTGATAAACTTAGGAGTATTTAGTATTTTTTTGAAAATGATGAAGATTCTAGTCCATTAGCTATATTAAATTTTATAAAAAAAAGGAAACTTGAAGATTTGTACCCAAATGTATATATTTCATTTAGAATACTACTAACCATGCCAGTAACTGTTGCAAGTAGTGAAAGGAGTTTTTCTAAAACTGATTAAGATGTACTTGAGAGCTATGATAAGTGAAGATCAATTAAATTATTTAGCAAAATTATCTATTGATCATGTATTAGCTGGTAATATAGATTATAAGAAGATTATCAAAACATTTGCAGATGCCAAGTCAAGAAAAGTTAATTTTATTAAATGAAATCTAAAATATTATTTGTTACATTTTCAATTGTTTGCAAAACTATTAAACTACAACTACTTTATACTTGTATATATAAAAATGTAAAAAAATATATATTATGTACGAATATTTGATGTAGAAGTGTTTCATTTCTTCACTCATGTGCAAATATTTATGTTTAAAAATGTAAGGTTGAATGAACAAAGTTGATAAGTGGAAGGGGGGAAGAGGGCGCCGCCAAAATCTCGCACAGGGTGCCGGGACAGCTAAGGCCGGCTCTGCCCCACATGAGTTCAATAAGATAATAAATCCTGGTGATAAGGTGGCAGTTGAATCATGTGTGTCATCAGTGGTATATATTTTTTTTTGTTCTCACACATTCTACATGGATTAATGTTTAAATAAATATCACTATTACATTAACGACTCAGAACACTAGGTTTTTTATAAGTAAAAGCATAAAGTTTTACCTTATAGCCTGAACCGGTTTTCTCCTTTAAAAGGCTTCTTCAGAGGCTGCCGCTGGTAGCGCTGTCTGTCTTGTTGTGGGTGATGGAATCGAATTTCGAAAGATCGATGCTGTGTGTGTGGGGTGAGATATGTTCGAATAATGCGTGCGATTTGAATTGTGTCTATTCGTTTAGGATGTCGTTTTTATTTGTTTTTGTGTGTTTGTATATTTCCAATTTTTCTAGAGTGTCTAGTTTTCGGCCTTTTGTGTGTACATGTAGAATGTTCATGTTATTGTCGATGTTTTTATATGTGTGGTTTGCTTCAATGAGGTGGTTTGCAAAGGTGGATTCTGTAGTGGAGTGGAGTGCCTTTGTGTGTTCAATGTATCTCTGTTTGAAGCTACGTCCTGTCTGGCCTATGTAGAATTTATTGCAATTTGAGCAATTTAGCTTGTAAACACTGGGTAAATGGAATTTGTTTTGTGCTTTGTGTGTGTGTTTTGATAGTGTGTGTTCCGTTTTGTTAGTAGGTTTGTAAGCGATTCTGTATCCTGCATTTTTGAATTTGTGGGCTATTTTTTCGGTTTGTTTGTTGATGTATGTTAGTGTTATGAATTTGTTGTTTTCTGTCTTTGTCTGTTGTTTGTTTTGTGTTTTGTGTAGGAGTTTACTGACTATTGTTCTGTCATATCCGTTAGATTCTGCTAGATATTTTATCGTGTTTAGTTCGTCTTTGTAGTCTTTTTCATCTAAGGGGATGTTGTTAAGTCTATGTATCATGGTTCTGAAGGCAGCTAGTTTGTGTTGTATTGGGTGATTGGAGTTGTGTATTAGTGTGTCAGTTGTAGTTGGTTTTCTGTATATACTGAATTTGTGCCTGTGTTCTAGTTTTGTGATGGAGAGGTCTAAGAAGTTTATGGTATTGTTGTGTTCGTATTCGGCAGTAAAGGTATGTTTTTATGTATTTTGTTTATGTGCGTTAGTAACTGTTCACATTGTCTTTTGTTTCTCCTGTATAGTATTAGAATGTCATCAGTGTATCTGTGCCAATATAGTATTTTATGTGAGTGTCTGTCATTGTTTGTGAGTATTTTTGTTTTTTCTAAATGTTGGAGGAAGACTTCTGCTAGAATGCTGGATATGGGGGAGCCCATTGGTAAGCCATCGTTCTGTGTGTAGTATTTTTTGTTATAAGTAAAGTAGTTTTGTTTTGTGATAATGTTCAGAGTTTCTGTTATTTCGTTGATAAGTTTGTCTGGTGTGTTGTTCTGTTTGAGCTTGTTTTGTAGGATGGTGATTGTTTCAGAGATGGGGATGTTTGTGTACAGGTTTTTAATGTCAAAGGAGGCTAATGTGGCATTATGGGGGATGTGTATGTCTTTTATTTTTGTTACTAGGTCTGTGTTGTTTTTTACTGCAATGTTGTTGTCTAGTTGTGTGTGTTGTCTGATAATTTTGTCTAGATATTTTGCGAGTTTGTGTGCAGGGGCACTACGGTAGTTGATAATGGGGCGGATCGGAATATCTTCTTTATGGATTTTGGGAAGCGCTTGGAGAGTAGGGGCTGATGGTCGGATTTGATTCATGTAGGGCTTTTGTTTGTGTGTCATGTCGTTAGTGTTCCGAGTCATTAATGTAATAGTGATATTTAGTTAAGTAATGGACACGTCGTGGACAACGAAATCCAAGATTAATGTTTATTAGACACATTTTGGTAATTTCCTCTATTAAAAAAACATTCGTGCGGGTAAGCCTTCCTTAATATTGTTATGACGCCACAGAACAATCTATGTGTTTATCGAATGTTCCAGAGAGATCCAGAGTGTAAGCATGTGGCGTACGTGCTTGTAGATGCATTTTCCGAGAATCTTCTCGACTGTGCCGGGCTTCGCTCGGGCGTGCGGACTATATCAAGGCCACAGTTAATTATGTAGTTCACATGAGTGATAAGACGCAGTTTGTAAGCTTCTGGTGTGTGAGCGGGACTATAAATACATGGCGGTAGCGGACTTAGTTTTCAGTATCAGTTGTGATTTTGGATAGTGCGGTCCGAGAGTTATAGTAGCGATACTACTGTGCGCGTTCAAGTGGTTATTAGTTAAGAGTGGTGTTGATAATCGGACGATATAATTGTAATGCAATTGTCTATAATATTAGTGACATTTTATTGCGTGTGAACACTTTTTATTTGATTTGTTGTAGTAGACTGTATTGTTAATTACGAATTGTTTTACTGTAACAATTAAAGCTGGTGATTAGTGACTTAATTGGTGTCTTGTACTTTTTTTGTTTCCACTGTACCTACAATGATCGAGTAGACTGTCGTAACAATATTATCTTCATAATTGAAGAGAGTTGGTTTCATGTAACTTTAATATTGTAACTGGTACTGCCAATCACGCTATCTGGGGAGACATTCAGCATAGTGCTTCTTTATCCACGAGGAAATTTTTTTCACATATTTTTGCTGTTGTAGAATAATCAATAGAAATGTATATTTTTGCTCTTTCACTCGAAAATAACAAATTGTAGAGGTAAAAAATTGGTATATAAAGTCAAAAGATAACTTAATTTCCTTTAATTTCTTTTATAATGTCCCAAAAGAACTACAGCAAGAAAACGTTTAAAGATCGCAGTTTCTTAAAACTTGTTTTTCATAAATAGCAACATTAGGAAGCTAAGTACAAAAACTGAAATATAATCTGTTTTATTATGTTTCTACTTGTTAGCGTAAGTGGAATAAACAGTTTTAAGGAAACAGTTTTTTAAGTGAAAAATTCTAAAATATGGTTAAAATCGTGCCTTTTCAAAGAATTGGACAGAGCAAATCCTGTGCTCTGAATATGGCTGAATAAACTAATATGTGCTATTTAAAGTGAGATCAAAGAAGTCTGATTATCTACATTTTTTATGCTTGTATAATTCCAGTAGTATAATGCATGAAATAAGTCTTAAGTTGATAAATGCCATAAAAGCAGTCAAAAAGGTTTTTAATGTGATACTTTTTTTTTACCTGTATTATTTATGAGGAAACGAGATTTTAAAAAGCCAAGTTTTAAATCTTTCTTTGAATACCTTAATTGAATTTAGTCCAATTTAATTGGCCCATTGGTCCAATTGAAATTAGTTTGTTTTAATTTTTTATATAATAGTATGACTTATTTTACTGATTTACAAATAGTTCAAAATAGTATTGTACGAGTCACATCAAAGTAAAAATCAACAAACTAACATGAATAAAAACAAATGAATACCCTACTGCTGTGAGTGAGTGAATGGTCCCCAGCACTTCTGAAGCATCTCTGCCCCCGCCTTAACAAACTGTTGACAGTTTGTGCAAGTTTTTAGTTTGTTGCCATGCAATGATTGAAAGTTCTGGTGTTTTTCATCTAATTTTCCTTTTCAAACAATTTTTTATAGTAGACGTAATTCATTGTTTGTTTTACTTCATAGTAGTTGCTGACACAACAGATGTATAGCAAAATTGAAAGTTAAGGGCATGGAAATGCACAAAACGCTTACGGTCAGAGGGGAAAGGCAATGTGGAGAGAGTCGCTATGAGATGTGAGAAGAGAATTGTTGTTATCAGCGAAGGTGCAGCCAACCTATGAATATAATTTCTAATAGTAACAAAAACTCGCGGCTGTTAAGGTTTGTTTGTAAATGCGTCACCATGAATCTATCTGTGTGTCTGTGTGTGTGTGTGTGCGTGCGCGCGCGCCTACAGTCACACAGCTGGCTTTAAAAAAAGACTTGTACGTTTATTATTTCCGACGTAAATAAAATAATAATAATATTGTAATTGTATTACTATATAAAATAAGCAAAAGTACTGTTCACATGTATCAGAATTTGTTCCTGTTACATATCAGAATTGAGTATTGTTTGGCTCTATCATTGTGTACTGCTGAGACGTAAAAAACTACAGCCTTATTGCAATGGAATTTGCAAACTGTACACTTCCACTCATTAATTACACTCGACTACCTCTACAGTTTATCATTACATAAAGGAATGCGTTCTTCATATTAATTTAATTGCAAGAATCCTGGACAACAAAAAACTGTTTATTATTACTTCTCGCGGTTGACTATCAATAACTTTCCTGTCTTTGCTAGTTGAAGGAGAAGTATCCATTTTAACAAATCTTATTACTGAATGATAACAAAAATAATTATGATAATACCTAATTACTGAATAAAACTACCAATAGAAATTAACTAAGAAATTAAATAACTAATAAAAATGAGTGACTGTAAAACAACGATGCAATTAATAATAAATTGAAATAATAACAAATTCAAGACTGAGATAGTACGTCACACAGTAACTAACAATGTATGGGTAACTAAAACATCACACACAAAGTTGGCAACACCTTCACTTGCATACCAGCTGATACTACATTACCCTCCCGCCATTCACAATTTCAAAGTGGACTTGTCCATCCATAAATTGGTTTCTGCACATATGCCCTTAACTTTCAGTTTTTACTGTACTATGGTAAGTTCACAAAGTATATTAACAGACCTCGTAATGTACTTAAAATACCTCTATGAATCCTTCTTGAATGTCATTGGCTCTGTATTAAAAAATTTGTTTGAATTTATCTGTGCAGCTTAAAATAGTATATAAATTCAACAATTTGTACAAACCACCACATTTGATTTATTCATATACAATTTTTAACAGGAGAAATGGCTGAATTATGAAAGATTTGTACCATGTGCTGAGTTTCCTGGAACTGGTGAGTGCTTTTTACCAGGTCCACCAAAAGAAATGTTTAGATCAGGATTATTTACAAGAGTACCTACAATTATGGGTATTACAAACAATGAAGGATGTGCTTCAATTGAAGGTATGATGTACAGAAAATAAAAAAATATAAGAATTTCAATGCAACTTATTAAAAGTATTTCTACTTACTTAATAATGAGGTATGGTATATAGTAAACTGATTGTTTCAAAATAGCCTTTAAGTCATAATTATTTATTATTGGGTTTTTTATTCTTTTGTGATAATTAACCAGTTATATACAGATAGGTACCAAGGATATATGTTGGCAGGTAGGAAACATTACAGACAATGCAGTGATGGTTTTCTTAACTCATCCAACTTACATTCTGTGTATATATGTTTTGTATTAATGTATATAAGTAACGTATTAATTTAGAAATATCTAAGGTCCCATTCTTCTTCAGCAGTCTTTGTTAGTTCATGAACAAATGTAGAGACTATTCTGAACTTGTATAGCTCCTTTCCAGGATCATTCTGGATAGCTCGATTCTGTATACAGTAGAACATCGATTATCCGAACCTCTCGGGACAAGGGCCCGTTCGGATAATCGATATTTCGGGTAATAGATCATAAATTGAAAACATTATTTCTCTTTACAAAAACAAAGGTTTTTTATTACAAAATAATTTCTAACGTACTGTTATATAATTACAGCAACCTGTATACTGTACTGTAATGTATTACTAAGGCTAAAAATCATTGAATTAAAACAGAGTGTAATTAATAAAAACCAAAAGTTAGTTTAAACAACATTAGAGCTTAATGACAAACACTGTACTATAAAATTAATTAAAAATTTAAAAAACAAAACATACAGTATCATGGTTTTACACTTTTTTGAAGAACTGTTCTATCACTGTCTGCTTTAAACATTATTACAGTACTGCTTCAGCTACAGTGTTTATTTATTACAGTACAGTTCTGTAATAATTTATGGTACACCATTTTTTATGTTCAATAAATATCCAATACGCCACTTTGTATTGAGTTCGGATAATAGATCGTTCGGTTAATGGATGTTTGGATAATCGATGCTCTACTGTAATTTATTTTTTTGCAGTCAATAAATGCTGTGTCTTCAATACTGAATTTTCGCTGCTTAGGATCAGTTGATTTAATAATACCAGTTTATGTTAGGATAAAACATTTTTTTCCAGGAACAGAAAACTTTTTTTAATGTTTCATGTACCACCTTGTGTGTGTGTGTGTGTGTGTGTGTGTGTGTGTGTGTGTGTGTGTGTGTGTGTGCGTGTGTGTGTGTGTGTGTGTGTGTGTGTGATTCATACATGATTCAGATATTGTAGCGTGACAGATAAATGCATAATAATGAATGGCATTGATCATTAGAATAATAAGATTATAACATTTAAATCCGAAGAAAGCATTAAATTTAATATAAAGAATTAATTCATAGCAACTGTGCAGAACAATCATTGTTATTAAAAAAAGTATAAGTTCAAATAAAATAAGTTACTAGTGATGAGTCATCGAAACCAGTATAATAACCCAAGGTTTTTAAAATATAACCCAGGAAGGTAAGAAGTATATAAAGAAGCAACGCAAAATATGACTAAACCCACAACGAGGATAAATAAATGAGAAAGAAACCCTGAATAAGGCAAGATCCACCATAAAAGGTGAAGTATTTCAAGAAACCAGAAGAAGATGAAGAAATCCCAAGAAACCCGATGGCATCAAGAAGAAGATGGAGAAGATACCATTCCAAGAAGACAGAAGAAAAGAAGACACCATTGAAGAAAGAAGATGAAGACAGCATCCTGAAGAAGAAGGAATGCTCTTATAAAAAACACCCATATCCCCATGTCCCAAAATAACTAAAAATCACTATCATAAAAGTATAACGAAATAGTCTTGAACAGTAACCACATGTACAATAAAATTAAGAGAAAAAAGTGTATAGAGTAAGAGTTGCCAGTGAACCAAGATGAAACAATAATATAATGCCCAAAGAACAAATCTTCATTGTAACCCACAAACCAATTTATTGATGTTAATAAGACTAAACAACCATTTAGAAATAGCATCAAAAAGTGTAAAGTGAACCAGTGCTAGTTTGGGTATTATAAAAAATAAACCTTATGTTTCATCCTTGGCATCCACAAACTGTGTATACAATGAAATATACAACTTTAAGTGACTTATAGTTTGTACCATGTGAATGTGATACCTGTAGTAATATCAAGCTATAAATCTGTTTGAAGAAACATTTCTTTAAATAATGAATAAAAACAGATTTAAATATACAGTGACAGGGTACAATTACCCAATACCGTATTTAAAAGACAGTTTAAAAAACTGCATAATCAAACTTAGTATAAGAGATAGCAAATAAGAACATAGGTATAAGGTTTTGTGAATATAGAATAAGGATTTTTAAAATGTATTAGGTATAAGGACATTTATTAAGTTTGGAACCAATAACATCTTAACTGTAAATATATTTATTACTTGTATTTATAGTAATAATTAAGTAAGATGTTAGATGGGAAAAAACCTCCTTTGTAAATAATATTTCTATGTTAGTAATAAGTGTTGATTGTAAAAAATGTCTGAATGGTTGAAGACAACCATCATTTGAAAATATTTCTTATTTGTTTAATCATTTATAGTATTGAAACCAATACTAATTATTGTTATGTTTAATTAAAAAAAATGTTTAGTTTATAATACCATGTTTTAAAAAGTCAGAGAGGGTATAACACAGTATGTATTGTTTGTATAAAAATTTGTAAGAAAAAACTTGTTAAAAAATCTAGGCAAAATGATGAAAAACTAAACCTCATCAAAACAGAGAAATTACTCACTTAAATACATTTAAACTAAAGGGATTTAGATAAAATAAACCAGAGATGAAGCCATATAATTACAGATACCACTTAGAAAGATTTTATAAAATTATAGCCAGAATTATAAATAAAAATGGAAATGACAGAACTCAAAAATTTGGAGAGGGGAGTCATATATTCCAACATAATATTTTAAAAATTAACCAATTCAAATAATTGCAAGAAACTAAGGGAATATAAACCTTTTATTAAAATATGAGATTATTAATAATAAATATAACTTAAAAATGGCAGAATTTGCATAATGACAGGAAGCTGATTGTGAAAATTTATCAAATACAAAATGAAAGTAAAATTACCAATTTTAGACAAAAACATAATAAAACGGCATTATTCAATATTAAAATACGCCGAATGAACTGAAGGTTTAAATTAAGTAACATCTAGCAAATAAATTTGAATAATAACCAAAGTTTAGGCAGTTATATAATGTAATTTAAAACATGCACAGGATGCAATGTTAGATTTGAAAAATGTAAGGAATAATATTGTATTGGCTAAGATTTTAGTCGAAAGTGAAGGAAGTAAGAGTTGATTATTGAACGTGATACTGTGAACTTGACGAGCGAATTTTAATCGAATTAACCTAACTTAGAGTACCGTAATGGCGAGTCAGTGAACGGCACAATTTTGAAAATCGCAAGTGGCGAATAAAAACATTTTGTAACATCGACCGAGTGACACAAACAATTACCAGAGACGAAATAACATTATACAGCATTAAATTACACCAAATAACATCATTAAACACCAGAAAACAGTATACACCATAACCATAAATTAGTGCCTGAATGACAAAAAGTGAACGAACTTATACATACACCGATATACAAAATACAACACAGAAACTTCACTCAAGACACTACACAACATCAGAAGGAAGGTTTGCTGACACCAGGACGTGAATACTTCAAGAAAATCTCTTATTTGGAATGTCGCATTTACGGAGGACATTTTACCAACTCGACGGCAGCCATTTGTAATTGTCGTCATCACTCAAGAACAACGCCTCCTAGTTCCGCCAGCGATACGGTTCGACAACAAATTAATTTATTTCAATCTCAATTAAATATATGTACCTAGTATTAAAAATTACTTGTTGTAACGTTATACTTTTTTAATATTGGCCCGATTTCTCTGACTTTAACCATAATTAGCTGTTAAAAGAACCTGATTGAATTTTATATATCAAAAACTTGTAACTTTTCGATACCTTGAGAGTCGATTTTATAATCGACAAGAGTCTTGTTAATCAATTATTCAATAAATTATTTATACTTTTCACATAAAAATAGTTCTTTCTTTACCAACCTTAACAATTTACCATTAATATAATTTAAATTAAATACTACAAGAATTTCACCACATCAGAAGGAAGATAACCTCCAAAACGAAAAGTAAACAAATATCGATTGTACCTGGGGACAATCTTATAAGTGGTTGGAGTTTATTGAAAATACTAAAACATTAATAAAATTTCTTAGACAAGTGAGACACGTTTCAAAACTGCACGAAACACAATTAATTAATTGTTTTTAATTAATTAATCTATAAAAAAGGAAATATTTTTAATTATAAAATTTTTTTAAACACTAGTTTTATTTCTTCCTCAAACAACATTTTTAAAACATTTTTTTTGTAACACTACACCTTAACAGGTTTAATTACAAATTGGATAGCTCAACAGTGAAACTAAAGGAAGAGTTTCAGACCAGAAAGACTTTGAGAACCACACCAAGTATTGATTTGTAATCACCAGAATAGAGTTTTATTACAAATTGGCTAGCCCAAACAGTGGGGCTTAAGATCAGAAATCAGAAATAAAACAGTATTTGTATTTATATTACAAATTGGCCCACAACTGAGGGGCTTTAATTAGCGATTGAAAAGCCACTACAATCTGCCCAATCACTAATTGGAGTTCGGCAGCAGCTATAAAGCCAGAGAAAGACAGAAAAATGCAACGACGGGCAACTTCAAAGAAACGGGCAGCGGAGGCTGAAAAAGAAGTAGAGATGGATATGGAGAATAAAGAGGCGACGCCAGTAGATGTGGAAAGTTCATTGCCACCGGTATTGTCAAAACAACCTGCACAATTAGAGGAACAACCTGAGATGCCTACTCAGACAGGGGAAGTCAATGTCCGGAAGGAACTAGAAAAACCCAAAACAACAGAAGGTCCGATTCTAGATAAGATGATGGAAATGTTCCTACAATTGAATAAAAACATAGAATCCCAAATGGAGGAGAATAATAAGAAAATGGAGGAGAATAACAAGATAATGGACGAGAACAGGAAGGAAGACAACCAGTCATTAAATAAAAAGTTAGAAGATTTGAAGGAAGACAAACAATCCTTGAAAGAAGATTTGAGTGGAATAAATAAGAACATGGAGGAGAATAGTAAGAAGTTAGAAGAATTGAAGGAAGACAACCAATCTTTGAAGGAAGAATTCAAATCAACCAAGGAAGAATTCAAGTCGACTAAAGAAGAATTGATTAATAAAATTGAAAACACCAATCAGAAAATCGATGAAACTAGGAAGAAGATAGAAAAGAACAACCGACAGTTGAAGGAAGATAACAAGAAGTTAGAAGAGAGGATGGGGGAGAAATTGGAAGAATTGAGAGAGGACAACCAAATGTTAAGAGAAGAATTAAGGGAGGTCAATCAGGAGAATCTGGGCAAACTTGACGAAAGAATGGAATTGTTAAGAGAAGAACTGAATAAGGAAATCAATGTTAACAAGAAAGCGATGAATAAAAAGATGGAAGAAGAAAACATAATGGTGAATCGACAGATCCGAGAGATTGACGGGAAGTGCAACCAGACCGAAAAGGAGGTACAAGAGTTTAAGGAAGTGGTAAACATCAAGTTTACAAATATAGAAGAACATAGCCGCAGGAAAGTGGAAGAACAGCGCAAGGAGACTCAAGAAGAATTCGGGAGAGTACGAAACCAAGTCGCGGAATGGTGTGATGGGATGCAAGAGGCGATGACCAATATCACAGGTCAGGTCCAGCAAAGCCAAGAAGAGATGGAGGCTTTAAGAAATAGACAGGCTCATTTCACCGGATTGCCCATCAATGAAAGCCGAGAATGGCTCAACTTCCGGCAGTACAAGCGGAAACCGATGGAGTTCCTGGCCAGGGTAGATGAATACTTCGCTAAACATAAAATAATGCAATGGAGCCATAACAGGGAAATCTTGGATGAGTCATTCAGGGAGATGACGGATAATTGGTGGATGGCTAATCGTAGCGAGATTCCCGACTACCAGCAGTTCCGGAGAATGTTTAAGTCTAAATACTGGTCTGACACAACCCAGAACTTGATCCGTGATAACATATGTAACGGACGATACAGGGCACAACTAGGCAGTAGTATGACGGCCTATTTCCTAGGGAAGGTGTGCATGGTGAAACACCTTGAACCGGCTATACCAGAAGAGTGCCTGGTAAATAAAATCTCATATCACTATGACGAAGACATAGTCAGGGCCCGGAGAGGTAGCCAGATCAAGACAGTACAGGCAATGACGGAATTGTTAGAGGGGTATGAAAATGAAGAATATTATCGGCAGAGAAGGAGGAGGAATGAAAGACCAGAGGCAAGGCCGAATCCATACCCTAATAACGGCAACAACCATCCTGGAAACCGAAACCAGCCTAGTAATTACGACGGCCATAATAACCCATAATAATAAGAAAAATTATTATCAGACCCCTAATAGCCCATACAGTCAGAGGAATCCATACCCCAGTAATAATGGTGATAGACATTACCCACCCAACCGAAATTATTACAACAATAATTATAGTAATAATAATAATAATAGTAATAGAGTGTCGCGCCCTAGGGTTAATTTTATAAGAGCAGAAGATCGCGGTCCAAGGAGATATTATCAACCACGGAGGAACAGCTTCCTCGGCGCGGACAGAAGATGGAGAAGTGCAGAGCGGGACGGTCCACGACACGAACAAGGAAGAAGAAGTACCAGCCTGGAGGATCTTGGCCGGCAACAGAACAGGGAGATAAACCTCGAACAGGGTACAGAGCGTCAGGAAACGACCCAGAGTTTTCCGAACGATGCCTCGGTCAATCCAAGTACGAACGATGACCATAATGCTTTAAATGGGAGGAGGCAGTAATTAACGACAACGACCCGTTACTGCTTATACTTCCTGGGTTAGACAAGGATGAGTTGCAACAAGCAACCAATGGTAAAAACATCACGATAATTAGTAACCACTACCTGAAAGATATTCGAACTGAACTTTTGGAGGAGAACGAAAAGAGTCTCAACAACAATAATAATGAAATACTCTATATAACAGCGGAGGTGGAAGGAATTCCCACTAAAATAATGATTGACACAGGTGCAAATATTTCAATAATAAACGCCAATGAACTGGAGAGGATCCAGAATAAATGTGGAAAACCCCAACATTTGAAGGAGTAAGAGGAGCTAACCATAAAAGAGCGACATTTAGAAGAGAAGGCATTTATAAGGAAAGAAAAAGAGAAGATCAACTGGCAAAAGTATAAATAAAATGGTCCTGTATAGAGTACAAAATATGACCATATGTTGTGGTAAAGGATAAGCATAACAATACTTATGAACTGAGGGAAATCGTTTCCGGAAGAGTAAAAGGGTGTACAATCAAGCATCTATGAAAAAGTATTATGAAGATTAAAAGAAAGGAATTTAGAATTTTTAACATGAAAATTCTAAAACAAATGTAAGTACATCTTACTACCTATGATTTAGAAGAAAAAACTTTATGGCAATTTAATAAAAGAAAGGAATTTTGGAATTTAATATACAAAAAATTTAAAAATGAAGTAAGACCAACTTACTATAACCAAATATTGTGAAAAAACTTTATGGTAAATAAATAAGAAGAATTTGTATTTAGAGAAATACCAAAAAATTCAGAAATAATTGCAAGATCACCTTACTACACACAATTTTGAAGAGATACCATTTGGAATAATTAAAAAGGAAGAATTAGAATTTAGAATTATATATAACAAAGAATTACAAATTAAGTAAGCACATCTTACTATAAACCATTTTGAAGGAAACAATTTTGGGGAATAAATGAATTAAACAAAATTGAACTTTGACAAAACGTCAAAACTCTGAAACGAAATAAGATCAACTTATTACAATGATTTATGAGAAATGTTATGGAATTAAATAAAGAGAAGAGTTTGAATTTTGCATAAAACTAACAAAGTTCTAAAAATAAATATGTGCCATTTATAATTGAATTTAGAAGAAAATAAAATGATTAATTCAGAAAAAAGAATTAACTTTAATCCAGAATAAATGTGAATATCTAGCATTTGAAGGAGTAGAGAAGAAAAACAAAAAAAGAGTGTGATATACAAGAGAAGGCAATAATTTGGAAACAAAGAGAAGAATCTGTTATTATAATCAAATTATAAAAAATCCAAGAAAGAGAAACAATAAAATAATAATGAGAACAACCTATGACTAATTACTTATGAAACGATAAGGGAAACAGTTAATCAAGAAAAAGGAATAAGATATTACTTAGTTCTGAAGAAGCAAAGGAGAACAACTCATACCAAACATATGGAGAAGATGATTTTGAACCAATGATAATAATAAGACCTATATGAAATGCAAAGAGAAGAAGTACCACATGAAAAATAATACAAATGAATTAATGTTAATGAATGCGAAGGCGGATTAATAACTTTCTAAGAGAAAAGAAAGAACAAAATGTTTAAATAAAATGATCAAAATAACAACCTGAATATCTAATATAAAGATACAAATTTAAAAAATTAAATATAATATAATAAGACCATTCAAATAATGAATAAGAAAATGCTGTATGTAAAGACCATGCTAACACTGTAAGTAATCAGAAGGAAGTATTAAGAGAATTCAGATGGAGAAGAAAAAGAGTTACACTATAACCAGTAACAAGAATTATTAAGAAAAGTTTTCACCCATAATTAAAATAAATCTATCAGACAAGTTAAGAGTTCAGAAAAATATATATATAATGAGTATAATAATAATTATGAAGATTTATTAAGATAAAAAATGTGAGATAATCTGAGAAACTACGAAGTGAAGAATCCAAAGATATTTTTATTAGTCGAAAATGAGACTACTTTTTATTTATTTATTCGATGACTGACTGAAGATAATTCCAGCAGCATTATGTTTTTTGAGCAGAGATGAATGTGTCTCTGGACTCAAATTGTAGAAGTGGTGTATGGCCAGCAGAGATTGTATAGCCTACAGTGCCCCTCTGAACTGCCCCAGCCCACGTGATAGGGAATGTTAGGGAATTAATATCCCAAGGATGCAACACGAAGTATATAAAGAAAGAAAATGTTTAATAATAATAATATATCTCAGAAGACGCTAACTATCCAAGAAGGATCAAAAGTAAAATAAGTAACTATATATATTGTAACCAAATTAAAAAATTATATTGGTTGAATCTAATGGAAACGTAACGTAGCCTCACTTCAGGTTCGTCAGCTTGTGACGACAAGAATATTTCGTTACGTACAATGTTATTGTGAATCAGTTAATTGTATTTATATTGTGTGCACTTGAATTACACCACTCGTTGGAAGTGTCAACTTGTAATATAGGTAAATAATGTAGCGACAAACTCGCGCTGGAGTCGTCGATGTGTAATTATAAATGTGTTAGGTTGAACGGCTAATGGTTTTGTAAATTGCCGCTTACTCCCACTATGCTCCACGTTTCCGTGACGTCACTCAAACGATGCCAACTGTCGGATACACTGCAATCGGTGAATTCTATTTACTAATGTAACAGCAATAATAACGACACACAAATATTATCAAACATATATCCTTGTGGAATCCTTTATTCGGAAAAACACTGATTGACTGTTTTAATAAATTTAAACAGAATAATCGCAATTGTAGCGCAAAATATAATTCTTCCTTTACCAGTTGGCAGCAGTAGCCAAACGTTTAGTCTTCCTTCCAGACCAAAACAATGCTTTTGTTAACGTTTTTAATTAAAAATATTAATTATCTCAGGGCGTATATGGTTTGGGGATAATAATTATATAAAAATATTACACTATTAATCAAAATACAAGTTTACAATTATAGGATATTACAACGTTAGAGTGTTACGTGCACACAGAAATTGTATAGTGGTTACCAGTTTTAAAAAGGTTATATCCAGTTCAGGCTTTGATAGTTATTATGTGAATTAAAAGTTCTTGTTGTGTTTAAAAAGGTGTTAATCTTATATGGTGTTATTAGTGATTGTTTTTAGTGTTTGTGTCATATGGTGTCTGTAGTTTAATTGATTATTACTTAAAATACGTGTATACATAGGTGTGTGTTGAAATACAATATAATGAGATGTCAGATCACCAAATCCTCTTCTTGTACTCTTCTTGGTTGAAGATAGGGCCCACGTACACGGCAGATCTTCTTTCTCGTCCCTCGTCCACTTCCAATCTTCTTCCTGGTTGTTATTTCTTCTAATCCGTATAATGGGTGTTCTTCTGTTAATGCAAAAAGTTCATGTAGTGTACCTCTAACTGTATTTATCTGATTGTATAGTTTTTTCACACTTTATAACACAAAATGTAAGACGATTTAAGAACGCGTCTATCTCCTAAGATCGTTGTCAAAGAAGTCTCATTTTATTTATCCGAAATTTCTGGTTGCTAAGGGTAAACTTGGAATCTGGTTGGTTAATACGGATCTACATTGTCATATACTTTTATTATTTCAGAATCTAAATTTCGTTCAAAATCTTTAATTTAACATAACTTTTCTATACTGAATGGGAGTTTAAAACCATTATCAGCATTATTTTGATCTTCACATTTGTTATATTTAGACACCAAACATGCCTATTTTTGTTTAAGAACTATGGATGTTACAATTTTGTTATTTGGAATTTTCTTAAATAACTTGATATGTGTTATTTTGGTTCTATATTCCTTGTATACATTATTACCTATAAATACATCAACCCTTTCACATTTGCTTTACAAAATTTCTAACATAATTGTTCAAAATTTACTAAAGTTGGTTTCACCTGGCCTATGTAATAGTATTATTTTCATCATCATGTTTTAACATCTCTAACAATTAAATTAACTTCTAACATTCATCAAAATGGTTTAACATATAACGTTATTTTAACAACACAAAATATATATTATTCTAATAGTTAAATTCATGCCTACATGGCTATGATTTTACCAACTCCTTGCACAAATAACTGTTTTCTACTCATACTGTATGGGTGTTTGACACTTAACAAAACATCTTTGTATAGTCCATTCTGCTTGGTTAATTCATTTTCCATGGTTCAGCATCAGCTCCATTGTTATATTTGTTAACACAACATAAAAAAAATGGAATTAATATCATAAAATTGGCATTCCTTTAAACTAACTGTATCATCAGTTACATATAAAAAACACAACACAAATACTATGATATAACACTGTGCCTAAAACATAAAACATGCACATTTTACAAAACAAATTCTATACTAATTGGTTAGTCCCTTGTCAGCTAATTTACTCATTATTCTGACACTGTCTATGTCATATTTACTATTTATATGGGTTTCAACATCCGTATACTTACTGATGTCTGACTTACAAAAATTACAATAAATTGAACACTGTTGCTCCACCTCACCACACAGTTCTAATAATCTTGTTACATTTACTGTTTATCTGGGTTTTACTCTTGTTATAAATGTTATTGTGACCATGTTATAATTTGTTGTTTACTGGACAACCCTATGAACTCTATATGTGACACTTATTTGTATGGTTCATGTATCTATAATCATGTGTATCTATATTTTTGTTACATCAATTAACTTAATTATTTACTAATATTTCTCTTACATAATATTACATGTTTGGGCCTATTATCCCTCACTTTGTATTTTGATTATCTGGATATACCGATACATTAACTGAAACCATTTGTTTCCTTATAGTTCTGGTTCATAAACTGTTTGTCTTTACAATTCTTTGTTTGGTCAATACTGAAAATTCATGTCATAGTTGGGGTTTGAAGATATCTGCATCACTTAGCCTAAATCATTAATTTGGGTACGGTCAGTTGTCTTACTAGTCAGTCTAAAATTGTTAGTCATTCTTCTTCACTATCATCTTTGAAGATATTGTTCTTCTTGTCAGCTTCTTAATCAAAGTCTTCATTAAATCAGGTAAGATATTATGTTGTTCCAAATGTAATGTTACATATTACCCTGCCACCAAATTTGATCATTTTAATAAAATATTGTTTTTTGTTGAAATTATCAATTATCTTATCTTTCACATTATCATTTGTTATTCTTATTATGATCTGGTATACTTGTCTTTAATTATAAGTGTTCTATCCCTGGAACATGTTACTTCCCTAACAAATTAATCACCATATATTCTGGAATCAGTCGGGGGGCTCTCTTGACCTAATACCCCGCTGTCCTTACAATACATAATACATAAATAATATCGATTGCTGGAGCTATCTCGTCAGTCAATCACATTTAATAATCACTAGTCTATTCACGACTAAAATAAATAAAATAATATAATATATTCTTGGGATTGTTCACTCAGTCTAATGAGTGCAATATTTCTTTCCATTGATTCTTTCAGGTGTTTATTTTCTTGTGGCGATATTAATAACATTTTTTATTTTTAATTGGCACTATCTTCCTTCCTTCTTTATCAGTACTGCTTAATCTTCATTTTTTCATTCACTATCTTCATTCAAATTAAAACATAACAAGTATCTGTATCTTTAGTTGTTGTGGATTCTCTCACAATCATGATAGGTTATTTGTAATAAATTCGTTTCTAGTCTTGTCTCATTTTCATCATTGATTGTCTACGTTTGTCCTTTCTTATTCATTTTATAGCACTATGGTTTCTTCTAATTTATGGATGTTGCATCCTTCTTTTATATTCCAATAATAAGTTCATAACTGTGTTTAATAAGAGGTGCTTATTTTGTTTAGAATTTGGAAATTTATTCCCAGTTGTTTGTCTGCTTGATTCATAATTACATTATTAAACTGTACTGTAATTGGTCCTTACTATTTATCTAAATTCTGAAATATTCAACCTTGTTTATTGGGCTTCATTTAAAATTATATCCTGAATTATCAAAGTTGGTAAGATGAGCTTACTATATTTTTTCAATTTTGTGGTTTTATAATAATAAATTCTTCAATTCCATGTTAATTCTCATAAATAATTAGTTGTAAGTTGTTCTTACTATTTCTTTAGAATTTTGTGGTTTTATAATAATAAATTCTTCACTTCCAAATTAATTCTCATAAATAATTAGTTGTAAGTTGATCTTACTCTTTGTTTGGAATTTTGTTGGTTTCATAATAATAAATTCTTCAATTCCAAATTAATTCTCATAAATAATTAGTTGTAAGTTGATCTTACTATTTCTTTAGAATTTTGGTGGTTTTATAATAACAAATTCTTCAATTCCAAATTAATTCTCATAAATAATTAGTTGTAAGTTGTTCTTACTCTTTCTTTAGAATTTTGGTGGTTTATTCAACTTTGTTTATTAGGTTCATAATACATTTTTAAGGAAACTTGATTGTATGTTCCCTTAATCTTTTTTGTTTCCACATCACTAATGATATAAGTATTATTGTTATTGTTTTTTATAACAACATATGGTCCATTATACAGTAATAATAGCTTTTTTGCTATTCCTTCCTTAGAACTTGGCAATTCGCGGTTTTTTAACAATACCTTGTCTCCAATCTTGTACTGGATCACTTTCTGCTGAATTATTTTGTATTTTTTCCTTCTTTTCTCCACTTGTTCTTTCAGTTTGCTGTGGAATCTCACGTTGTCGAACTGGTAAGCTGGGTTGTTTGGGAAATTGATTATCTCACTAATTTCTCGGGGTGGTAATCTTTCATGCATTATGGTATATGGAGTATCTTGTATTGCTTCATGGTAAGCTAAGTTGATAAAGCTCTCAGTTTGTGTAATGTATTCACTCCACTTCTGGTGTTTATCAAAACAATATGTCCTGAGTATACGGCCGACCTCCCTCAGTACTCTTTCCGCCGGGTTGCTATTTGGGTGATAGACAGATGTTTTATATGTCTTGACACCTAAGTCTAACAAAGTCTCCTTCCATACCCTTCCTCGAAACTGAGTTCCGTGATCGGTAATAATTGATCGTGGAGCTCCTAACTCTGGTATGTATTGTTGGATCACTATCTGCAAAATCTTTTTTGTAGTTGCCCGATTAATGGGGTATAGTTTTGTAAACTTGGAGTAATGGTCGAACATGATTATAATGAATTTATACTGTTTTCTCCCTCCACTACGAGGTAACGGACCACACACATCTAAAAATACTCTCTCTAATTTACCAGTTGATGTAATAGGTTGCATAATTCCTTCTGTTTTTTCGTTATTGCATTTTGCTAATTGACAGATGTGACACTGCCGGATACATTCTCTAACTCTTCTGTTGATATTCTTAATGTAAGTGTGTTCCTCAAGTGCCTTCATTACTTTTAATGCACCCATATGCCCATATCGGCTATGGTAGTCCAATATTAATTCTGTTTCTAAAGCTTTAGGTATCACCACCTTCCATGAGCCTTGGTTGTTATTTGGTTTGTAAAATAATATGCCTTCATGTAGACAGTAATATGCAGTGATTTTTTCATCCTGTTGGATCAGTCTTCGTCTAAAATTGTTGATTTTGGTATCCTCGGTTTGTTGTTGTGCAATGGATTTCATGATGTTTTCCAAATCTGACTTGTTTTTTATTATAGTGTATACCTTGATGACTGTTTCTTTTTCCCCTTCAAAAGTTTGTTGTTCTATGTTAATCCGGGACAATATATCTGCAGCAATATTCTGTTTTCCTGGAACATACTCCCAATTTATATGGTACTCCTGTAGTGCGAGTATCCACCTTGTCAATCTCCCATGGTTGATCTTGCAATTTTTTAGGAAAGATATTGACTTATGATCGCTCCTCACAGTTATCGGGTATCCAAGAATGTAGGTTCTGAATTTCCCACAAGCGAATACAACGCTTAATAACTCTTTTTCTGTTACACTATAATTGCGTTCACATCCATTAAGTATTCTGCTTGCAAAACTCACCACCTGATGTTCTCCCTCACTATCTTCTTGATATAATACAGATCCTAAACTTATATCACTGGCATCACAGTTCATGAAGAAAGGTTGATTGAAATTAGGATGTTTTAATATAACTGAACTTAGGAAATTGTGCTTGATCATTTGGAGTAAATTGTCTTGTTCCTGTCCCCAGGACCATTTGTTCTTAGAGGATAATTGTGGAGAAAACTTTGCTGTCATTTCAGAATAATTTCTCTGAAACTTCCTATAATAATTGCAAAGTCCCAGAAATGATTGAAGTTGCTTTTTATTTTTAGGACTTGGGAACTTCTGGATAGCTTCAATTTTTTCATTGGATGGTGTTATTCCTTGTCTTGTTAGGTTAAAACCCAGGAATTGGACTTCACTGGTGATAAGCTTAGATTTTTGAAGTTTTAGTGTAACGTTATTGTCTGATAGTTTTTGTAATACTTGTCCTACTCGGTCACAATGGTTGATTCACTGAAGTAATCAACAAGTCATCAACATAGACTGTGGTATATGGAATAGTATCTGGACCCAACACCTGGTCCATACATCTTACGAATACAGCTACTGAATTTACCAGTCCAAACGGTAGTCTCTTGAACTGATAGTTCCTTCCTTCGAAAATAAAGGCGACGTACTTTCGACTATCTGGGTGTAGCTCCACCTGCCAATACCCACAAACCGTATCCCAGGTGCTAATAAAGTGTATGCCATTGAACTTTTTCAGTATCTCCTCAATCTCTCCGGGAGATGTTCTGTCATTAACTATGATCTTATTAATCTCTCTAGCATCTAAACAGAGTCGTACTTTGCCATCTTTCTTTGGAACTGCTATTAACGGACTGGTATATGGGGAACAGCTATATTCAATAATGTCTTCTGCTATCATTTTGTCTAGTTCAGTCCTCACTGCTTCTTTTAATGCATAAGCAACAGGATATGATTTTTTATTAAAATTGACAGGCTCCTTGAATTGTAATGTAAATTGATAATCCTTTACTTTGCCAGGTACATCAGAGAAAACATAGCGGTATTTATTATATATTGAAATTAACTTCTCTATTTGTTGTGTGGTTAAATTGCATTCATTTTGTTCTGACCGAAATTGTCGGATCTCTTCTAATTTTTCCAACCATAAACTATCTTCACACCCAAAGTATTCCCTTCTTACATTCCACGACTCATCTTGATTATTATTGAATTTTCTTATACTATTGCATGAAGGTACATTTTTGTTTTCTACCAATTTTGCTGTCCACTCTATATTATCCACCTTTAATGACACTATGGCTTGTCTCATGTCAATTATTGCTGAGTATTTTCTCAAAATATCACAGCCTATTAGTAGATTAAATGGTAGATTACTAGCTATTAGAAAAATCATAGGTATAGCTACATTCCTGCTGGTCACTGTTAATGATACCTGTTTTCTTATTGACTTGTTTTGCCTTCCAGTGGCTCCGATTAAAATTATATTCTGAATTGGTAAAGTTGGTAAGATGGCCTTACTATATTTTTGAATTTTGATGTATTCATTGTTGTCGATTAACGACACGTTTGCGCCCGTATCTATCATACATCTTGTCTCTAGTCCATTCACTTGGGCGATGATATAAACAATCTCATTATTTGAATTATTTTGCGTTATCGTGTCTTCGTTCAGTAGTTCTTCTCTAACATTTTTTAGGAAGTGATGGTGCACTATTGTCAATGTATAGTCAGTCGTTTTGTCTCGTCCTAGTAAGTACCCAAATTGCCGGTTCAGTGATGGGACCTGGTGGATTTTCACTGCCGCAGTTCGTTTAAATCAGGGCTGATCTCCTCAGTCCTGTTGTCTGATTGATTGGGTCTGTCTCTGCTCTGTGACTCTTGTACCTCAATGGCGTTATTATTGAACGTCACTGAGTTTCGGTTATTTCTGTTATCGTCGCAGCTTCTACTTCGCCGATGTTCATCGCGGTAGTGCTGGTTACTCTCCTCCTGAAAACTTCTTCCACGGTTTCCATTATAGTTTGCTCGTCCCTGGTACCAACGTCTTCCCACATCCCTATCGTCAACACTTACATAATTCACTTGTCTTCTATATGTTTGATTTTGACTGTTATTATTGCCGTTACTATTGTGTCTGTATCGATTATCATAGTTGTTGTTATAACCCCGGTTGTTCTGGTACTGGTGGTCTCTGTCGTTGGCACGCTGGTATCCATTGTTGTTATTATTTGTAGGAGGGCTACGGTAGTAGTGGTTGTTGTTATTGTTGTTATTATTTGCGTTATTTCGTGGATGGTTATTGGTGTTATTCTGGTTTTGGTAACCGCGCTGATATTGGTTACCATTGTAGTTATAACTATTGTTTGGTCGTTGTCCATTATTTTCATATGGGGCGTCGCGGCGACCATTATTTCTATTTATCTCATCGTTCCTTCGTCTATACTGGAGGAAGTTCTTCTCCTGTTCCATCTCTGCCAATAATGTTGACATCTCCTCGATGGTTTGTATGCGTCCATTTATTCGGCCTCTTGTAATCTCGCCACCATAGTGGTATGCTAATAGCCGCACTAAACACTCTGTAGGAATTGCAGGCTCTAAATGTCTGGCTATGTTTATTTTGCCGAGAAAATATGCGGTTGGAGTTTGCTTGCCGTGCAGGTCATATCTGCCCAATCCTATGTCACTCCTTATCATGTGTTGTGTGGCATCGGACCAGTATTTAGATTTGAACTGTTTTTTAAATTCCTGGAAGTTCTGTATACTCGGCCGCATCGCCGTCCACCAGTTGTCATATACTTTTCGGAACATCTCGTCCAACATGCTCCTTATCACAAACCATCTGTCTTCTCCGGTTTTGGCTATCTTCTCTTCGACTCGTTCTAGGAATAGCATAGGGTTTCTTCTATAGTTTTGAAAATCGATCACCTCTCGATTTTCCTCACATGTTGTATGGGTACCGGTACACTGTCTGTTTTTTAAGGAATTGATTTCATCTCTATGAACAGTCGTTTGGTCTTGTACTCGATTGAGACTATTACTCATATCTTCCAACCTCTCTCCCATCACTGCTTGGTTGGTTCTTATATTTTCAACTCGTCCATTCGTTTCTTCCCGGACGCTCAGTATCTCTTGGTTCATCCGCTCACACTTTTCCTTGGTCTCGGATTCTACCCTTCTAATTTCAGTCACCGGTTCTTCCAGCTTCTTGTCCCATTCTTCCTGCAATTGCCGGTTATTAATTTCCATCTTGTTATTCCACTCTTCTTTTAATGACTCTTTGTGTTCATCTAATTTCTTCATGGTCTCTTGGTAATTTCCCTTCAATTCTTCCCTCAATGCTCTATTATTTTCGTCTATTTTCTCTTCCATTTTACTGCTATTCTCTTTCAATTCTCGGCTCAATTCCTCCTTGCTTTGTTTATTATCACTCTTTATTTCCTCCATCTTCTTACTCAAGCCTTCCTTCAATTTCTCTAAGTTCTTATTACTGTTCTCTATGGACTGTTTATTGTCCTGTTTTAATTCCTCTATGGACTGTTTATTGTCCCTCATTTCGTCCATTAGGTTCTTACTACTCTGTTTTAAATATTCCATAAGGCTCTTCAGGTCAACGCTCTCTGTGACTTTGTCCGGTTCTTGTTTATCTCCTTGGTCCTCTCTTGTTATAATTTCTATTTCCTCAACCGGTGTCGCTTCTTTATCTTCCATATCTAACTCGTCTACTTTCTCGGCTTCGACCGCTCGTTTTCGCGATGTTTCTCGCTTCCTCATCTTGTTTATTTTTGTTTATTTGTCTATTAATAATAATTTAATTTATATTAAATTACACGCCTCACACGTTGGTGCGCCAATTTGTAACCAAATTTAAAAAGTTATATTGGTTGAATCTAATGGAAACGTAACGTAGCCTCACTTCAGGTTCGTCAGCTTGTGACGACAAGAATATTTCGTTACGTACAATGTTATTGTGAATCAGTTAATTGTATTTATATTGTGTGCACTTGAATTACACCACTCGTTGGAAGTGTCAACTTGTAATATAGGTAAATAATGTAGCGACAAACTCGCGCTGGAGTCGTCGATGTGTAATTATAAATGTGTTAGGTTGAACGGCTAATGGTTTTGTAAATTGCCGCTTACTCCCACTATGCTCCACGTTTCCGTGACGTCACTCAAACGATGCCAACTGTCGGATACACTGCAATCGGTGAATTCTATTTACTAATGTAACAGCAATAATAACGACACACAAATATTATCAAACATATATCCTTGTGGAATCCTTTATTCGGAAAAACACTGATTGACTGTTTTAATAAATTTAAACAGAATAATCGCAATTGTAGCGCAAAATATAATTCTTCCTTTACCAGTTGGCAGCAGTAGCCAAACGTTTAGTCTTCCTTCCAGACCAAAACAATGCTTTTGTTAACGTTTTTAAATAAAAATATTAATTATCTCAGGGCGTATATGGTTCGGGGATAATAATTATATAAAAATATTACACTATTAATCAAAATACAAGTTTACAATTATAGGATATTACAACGTTAGAGTGTTACGTGCACACAGAAATTGTATAGTGGTTACCAGTTTTAAAAAGGTTATATCCAGTTCAGGCTTTGATAGTTATTATGTGAATTAAAAGTTCTTGTTGTGTTTAAAAAGGTGTTAATCTTATATGGTGTTATTAGTGATTGTTTTTAGTGTTTGTGTCATATGGTGTCTGTAGTTTAATTGATTATTACTTAAAATACGTGTATACATAGGTGTGTGTTGAAATACAATATAATGAGATGTCAGATTACCAAATCCTCTTCTTGTACTCTTCTTGGTTGAAGATAGGGCCCACGTACACGGCAGATCTTCTTTCTCGTCCCTCGTCCACTTCCAATCTTCTTCCTGGTTGTTATTTCTTCTAATCCGTATAATGGGTGTTCTTCTGTTATTGCAAAAAGTTCATGTAGTGTACCTCTAACTGTATTTATCTGATTGTATAGTTTTTTCACACTTTATAACACAAAATGTAAGACGATTTAAGAACGCGTCTATCTCCTAAGATCGTTGTCAAAGAAGTCTCATTTTATTTATCCGAAATTTCTGGTTGCTAAGGGTAAACTTGGAATCTGGTTGGTTAATACGGATCTACATTGTCATATACTTTTATTATTGCAGAATCTAAATTTCGTTCAAAATCTTTAATTTAACATAACTTTTCTATACTGAATGGGAGTTTAAAACCATTATCAGCATTATTTGATCTTCACATTTGTTATATTTAGACACCAAACATGCCTATTTTTGTTTAAGAACTATGGATGTTACAATTTTGTTATTTGGAATTTTCTTAAATAACTTGATATGTGTTATTTTGGTTCTATATTCCTTGTATACATTATTACCTATAAATACATCAACCCTTTCACATTTGCTTTACAAAATTTCTAACATAATTGTTCAAAATTTACTAAAGTTGGTTTCACCTGGCCTATGTAATAGTATTATTTTCATCATCATGTTTTAACATCTCTAACAATTAAATTAACTTCTAACATTCATCAAAATGGTTTAACATATAACGTTATTTTAACAACACAAAATATATATTATTCTAATAGTTAAATTCATGCCTACATGGCTATGATTTTACCAACTCCTTGCACAAATAACTGTTTTCTACTCATACTGTATGGGTGTTTGACACTTAACAAAACATCTTTGTATAGTCCATTCTGCTTGGTTAATTCATTTTCCATGGTTCAGCATCAGCTCCATTGTTATATTTGTTAACACAACATAAAAAAAATGGAATTAATATCATAAAATTGGCATTCCTTTAAACTAACTGTATCATCAGTTACATATAAAAAACACAACACAAATACTATGATATAACACTGTGCCTAAAACATAAAACATGCACATTTTACAAAACAAATTCTATACTAATTGGTTAGTCCCTTGTCAGCTAATTTACTCATTATTCTGACACTGTCTATGTCATATTTACTATTTATATGGGTTTCAACATCCGTATACTTACTGATGTCTGACTTACAAAAATTACAATAAATTGAACACTGTTGCTCCACCTCACCACACAGTTCTAATAATCTTGTTACATTTACTGTTTATCTGGGTTTTACTCTTGTTATAAATGTTATTGTGACCATGTTATAATTTGTTGTTTACTGGACAACCCTATGAACTCTATATGTGACACTTATTTGTATGGTTCATGTATCTATAATCATGTGTATCTATATTTTTGTTACATCAATTAACTTAATTATTTACTAATATTTCTCTTACATAATATTACATGTTTGGGCCTATTATCCCTCACTTTGTATTTTGATTATCTGGATATACCGATACATTAACTGAAACCATTTGTTTCCTTATAGTTCTGGTTCATAAACTGTTTGTCTTTACAATTCTTTGTTTGGTCAATACTGAAAATTCATGTCATAGTTGGGGTTTGAAGATATCTGCATCACTTAGCCTAAATCATTAATTTGGGTACGGTCAGTTGTCTTACTAGTCAGTCTAAAATTGTTAGTCGTTCTTCTTCACTATCATCTTTGAAGATATTGTTCTTCTTGTCAGCCTCTTAATCAAAGTCTTCATTAAATCAGGTAAGATATTATGTTGTTCCAAATGTAATGTTACAATATATAAAATTAATTAAACTCAAATATAAAAAGTCGATATAGAAATGGAGAGGAAAATTAAATATAAGAAATAATTAAATTATCATAAGAAATTATTTCATCCATAAACATGTCTGAAATAATTACTTCTGGAGGAGAGCAATCTGTAGCGTGACAGATAAATGCATAATAATGAATGGCATTGATCATTAGAATAATAAGATTATAACATTTAAATCCGAAGAAAGCATTAAATTTAATATAAAGAATTAATTCATAGCAACTGTGCAGAACAATCATTGATATTAAAAAAAGTATAAGTTCAAATAAAATAAGTTACTAGTGATGAGTCATCGAAACCAGTATAATAACCCAAGGTTTTTAAAATATAACCCAGGAAGGTAAGAAGTATATAAAGAAGCAACGCAAAATATGACTAAACCCACAACGAGGATAAATAAATGAGAAAGAAACCCTGAATAAGGCAAGATCCACCATAAAAGGTGAAGTATTTCAAGAAACCAGAAGAAGATGAAGAAATCCCAAGAAACCCGATGGCATCAAGAAGAAGATGGAGAAGATACCATTCCAAGAAGACGGAAGAAAAGAAGACACCATTGAAGAAAGAAGATGAAGACAGCATCCTGAAGAAGAAGGAATGCTCTTATAAAAAACACCCATATCCCCATGTCCCAAAATAACTAAAAATCACTATCATAAAAGTATAACGAAATAGTCTTGAACAGTAACCACATGTACAATAAAATTAAGAGAAAAAAGTGTATAGAGTAAGAGTTGCCAGTGAACCAAGATGAAACAATAATATAATGCCCAAAGAACAAATCTTCATTGTAACCCACAAACCAATTTATTGATGTTAATAAGACTAAACAACCATTTAGAAATAGCATCAAAAAGTGTAAAGTGAACCAGTGCTAGTTTGGGTATTATAAAAAATAAACCTTATGTTTCATCCTTGGCATCCACAAACTGTGTATACAATGAAATATACAACTTTAAGTGACTTATAGTTTGTACCATGTGAATGTGATACCTGTAGTAATATCAAGCTATAAATCTGTTTGAAGAAACATTTCTTTAAATAATGAATAAAAACAGATTTAAATATACAGTGACAGGGTACAATTACCCAATACCGTATTTAAAAGACAGTTTAAAAAACTGCATAATCAAACTTAGTATAAGAGATAGCAAATAAGAACATAGGTATAAGGTTTTGTGAATATAGAATAAGGATTTTTAAAATGTATTAGGTATAAGGACATTTATTAAGTTTGGAACCAATAACATCTTAACTGTAAATATATTTATTACTTGTATTTATAGTAATAATTAAGTAAGATGTTAGATGGGAAAAAACCTCCTTTGTAAATAATATTTCTATGTTAGTAATAAGTGTTGATTGTAAAAAATGTCTGAATGGTTGAAGACAACCATCATTTGAAAATATTTCTTATTTGTTTAGCCATTTATAGTATTGAAACCAATACTAATTATTGTTATGTTTAATTAAAAAAAATGTTTAGTTTATAATACCATGTTTTAAAAAGTCAGAGAGGGTATAACACAGTATGTATTGTTTGTATAAAAATTTGTAAGAAAAAACTTGTTAAAAAATCTAGGCAAAATGATGAAAAACTAAACCTCATCAAAACAGAGAAATTACTCACTTAAATACATTTAAACTAAAGGGATTTAGATAAAATAAACCAGAGATGAAGCCATATAATTACAGATACCACTTAGAAAGATTTTATAAAATTATAGCCAGAATTATAAATAAAAATGGAAATGACAGAACTCAAAAATTTGGAGAGGGGAGTCATATATTCCAACATAATATTTTAAAAATTAACCAATTCAAATAATTGCAAGAAACTAAGGGAATATAAACCTTTTATTAAAATATGAGATTATTAATAATAAATATAACTTAAAAATGGCAGAATTTGCATAATGACAGGAAGCTGATTGTGAAAATTTATCAAATACAAAATGAAAGTAAAATTACCAATTTTAGACAAAAACATAATAAAACGGCATTATTCAATATTAAAATACGCCGAATGAACTGAAGGTTTAAATTAAGTAACATCTAGCAAATAAATTTGAATAATAACCAAAGTTTAGGCAGTTATATAATGTAATTTAAAACATGCACAGGATGCAATGTTAGATTTGAAAAATGTAAGGAATAATATTGTATTGGCTAAGATTTTAGTCGAAAGTGAAGGAAGTAAGAGTTGATTATTGAACGTGATACTGTGAACTTGACGAGCGAATTTTAATCGAATTAACCTAACTTAGAGTACCGTAATGGCGAGTCAGTGAACGACACAATTTTGAAAATCGCGAGTGGCGAATAAAAACATTTTGTAACATCGACCGAGTGACATAAACAATTACCAGAGACGAAATAACATTATACAGCATTAAATTACACCAAATAACATCATTAAACACCAGAAAACAGTATACACCATAACCATAAATTAGTGCCTGAATGACAAAAAGTGAACGAACTTATACATTGTAACATAACCAGATGTTACATAACCTAAACATATACTATCAGGTTTAATAAATGCATAATGATAATATAAATAGATAAGGTAATGATAAGAATAACCAAGAAGAGAGGAATCATGGAAGAAGACAGAAACAGAAGTGCCACAAGAAACAGTAAACCCAAATACTGTTTGACACTACAACAAGGCTATAACTGACACAAACTGATGGACAAATTTAAATTCACTTTAAGCTGTCAAGCGAGTCAGTGAATAATGTAAACAGAATATGATATGTTACTAAAAAATGATTAAATAAGAATGAGAATAATGTGAGATCAGAATCAGCATTTGGCTGATAATAAATCCACCATGACAAGTAATTATTAACGCCAAAAACTAAAATTAGCTATGGCCACAAAATGAAAATGAAGCTATATTTCAATCTCAAATATACTTATGACAAATAAACACGTTTGTAAGAGGGAATCTTATACCAATAAGCTACCTCAGCAAAATTACCGAATTGTGAACTAATAAAAGCTGTTGAGGCAGAATTCCAGTATAAACGGTATGCCTTAACAAGGCCTAGACCAAACAATCATCAATGAGATGATTATTAGGAAGTAATATAAATGTAGGTCACCTACACTTAACAATTGTTATGCTCAAACATAGCAATAAGCATTATTAAAATGATATGATTTATAATTCAATTGTTAGTTAGTAGAATAGAGCAAATTAATGTGAAACGAAATATCATAGCATGTAAGGACAGTTCATTACCATGTCAAAAGTTAAGGTTTATTCATAATGTACAGTAATTAAACATCAGTACAGAATTAATAGTGTTCTCACATAAACGTTTGAGTGATAAAACGCGATGTAGAACACAAACAATATTAGTCAAAGTGTATAATCGCCGATTTTGATAAGCAGACGACAGTGCGAAATAGTGTACCTGAACATTGTTTATGTAGCAATGTCAGTAAAAGTGAAACTAACTCGGTATCAAACTATATCAAATTAAAGAGGACAAAATATTCTTTAATTTGATGGCGATACAGCCCCAATCGCAACTATATTAAGTGCGTGAAAGGCGTTAGCATCATTTACAAAATATGTTTAAGAAATTTAGTTATCAAAACTAATAACATCGACAGCTGTCAATCATCTCAGCGTTTGGCAGTTAGGAAACCGTTTTTGACGGTTGAAAAGACAATACGTCACGTTCGACACACCTGTCTAAGCCAATGACAAAATTTCTTAGTAATTAACAATGTTGCCTAGAGCCGATCAAGGGGTCGGGTATATAAGAGACCGCAACAGATTAACGACAGACACTTCTTAATCTCATTCGGCGTGAAACGTGCGCTGACCATCTCAAAATTTTTAATTACTGACAGCGTCATTACCATAGCACATCAAAGGAAACAGTTTGACAACAACATACAACTACTTCAAGATATTCTACAAAGAATCGTTGTGATTATGTGCAGTATTATTTCATTTTAGTGCGGGAAAAAATAATGAACAGCAGAAAGAATTAAATAGTATTATTTATGATCCTTTAAGTTAGAAGTGGATCGAAATTCTCTGTTCTTGTGCGTGTGTAGTGAATAACGATAATCATTATAATCTGATTATCGAGGTGTTAATTGAAATTTTAATCGAAAGATTAAAACACCAGGTAACAGTGTAAACATTTTTTCATTTTTACTACGAGCGCCATAACCTGTACGTTTTAATACACTGATCTGTACTGACGCAAAAACACTGAAACATTTTTTATGTTACACCCTGTCTAAATTTATTTTATGAATTTGTCAATATTAGTTAAGCTGAATGTTAGTTATAAGTGTTCTCAAAATATAACGTTGTAAATCATAAATCAAGCGTGACGAACGCATAACCTATGAAATAGGTTATTTTTATTTTTTATTTGTAATAGTAACATCAAAGATATTACTAGTCTATTTTATATCAGAAATTCATTAGCTATTGTGTAGGCATAAACTTTCTTTTTTGTGTCTCAAAGAACTTACACCTGAGATTTAAATAAGATTAATGTTTAAAGTAAAAAGAAATATCTGGACTTAGCCAGATTTACTGCTTATGTTCTGAGCAAGCCTTACAGGGTATGTAATAACTTATTTACAATTGTACATCATTGTATGTTTTTAATTATATTTGTTGGAATTCTCTATCAAGGGTATGAATAAAAACCCATTATTAACAGTATAACTCGACTTAATTTATTTCTAAAAAGTAACTAAATACTTTATTCAGAAAAAATTCAAAAACAACCTTCAGTTGTGATTAAATATTTTGAATTGCATTGCCATAAAGGTAATAAACAACAATTTTAATTTTTTTTAAAATCATTAATTAATTCTATTCATTGGTTTTCCACGGGATTTTCCCAAAATAAATCCGTGTGGCGCCCACTATTAAACAAGGCAACTTAACCTTGTAGCTAAAGTGAGTTGGTTTTTGTAAACCGTTTTGACAGCTTATTGAACTTCTAGAAAACACGACCAGGTACGTGAAGATATATTATATTTATTCTATTGTCCAGACATTACTAGACGTAACGTACTTAGACTATTATCGACCTGGAAGAGAAGTTTCACAGCTAGTATCAACAAGACGATCACCATCATCAAGCGACCAACTATTATACTTTACTATTAAACTTAAGCAAAGCTAGTATTTAAATAATATTAACACAACTATTTTATTTGTTTTATCTAAGGGAATTCTTTTCAGATAATTATAATTCTACAATTGTAAACACACTTTGGGTAACCTCGAATGTTACATTTTAAATCGCTTTTGAAAGTTAGTAACCTTCAATTTTCAACCACTACAAACTTTAATATATTTCTAAATAATATTTTACACATAATTAAATTTTATTTAACCATCCCAGTTTCGTTTACTTACAAATTAGCGCACCAACTAGTGTGGCTTAAAAATATTAAATAAAAATATTTTTATATTGATAAACAGCCCGGTAGACACAAAAAATAAACATGCCACACACCCATCAATATGATACGAGGTATAAGGACAGTCGGGTAGGAGAAGTACAACCAAATACAGAGACAGTTGAAACACACCGCACACACGAGATGGAAGTCATTACCATTAATAATATAGAGACTCGATCTGAAGAAACACCCCAGGTAGAACCGGAAATAGAAGTGAGGGTCAACAACCAACCCAAGCAACCTGAGAGACCCGCGCCGTCAGGGGACATAAGCCTACAAGACATAATGAGGGCGATCGTAGAAAATAACAAGAACGTCGAATTACTGAAAGAGGATGGTAAGAAATCCCAGGCAGAGAATCAGAAGAAGATGGAAGAAACCTTGAATAAAAACATGGAGTCAATCAATAGAAACATGGAGTCGTTAAAGGAGGATCTCCACGCGAAATTGGACGACAATAATAAAAATATAGAATCTATTAGTAAAAATATGGAGTCACTGAAAAAAGACTTGAAAAAGAGATCAACAATACCCATAGATCCATGGACATGCTAAACAATAAAATAGATGACAGCAGTAGAGCCTTAAGAGAAGAGTTAAACACCGCATTAAGTGAAATTAGCCGGAAAATGGAGGAAGGTAATGAGAAAATTAACACCAGAGTAGACGTGGAGATAGCGGTCGTGAGGGAAGAAATAATAGAAATAAACAAAAGGTGCGAACAGCAAGACCAGGATTTGAAGCGAACTAGGGAAGAGGTCGACGGAAGGATCGACACCATAGAGGAGGTGACTGAAGCCCGAATAGAACCCTTGAAAAGAATGAGTCAAGAGGAAATTAAGCGGGTGAGGACCGACGTAGGTGAGCGCTGTGAGGAGGTAAGTACATCAGTAGACGCGGTAAGAAATTTAACCGTCGCTAATCGGGAAAGAATTGAGGAACTAAGACAACAAGAAATCGTGCAAATGCGGGAAGAAATTGAAGTTATTCGCAACCGTCCTATCCAAGGTCAGTATCTGCTACCAAATGACAACCGCGACGCGATTAATTTTAAAAACTATCGGAAAAACCCTATTGAATTCTTAGCACGCGTTGAAGAAAACTTGGCACGAATCCGAGAGACCAGATGGAACAACATAAGAAGCTTGATAGATGAGTATTTCAAGGAAATATATGATAATTGGTGGACCGCAACGCGCCACGAAGTCAACAGTTACGAGGAATTCAAGACTCAATTCCGCGCGAAATATTGGTCAGAGGCCACACAAAACATAGTACGCGACCACATATGCCATGGTAAATATGATGCGGCCAGAGGAGGAACAATGACTTCCTATTTCTTGGGTCAGGTGTGTCTAGCGCGCAATTTAGAAACAAAAATACCGGAAGAATGCCTCGTTACTAAACTGTCGTACCACTTTGAAGAGGGTGTCGCTAAGGCACGTCAGTGGGGGAAAATTAAAACTATACAAGCGATGTCCGCATTGCTCGAGGATCAGGAACATGAAGGGTATTACCGAAGGAGTCGTCGGAGGAATGACCATTTTACTGATAGGGGCGGTAACATAAACAATAATAATAATAACAACTTCAGAAATTACAGGAGTAATTTTAATAATAATAACCATCCAAACCAAAATTATAACAACAATAATAATAATAACAATAACAGTAGGCCGAATAACCAAAGTAATAACAACAATAATAATAACGGTAGCCATAATAATAATAATAATAACAACCGGCGACCCAATTATAATAATAATACCAACCGACCACCAAACCAAGGCGGGAATAATCCACCACCACACTATCGTCGAGCTAATCATGTGCAAGCTAACTACGACCCCGGTAGAAGGCGGTACTACCAGCGACAAAACAGTTTCAGTGGAGAGAGAGAGGAAGTATAAGAGGAGGAAGGTGGAGAAGTAACAGCATTGAGGGCGACAGCCGCAACAGCGACAGCCGCAACAGCGACTACCGGCCACAAGTGCACTTCGTTCCTGACCATGAACCAGACCATCATGGAGGACGTACGACAACGGACGATCGAAATCATGTAGATAATCAAGACAGGCGCCAAGAGGAGAGCACCAGCTCTTTAAACTCCTCGCGGCAGTGAGAAATTATGACAACATAAACCCCTCGCTGAACCACTCTATTGGGTATGATTACGGCACGAGTCCAAATAAAATTACCATTTTATACAACCATTACCTGAAAAATATAAGACAGGAACTATTAGAAGAGGAAGTAACTAATCACCATCAGTACACCCACGATATCGTGTACGTGACGGCTAAGATAAATGAAGTCACTGTCACCTTAATGATTGACACCGGAGCTAACGTTTCCCTAATGGATAGCACCGAGCTCAATCGTATTCAGGAGGAAAGCAGTGCTATCATACCAACTTTGCCTGTTACTAATATTATCCTGATAGGAGCTACGGGACGCCAAAATAAGTCGGTGAAGAAGCAGGTTAGATTAGAAATAACCAGTCAAGGTGTTAATATACCGATGATATTTTTAATAGCAACGGGTTTGCCATTTCGTAGTTTAATCGGCTGCGACATTTTACGAAGGCACTCCGCCATAATTGATTTAAGTACGAATAAGTTAACATTAAAAGTGTCTGACACAGATTGGACTGCAGATATTGTTGGAAACAAGGAATTTCCCCCAGAGAGAACTGTATACCACATCCAAAGCACAACCAACCCTAGATACCAAACATCCAGGCATGAGCTGGAATACACTAACAATAACGATAATTTATGGAAAGAAAAGATTAGAGAAATAAGACAGTTCCAGTCAACCAACAGAACAAAATCACCAAGTCCAGGCCAACTTGAAAGATTAATAAACATATATGACCAGTATAGACACGTATTTTCAGATCTCCCAGGAAAGGTTAAGAATTACCAATGTGTTTTAACTTTCAAAGAACCAGTTAACTTCAACCGCAAATCTTACCCCATCGCATACTCCCTTAAAGAGGCGGTTCGCTCCGAAATCAACCAACTGTTAAAGGACGATATAATAGAACACAGCCAGTCCCCTTATACCAGCCCTATTGTAGCAATTAAAAAGAAAAATGGTAAGGTGAGGCTCTGTTTGGATGCGAGAGAAATAAACAAACATTTAGTTAATAACCGGACATCTCCGGGCAAAATCGAAGAGATTCTAAAAAAGTTCCATGGTGTACAATTCATAAGCTCATGGGATACGGTCTGCGGATATTGGCAAGTAGAGTTGCATACCAACAGCCGAAAATATGTTGATTTTATATTTGAGGGACGCAACTATCACTTTAAGAGGTTGCCCTTCGGGTTAATAAATTCAGTGGCAATATTCATACAATGCATGGACCAGGTATTAGGACAGGAAGCACTTAAATTCACTACCGTCTACATGGACGACCTGTTAATAACGTCTACAAACTGGGAGGAACATTGTCAGAGGGTAGACCATGTACTAAACAAACTATCAGAAAACCATATTACCTTAAAGCTGGAAAAATCCCAACTTATTGCGAAGGAGGTGCAATTTTTAGGATTCCAACTAACCGAATTAGGAATAACTCCATCCACAGAAAAAATCGAAGCCATACAAAAGTTCCCCACTCCCAGGAATAAGAAACAATTACAATCGTTTTTAGGGTTATGCAATTATTATCGAAAGTTTCAGAACAATTATTCGGAACTAACAACCAGATTGTCTCCGCAATTATCATCAAAGGATAAATGGACATGGGGTCCAGCACAGGAAAGTATATTTCAACAGATCAAAACCAAATTTTTAGAGACAGTAATATTACACCATCCAGACTTTGATAAACCTTTCTACTTGAATTGTGATGCCAGTGACATCAGTTTAGGCTCCACCCTATACCAGGAAGACGATGATGGAAACCATCTTGTAATAAGCTTCGCGAGCCGGACTTTGAATAAGTGTGAGAGAAATTATAATGTAACGGAAAAAGAGCTCTTAAGCGTAGTTTTTGCATGTGGAAAGTTCCGCACCTACATATTAGGATATTCTACTACTGTTAGGACAGATCACAAGTCCATATCCTTTTTAAAGAACTGCAAATTGAGCCATGGCCGGTTAGCAAGGTGGACATTGGTCCTACAAGAGTACAACATTAGTTGGGAGTACGTCCCTGGCAAGAAGAACATAGCCGCCGACGTGCTATCACGAGTAAACATTACCAATCAAACTTATGAAGGTGAAAAAGAAACACTAGCCAAAGTTTATAACATCTTGAAAAGCCGTACAGAGTTAGAAGGCATTATCAAAGAGGTAGAGTTACACCAAAGACAAGACAATAAATTAACGCGAATATTCCAAAGATTGGATAATCAAGATGAAAAAATAACCCCTTATTACTGTGTGGTTAATAATATATTATTTATTAAAACTAAATGTCACTATAATGTTTGGAAGTTGGTAATACCTAAAACAATAGAGAAGGACATAATCACAGATTACCATGTTCGTTATGGGCACATGGGTGCTGTTAAAGTGATAAAGGCGTTGGAGGAACACATGTACATAAAGGACATAAACAGAAGGGTGAGGAGATATATTAGAACTTGTCAGATATGCCAGATGGTGAAATGCACAAATGAAAGGAAGGAGGGACAGATGATTCCCATAACATCTTCGGCGAAACTAGAGAAAGTTTTTGTAGACATCTGTGGTCCATTTCCCAGAAGTGGAGGTCGACAACAATACAAATATTTATTAATTATCTTCGACCATTATACTAAATATGTAAAACTATACCCAATGAATCGAGCAACCACCAACAAGATACTCAACCTAATAACACAGAATTACATACCTGAGGTAGGCTGCCCGAAAACCATTATCACGGACCATGGTACCCAATTCAAAGGACGGAGATGGAAGGACACACTACTGGAACATGGAATAAAAACATACAAAACTGCAGTGTACCATCCCAGTAGCAATCCCTCAGAAAGAGTGTTAAGAGAGGTTGGACGGATTCTTAGGACTTATTGTGCAAGTCAGCAAAGACAGTGGAGTGGGTACATCCCAGCTACGGAAGATTTTATCAATTTAGCGTACCACCAGTCAATTGACACCACCCCATACAATGCCATGTTCGAAAAGCCTCCACCCAGAGAGATTAGTGACATAATTAAGTTCCCTCAGAGTCCAGAGTATCAATTTAATAGGATCCAATACCACGACAAGATCATGGAGAAGTTGGAACAACGTAAAAGGAAGTATAAACAGCAAGCGCCAACCCGGATAATAAAGTATAAAATAGGAGATCAGGTATTACTGAGAAACAGAGAGCTGCCCAGCACAGTGGAGGGCATCACAAAGAAACTACTAGTACTATACATCGGCCCATATACTATCACAAAAGACCATGAAAACAATACCTATGAACTCACTGATATGATAAATAAAAAGGTTAAAGGGACCTACAACCAAACGTCATTGAAGAAGTACTATAATTAAAGAAATGGGTTAGGATAGGTAATTACAGAGTACTGAACATGTGCCCAAATATCCCAAACATGTAATACTAGAAACTGATATGGGAAAGGACACCTGTGTAACGTAATTGTCCCCAATAATGAACCCAATAGAGTGGAAAAGCACAAAATAACACCATGTATATAGACCATAAAAATGACTATTGTTAAAAGCAGATAAGTTATAGTGGTAGGCGACATTTATCACCAGAATATTTAGGGTATAAAAAGGAAAAAATATGTTTTAAAAATGATTACTATAAACGAACTCATTTAGTGATTAGAAGGATCACGTATTATGCCCAAATTATTGAAGGTAACTAATTGTCTATAGCAAACCTATTTGCCCTATTGTGTTACAAAAAGTGTGTAGGATTAAGATATAGGCCAAACTATTTGTTATTTGTTAAAAAAAGAACCAGATCTATCACACTAAAGGATAGAAAAATATGTATTGTAAACTAAATAATTTAATGAGAAAAAAGACATCTATTATATCATAGAGAGTCAAAGGTGGCATGTAACTAAAATATACCTAGGATAATGACATAAAATCACTTTCATACTCCTATGTTAGATTAATTTAAAGAGGAGCTACTACTATTTTATAACTAAAATTACTATGCTATGTTTGAAGAAAAAAAAAATAATAATAATAACCAAATGTTTACTAAATGAATAGTATAAGTAACCAAATGTTTAGTAATTATCAAATATTTGTATACTCCATAAATAAGAATTAAAATCATCCAGAATAAGTGAAAACCACCATCACTTGAAGGAGTAGAGAAGAAGAATAACAAAGAGTGTAATATGAAAGAAGGATATTATTATGGAAAGTAAAGAGAGAAAAATGTTTATTAAATGAACCATGTAACCCCAAGAATGTCTATAAAATTAGATATCAATATATTGTTATTATATTATCACATTGTGTTGTAATTATCAAATATTGTATGTAGCAAAATATGTCAGAGAACTTCTAACCAAGAACATTTTATATATGAATATTGTAAGCCCTGATAATTCAGGATAAGTATAAATTACTAGCGAGAGAAAGAAGAACTTGTAAACTATTGTGAAAATAAAATATTATAGACTCTATATTTATGTGACAAACAACCGCATAATTATATAAGCATCAATGTAAGTGTGTAATTTTAAGAATACTCAAGTAAACTAAAACAATTGTCAACTAGTATAAAAAGTAACGATACAGCTAATAAAAAAGCATAGTCGAGAATATCAAGTCTGAAAAGAAATAATTACCTGTGAAAAGAAAGTATGTTATAAAGTGTAAAAGAAGGAAATGTGATATAAATGAAAACCTCTGATACCTTGAATATTATATTGAAGATATTATATTATTGAAAATGAATGATATGTGATATTTTATGTGTTGTGATAGTGCAACTATTTTTATTTTTTTCTCAGACAGAGAAGAGTATGCCTCTGAATCTGAGTACCTATGTGTATTGAGGAACGGCAGAGAATGTAAGCCACAGTGAGCCACTCTGATTCCGAACCCACTACAAAAGTTAGGGAGTTATATTGTAATGTATCAAGGGCTATTATGAAAAAAAAAAATCTATGAGGTATAAAATATAAGAACCATTGAAATAATCACAAAGGTAAAGATATGTAATAAGAAAGAAAAATGTAATATGATAAGACAGGAAATTGTTAATTTAAGAAATAAGACCTATTGTAATTAGATGACTTAAAATGTAACCAACTTGAAAAGAATACTAGTAAACTAAGAATTATATCACTAGGCAAGCAATCAAGCTAGTGTAACACACTAATAGTATATTAAAGATCAATGTAAAGAGTACAAGACAAAAACCAGTAGTAATATGTAAAAACTGACATGAAATGATAATTTTATCAAAACATCAAATTTTTTCTCAAATTATCAATTTTGAGGGGGGAGTATATGTAACATAACCAGATGTTACATAACCTAAACATATACTATCAGGTTTAATAAATGCATAATGATAATATAAATAGATAAGGTAATGATAAGAATAACCAAGAAGAGAGGAATCATGGAAGAAGACAGAAACAGAAGTGCCACAAGAAACAGTAAACCCAAATACTGTTTGACACTACAACCAGACTATAACTGACACAAACTGATGGACAAATTTAAATTCACTTTAAGCTGTCAAGCGAGTCAGTGAATAATGTAAACAGAATATGATATGTTACTAAAAAATGATTAAATAAGAATGTGAATAATGTGAGATCAGAATCAGCATTTGGCTGATAATAAATCCACCATGACAAGTAATTATTAACGCCAAAAACTAAAATTAGCTATGGCCACAAAATGAAAATGAAGCTATATTTCAATCTCAAATATACTTATGACAAATAAACACATTTGTAAGAGGGAATCTTATACCAATAAGCTACCTCAGCAAAATTACCGAATTGTGAACTAATAAAAGCTGTTAAGGCAGAATTCCAGTATAAACGGTATGCCTTAACAAGGCCTAGACCAAACAATCATCAATGAGATGATTATTAGGAAGTAATATAAATGTAGGTCACCTACACTTAACAATTGTTATGCTCAAACATAGCAATAAGCATTATTAAAATGATATGATTTATAATTCAATTGTTAGTTAGTAGAATAGAGCAAATTAATGTGAAACGAAATATCATAGCATGTAAGGACAGTTCATTACCATGTCAAAAGTTAAGGTTTATTCATAATGTACAGTAATTAAACATCAGTACAGAATTAATAGTGTTCTCACATAAACGTTTGAGTGATAAAACGCGATGTAGAACACAAACAATATTAGTCAAAGTGTATAATCGCCGATTTTGATAAGCAGACGACAGTGCGAAATAGTGTACCTGAACATTGTTTATGTAGCAATGTCAGTAAAAGTGAAACTAACTCGGTATCAAACTATATCAAATTAAAGAGGACAAAATATTCTTTAATTTGATGGCGATACAGCCCCAATCGCAACTATATTAAGTGCGTGAAAGGCGTTAGCATCATTTACAAAATATGTTTAAGAAATTTAGTTATCAAAACTAATAACATCGACAGCTGTCAATCATCTCAGCGTTTGGCAGTTAGGAAACCGTTTTTGACGGTTGAAAAGACAATACGTCACGTTCGACACACCTGTCTAAGCCAATGACAAAATTTCTTAGTAATTAACAATGTTGCCTAGAGCCGATCAAGGGGTCGGGTATATAAGAGACCGCAACAGATTAACGACAGACACTTCTTAATCTCATTCGGCGTGAAACGTGCGCTGACCATCTCAAAATTTTTAATTACTGACAGCGTCATTACCATAGCACATCAAAGGAAACAGTTTGACAACAACATACAACTACTTCAAGATATTCTACAAAGAATCGTTGTGATTATGTGCAGTATTATTTCATTTTAGTGCGGGAAAAAATAATGAACAGCAGAAAGAATTAAATAGTATTATTTATGATCCTTTAAGTTAGAAGTGGATCGAAATTCTCTGTTCTTGTGCGTGTGTAGTGAATAACGATAATCATTATAATCCGATTATCGAGGTGTTAATTGAAATTTTAATCGAAAGATTAAAACACCAGGTAACAGTGTAAACATTTTTTCATTTTTACTACGAGCGCCATAACCTGTACGTTTTAATACACTGATCTGTACTGACGCAAAAACACTGAAACATTTTTTATGTTACACCATGTCTAAATTTATTTTATGAATTTGTCAATATTAGTTAAGCTGAATGTTAGTTATAAGTGTTCTCAAAATATAACGTTGTAAATCATAAATCAAGCGTGACGAACGCATAACCTATGAAATAGGTTATTTTTATTTTTTATTTGTAATAGTAACATCAAAGATATTACTAGTCTATTTTATATCAGAAATTCATTAGCTATTGTGTAGGCATAAACTTTCTTTTTTGTGTCTCAAAGAACTTACACCTGAGATTTAAATAAGATTAATGTTTAAAGTAAAAAGAAATATCTGGACTTAGCCAGATTTACTGCTTATGTTCTGAGCAAGCCTTACAGGGTATGTAATAACTTATTTACAATTGTACATCATTGTATGTTTTTAATTATATTTGTTGGAATTCTCTCTATCAAGGGTATGAATAAAAACCCATTATTAACAGTATAACTCGACTTAATTTATTTCTAAAAAGTAACTAAATATTTTATTCAGAAAAAATTCAAAAACAACCTTCAGTTGTGATTAAATATTTTGAATTGCATTGCCATAAAGGTAATAAACAACAATTTTAATTTTTTTTAAAATCATTAATTAATTCTATTCATTGGTTTTCCACGGGATTTTCCCAAAATAAATCCGTGTGGCGCCCACTATTAAACAAGGCAACTTAACCTTGTAGCTAAAGTGAGTTGGTTTTTGTAAACCGTTTTGACAGCTTATTGAACTTCTAGAAAACACGACCAGGTACGTGAAGATATATTATATTTATTCTATTGTCCAGACATTACTAGACGTAACGTACTTAGACTATTATCGACCTGGAAGAGAAGTTTCACAGCTAGTATCAACAAGACGATCACCATCATCAAGCGACCAACTATTATACTTTACTATTAAACTTAAGCAAAGCTAGTATTTAAATAATATTAACACAACTATTTTATTTGTTTTATCTAAGGGAATTCTTTTCAGATAATTATAATTCTACAATTGTAAACACACTTTGGGTAACCTCGAATGTTACATTTTAAATCGCTTTTGAAAGTTAGTAACCTTCAATTTTCAACCACTACAAACTTTAATATATTTCTAAATAATATTTTACACATAATTAAATTTTATTTAACCATCCCAGTTTCGTTTACTTACAACATACACCGATATACAAAATACAACACAGAAACTTCACTCAAGACACTACACAACATCAGAAGGAAGATTTGCTGACACCAGGACGTGAATACTACAAGAAAATCTCTTATTTGGAACGTCGCATTTACGGAGGACATTTTACCAACTCGATGGCAGCCATTTGCAATTGTTGTCATCACTCAAGAACAACGCCTCCTAGTTCCGCCAGCGATACGGTTCGACAACAAATTAATTTATTTCAATCTCAATTAAATATATGTACCTAGTATTAAGAATTACTTGTTGTAACATTATACTTTTTTAATATTGGCCCGATTTCTCTGACTTTAACCATAATTAGCTGTTAAAAGAACCTGATTGAATTTTATATATCAAAAACTTGTAACTTTTCGATACCCTGAGAGTCGATTTTATAATCGACAAGAGTCTTGTTAATCAATTATTCAATAAATTATTTATACTTTTCACATAAAAATAGTTCTTTCTTTACCAACCATAACAACTTACCATTAATATAATTTAAATTAAATACTACAAGAATGTCACCACATCAGAAGGAAGATAACCTCCAAAACGAAAAGTAAACAAATATCGATTGTACCTGGGGACAATCTTATAAGTGGTTGGAGTTTATTGAAAATACTAAAACATTAATAAAATTTCTTAGACAAGTGAGACACGTTTCAAAACTTCACGAAACACAATTAATTAATTGTTTTTAATTAATTAATCTATAAAAAAGGAAATTTTTTTTTAATTATAAAATTTTTTTTAAACACTAGTTTTATTTCTTCCTCAAACAACATTTTTAAAACATTTTTTTTGTAACACTACACCTTAACACTTTAACATTATTAACAGGTTTAGTTACAAATTGGATAGCTCAACAGTGAAACTAAAGGAAGAGTTTCAGACCAGAAAGACTTTGAGAACCACACCAAGTATTGATTTGTAATCACCAGAATAGAGTTTTATTACAAATTGGCTAGCCCAAACAGTGGGGCTTAAGATCAGAAAGAAGAAATAAAACAGTATTTGTATTTATATTACAATATGTGTGATACTTTTTATTTAGATCAAAGATTTATAAACAAGATATCACACAAAGATTTATAAACAAGATATCACATGTGTAGTATCAGCACTAATCGCTGATATAATAACAGTTATGTTCAAACTTTGTTTTCTGAGCTACAAGTACAACATACTGTATTTGATTCAAAGCTCTAATTATTTTAGCATGACTGTGGCAATATTCAAGGAATGGAAACACACAATAACAAATATTCAGGAAACCAACAATATAAGGATAACTATTTTTGCTATAACCATTTTAGCAGTTGCACAGAGAGAAAAGTAATATAATTTATTTTATAAAAGTGTTTTGTAATTTTAATGATACTGTGTAATTAAATTATATATAGAATAATGTAATCCTTAACTGTACAGTAAGTGATTAAAACAAAATATATTTAACTTAATTTTTATGTACATATATTATAACGTAATGTGATTCGGGGTTATTTTTTAATGTTAAAGTTAATGCCCCGCGTTGTATGCGTCAATTTATAACTAAATGTTATTAGGGGTTTTTTATTATTTATTATTATAATCAAATTTACGTTACGTTTAAGTTAACTTGAAGTAAAATAAGAGAGTGGTTGTTGTTTAAATTTAAATTCGTGGTTAAAATATTAAAAGTCTCATTAAAACAAAATTTATCTATGGGTGAAGTGTTCTTTTGAGATGACTCAATGTTGAGAATGGTTATTTCTACTTGAAGGTGACTAATGTAGTAAAGTATTTTACCATACCACATTCAAAGTTACTCACAGTGTTTACAATGGTTGAATTATACTTGTTTTTTAAAGAATTCCCTTGTATTAAATAAATATATAACGAAGTTGATTACATTTAAATGCTAGATTAACTTAAGTTAAAACATGAAGTATAGCAGTTGGTTGCTTGAAGATAGTTCTCGTCTGGTTGAAACTGGTAGTAGAAACTTCTTCTTCTGATTGCAGGTAGTCTGAGTATGTCAAGTCCCGTAAAGTCTGGACAATATTATAAACAAACATATACTTTTACGTACCTGATTGCGTTTACTTGAAGTTCACTAAACTGTCAACTCAGCTTACAATTATCAACTGCCTTTGGTTGCAAGGTTATGTTACCTTGTTTATTAAATTAGTGGGCGCCACACGGATTTATTCGGGGAAAATCCCGTGTAAAACCCACACATAAAAATTACTAGATGAAAAGAAAATTTAAAATAGTTGAGTACCACTTTTTGGCAATGCTGTTCCAATATGTTAAGCACAACAGAAGGCTGTTTAAGTTTATTAAAAGAAAATATTCAATTATTCAAAAAAATAAATCAAATCAAGTGATGCTGTTAATAATGGGTTTATTTGCACCCTTATAGTGAATTGAAAAAATACACATAATGTGAACATAAAAAGTTGTACAATTAAAAGTTATTTATTTTATATGCCTCATACAGCTATAACATGAATTATAAATCTGGTTAAGCCCAGATACTATTTATTTTTAATATGAAAATTATTACAATTATTATGATTATTATTATTATTATCTCAGTTGTGAATTCTTTGAGACACGAAAGAAAACAATTATGCCTACACAGTATCCAATGATACAATTGATCAACAAAGTTTTAGGTTACTTTTACCAAGTAATTGAAAAAAAACGATCTATTGAAAGATCGTGCGTTTCATCAACGCTTGCTTTTTTAATGACAATATTTATCAATTGAGAGCCCTTACAACTAACATATAGCTTACTTACTAATAACAAATTTGAATAATAAATCGAAACGTGGTGTAATCTTAAATACTGTTTTTGTGTTTTGCGTCAGTACAGATTATGGTTGCAAAAAAGACAGGTGATTGCACTCAGATCAAGATTAATAATAATTGCACTTTTACCTTCAGAGTTTTAATTATCTAATTAAAACTTCTTATCACTTAAGTAATCGGATTATAGTGATTACTTGGTTTCGGCACTAATTCGCACAAGAACAGAATAATGCGATCCTCTTCTGATTAAAATGGATCGTGAATAATGACAATAAATTATTTTCTGTTCGTCATTCCCGCACAAAATTAAAATAAAACTGCACTTAAACACTGTTGTTGGTTGTGGATGAACTTGAAGTAAAATTTCTTGTTGTTAGACTATTGGTTCCGATGTACAATGTAACTGACGCTAAGTGTTATTAAAAAACGTGGCGGTGACGGGCGTACGTCTGTTCTGCTTACTAGTTAGTAAAGGTCTCTGTCAAAATTCGCTGGTTCGTCTTTATATACCCCTCTCTTGGATCGGCTTTAGGTAAAAATGTTGATTACTAACTAATTTTCTGATTGGCTTTCGCCGGTGAGTCGGCGTGACGTGTCACTTTTTGACAGTTGATAACGGTTTTTCCTAACCGTCGAAAGTTGCGGTAGCAGCTAGTTGTCATTTGTGTTATTATTCATAAAGAGTTTCTCGATGTACATTTTTAGAATGATGCTAACACCTCTCCCGCACTAAATACAGTTGCGATTGGGTCATTATTACTATCAAATTAAAGATTGTTCTTTTTCCTTCAATTTGATATCACTCATTCTCGAATTACTTTCACTCTAACCGACATTGTTATAAAATCAACGTTCGGGTACATTATTCTTACTGTCGTCTGCTCTTTATGAATCGCCGATTTTACACTTTTGGTTAACCTTGCTTGTATCCACATAACATTTTATTAATTAAATGTTTATGCGCGAACACCATTAATGCTGTACTGACGTTTTTTGCTGAATGTTACTTGTACACCTTAATTCTATACATTGTAATAAATGATCCTACTGACTATGACATTTCGTTTCCCGTTAGTTTGTTTTAAGCTACTATTTACAATTAAAATTATGATTAAACCTATTGTTTTAATAACATTTTTTGTTATGTCAATGCATAACCATAGTTCTGTGCATTTTAGTCTACACTTGTGATAATCATCGATAGTCATTTTACTGACTAATGTTTGGTCTAAGTTTGCTAAGGCATATCGTCTACCTTGAAATTTGGCCTTAATAATGCCTATTGGTTCTCAATTCGGTAAATTATGGAGACATCTTATTTGTATAAGATTCTCTTTTATAAATAGTTCTCTTTTCTAACAAGTATATTTGATGTTGAAATACATCTTAGTTCCTACTATATAGCCATTGTTAACATTGGTTTTGGCATTCATTATCTACTGTTCTTTGTCACATCTATCATCAGCAAAATGCTGATTTTGCTTTCACAGTATTTAACTGCTCATTAGTTTATTTTTGTTTATAAATGATATTCGGTTTACATCAACCATTTACTGAATTGACAGTTGAATTTAAATTTATTCTGTCCATTAGTTCGTTTTAGTCTCAGTCTAGTTGTAGTGTCAAACAGCGATTGGGTTACTGTTTCACATGGCACTTCTGCTTTATTCTTCTCTCTTGGTTTCTTCTTTCTTGTTTATTTCGACTATTCTATACCTATTTACATGGTTATTCTGTTTTCATAAAATCTAATAACATACACTTAGGTTAGGTGACATCTTGTGATGTTACAATATACTCAGGAGAATATTGATTTAACAATACGATAGTTACAGGACAGAAATAAAGCATGTTAAATTACTGCTTAATATTATCTAGTATCTGAAGTACATTGATTTTATATTAATCTCAATCCCCGGTGTAAATACATTACACTTCTAGCACTAACTACTTATTTAACTTAACATAAAGTAATAGTCTGGGGGCCCGCCAACATATGAGAGGAATTATTAATATACTTCTATAACTTTCTGTATGGCTTAATTATGATTAGTCTACCATTTTTTCCGCTATGACAATTTTCGCAATCGATTTCTTCTCTTTCCCATTTTTCCGAAACATGTCGATTTCCCGTTGTAAAGAAAATTTATTAATATAATATTTTTTCTAATTGTAAACAATAGATAATTGAACTAAACATGTCAAAATGACGAATTTTTAAGATTTATTGATATTCAGCTGATTTTTTCAGAATCGGTTATTAAAAGTATGTAAAATTGAAAAATGACATTGTCGGACAAAATGTATTTTCCGATTTTCCAGTCCGACGCCTGAAAGACGTCACAGCCATGACGTCACGGTATTTATTAATAACCTTTTTTTTGGCTTTTTTTTGTTATAAAATAGAAAGCAGAACATGATTGATGATTTGTCGGATAGAAAAATTTTCCTTTTTTCGTGAAAAACCCGAAAAACTGATTTTATATATTTTACCATTTTATAAAAATTTATAACAAATTTCTATTTTATAACAAAAAAAAAGCCAAAAAACGTTATTAATAAATACCGTGACGACTTTCAGGCGTCGGACTGGAAAATCGGAAAATATATTTTGTCCGACAATGTCATTTTTCAATTTTACATACTTTTTATAACCGATTCTGAAAAAATCAGCTGAATATCAATAAATCTTAAAAATTCGTCATTTTGACATGTTTAGGGTGGTAGACGCCCTTTACAAATCAAAATTTTTGTCTGACAATTTTTTTTTTCGTGATTTTAGTTCAATTATCTATTGTTTACAATTAGAAAAATATTATATTAATAAATTTTCTTTACAACGGGAAATCGACATGTTTTGGAAAAATGGGAAAGAGAAGAAATCGATCGCGAAAATTGTCATAGCGGAAAAAGTGGTAGACTAATCATAATTAAGCCATACAGAAAGTTATAGAAGTATATTAATAATTCCTCTCATATGTTGGCGGGCCCCCAGACTATAACAGTTTGCTTAAAATAAATATATAATATTATCAGAAAGTACAGAGAATTTTCCAAATCTTTATAATTTTTCTGCTTACAATTTCAAATGTTTGTTTTTATGCCATATGCTAAGGTAATATGGTTTACTAATACTTGGTTTACTAAGGTCTTGGTTTACTAATATTTCCTTGCAATCTTCAGTTATTTCATTCTTTTCAGTTAGTATTCATTTTGGATATGGATTCGTGATCCTGTAACGGGATGAACCCACCCAGGGATATTTTGTAATAGTAAAGTTTTAAATTGTATTGGAAAATGTTATGGAGAAACAACGTATATGAATTAACATCAAGGTCGAGTGATCAAGCTGCTAGAAACAGCTATATTTAACCACGTGACCTATGAACCATGCACCGTTGGGATCACGCTATGTGACGTCAGTAGCCTAGCCCACATATATATAACATTGGAATGCTAGGCGCAGTAAACAACGCCTTAATATCTGGCGACATCCTAAGAATATTTTTTTTATTGTTGTATTGGAGTGTTAGTGGTCTCAAATATTTCTACTAATAATTTTATACAAACCACTATGTTGTCTTTGGTATTGACGAGCGCTTTCAGCAGTCAACCCATCTTCAGGTCATTTACCAACCTGAGGATGGTAAATGACCTGAAGATGGCTTGACTGCCAAAAGCGCTCGTCAATACCAAAGACAACATAGTGGTTTGTATAAAATTATTAGTAGTCCTAAGAATAACACAATGAAATGAGATCACGTGATCGTCTGTGCAGCAGTCAGTCGTCAACCACCATCTAGCGACGGCAGATGCGGGCCGTGTGCTTGCCCATAAATTTATAACAAACCCAGTTAAAATTACACCTTTGTGCTGACTGGTCACAAACAAAAGTTCCAGAACAAATTTACGGGCGCCCGTACAAAATGTAACTATACCGAGTAAACAGAATGCAAAATGTGAAGGAATTTTCTTTTTAAAAGTGAATAACAGTTTTTAATGAAATAACAGTTTTGACGTTATATAGTAAAAGCAAGAAGAAGGGTGCATAATGACAGAAAATACGGGACAGTTCTTCTGGACTCAAATATCAGCTAAGTAACAAACGAGGGTAAAACCAAAAAATTGCAACCAGGGCCCTTATAATTTCAATTTCATTCTTGTAATTAAAATGGAGATCTCCTACAGTCTTGGGGTGTATGTGTGTGCATGTGAATGGAAGCGCTGGTGTGCGTTAGATAAAGTAAAGTTTGTAACGAGTTATTTTATTTTATTTGAATATTACTAAAACAAAAAAAAAACTAAAACAAGAGAGGGAGAAGGAATATTTTGTATGTAATGATGGGGTTGAAAGGAATGTACAAGGTTTTTTTATTTAATTGAAAAAGATGAATTTAATTGGATTTTATAATTTAATAAAGCAAGATTGATTTGGGCATAAGTAAATGAATTATTATTTATTTCGAACCACCATTATTTGTTCTCTAAATACGTCTAAACGGACTCTGGGTCTGGGCAAGTATTTCATTAGACCAGTGGTGGCTGGTAATGTTTTTGACTGGGGGGGGGCAAAATTTTTTTGGACGCATAGCCTACCTATGTAACAAAAGTCACCGGTAGAATCTAAATTATTGCTATTATCATGAAGTAATTGTAAAATTGAACCATTTGCTTTACTACTAAAAGTATTGTTAGCTAATATCAAAAACCTACCTTGCAAACTACCAATATTTAAACAGTGTTTGAAACTGAAATTATTTATAACCCTAAGCAGTTCACATTCCTAAACTTAAATACTTAATAAATTATATTATTAAATGCATGCATTGCTAAATAAAATATATTTGTTCCCTACCCTTTTTGTTTCTAATAAATACGCACAGAACACACACGCTCAGGCCTACACAGAATAAGTTACACGTTTATGTAGCCTACACAAGGTTCGACAAAAACACTAACTTACACAGAATACACTGCCTAATAAAGAATAAATTATCAGAACATTACGTTTACACAAAAAATACAACAAGAATACAATCAAAACTATATAAAACACAAGAGAAAATATATGCTCTTAAACAGCAACAGAGAAGTTTTGAACAACGCTCCGGTTCTCCGGGCAGAGCCCCTCCTACAATGGCTACTGTTTATTTAAAAGCACAGACATGTGTACACTTCCTCTTTCCCCGCTCCCCGCAAGACTAGCCTATGCAGGGAGGGCGACAGTGAAAGCGTCAGGGTGTGGGACCATGCCGAAAACATCGGGTGATCGTTATTAGTCGCCCCAAAAATATCTTTCACATAAGGATACTACACATTATAGTTATATTATTGACAAGTTTAATTTGCAAATTTAGTGGGAGGGCTGCACCCTTTTGCCCTCCCTGTACGAGCTGCCACTGCATTAGACGCAGTTGGCAACAATACAAATGGCCTCCAAGTTGGTAAACAAACCAAGGTAAATTGAAAGTGTTCAGATATTATAATTAAAGTAATAAATTATGTTACAAATGGTGCCCGAACGGGCTTATATCAGATATAAGCTTATATATATCAGATATAGGCTTATATCATTTATATCCAGGCTTCTATATCAGATATCAGTTTATTTCTTTAGAATTTTGCCTCTAACATTTAATGACGCGTGCAAATCATTTCCTAATAAAAAATTCTAGATTTATGGGTAAAGTAATCCCACTACTGTATATGCGAAGCTAATTATTTTATTAAATTATGTAATAAATAATATTCTGTTCCAGCTGCTGCAAATGGTGAGCTCAATTTTGGAAAAATAAATAAAGAATTTGAGTTACTAATTCCTCCATGTTTAGGTTTAACTGTTGGCAGTGCAAGTTCAGTTGAACTTTCAAATAAAATTTAAAAAATGTTCTTTAATGGTAAAGAACCATGTCTGGAAACAATTGATGAATTAATAACTGTAAGTATACATTTATATTACTTTAAAATTAAATCAGTAATTTTAAACTTCTACAAAATATTTGTCATAATCTCACATGTCCAGAGTCAATATTATCAAACTAAGTATAAACCAGGCTGTTAGGCCGTGGTTGGTTGCTATTTAACAGCAACATCATCGGCAATGTTTTGAATCTCCCACCCTTGGGGATCTTCTTCAGGCCACAAAAAAGCGACAGAGGGTTGGAAAACAGTTACAGCAGATCTTGTCCAAATGATACGTGACAACTTTTTTCGGGTAAGAGCAACCAATCAATTGGTATGCAAAGTTTTTTATGTTCTAATATATTCATTTTTATTAAATAAATCTTCTATAAAGTCTTCGCTAACAACACTTATATTAGTACCGTTTTGTTTATACTGTCTATTTGTGACAGCAACAATCTATTTATAATCATTTGTCCCCTTAATTGTTTTAGTGATCTAGGAAAAGTAGATTAAGGTGTGCCAGAAAATACAGAACCATCTTACATACCTTATAAAATTTTTAGATGGTTCGTCAGATACAACTTTCATAGGTCTGAACAGAACATCTAATGCGTTGATTACCTAATTTTAACTTATTTATATTGATATACATTAGAGTGTTCTGTAACAACACTACTATACATTTATAGACAAAAATAGTTTATTCTACCAGTCTCTCGGCTTTATGTCTGAAATTTACTATATATTTCTTCTGATAAAAATTGATGAATGTCATTACCTGTACAAAGAACAGTAGTAGACGGAGTCTGGATGAGTTAGTATTTATTGTTAGTCGGGTTAAGTTAGTTTTAGTCAGTCTTTATTGAGATTTCAGTTAAGTGAGATCTAGAGTCAGTGCATGTATTTGTTATTGACACATTTATGGATCGGTATTATATTTGTGTTGTCTGTCTAAATTATGATTGTGTCAATAATATCGATGTCACAGTTGTGAATTGAAGTATATATTTTTAATTGTAAAATTATTTGTGATAACAATAAATAAACAGGGTATCGATAGTGATGTGAGTGTTTTTATTTTGATTGCTGCTAGAAGACAAAGGTACTGGTATGGATGCCATAAACCTGCTAGTTAAAAGATGGTGCAAAGATTAAAACTAATATACTCTAATGCAGTCGTAGGCAGTCTTTGAATTTATGGGGGTGCATATATAACTGAGGACCAGTTCGATGGGCGCACCCCTCCTCCAAATACAAAGGTGCGGAGTTCAATACAAACATTAACTGTCACTTTATAATACCCTTGCTCTTATATATAACAACATGGAACACCGAATAAAAAAAAAACTTTGCAGTATTTTTCATATAAATTTGTGAAACATTTTCACATTAGGAGTAGGTCATCAATAATTTGACAATTTGTCATCATGCACACGCACGTTGAAACTAACAAAACTTTAAACAAAAACAATGGTTAAACAGGAAAACATTTTAATAGAAATAAATCAAAGAACTTACCACAATAACACTGTTTATTTTCATAATATGCACACAAAAGTAAAACTTGAAAAAATCACTTTGGAGAGAAAGCTGTTTACAGGCTTTGGGCGACAAGCTCGATAATCGTATTGGGGGAAGACTTAGCGTGGTATGATAAATGGCTTGTACTATTTTATAATTCAGTACTTTGAAGCAGGTACAATGCAGGTGCATTCTTTCATTCAAAATGAAATAAAATTACAAATTAGTTAGTGGGCGCATCAAACCTTATCGATGAGCGCACTTGCGCCCACGGGCTCAGGGTTGCCGACTGCTGCTCTAATGTATTTATGAGTATGTTCATGCAAAATTTTTATTAAAAAATGTTTTAAATTAAATAAAAGTATTATGGTTTCACTTTGTTTTAGTTGTTTGGGGATATTAATATGCAAAATGGATTCGACGAGGCATTAAACTATTTTCTTGAATTTTCACATACTCCATATATTTATTATTTTCAATGTGAATTAACCTTCAGTCTTGTAAAAGCACTTCTAAAACTAAGGCTCCCAAATGTTGAACTTAAAGGTAAGCATTAGAGTATGTTACTAATTGAACTATTATTAATATTGTCAACTGGCCGTTGAAGTTAATATGTTTTTATATATTTGTTTTCTATTTATTATCTTTTCACATTTTGCTGTTATTTTTTTTTAATCACAAAAATAAAATTGTTCCATAATTATTGTTTCTTTTTTAAGTACTGGTACTCTATGTATAAGTAATTTATAATACATAGTTGCTAATAAAATTACACCTATTTAATTTTACATAGAAACTTAGTAAGCCTGCCCACCCATATCACTGGATACAAATAATACAATGGTCTATCTGGCATGCCTGGGGTAGATACAGCTTGGCAACTCTTTCTGAAGCCCTGGCTGGCAGCGCTAGCTCCGCGTCTGTGGGGAGGGAGTAACCCTACTTTGGAGTGAGAGAGAAACACATCAGCACGTCACACCCAGCGCCTGGTCTGCAGTGTTGTCAGACTGCCGTAAATCAACACCAGAGCGTGATGTAGCCACAATGCTCGCCTTACGGACCTTTACCGTGGGACGACTTGGAATGGAATGAACATATTGTAGTATCTGACAGCGCTGCATGAACAGCACACGAAACGAGCTCCTATTGGCTCGCGCGGCAACAAATAGAGTGGCTTGAGTAACATGTGGACTGAAAGAGCGAAGGGAGGCTCTTCAGCTTCGAATTTCGTCCAGGGACTCAGATAAAGTTGCCAGACTGTAACTGTGGTGACTCTGTCTCATTTTTCACTACCTTTTACCTTAAAATCCTTTTTACATGGTAAAATTCATTGTTTTAAATGTATGTAATATGACAAAATTCTGGAGTGTCTAATAAACAATTTTGTGTTATCTTTCACAGCAGCTGAAAGTTTTCTCAAGTCTGAAAATTTTTTCGAAAATGTGGGACAATGTCACTTTGACCTGGGATAATTGTATCCATTCTCCTACACTTGTGAATAACCCTTTACGCAAAACAGTGAGACATTGTTTAAAAAATTTTAATATAATTTGTTTTAACAAGTGAAGGACAAACTAAGTAAATATCACAGAATTCAATTAAAATGTTTATTTATTTTTTTTTCAGTTCTGATTATGAAACCAATATGAAATAACTAAATTACAATAAATAAAACTCTTCAAACAATTAAGAACAATAAAAATAATTTTAAATAGTTGTTTAGCTCAGAATAAAAAATTTTTTTTCCTTTTCGATGACTCAGGAGGACTCAGAGGATCAGTTTTTCTCAAAAGACTTTCCTATTTGTATTACAGTTTCTCTCTCTTCTGTGGCTAACACCAGTATTGGCTTCCCATTTCCATGAAGTCAATAATTGTGGGACCATAATCACCGATTTCCAGAATCATACCCAAATATTTAGAATTGTTGTAAACCACACAACAAAATCATTATAATGCACAATTTTTTCATGGAGGGATTGCTGTTGGTTAGCATTTTTTCTCCCTCTGAGTCAGAAAAAGTCTTAGAGATATCTGACTCCAGAAGCAGATTTTATTTGTTTGTGACTTTGTTTTTTGCAGATTTTTTTATTTTGTTTGTGAATCTTTCTTTTTGGAGCCTTTCTGACATTAATGTGATATCTGACATCCTGCTGCTTTTCTCAGCAGTTAAAACTGATTTTCATCCTCCTCTCTCTCAGCTTATTGGAATTCCATAACATTCAGCCACTTTTCTTTGACATAATGTCTTTACATCAGGACATCATCTAAGCTTCCTTCAAACTGTCTTCATTTTAATTTCTTTTTAGTGATGGCTTTCTACTGGAGAAATTTATTTGCATGGCATAACTGATCAGTGGGTATCTGTAAGTGAAAACACAATCAAATGGTTGTTAGAAATTATGTTTAGATAAGTATAAGTAAAGGTTAGATAAAGGTGACTAACCTAACCTCATTTGCAATAAAAAAATATGAAGCTGCTCTGATGAGACTAAGTCACCTCAAATTTATGTTATAAATGACACTTTTCCCTAAACTCAATAAAATAACCTAAAATGCCACTTCATTAGTTTTAATTTACATTGGTTTTTCAAATAAACATCTTAAGGAAATAAAAAATACTTACTTATTTGTTTAAGCTGGTTGTAGCATATTTTACAACACAAAGTTTGTACCACAAAACAATGAAAACAATGTAACAATTGCAGTGCTACCAACTGTGTAAACACTAAATATAACTTGACATTTTCCCACTCAACCAGTGCTTCCATTTATTAGAATAATAGATCTGTTAGTCATTACTGGTATGTTTAAGTGAGATACTGGAGTGATACAGCTTCTTTTGCTTTTTCCTGTCAGATGGGACAAAGTTACCTCAGGGTAGACAAAGTCACACCCCAGTTGATAGTAACTAAGGCATGCTTACATTACACACGCGCCCACACACCTCCCTCTCCACCATGCATGTGGTCAACAGCTGACTGATTTCTCTCTCTGGCAGTTGTGGAACATGAGTTGTATCATGGCCCAAATAATTTTTAGTTATTATTACAATAATATTATAGCAATTTTACAGCAGTTGGATCAAAATTATTTTGTATCTTACAATTATGTCGGGGAGTCATTTTGGAAAATATAATCATGAAAGATGTTTAATTTGAATTAAAGTTTTGTCACATCAAAATAATTGGTGCCTAGAATTACTTTTTAACAATTAATAAATATTCTCAACTGTAGAAAAAGGAGTGCATTACTTGAATGAGACACTACTCACATTCTGAAAAGTTACTATTTCCAAGTGCAATTAGACTTTTTAAGCCAGTTAAGTCCTTTACAAGTATTTTTACGTACTTCAACTAATAAGAAATATTGATATTTTTATTTGATTTTATGTATATTCTATCTGTTTAGTATCTTTTCTATATTTAATCTTCTTCTTCTTTAGTTAACAATCTACAGATTGGTTTATAGCAGTTCTCCACACTGATCTCTGTGCTTTCCGTTTCATCTCCTCAAAGGAATTAATTACAACTTACATCACCAATAATTTGTTTCATATACTGGAGTTTTGGTATTCATCTTCCTCTTTTTCCTTCAATATAAGCTTGTATTATTGTTTTTATCAAATTCTCATGATGCATAGTATGGCCAATAAGTTCAACCTGTTGCTTTACAATATTTTCCCGAATCTATTTTTTTCTCCACCTCTATTCAGAATCTCATCATTACTAACCTTTCCAGTCCATTTTACTTTCAGTAACTTCCTATAACACCACATTTCCATGTCTTCACATTTCCTCTGTTCCAATTGTCCACATATTGCATCCACATAGAGCTATGCTTCATACGTAACTCTTCAGGAATCTCTTGTTTCCAGGACTATTACTGTAGAAGTTAATAATTTTCATTTTCTGTTAAATGGAACTTTCCTGTTAATGGAATGGAGCCTGTCTGATCTTACTAAAAATTTCTTTTACTTTTCCCGTCTTTTGTGATTTTACTTCCTAAGTAGGTGAGCTCTCCAACTTCTTCTATCTTTTTCCCATTCAGCAATATATTCAGACTGGATTGTCTTTATTTACTGCAGACCATCACTTTAGTTTTATTAACATTATTCTTAAAGTTGTACTCTTTGCTCAATTGTATTCAGATATTATTAAGTAATCATAAATATCTATAGACTTCCTTAAACCATTCTTGTGTCTACAAGCCGTTAAAAATAACACACACATTCAACTGAAAAGCATGTCAGATATGTTGGTTTTTACATGTATATTATGTGTGAGTATTCACAAAAAATAATTTTTAAAATGTTCTCTAATTAGTTATAGGACTAAAATAAACGCGGCAATATTCCACCTTTAAGTATTAATTATGTGATTATAGCCCTAACATTTAAACTTCTCGTATATTTGAAACAGCTGATGTGTAGATTATGAATTACAGCGCAGGTAACTTTCATCGTGTTGAACACAGTATTTTATTTCAGGTTTCACACATGGGGATGATATACACCTGCTCTTTAGTAGCCCTGATTTTACTAGAAGTACTGAGTCTGCAGATTTTGTTTTAAGCAATAAAGTATCAAAAGCATGGACTCATTTTGCAAAAACAGGGTAAGCTGCATTCACTTAAGCCAATTTAAAGTAAAAATAACAATAATTATTATTATATCTGAGCGCAGGCTGGCACATTGTAACATTCGAGATTCACAATCTCAACAACTGTGCTGGAGTTATGGAATCGAGTCAAGGACGACTTAATCTGTCTGTCCATCCCTATTGCTTTGGACAATAATACAATGAACTTGTCTGGAATGTCTAGGCTAGATAAGTAACAAAGGCGCGCATGCGCGCGCGCGCACACACACGCACACACACACACAATTTGTGATTCAGCTTCACACACAATATTTAATGCTGTAGTGTAAGCTGTGAAATATGTACTGCACTTCTACAGTTGATAATATAGATTTCTATGATATATACCGGTAATTGAAATTTGATTGTTTTTCTGACTAACGCAGCAGACAAAATGGTAACCACTATAAAGCAGTCTTTTCTGTATTATATAATGCATTTGTGCAGTACACTACACTTTCGTTTATCCGGAATTGATGGGACCAGACCCTTTCCAGATAAACCAAACTGATGGCGAAAATGCCAATATTAGCGATGTTTATCTACCGCTATACAGAAAAGGTGTTTTTTTATTTTCAAGACTTTACTCACACTGTAATAGCCTATTGTACTGTATTTTACAAGTAAATCTTAAGAAAAACAAAATCTATTTCAGAATAATATGCTGTATAAACAAGAAAAAAATTTATTTAGCATTAGACATTATACATACATTATATTAAATTCAGTACAGTACAGTAGTAACATTTCTAAAATTTTACAAGTTTAATTTAGCGAGAAAAAACAATAATGAACACTGTAATAGAATGAGTACGTATGGGTTATAAGCCACACGAGATTTATTTAAAATTTTAACTAGTTTGATTAATCATTATTATTTTTGTGACAAATTGGTTGATGTTGACTTCTCACTGAAAATTAGATCATTCATGATTATCGACGTACTTATTGAAGTTCTGCATGCAAGACTGATTTGAGATGACAATTTACATTTGAAACTGATCAAATCATCTCAATTGCCGCTAAGAGTGTTGCCAACTATTGCGAGCTGTCTCTCTACTCTGAAATTGTCTAGTCTAGTAAAATAAATTTTGTCAACTCCTTTTATCTGTAAATATTATAGTTTATTCTTCGATAAAGTTTACGAATACTTTGAATATTGATTAATTGATAATATTTCATTTTTTACAATACTGGTTGATTTTATGAGACTCTCTTTTGTATTCTCAGGGTTGCTAATCTGATATTCATAACCATCATTCAATGTGGTTGTTTGGTTAACTTATTTCATTTTAAAATGTGTAGGTTCTTTTAGTCTACAAAATACATAACTGGAAGATAAACTCTACTATCATAATTAAGTATCAGGAGAGTGATTACATAACAAAACAAACCTTAATTACTAACATAAAATTGTCAACGGATGTTTGATACCAATATTGGAGGTTAAGCCTGGCACTTCTGAATAATAATCATTTAACTTTAACATACTAATAACTCTTTAACATTCTTAACAAATACCCGTAAGGTACGGTTTAAACATTCACTTATCGTTCATAAAACAATTATCTGATTCATCAGATTGGATAACATGAAATCAGGTAAATGGATATTTCCAGTTAACATGGTTAGACAGTATTAAATATTTTTAACAAACAAAATGAAACAAAACAAATTAATTAGAATACTAATGTTCAGAGTTTTTTTTAAAGTTCGTCATTAATTAACTGATACATTATATCTAGTAATGTTTCTCAGGTCAATTAGGAAAATTATGTTCGACTGTCATTAACTCTTTTCATTAAAAATCGTTTAATTGCTATCGTTATATTCACTGGATTCTTATTCTCCGTATGACAATGTCTCCTTCATTATAAATACTTTTATTTATTAAAACAGTTAACACTTGATATAAGCAAAGTCATTTATCTTTTTTTTTTCTTCTCAAGAATGATTAGATTACTCATTTTAAATAAGGCCCCAAGCCTTATTGTGTTCAATTGATATAAGATCGGTAATTGTAACTGATATTTTTTATCGAAGAAAAGGTCATAATTATTCTAAGCAGTGGCGGCTCGTACAGGGAGGGCAAAAGGGCGCAGCCCTCCCACTAAATTTGCAAATTAAACTTGTCAATAATATAACTATAATGTATAGTATCCTTATTGAAAGATATTTTTGGGGCGACTAATAGCGATCACCCGATGTTTTCGGCATGGTCCCGCAGCCGGACGTTTTCGCTGTCGTCCTCCCTGCATAGGCTGGTCTTGCGGGGAGCGGGGAAAGAGACGTGTACACATGTCTATGCATTTAAATCAGCATCAGCCATTACAGGAGGGGCTCTGCCCCCTTTATGATTTCGCAGCTATTTTCATAGAGAACCGGAGCGTTGTTCAAAACTTCTCTGTTGCTGTTTAAAGTGCATATATTTTCTCTTGTGTTTTATATAGTTTTGATTGTGTTCTTGTACTTTTTGTGTAAACGTAATGTTCTAATAATTTATTCTTTATTAGGCAGTGTATTCTGTGTACGATAGTGTTTTTGTCGAACCTTGCGTAGGCCTACATAAACGTATAACTTATTCTGTGTAGGCCTGAGCCTGTGTGTTCTGTGCGTATTTGTTAGAAACGATTAAAATGGCTATGAATTCAGTAAGTAATATTAAACATTTGATTATTTCAAATTCACTTACTTACAAAAATAAAATAGAACTAAAAAAAATTATGGCCACCAAAACTGAATTTAGATATTACACAACAAAATTATAAAACGGACAGACCAGCATCAAGTAAAATAAACTACACAAGAAAATTTAATAGAAACTGTTACTTACATGCTGATTGGATATGTGGATGTGAGGTGATGAATTCCTTTTTTGTTATGTATGTTTGGTGATGAACCTAAACAGTGATTCAGTCTGGACTGAAAATGGAATTAAGGACTTGAAACATTTTGGAGAAAAAATTAAAAAACATAAAATTAGTGAAACTCATATGAACAATTGTATTGAATATTCATGTTAGGAAAAGTCAATATTAGTTGCCAGTTAGACAGTGCATATAGATTAAAAATTAAACAGCATAATGAAGAAGTCTCTAAGAACAGATACATCCTAAGTAAGTTAATTGACTGTGTAAAGTTTTGTGGAATATTTGAACTAGCCTTAAGGGGACATGATGAAACAAACACATCTGAGAATTCAGGTATTTTTAGGGGCTTAATAAATTTAATGGCAGGCCTAGATAGCCCTTAAGAGAGCATATTGAAAAAGCAAACAATAGGGTTTTCGTTGGTCTTTCTAAAACAATTCAAAATGAAATTTTGGATTCTATTTATGCAGTGTGCATAGGACTAATAAAAAAAGAAATAAATGAAACTGACTACATTTCAATTGAAGCAGATGAAACCACGGATTGTGCCACTCTGTCAAAATTGTGTTAGTTGTGAGGTATGAATTGAATGGAAAATTATATGAGAGATTTATCAGTTTTGTGAGTCCACAAGATCACTCCGCTGAAGGTATTAGTAACACTATTTTTGAAGAATTAGCAAAATTAGAACTTGATATGATGCCTAGTAAAATTATTGCACAAAGTTACGATGGGGCAGCAGTAATGAGTGGAAAACATAACGGTGTTCAAGCAAAAGTTAAAGCTGTGTACAAGAATGCCCAGTATATACACTGCTATGCCCATCAACTAAACTTAATTATTGAGCACGCTGCATCACAAAACAAGCAAGTAAAAATATTTTTCTGTAATTTAGATGGCTTTACAACATTTTTTTCAAGATCTTCCAAGCGAACTGCCATACTTGATGAAGTAGTAAAGAAATGTCTCCCAAAATGTTCTAATACCAGGTGGAATTTTAAATCCCGTTGTGTGACAACAGTATTTATTCATAAAAATGACATTTCCGCTGTTCTTGAAAAAATCATAGATGATGACGAGAGTGACAAGTCCACTGTTCAGAAAGTACTAGGACTGAAATAAAAAATTAAATTAAATAATGATGAGTTTAATTTTTGGTTAACATTTTTCAACAAAATTATGCCAGCCTGTGACATTTTGTTTAATCAATTACAGCAAGTAGAAATTGACAGTATTAAAACACACCAGTATGTTGCCTCATTCAAGTCACACATTCAAAACGTTAGAGATTATATTGATTTTGATGCCAATCTGTCTGCAACAAATGATTTTGGAGAATCATCACATAATCCAAAAAGGTCACGTTTTGATGAAAGCAAGAAGACTGCAGCTAAAGAAGTTTGTGACATAATAGTTACCAACATAGAAGACAGATTTTTATTTTCAGGCCATTTAGCAATAGGAGTTTTGTTGCAACCAACCCTGTTTTCTAAACATCAGCTTATCTTTCCAGAAACACAATTACAAATTGCCGCTAAACAATTTAATTTAAATGAAACTGCATTAAGACACGAACTGGTAGTTCTATACAGCAGGCTTGACTTCACAAAGGCAACTGGCGCATTGGTTCTACTCAATTTTGTATATGAAAACAATCTAGTTACTGTTTTTCCCGAACTGGTAAAACTATTAAAAATTATTTGTACAATCCCTATGACTACAGCAGAAAGTGAACAATGTTTCTCAACTCTCAAACGCATTAAAACATTTATACGTAATACATTGAAAAAGGACAGACTAAGTGCTCTGGGAATGTGTTCAATAGAAAAAAAAATGTTAGAAATAACTCCTAACTTCAATGAATTAGTTATTGACCATTTTGCCAAACAAAAGGAGAGGAGAATGTATTTCATGTTCAAGCAAATAAACTAATCCAAGGTAGGGAACAAATATATTTTATTTAGTAATGCATGCATTTAATAATATAATTTATTAAATATTTAAGTTTAGGAACGTGAACTGCTTAGGGTTAATAATTTCAGTTTCAAACACTGTATAAATATTGGTAGTTTGCAAGGTAGGTTTTTGATATTAACAATAATTTTAGTAATGAAGCAAAAGATTCAATTTTACAATTATTTGATGATAATAGCAATAATTTAGTTTCTACTGGTGACTTTTTTTACATAATATATGGGTACAACTAAATTTTACCCCCCCAGTCAAAAACATTACCACCCGCCACTGATTCTAAGTATTAAATAATTGTCACTGTACTTGCGTTCAGTGCCTTTTTCTTTATTGGCACTATTAACTTTTTATTAACAATAAATACACTGCCTATCCGCATATACTCCGATAAAGTTCACTTGAAAAAATCAAATCGACTTTGTTTACAATCGGTATAACCCCACTTTCACTTTTTTAGGTTAACGTTCCCTAATCAGCTGGTCGGTTCTTCTTCAAATTGCTCACCGGAGTAGCATGGCTTTTCCGTCAGAGTACTGTAATTGAATGTGTTCTCTTCGGTTTCCGAACTGGCGTCTAATGTTTAATGATGACTTCTGATTGGTCAATTTTATTAATTTTCGTGACCCTTCGGTATACCTCGGCAAAACAGACACTTTCAGCGCGTCTTTTGACAGGTTTTGATATTACAAGAAATTGGTTTACAAGGGGACGCTCTAGGGCTGGCAAAATATCAAATCTTTATAATTAACATTATTCCCTTATTTTTCCTCTAATTAACAATTCATTATTACCATCGTTCAGGATTTTCTGAGACCCATAATTTGGATCCCCACACCATATGGGTTTGATCCTTATTAACGGAATTAAATTTACTAATATCTTTTATTAACTTTTTACATAATATAATGTTCATTTTAGTTATTTATATTATTAAATTTCAATAAACCTTGAATATTCCTCGCTTTTAGTCGAGTATGAACTTTTTACAATCATTTAGAAGGTTGTATTTTGATAACAATTGTTTTTTGCTGTTCAGGCCTAACTCAATATTGTTCACTATGTTTTAATTACAATTTTCCATTATTATTACTTACTTCTACTGCAACCTTGTTTCTCCTAATTGTTGTCTACAACTTCTTATACTTCTTATCACCATTACAATATCATTTATGGCATAAGAGCATACTTATTTCTAATTAACTTTACAAATACATTGATTAGGCATCTTGGCCTATGACACTATCAATTAGTGTTACTTATTGTCTTTTAATAGTTATTTTCTAACAATTGCTATTATGTTACAATTACTTTGAGGGAATCCTCACCACTTATGGTTACCGCAGTTTTCTTGGTACTCCTTGTCTTCGTTGTTTTTTAATCTTTTTAATCAACCATAGTTTCTTCACTATTGGTTGTGACATGAGTCATCTTTATTATAACTTATATAGTTGTTTTTTAAGTCCTTATCTTTGACAGACATACTTATTATAGTTATTATTAAGTTTTACAATTCTTTGGTTTGCATTGGGATATTCCCCTTGCTGTCAATTCCTTAATACCTCTTACATCTAGTGTCACATGACAAGTGTATTTAAATTACATTATTATGGCTTAACTTTGTGATAATAATTATCGTTTTACATTATGTTAGTCATAGTATATCTCTTTGATGATACTGATATCACCCTCTTTCTCTCTTATTAGTTTTTCTACATGTTTTTTTTAGAATAGTTAGTTGCTAAATTCCATTCTGTCTACTTTAGTCAGTTTATTTACTCTAATTATAACACAAATCTTCCTTTGGGTAATTAATCTTGTCACTGGTGTGACCCTTATAACATCTATTATAATCTACAGTACCAGAGATTATGGTTTAACAATGTTTTTATCTATTAATTCTTGTCATTATATGTGAAAAGTACTTGGAGTTAGGTTATGTGTGTCCCCACTCTTACATACAACAATGGGTTGACTTTGAGTTTAGTTTCTACACATTTCACACCATTATTTAAATGTATTAATACTAATAACTACTATTTATATTTTGGTAATTGTTTTCTCGTTACTTTAGTATTATTTTTATAACATGATAGTCAGTATACATAATAGTTTTATAACATATTTTTATAACAGTGACTATCAGTTTCCTTCTGATATCACTGTTTCTATAAAACTTACACCACTAGTAGACAAGATTCAATATTGTTGTGATCCTTTATACTTTCTTAAATCATACTAACATAAGTTTTACTCCCACTCTCCTATTAGTGGTTACTTTATTCATTTATATTAGATTTGTGGTCATAGTCAGGTCACCTAATATAGTCTGTCAATGTTTTGGCTTTCTTTAATAGTCTCTCATTATGTATTTCACTTGCCTTCTTTTATCTGTCTCATAGTTGTACTTCTTCTGTTGTAGATATTGTGAGATGTCTTGTCTCTTCATTTGTTTCTCTGTTTATTGAATTTTATTGTTGATTCATTCACTTCTTTTCATTTTTATTGTCTATGTTTCTTGTTTGCTCACTGACCTAATCTATTGGGTCACTGGGTTAATCACATTTTAATAATTTTCTTTCTTGTTTTAGTTTTCATTACTACCTTTATTCTTTATTTGTAGGTTCATTCTTTAATTATTATTTCTTTAAATGATTTTAATACTTATTGCACAGCTCTTGATCCTTGGTAGGTGTTGTGTCATGTCATTGTCATGTTATTGTTTCTAAAATTATGTTCAAAAGTGTGGTGATGATATGTATCATTGCAACACACATACATGAATGATCAAAGTCTTTACTTTTTTAAAAAGTCCATTATTTTTTCTGCTTTAGCGATGTTTCTCTCTTCTTAACTGTATGGTCACAGAGTCTTTTTAGAAGTGACAGTTCTGCTGGGTTTGTCTCGCTTTGACGTTCAAAATAATTTAATAATTTGTCCAACATTGAAGTAGCCTCTGAATGGTTGATTGCCATTGCTACGTCGTCCGCATCAACATCTCATCGGAACTTGAATCTTCGTTGTTTGATTTTTTAGAACACTCAGTGACGATCTCTTCCTCAGAAAGGAATTGATGCTCGGGATCATATTGGTCTACACCTACATTTAACCACTCGGATACTTCTTCCTCATTGAATTTATAACAAAACAGGTTGTTTTTAGTACAAATCATATCTTAAAATTCACTGGTAAAGTCGTTAAACAAATTATTTTGAAAACTCATTCCAGATAAGCCTGAATTCTGGATAAACAAAGGCCAGATAAACGGGAGTGTAGTGTATACTCATGATATAGACAGTTTCAAATATTTTAGTCTAATAGACTACATTGTTTTATCTATAATTTGGATAGAGTAACAAAAATGAAAGTAACATTTAAGATCCAGTATTCCTAATTACTGAATTCATGTAGTATTCAACGGAGCTAATGCACTATTGTTCATTAAAATATCTCGTAATTTCTTCTTCTAGTACTTCCATAACTAAGTTTAATAGACTCCAAACTACTTCTGTATGTGTTTGCTGTAACAACAAAACATGTAGAACTCTATAGCACTATTTTTAGTACTTTAATAGAACTTTAGTAGCGCAGTTGATAAAAAATACGAAAAATGTTTGCGTTCAGTTTGTATAACACAGTTCAATGAATTTTTGAATGAAACAGATTTCTTTTTACTTACAGAAATCCAAACTACCCGGGAGTGGAAACAGAATGGGTACCATCTAAAGCAGATAAACTTTGCTATCTTGATATAGGAAAAGACTGGAAAATGGTTAATGGGCGAATTTCAAGTGATTGAGTGAAGTTTTGGGAAGAAATTTTTGATAGATTTTGAAATGAAGTTACCTAAGTCAAATAATAAGCCTAAAGATTGCATGTATTGGTCGCACACACACGTCCAATATTTTTTTTAGAATTGTGTTTACAATGACATATTCATAAAACAATATATTAGAAATATCAGTCTTTAAAAAAATATTTATAAAAAATTGTCCATGATTATAAAAATACAAAGATAAAATGGTCTTTTAGAGTAATGCTTGAAATAATTCTTACATGCGATGGAATGGCGCCAAAATGACTTTCAGTGCAGATTATTTTATTAACTAAATTATTATATTTAGCACTGTTTTATTTATTTAGGTTACATTTTATATAATCTACTGAAAACTACATACTGTATGTATTTCACCCTTACATTTCTCCAAATTGAAATTGATATTATCTAAATGATTACAGTATTAAAGTATAAAATGATAGATTATTCAGTATATTAAATATGAAACGTACCTATAAAAATGTGAGCTGCACACACATACCATATAAATTAAAATACACATTTTAAACAAATTTATTTTCACTGCATTTATTTTACACTATACAAAGTATCTTTATTTAGTCATGCCCAAGTATTTGCTATTAAGTACATTTTAAAACACTTGAAATAACTAAAATACAGATAATACTTCATTTGCACTTCGTCATATTGCCACAGGGCAGATCCCTGAAGTGACGTAAAGTATGAGGAAAATCTCTGATAGCAGTCCCTGAGTCAGTTCCTCCTATACAACATACTGGAATATTTTGAAGGTGTCATTTGTAAAAAAAATCAGTAACAAAAATCAGTTTTCACAAGAAGATTATATATATATATATATATATATATATATATATATTGTAACGTAACAGAGTTGAGGTCCCCCACGTTACATAAAAAATTGAATTGACTATGGTCAAGGACCATATCCTGAATTAAGGTTGCTCAGTAGTTAATGCATCTGAGAAGTACCTCAAGTCAAAAGAGGCAATAATTAATGTTGAATATAAAAAACCATACCAATTAATAGTTAAATATAATAAATTATGCTTGTTTTTATACTGTAACATGTTAATGTTCACAGAAAATTTATGTTATGTTTTGAGTATGGTAAGAATGAACTGATGTTGTTTAATACGAATACTTCATCAATGATTATGTTTGTATTTATGTTAAATTTGTCTTTAGACAATCAAGTATAGTTACCTGTATTAGGCATTATAGTAAGTTTTAAGTATTGTATAAATTTGAATAATGCTGTTGTTTTAATTAAGCTTTGTAAACTTGGCCAGGAGGGCAATCAGTGTTCAATGTTTGACAAGTAGTTCTAATAATTATATTGTAAACTAAGGAAGGGTTCCAGGACCAGTTAATTAATGTAATAAAGTAAACACCAGGAAATTAAAATTAATGTAATTAACCATTAACCAATAATTAATTGTACAGTAGGTCAGGTAAAAGAAAATTAAGTTAAAAAACCAATCAATGTTATAACAGTTTAAGAAAACCTATAGGCCTAAATTTCATATTTGTGAAAGGAAATTAATACCTTTTAAAGAAGTCCAGTCCAATGAAACTATGGTAAAACATTTACTGTTTAAGAAGGAAGGTTAGGTGAGAATTTGAGGTAATTTAGTATTATTTCAGACATGGAGTATTTTATTGAAAAGAGTAGTAATATTCTATAATTCTGGCTCTAGGATATCTGATTTCACCCAATGACAGGAAAAAGTGGTTGTTAAGGCAACTAAAATGTACATGAGTTGTTTATATTGATTCATTCGTTCTAATTGTTACAAGCTATTAAGTTGAGATGGGCAGATACATTTAAAAAAATGAATAATAAATTCTGAAGAAAATATAAGTCAAAATTAAAAAACCATCTTTGAAACCTATTTCTATCATAATACTGATGAGTAATAAAACTAAATAGACTTCCAAATTATAATTGAATACAAGTAAAAAGAGTTGAAAACCCCTCACCTCATTCACCAGAATAATTCCACTGGATTCGGTATTAAAACGATTTCCCCTATAACCAGAAGATCAGTTAAGAGAATTAAAGTCCGAAACTAACGGAATTATTGAAAAGACAAGAAGACCTCGTTTGGCATAGTTAACCTTCACTGGCAGAAGAAGCTGGGATACGATTTTCATTTCACCGAGACCGACAACTATCAAGATCATAGTAGAAGAACAGCGGCCAGAAGAATTCCTGAGAACTTCCCAGTATACTCCACAATCAATTTTATTAAGGGCCAGAACACTTTTACTGGATGAAGACGATTTAAGCTGAATCTTGTCAACTGTTTACAGACGTCCACAGCCAGTCGGAGTTTTCGTCGACTTGGTAAAAAAACAACCTATTTTAAATTCAATATATTGTAACGGTACATAACCCGGTCCCAATAAAGTAAATCATGAGAATAAAAGTCAGAAATGGGTAAAACTAAAGCTCGCTCAAAATTTAATTATATCACTCAACATAATAAACAATTCGAGTGGTATATAGTGCGAAGTGAGTTCTAGTGTACCCATTGAGGTGAAAAACCAAAGTGAAATTAATGTATTACTAAACTGTGCTGTATGTTTTGGATAGGATAAAACTATGGAAGTAGTATGTAATAATACTAATTGATTTTTGTGATTTTATTTATTTATTGTAATTTATATTGTATGAACCACAATTTGTTATACCCAAGTTAATATTATATTGTTTCAAATAATTATGTTAGATTGTAAGAAAACCCAGGGTTAATTTTAAAAGACATAAAAATTTTAACTACCAAAGATAATATAAAATTAAAATAATCCTATGAAGGAAATGACAACAGGAAGTAGTACCGGGTATGAACACTATTCGAGACTAAATAAATAATATATAAATTTATTTAATGATAATAAAATGATAAAATATTTATATACAATGTCATAAAAAAATTAACCAAAACATATTATGTGAATTAAATTAGTAAATAAACCGGAATGGAAGGGAATTATTTTTCCATAAATAAAATATAAATTTATAATAATCACAAACTGCCTACATAATAAAAATACTATGTGTTACTAAGAGTGATGAAAAATAACAAGTATTGTTAAGAAGATATAAAAATTTTGAACTAAACCGGAGAGTTGAAGAAACGATGCGACAAAAATTATAAAAAATAACCTTTTTTGGACGTTGGAGGAGGCGAAATTCACGCAAGAGTAATAAACAAAGTGAATACTAACTAATTATACCTGAGGAATCCAAATTAAATGGTGTTATACATTAAAAACCAGTGGATGAAACCATTCTGAGGATCCAATATAGTTCGGCCTACTTCTAGTAGACAATCAGAAAATACTCTAAACGAAAAGGAAATAATAACGCAAGACGTACCTCATCACAGAATAAAACTTCAATCCAGTAAGGACAACATGGAGCGAGGTAATATAAACATTTTTCGTAATAAGTCCAGAAGAAAACTCGTTTTTTAACAGTGAAATAGAACAAAAAATATTCATTTTACAATATGTTTCTTTCAAAAGTAAACAAATACATGCTGCTCTCTTACGGCAATCCCGGAAACTACGTAATATTTGAAAAAATAAACAAAATTATTTATTAATTTTTGATATTTGTAAAGCGTAGCAATTAGCCATTTCTGACACTCTCACAACACAAAGAATTCACCCTGAACCCTGGGGAATTACTAAGAATTATGTAATAACTGATGTATTTTATTATAGCGTAATATTGGTTAAATAACAACATATATGTTTTGTTCCTTAGACAGATCTATGTTTACTCGGTAAAGTCGAGATGATGTTTTTTTTTTTTTAAAGATTAATTGTGATACCTATATTTTGGTGGCTGGAGACAAAAGTCAATAATCAATAAAGCAATATTATTGAAAATTAATATTGAATTATAACGTGTTATAATTTATTGTAGTGGGTAGTTAATGAAAATTTCAGCACAACATACAGAAAAAATCGTCACAACAGAGGGGCAATAATGATACTTACTCTCTCTTCTGTATAAGGCTGAACAAATTACCTCCTTGACCCCAAATCACACACTCTCGATTTCTTTTAGATTGAGTAAAACAAGATAAACAAAATCCTTTATTTATACCGTTTAAAACGTCAGTTAGTATAATTCAAAAGTGACGCATACTACTTAAGGTGTATCATAAAAATCTACAAGACCACATCATAAAAGTAGAACGTTACAGAAATGGCGCTCAACGTAAAAGGGCGGTAATTAGAAAAGAATTTTGATATTTAATAAAAAATATACCAAAAAATCTAATTATCGTTGGCAGTTATGAGAAAACAAGAAATGCCTAATACCCGAGGAAAATCGAAGAAGAGGGCAGAAGAAAAGGAGATTGAAGAAGGTGGACAGGAACAAGAAATAGAGTTAGTCACGGACAGTGAAATGGACCAACAGACAAGTGATACAGAAGAAACCGAAGTAGTTATGGATACGGAAAAGGAAATAGTGGAAGAGGATGCCCAAGGGGACCAACCAGACAAAGTGGTGGCCAGAGAAGAACCTAATTGGCAAGATCTGATGAAATTTATGGCAGAACAATTTAAGGAACAGAATAAACAAACTAATGAACAATTTAAGAAACAGGAGGAAAAATTTGACAAAATAGATGAAAATTTTAGAAAACAGGAGGAAGCCTTGAAACAAACCAATGAAGAAAATAAGGAGAATTTTAAGAAACAGGAGGAAAACTTAAAACAAACCATGAATGAACAATACCATGAACTGAAGGAAGCGGTTGAAGGGCAAAGAGAAGAGATGAATGCAAAATTTGAAGAGAATAAAGAAAGTTTAAAACAATTTGAGTGTAAAATGGAGAATTTCAATAAGGAGATATGGGAAACTTTCGGAGAGAAGTTTGAAAATGTTAATACGCGTGTCCAAAAAGCAGATACATACAAAGAGGAGACAAATAAACAAATGGACCATAGTTCCAATAATTTGGATGAAACATTGGACAGCACTTCAGAAGGTATTAAAGTAAGTACGAATACAGAAGAGAGGAGGAAGGAAATAGAAATTACAGAATACCAAGGTGTAATGCCATCTGAAAATAAAAATAGCCACAACAAAAAGGATGTTCAAACCGTGGAAAAGAAGACCAAGGAAATAATAAAAACAAGTAGAAAGAAAATAATAAATACCAAGGAAGAATGGGAGATGATTACAGGTGGATTAATTAATGTATTCAACCTTCCAATTAACGAGCAGAGGGAGTTAATTAAGTTTACATCACAGTTAAAGGTGTCAACGATGGAAGTGTATCAGACAATATCTTCAAGACGGAAGACAACATGCAAATATTGGGCAAATAATCCAGAGTTAAAAGGGAATGAAATGAGATTAAAAATGAGCAACTATGTTATATTAGAGGAGGTACAATACTTATTAGTTAAAAAGGAACGAATTATGACGGAAGACCGGTACTTAAGTGAAAGTTTCATAGCAGCAAAATGGGAGAGCCGGATGGTAAGAAGATTATCAAGGAGAGAATTAATTACGAACACCCCAGCAATCCGAGAACATGGAGTACCTGAAATAATGGACCACGGTTAAACAGACTCCAAACAAACCAGAAAAAGGGACGGATTTTATGGATACAGGACCAAGCAACCCATTGTAAATAAAACCCCAAAATTCTAAAAGTACGTAAGGACAACTTACTCAAGGTATTTCGAACAACATAATTTAAAATGAAGAGACTAAAACCCCAAAATTCAAAAAGTGTGTAAGTACAACTTACTTAAGATATTTTGCAATCATTAGAATTAATAAAAAGCATGTAAGGACATCTTACTCAATTTATTTAGAAACATATAATTTAAAATAAAAAGACAAAACACTAAGAAAATGTAAGAACAGATTATATAATTTAATTATAAATAACTGATTTAAACTGAAATAATAGGAAAAATAATATTTTTATGGTAACAAAAGAAGAATAAATAAATAAACAATTGATGGTAATGTGCTCAGATAAGAAGAATCAAGATTAATTTAATGACTCCAATGAAACTGAAGGAGGATGATAATTAATACAATAATTAGAATTTCTCGGAATTGAAGATTATATAAGAAGAAATGATACGGAGAAATATGTCACAAGAAGTAAAGTCAAAAGAATTTTAACATAAGGCCTATCAATAATGTTATATGCTATTAATTAATGGAAAAGAAGAAGGAATCAAGGAGAAGAAGAAATATATAAATAAATACAAACAGCTACAGTATGAAGAATCCCAAAAGTGTTTGGTACTAGTCGCTAATTGACTACTACTTATAATTTTTTTATTTTTATGTATTGACCGTAGAAATGTTCCGGCAATAATTTTTATGAGCAGGGATGATGTTCCCATGGTCTCAGAAGGTGTAAGGATGGACAGCGGTGTATGGACCCAGAGTGGCCACCTGACTGGAACCACCGCACAAGATAGGGAAAAATGTTAGGGAAATTGAATATTTAAGGGATAATAATTATAAAATAGCTGAAAGGAGTGATATTAGATTCCAGAAGTATAAATGAAGAAAATAGAAGGAAGATAGCAGACCGAAGCTTAATTGATAAAGCGAATTTATAGAAGCAAATAGAAATGAGTGTTGAAACAATTTTAATATGATTAGTGTGACCAGTCCTTATCAAATAAAATGTGGAAGTACCACTAACCCCGAGAAATAATTGATGAGTTTGCCTCCAAGAGAGAGAGAGAGTAAAGTAAGAAAATAGCAATTACCACCAGTCGGAATTATCAGAGAGTATAATCAGTCGGAAATGAAACACTATTATGAAAAAAAAGTCAAGACTATTAGACGATTTGAACCAATCAACAATTTATTTCTATCAACAAGTTGAACTAAAATAAATTTGTTCTAGTGGGGGGGCTTTATGTAACGGTACATAACCCGGTCCCAATAAAGTAAATCATGAGAATAAAAGTCAGAAATGGGTAAAACTAAAGCTCGCTCAAAATTTAATTATATCACTCAACATAATAAACAATTCGAGTGGTATATAGTGCGAAGTGAGTTCTAGTGTACCCATTGAGGTGAAAAACCAAAGTGAAATTAATGTATTACTAAACTGTGCTGTATGTTTTGGATAGGATAAAACTATGGAAGTAGTATGTAATAATACTAATTGATTTTTGTGATTTTATTTATTTATTGTAATTTATATTGTATGAACCACAATTTGTTATACCCAAGTTAATATTATATTGTTTCAAATAATTATGTTAGATTGTAAGAAAACCCAGGGTTAATTTTAAAAGACATAAAAATTTTAACTACCAAAGATAATATAAAATTAAAATAATCCTATGAAGGAAATGACAACAGGAAGTAGTACTGGGTATGAACACTATTCGAGACTAAATAAATAATATATAAATTTATTTAATGATAATAAAATGATAAAATATTTATATACAATGTCATAAAAAAATTAACCAAAACATATTATGTGAATTAAATTAGTAAATAAACCGGAATGGAAGGGAATTATTTTTCCATAAATAAAATATAAATTTATAATAATCACAAACTGCCTACATAATAAAAATACTACGTGTTACTAAGAGTGATGAAAAATAACAAGTATTGTTAAGGAGATATAAAAATTTTGAACTAAACCGGAGAGTTGAAGAAACGATGCGACAAAAATTATAAAAAATAACCTTTTTTGGACGTTGGAGGAGGCGAAATTCACGCAAGAGTAATAAACAAAGTGAATACTAACTAATTATACCTGAGGAATCCAAATTAAATGGTGTTATACATTAAAAACCAGTGGATGAAACCATTCTGAGGATCCAATATAGTTCGGCCTACTTCTAGTAGACAATCAGAAAATACTCTAAACGAAAAGGAAATAATAACGCAAGACGTACCTCATCACAGAATAAAACTTCAATCCAGTAAGGACAACACGGAGCGAGGTAATATAAACATTTTTCGTAATAAGTCCAGAAGAAAACTCGTTTTTTAACAGTGAAATAGAACAAAAAATATTCATTTTATCATATGTTTCTTTCAAAAGTAAACAAATACATGCTGCTCTCTTACAGCAATTCCGGAAACTACGTAATATTTGAAAAAATAAACAAAATTATTTATTAATTTTTGATATTTGTAAAGCGTAGCAATTAGCCATTTCTGACACTCTCACAACACAAAGAATTCACCCTGAACCCTGGGGAATTACTAAGAATTATGTAATAACTGATGTATTTTATTATAGCGTAATATTGGTTAAATAACAACATATATGTTTTGTTCCTTAGACAGATCTATGTTTACTCGGTAAAGTCGAGATGATGTTTTTTTTTTTTAAAAGATTAATTGTGATACCTATATTTTGGTGGCTGGAGACAAAAGTCAATAATCAATAAAGCAATATTATTGAAAATTAATATTGAATTATAACGTGTTATAATTTATTGTAGTGGGTAGTTAATGAAAATTTCAGCACAACATACAGAAAAAATCGTCACAACAGAGGGGCAATAATGATACTTACTCTCTCTTCTGTATAAGGCTGAACAAATTACCTCCTTGACCCCAAATCACACACTCTCGATTTCTTTTAGATTGAGTAAAACAAGATAAACAAAATCCTTTATTTATACCGTTTAAAACGTCAGTTAGTATAATTCAAAAGTGACGCATACTACTTAAGCTGTATCATAAAAATCTACAAGACCACATCATAAAAGTAGAACGTTACAATATTTAGAGTTAATAATTTTGTTTTGTAATACTTGAGTAACCTTAATTGTGCATTTTACCTGGCCTTACTAATGGTTCCAAGAACCTTACGAACCCTGGGATAAGAACTATTTATTGTTATTTTTCATTTGTATAAGTCAATGGAATTTGATTAATTGACAATCGATACATTTTTGTGTGATCGATTTGATTATATTATTATTTTGGAGATAACGGGGACTGTGAATTAATAGATAAAATTAATAAAGGATCTTTATTGTATGAGATAATGTTTGAAGTTATTGCAGAATAGATACTATATGTAGTGGGTGGAATAATTTACAATAAAAGGTTGATTTAAACCCGATGAACAGCTAACCTAGAAACACGATTATTGCAAATAACAGCGCCAAGTGCTTACAGCTGGTGGAACGGGAGATCGCTGAACTAGCGTGTTTTCAGTGCAAAATTTGATTAGAATTTCCTAACGTCGAGTGACTAGGGTTGACAAGAATATTCATTACATTCAGTTAATACACTATATATGTCGTTAATATTACCCAACTACTGAATACTAAGTTAAACCTATATCGTAGTACGATTATAAGTTAAAAGAACATTATTATAATTATATTTGTCTAATAATATATTTTCAGGAGGTTTCATCGGTCACAACCGAATAGATATATTTATTAATAACACATTAATTAAGACAGGTAACAACATTTTAATTGTTACAAATTGTCACCTTCAACGAGGATTATAACAAATTGGCACATACCAACGTGGAGCTTGATTGAACCCCAGTACACACACTCACATACTTGTAAACGTTGTATTACAAATTGGAACCCAACAGTGGTGCTTTCACACATCTTCATATAAGTAAATAAAATATCGTAACTCGTTTAGTTACAAATTGACGACTCCAACGTGGGGCTGAATTAAAAAGTACTCATTATAACACACGTTAGTTACAAATTGGCTAGCCCAAACAGTGGGGCTTTGGATTAAAAAGGAAGATCAGAATTCAGAAATTGTAAAGTTGTTACAATATATGTTATGTAACGTGACAGAAGATAGCAAGATTTGCAAGTTCAAATGAATGAAGAAAAGCTGTAAAGTGAAAAGCTAATAAACCGAATTAGGGAAAGTAAAATATTCCAGGGATATAACACTAGTAGAAAAGAAAAAGAAAAGAGAATATCAGATCAAGAATAATGAAATATGAAGTAAATAAATGGCAAGCAGAAGATAATTTAATTGACAATTTCAGCAAAACAACAACATTATTTTGTGAAATAATCAATTTTGGTGGTGAGGCATTATGTAACGTGACAGAAGATAGCAAGATTTGCAAGTTCAAATGAATGAAGAAAAGCTGTAAACAGAAGAGCTAATAAACCGAATTAATAGAACAAGACCAATAAACTAAATCTGACACAGGCAAAGACGATGACTATGATAAATACCCAATAGATTGGAAAAGTGATAAAAGAATATAGTTAACATAATGAGTCCAAATTCCCTATTTCAGAAAGAATTATCATAAATATTACCAGTAATAAAAGTACAAAGTTGAATTGTGAAATAAAAATAGTGTAAGTAAACATTAGATAATTGAATGTGAAAATCAAAGATAAGACCAAACATAATAATAATAATAACGGAATAGTGTCGATAAAATAAAGACACAATGTTATAAAGTGAAATAAGCTAGTGATAATTGAGAAAGAAAAGTGATGCGAGTATTATAATTGCTAATAAACCATGAATAAGACCCAGAGATAATAAACAAACTATATGTTACCAGAAATAATTATAAAAATGAAATGTTTATCATCAGTATAAAAGAAATGTTGTTTAAATATAAAATACTGATAATTCCTTAAAGGTTTCAAGGAAGAATTATGTTATGTTATAAGGATAGTAAATAATCCAGTGTTATATTTCAGTTATTTGTATTAAGGGATTTCGATTTCAGAACTATTAAGCTTAATGGCAAACCCATAATCTGTTACACTAAGCAGAGGTAAAGAGAATTATGTACTGTATACTGTAAGTATATTCAATATAAAATACTAATACTCACCTAATGTTCAATTTCTATTATGTTTTGTTATGATTATAATTAATCATATGTAATATTCCAATTAATGAGTAACAGGACCAGAGAAAAGATATGTTCAATATTGGGTACTGGCATTGGCCTAAAATGTTTTTAAAAAGAGTTATGTTATATTGTATAATGATTATAGCTAAATAAATGTTATAGTTTAGTTAATTGTATTATGGTAATTATGTTTAAAACACTTAAAATTAACAATCTTAACATAATCAGTTGTAATGAATGAAGATAAAGAGAATTATTTATTCTAGGCTTTAGGCCTATATTTGGGAACAAGAAAATTGTAAAAATTTAATACCAAACCCATAACAATTTATGAAATAATGCATGTAATCCTGTTAGGTTTAACAGTAAGAGTATGGAAAACAAAAATGGATATAAAATAATTAGTTTAGAGTTAATTTACAAAAGAAAACCAAATGTTAAAAGTATGGATTTGTTATTAGTTGAAGAAAAATAGTCATGAAGGATATCAAATTAATGTGTAGGGGAAAAGCAATACAATGATGTTATTATATTTAGTATTACAGTTAGTATAAGGAAATTATGTTAATTTAAAAGATTTTAGTAATTTTGTATAGAAGAACAATAGCCATGTTTAACAATATTCCCAAATTGTCAACCAATGAGAAGGAGTGTTTGGACCTTAGCAACCAAAATAGCTAGTAAATAAATTCATTAGTCTAATATTAACTTTTGATGAGTACAGACTGGAAAAAACTGCAGACCATTGGAGAAGAGAAAAATATTTAATATATAAATAAGTGATGGAATATTGTACCAGAACGCTGAACAATAAATAATAACCACATTGATTAAATACCAAAAGAATAACCTCATTAATCCATAATTCATTTCTGAGGAGTACAAATTAGAACAACAGCAGACCACTGGAGAAGAGAGGAAATATCTAATGTATAAAATGATTGATGGAAGACTGGACCAAAATGATGAACAATAAATTATAACCATTTTGAAAATTTTAACTACCAAAAGAAGATCGGAGTACGGTATCTAATTGATCAAAGGAAAAAGACCTGTACCTAAAGCAATCCTATTAAGACTGAAAATAAAGAGAATTGCTAAGTATAATTTAAATTCAACTGTCACATCAACACGAAAAATAAATATAAGTGAACCCCACTATTAATACTAATTATCGCTCACTGATCAAACACTTGAACTCCTTATTATTTAATGAACACTTAGAACTGAAAAGTAATCTCACTGTTATAATAATTACTTATACGAAGAAACTTTAAGATTAAATATTAGTTAACAACAATTAACCTACAAACACATTTTCAATAAATATAGGTTATAACTAATTGTAATTATTTCACAACTTGTATAATATTTGTGTGTTGCATGTAAAATTTTGTACTTTTATTAGTATATTTAATGACATTTTCTGTAGCCTCAAGAACTTCACGACCTGAGATATTAATACAATATAAACAAGAGAAACTCCCATCTTGGAACACAATAGCCAACTGCGAATAATTAAACACGCCAGCACAGATTTCGTGATATATTTTGGAAGGATTTATAATATAAAAACGGAACATAAGAATTGCTAATAAAAAATATTATTGAACTTCTCACTGTATGTTTGATTTTTTTATAATCTTTACGATAATTTGAGTTTTATTTCTAACATAATAAACATTAAAAATTTGGATGACCAAGAATGGTAATACCGGTTTGGCAGAGAATTCGAATTGGAACATTAGAACGGGTGAGTTTAACTCCACGATTATTACTACAGAAGTAACGAAAATTTTAATATCGTTACAAATTGGCGCACCAACTAGTAGAGCTAGAATTGAGAAATAAATTCTATTCTTATATTCATTGGATTCTAGCGGCGGCTACAGAAAAAATAAACGAAAATGCCAGAACAAGAGAGACGATTAAGCTACGCGGAATGGATGACAGTGTTATTTAAAAAATTCAGCAAGGATATGGATTGTATTAATGAAAATACTACTGATCACAAACGACCACAGATGAGGTGTGCGAATAGAACGGTGTCACTGAATGACAACATGACGTTGAGAGATATTTATGATGAAATGTGGGAGCTAGATGCAAAATGTGATAAAGAAGAGACTATCGGAACAACCCACGGAAATAACGATAAAAATGTGGAAGGAATGACTGAGGATGATTGGGATAGATGGGATGATAATCTTAAACAAATGATAAACAAAGGAACAGGAATATACGCACATTTGAAAGAGCAATATACACAGGTGGAGTATGAACAAATGAGACAATTAATAAGACAACCAGAGAAACCTGTACAAATGGAAAATGCAGAGCTAAAGGAATGGATAAGGGTTATGTTTGAACAATCCAGAGAAGATATTTTTAAATGGAGGGAAGAATTAAATATAAAAGGTAAATAAGTAGTAAAATCACAGAAGAAATAATGAATGAGAATAAACAAGTAACAGTAACAGTAACAATAACAGAAGTACCCGAGGATGAAAACGTGGATCAATCAAGTATTCAAATAGAAAATAGTAGTAAAGAAATAGAAAAGGAAGAAAGTAATAAAAAACTAGATCAACTCAAAGAAATGTTAGATAGTGGTTTCAAACGATTGAATGCAACACTAGAGAGTGCTTCTGAAAGTATCAATGAAAAAATAGGAAATAAAGAGAACCAAAGAGTTTTACTATCTGAGAATAAACAGAACAGAAACAAAGAGGAAATTAAAAAACAAATGAGAATGCCAGGACTCACAGAAGAAAAATTTGATATCATAATGGAATTCCTGAAAAAAATGGCAAATGATAATAAACAATGGATGGAAAAAATGTGTCAGAAATTGGATGATCATAATAAGGAGATGGAAGAAATAATGAATGAACAGAAACAAATAAGGGAACGAATAAATAAGAAATCGGATGATCAGTATCAGGAAATAGAAAATAAAGAATACAACCGAGCATTGTTGTCTGGAAACAAACATAACACAAATAAAGAGAATGTTAGGCACATGGAAATGAAGATGAAGAAAATGAGACAAATGCACGAACAGAAACTAATAAATACACGGGAAGAATTGGAGATGATAAAGAATAGACTAGTTCATGTATTTAATCTACCCATTACCAACCATAAAGGAATAATTAATGGTAAGAATTCTAGAAGGAGCTTAATAAAAATTCTCAAAGGGACCCACCATAAAACAGTGGGTGAAGACTTAAAAGAGTCTATGTTCAAATTCAATACACCAGAAAAAGAAATGCATAACAAAAAATCAGTGATGTCATCAATAACTGAAATACCATTGAAATATCTGTTCAATAACCTAAATGGTAAAGGGATTGATGTAGTCATTGATACTAATGAACATGTGGTATTAGAAGAATTGCTGTACAAGATAGCAGAGACCTATATCACAAGGACGGAAATAGTTCTGCACACCAGAGTTATCCGAACAACAAGGGTAACTGATATATTTGATCACGGATAAACCAAGTATGAATATTATTGCAAAAAGGGACTGATTTTAGAGATAACCGGCAACGCGTGAATATGTTGGAAATTATCAAAATTCAAAGAGAAGTAAGAACAGCTTACACCAGATATTTAAAGCAAAATAATTTTGAAAAGAACAATAATCAAAATAATAAAAGCCAAGATAAGCCACAAAAGTTAAAAGAGGTAAGAGCAGCTTACACAAGATATTAAAGACAAAATAATTTTGAAGAAACCAATAATCAAAATAATAAAAACCGAGATAAGCCACAAAGGTTACAAGAAGTGAGGACAGCTTACAGGAAATATTTGCATAACCTAGTTTTGAATGGAATAATGGTAAAAAATAACTTTTTTGAGGACTACGAGAAGAGAACGAACAAGACAATTAACAGTAATATAATAAGACAAGATAATCAAGTAAGAAGGACAATGAATAACTTAATGACAATAATTTTAATGATAACCATTGATACAGCTACAAGGTAGAATTTTTTAATTAGAAATGATAAAGGAAAGAAAAACATGGAAAGAATTTATTGCTAGAAGGAAGATAAACGAATTACAGAATATATATGTCAACAACATCGCCACACATATGGATAAAGAAAATCTGAATGAATCAACAAGAAAGAAAATAATCTGATCTGAATAACAACAGAGTTAATAATCCCAAGAGTGTTTTTATTTGTATTTTTATATTATATTAGTCACAAATAGCCTACTTATTATTATTATTAAATGGTGATTGTATGTAGAAATAAGATCCAGCAATCATTTTTATTGAGCAGACTGTATGTAACTCTGAACTCAGAATTATGGACAGCGGATAATGGAGCCAAAAGTGCCCTCCGACTTGTGCCAATTTATATGAATAGAAGGAAAATAATTAGGGAAAGTAAAATATTCCAGGGATATAACACTAGTAGAAAAGAAAAAGAAAAGAGAATATCAGATCAAGAATAATGAAATATGAAGTAAATAAATGGCAAGCAGAAGATAATTTAATTGACAATTTCAGCAAAACAACAACATTATTTTGAGAAATAATCAATTTTGGTGGTGAAGCATTATGTAACGTGACAGAAGATAGCAAGATTTGCAAGTTCAAATGAATGAAGAAAAGCTGTAAACAGAAAAGCTAATAAACCGAATTAATAGAACAAGAAAATAAACTAAATCTGACACAGGCAAAGACGATGACTATGACAATACCCAATAGATTGGAAAAGTGATAAAAGAATATAGTTAACATAATGAGTCCAAATTCCCTATTTCAGAAAGAATTATCATAAATATTACCAGTAATAAAAGTACAAAGTTGAATTGTGAAATAAAAATAGTGTAAGTAAACATTAGATAATTGAATGTGAAAATCAAAGATAAGACCAAACATAATAATAATAATAACGGAATAGTGTCGATAAAATAAAGACACAATGTTATAAAGTGAAATAAGCTAGTGATAATTGAGAAAGAAAAGTGATGTGAGTATTATAATTGCTAATAAACCATGAATAAGACCCAGAGATAATAAACAAACTATATGTTACCAGAAATAATTATAAAAATGAAATGTTTATCATCAGTATAAAAGAAATGTTGTTTAAATATAAAATACTGATAATTCCTTAAAGGTTTCAAGGAAGAATTATGTTATGTTATAAGGATAGTAAATAATCCAGTGTTATATTTCAGTTATTTGTATTAAGGGATTTCGATTTCAGAACTATTAAGCTTAATGGCAAACCCATAATCTGTTACACTAAGCAGAGGTAAAGAGAATTATGTACTGTATACTGTAAGTATATTCAATATAAAATACTAATACTCACCTAATGTTCAATTTCTATTATGTTTTGTTATGATTATAATTAATCATATGTAATATTCCAATTAATGAGTAACAGGACCAGAGAAAAGATATGTTCAATATTGGGTACTGGCATTGGCCTAAAATGTTTTTAAAAAGAGTTATGTTATATTGTATAATGATTATAGCTAAATAAATGTTATAGTTTAGTTAATTGTATTATGGTAATTATGTTTAAAACACTTAAAATTAACAATCTTAACATAATCAGTTGTAATGAATGAAGATAAAAAGAATTATTTATTCTAGGCTTTAGGCCTATATTTGGGAACAAGAAAATTGTAAAAATTTAATACCAAACCCATAACAATTTATGAAATAATGCATGTATTAATCCTGTTAGGTTTAACAGTAAGAGTATGGAAAACAAAAATGGATATAAAATAATTAGTTTAGAGTTAATTTACAAAAGAAAACCAAATGTTAAAAGTATGGATTTGTTATTAGTTGAAGAAAAATAGTCATGAAGGATATCAAATTAATGTGTAGGGGAAAAGCAATACAATGATGTTATTATATTTAGTATTTCAGTTAGTATAAGGAAATTATGTTAATTTAAAAGATTTTAGTAATTTTGTATAGAAGAACAATAGCCATGTTTAACAATATTCCCAAATTGTCAACCAATGAGAAGGAGTGTTTGGACCATAGCAACCAAAATAGCTAGTAAGTAAATTCATTAGTATAATATTAACTTTTGGTGAGTACAGACTGGAAAAAACTGCAGACCATTGGAGAAGAGAAAAATATTTAATATATAAATAAGTGATGGAATATTGTACCAGAACGCTGAACAATAAATAATAACCACATTGATTAAATACCAAAAGAATAACCTCATTAATCCATAATTCATTTCTGAGGAGTACAAATTAGAACAACAGCAGACCACTGGAGAAGAGAGGAAATATCTAATGTATAAAATGATTGATGGAAGACTGGACCAAAATGATGAACAATAAATTATAACCATTTTGAAAATTTTAACTACCAAAAGAAGATCGGAGTACGGTATCTAATTGATCAAAGGAAAAAGACCTGTACCTAAAGCAATCCTATTAAGACTGAAAATAAAGAGAATTGCTAAGTATAATTTAAATTCAACTGTCACATCAACATGAAAAATAAATATAATAAGTGAACCCCACTATTAATATTAATTATCGCTCACTGATCAAACACTTGAACTCCTTATTATTTAATGAACACTTAGAACTGAAAAGTAATCTCACTGTTATAATAATTACTTATACGAAGAAACTTTAAGATTAAATATTAGTTAAAAACAATTAACCTACAAACACACTTTCAATAAATATAGGTTATAACTAATTGTAATTATTTCACAACTTGTATAATATTTGTGTGTTGCATGTAAAATTTTGTACTTTTATTAGTATATTTAATGACATTTTCTGTAGCCTCAAGAACTTCATGACCTGAGATATTAATACAATATAAACAAGATAAACTCCCATCTTGGAACAGAATAGTCAACTGCGAATAATTAAACATGCCAGGACAGATTTCGTGATATATTTTGGAAGGATTTGTAATATAAAAAAGGAACAAGAATTGCTAATAAAAAATATTATTGAACTGCTCTCTGTATGTTTGATTTTTTTATAATCTTTACGATAATTTGAGTTTTATTTCTAACATAATAAACATTAAAAATCTGGATGACCAAGAAAGGTTGGTAATACTGGTTTGGCAGAGAATTCGAATTGGAACATTAGAACGGGTGAGTTTAACTCTATGATTATTACAACAGAAGTAAAAAAATGTTTATTGTTATACATACATACATATATATATATATATATTGTGACACTATAAGTTACTTCAAAATAATAAAACTACTCGAGTCCCTAGTTCGGGCCACTGAGACAATATAACTTAGTTCAAATTCAAGATTTCAATATAGGTTTTTCAAATTAAATACCCTCTTACCTTTGGTTGCATTTCCCGGGTCTTACAGACGAAAATCCACTGCAGACAAGGTTATCTGGGTTTAAGTGCAAAATGATTACGCTAACGCATTTTATACTGTCTAAACCACATGCTTAATTTTATTTACTATCAAAACCTCACACCCTTTTTTACGTTCTACGAAAGGTTGTACAACTATTTTATGTCAAATCATGAACTTAATTCTTATCCCTATAAGTTTTTTAACTACAATTATAAATGATTTTACTAACTGGATATGAATATATTGAATACTATAACGAACCAGTACATAACCTCTACACACACATACACACTCTTTCTTTTACATTAGTGTTTGAATAAACCTCATTCCCTTAGAGATCTCGTAATAGCAGGTATGGATTTTACTACTGTTCAATTTTTTAATTAGCAGAAAATGATTTAATGAGTACTCAGCCTGGTTGTAGACCTGGTCCAATTTGTGTAAGCATTTATTTTCTCCCGCACTCCGAAAGTCACTTGAAGTTAGTTAGAGTTACTTTGTCCTTCGTCTAGCGTTAATTGCTTGCGGATTATTCAAACCGTTTTGTTTTAATTCAGTTATTCGAACATTTCACTTTTAATAATTCAGTCGGCCGACTTTACTTGTAATAGAGTACTTAAGTGGTTAATTTTTCCTGGCCGCACTATATTGTTTATACTGTAAACTGTTCATGATAGGCCTACTTTAATTTCGGCCTATCTTACACTCCCGAGGCCACCGTTTTTTGTTACTGCACTGTATGCTGCTACTTACTACTGTTAGCTGTTAACACTGATGACAATCTGCATACTGTTTTTAGTTAATGAACTGAATTAATACACTGCTCTCCCCTGTTGACTCTATGGTGACAAACTGCTTACTGTGATTCACAAGGGAGACTGCTGCTGGCAAGCTATTACGTAAGAGGTCTAGACAGTTGTTTATGCTAACAGTGTATGTTGCACTGGGGCACCTCATAGGTGGATGCTGGCAATTGAAAATGAAAACTGATTTAAATTAAAACTGTTGTAGCCCACAATTCTGTACCGTTACAATACCCCCCCAATGAGAGATTGGATGCCGAAGCATACAAACTCTCATTGCCTAAAACCTAAGAGGATCAGTGAGGATATGGCGCCGCAACCCCCTGAACTATCTACTAATCATGGGTACTTACCCCCCTAGTCTGGCGACTGTGGCAGCACCTATCCGATCTTACTGGACTTCTCTACTCGAGATCCCAACACCATAAGCTCGGACCGATACCCGCCACAGTATCACCCGACTCTAAAACATCCAATTAGAAATTAACAAACGGCCTTCCATCACTCCATATCCACAACTGATCAGTTCCTCTTAGTCGTACTGGTTCATTAACAAAGTACTGGTTCGTGTTTATATAATACAAAGTGCATCACCCACCAAAATCATACATAGATTACATGAAATACAAATCTAATACTAACAGCCTTATTATAGGATACATACTACAAACAAAATACATAACTGTCTCAAAAAGATTAGACTTTAGTTATGGCTTTTTTAATTTTTAACCAATTGCTTTTTTTTTTTCTTCTACCCAAAAATTTCCTTCAATTTTCAATTTTAAATGACTATTTTAATCATTATTTTCCTCAATTATTATTTAATCTACCATTACATTTGGAATTTGAATCAGAATAAATTTAAATTTATTATTAAAAAGCATCTTTTCAATTAATTTAATTACCAATTTAATTTAATTTAAGTCCTCAACTCCTCACTAAATCAATCTCATTTGTTCAGGACAATTTCATTCATTTTAATTACATTTTTACAAAAGGACCCTACAAAAATATTACCTACATTCCATCACATCTGGTGTTTCTTTTGTTTCATAATAGGATTTACTCATGGCAATGATTCAGTAGAATAAAACAGTTGTCAACTACAGCATGACTATAAACATTGGTCACACAACACACAACATACCTGTTTACATTAACAGTTGTATGCCAGACTGTTTTCATAAACAGTAACCCAGTCTCAACATCTGATTACAACACTACTGACACATGTGCTTCCTACAAATTTTTTGTTTCTATAAATCTTTTTGTGTTAACATATTTATCACTTATTTGTTACAATTCAAAGCAGAGTTAATTTTGCTTCATTAATAAAATTGACCTTTTTTAAATTAACTTCATTTTAACTTCAATCAGAACAGTTTAACTTTAATTACATTATTTAAAACACTTTTAATGTAAACACACAATACAAAATAGACTTCATGAATGCCTTTTGTTCATTATTTTAGTGGAATAAAATATTATTATTTATTATTATACCTTTCCCTCTCATTACAAACATATGTTACATATACGCTATAATATACATTGCAACAAAATACTATTAACACAATATATTTAACATTAACACTTTTCTTTAGGAAATCATATAAGTTTAATTGTTATCTGGTATTTATTCCCTTATACAAATACACTTAGAGACAATGTGGATACAAGTCATATAAATGCTGCCAGAATTCCATGCGATCGCCTTGCGGTCTTCCATTAACAAGATGAATTTTATCACTGATGTCAAGGTAACAATATTTGTCTTTAGTTGTTGGTGCCCACTGTGTTTCAATTCCACTGTAATTTGGATTCCTAAAAATAAATAAATAAAGAAGAATAAAACACCTTAAAGTAAATACTTTCCTTAGACCCATTGCTAAGAAACTGACCGACATTTCAGAATAACTACACAAATGAGTACTCTCTCCCTCATACATGCGCGTACACACACACACACACACACACACACACACACACACACACACACACACACACACACACTTGTTTAAAATAGAGAAATATTAAGAATTAAAATTCTGCAATAATTTACACTATAACATATTTAAACTGGACAAATTGGACCTACCAATGAATCTACTGTAGCTACTATATCTATTATAAATTGTCTTCACTTTGCCTGTCCAACATCTAAACTGAGGAATAAAATTATTTTAAACTATAAAAACAAATAAGATTATTTAATTTTTTCATCATGGCAAGAATAAACTAAGAGTTCAGGATCCTTCTTGAAAAGAAGGCTGTGAATTTGATAATCAACCTAATTATCTTCTGCTCTAAATTAGTTTTATTCTTAATTTGCCTTATAAATAATTCAGAAATGTCCAGTCTTTGGGAATTTCTTATACCAGGATACAATTATTTGTGGATTTTGTTATCAATGACATGTCTGTTGATTAACTAATTATAAATATATCACTACTGACTCGGAACACTAATTACAGCCTCTGATGAAGCTTGTAATAAGCAAAAACTAGTTCAGGCTACAAGGTAAAAGTTTTTCATTTTTACCAATAAAAAATTAGTACTACGAGTCAGTAGTGATATATTTATTGTTAGAATAATTTCATTATTAACCCATTCACTGACTATTTTTTTAAGGAATTAATTTTCAAAAAATGTCTATTTTTTTATTGCAGATTTATTACCTACAAATATGTTAAACAATGGTATATAGCAGTAAATAAAAACACATGTAGAAAGCATTTAAATTTGCCCAACATCTGTTGGAGATTCATAAAACTACTACAAAGCAGTTCTTACAATGAAACAAATGGGCGAGTGATTGCAGTCAAAGTCAGTGAACTGAACAAGTGGCGCGATCTACACTCGTCAAAGTCTCCACAGTACTGATAAAATGGTGCGAGCTACACTCGTCAAAGTCAGCGAATGGGTTAATTAGCACTTTTCCCCTCTGCAACCTTTTAAAGTGTTGTGTTACTTTTTTACTCCATAGTTTTTATCGGCAGTACTCACATTTTTCACACAATGCCAAACACAAGTATTAAAAAGTAAGCAACAATAAAATTACAAATAAACTCTTAAGAATAAAACCAAATTTTAATTAACTCCACTCAAAACAAACATAAGGTACATGTTAATACTTTTCCAAAGGCACTGTTATGGTCAAGTGAAATGATATAAAATGTGTTTCTTTTATAGAACAGTAATTCCTTAGAATTGGGCAGTTCTACTAATGAATGATAGACAAGGTATATTATAAAATTGTGTGACGATTTTAAAAAATATAGTAAATCGCACAAATAAAAAATTTTTAATTTCTAACAAGTAAGATAATAATCCACCCTTATCTATACCCACATTCCTGAATCAACTTGAAATTGTCCCATACCAACACGCAAAGAAAGGTGTTAATTAAATAATAATAATAATTACGTTAATTATTTAAAATACGACTATATAAATAAGGAAATCTCTAATTCGTAACAAAGTTAACGTAAAGTATTTACATTCTAATTGATGAGTAATTAATAATAAATAAAAGAACGAACTATTTTCTCAGTGCATAAATACGCGCCAGCTTACTGACCCCTCGCCCCTAAACCATGCACGCAGTCGCCAGTAGAACTTCGACATGTAAAGATGTGAGTTTTGTGTTGTCCACATACACGTAGGTGTATGCCGTTTAAAAAAGTATCCAGTTTGAGGTGATTTTATTTTGAAGAATGTAGTGTGGAAAATAATAACAAAAATAAATAATGTAGTGTATGTAGAGTTATAAAAAAAAAATATAAAGAAAGGAAAACTTAGCCGACACATCTCTTTTAAACAATAAAACTGTAAGTTGTAAGATATGTAACTTACCAGACTTTAGTACTGCAAAGTAAGAACTATCATTAAGGTGTAAAATGTGAACTACAAACTCCAGACGTAGAAAACTCAAAATACAACAGTATGAACTTCAAGAAAAAATCCGATCATCGAGACCAGATATAATCAATCCGATGTAGCTTCAAGAGGAACCACGTACACCACCCTAGAAGACGACAGAAGATGACCACCAAGGACCCAGCCACAACCTCATGTTAAATTCAGGTGATATCCAAACACAACATTTGTACATATACGTTTCAATAAGAGAAGTAACAAAAGAACACTAAAGAACTTTTAATAATGTAAAGAATAACTTATCAGATTTGTAAGTTTTGTAATGAAGTAGTAGTAACAGCACTATATCTAAATGTAAGATAATTCTGTAGTTTTCAACCAATATTATTCTTCCAATAATTTGGTTAAAATTGTGATAAATTAATTTTTTAACAAAGTTCAGACCCGGATCCGAGGTACTTAAAACAACATCTAGATGAGTACTTTTGAGATAAAAGGAATAATACACTTAATATTTTTAAAGCATTAAAAGCAGAATTTGCTAGAGTAATTCTTTTTGAAAAACAAAGTAAATCATGAGATTTGAATAGTAATAAAGAGATGTTTTTGCTAACGCCAAGTGAGTGAATAAATTTGTGCAATCCTTGTCTATTTCCTATGTAAAAATTGTGTTGTAATTTGTTGGTAAGGAAGTTTTACTAACAACGGCAGCTAGTTTAATTAACTGGTAACAAATTGAGCTAGTTCCCGACTTTTGTGTTGTCTTAACAAGGGAGACGTCACAATTGATCCTCAAAACCCGATGAATTGTAATCAAATTCAAGGTGAATCTAATAATATGGCCATGGAATGTAAAGGTAAGATATTTTCAAGTATAGTAAAATTGAAAGTTAAGGGAATATGTGCAGTAACCAATTTATGGATGGACGAGTCCACTTTGAAATTGTGAATGGCGGGAGGGTAACGTAGAATCAGCTGGTATGCAAGTGAAAGTGGTGCCAACTTTCGTGTGCTGTTTTAGTTACATGTACATTGTTAGTTACTGTGTGACGTACTATCTCAGTCTTGCATTTGTTATTATTATTTCAATTTATTGCTAATTGTATCCTTGTTTTACAGTCACTCATTTTTATTAGCTATTTAATTTTTCAGTTAATTTCTATTGAATGTTTTTATTCTGTAATTACATATTATCTTAATTATTTATGTTATCATCCAGTAATGAGACTGGTTAAAATGGATACTTCTCCTTCAACTAGCAAAGACAGGAAAGTTAGTCAGTTTTGTTGTCCACGATTAAAAAGATTCTTGCAATTAAATTAATACGAATAACGCGTTCCATTATGTAATGATAAACTGTAGAGATAGTCGAGTGTAACCAAGGAGTGGAAGTGTACAGTTTGCAAATTCCATTGCGATAAGAATGGTCAGAAAGGCTGTAGTTTTTTACATCTCAGCAGTACACAATGACAGATCCAAACAATTCCAATACGTGTGAACAGTAAGCTACATATCATTTGCTTGATTTGTATAGTAATACAATTACAATATTATTATTATTTGATCTACATCGGAAACAATAAACATATAATTTTTTTTAAACCCAGCTGTGTGACTAGGTAAACAAACACACACACACAGATAGAGATTCATGGTGACACATTTACAAACAAACCTTAACAGTCGCAAGTTTTTGTTACTATTAGAAGTGATTTTCATAGGTTGGCTGCACCATCGCTGATAACAACAATTCTCTTCTCACTTCTCACAGCGAGTCCCTCCACATTGCCTTTCCCCTCTGACTGTAAGCATTTCATGCATTTCCATGCCCTTAACTTTCAATTTTGCTATACTTTGTAACTAAAAAACTAAAAGAATACTCTATTTTTGCATAAGTATGTGTACACACACACACACACACACACAAGGCTGAAAGTAAATTAAAAACTGTATTGTGATGTTTAAGGTTAGTCACAGCTTACATCTTTATAAATAAAAATTAAATTGTACTATTTATAATTGTGCATAATTGGAATATTCAAAATTATAGATTGTTGTTGAAATAACGTTTTCAAATATCACATAAGTTTCAAGAAACACTAAATACTGGACAACAAAGCAACATTAAAATTGTATTTGTCAATAATATACACCACAAGAAAGTACAATGAACCCCATAAGTCAGTGAGTTCACACTGTCAAGAGGTGATGCTTGGGAAGGGCTACAAAGAGATGTAACTAAATTATTTCACTGAAGAAAACGTCCAACATCAAAAAACAGACCTATATTCCGTAAACAAATGAGTTCTCTCTCTCTCTCTCTCTCTCTCTCTCTCTCTCTCTCTCTCTCTCTCTCTCTCTCTCTCTCTCTCTCTCTCTCTCTCTCTCTCTCACACACACACACACACACACACACACACACACACACACACAAATTGGATTCTATGTAATAAATAAAAAATAGCTTATTAATTTATGCATCCTGGAACGACTTAAGAGTTCAGTTCAGAAATACTCGTACAGTTGAGAAACATGGACAGCCTCCATGAAAACAATTTGAACATCACAGAAAAATGTAAATGGACACATACAAAAAACTAGAATAAATGATTTTATTTACAGTATTTAAGAAAATAAAATGTTTGTGGACAAAACTTTTGGCCAGGTGGAAGGTGGCACATGATCATGAATGTTGCTAGATTTTCAGCATTACTTGAAGGCTTAGCTAGGTTAACATGAGGCTATCTTCCTATTTAAAAATCTACCATGAGTTTAAGTGACTGTATGATGGTGAAGGGACAGTTTTGTTAAGCTCTGTAGTTCAATGATTTGAATAAGAATTATTCCTAATAGAAATTGTTGGAAAATGTCTGGGGGACTTAAATCAACAGTGAGCAGTCAGTACTAATAGTGATGTTTTTAATAAGACAGTATTCAGAGGTTAAACACCATATAATGCCATTATACGCTTTTACCATACTCAATTTAATTAAGAAACAAAACCATGTATGTACACATATACACACAACATAGAGGCACCACATACGGTATGTTATGTATTTATGTAGCCTATGTGTTAATAATGTTTAAATTATCTTGTTGTTGCATCCTCTTCGTTCACTTTATTAATTTAATAATATATATAAAACTTTCACTAATGAACGTACTGTTGTCACTTCCCAAACGTTTCGAGATGTTGTTTCTCTTCTTCAGTGGGTGTAATACTGACTGTCGATTACAGAATAACCGTTATGGAAAAATGGTGTGTGTGGTGGGGGTTGATGGTGGGAAGGGATTGGCGCTGAGATTCGAATTGTGTGTGTGGATCAGTGTATCGAATAGTGTATGTGATTTATAATGTATTTGTTCATTTAATATGTTGTTTGGTTGTAGTGTGTGATATCTGTATATTTCAAATTGTTCAGCTGTGTTTAGTTTTCTACTTTTAGGTAAGTAGTGTAATATTTCCATGTTGTGTTCTATGTTTGTGTAACTGTGGTTTTCGTTATGTAAATGTGTGGCAAATGTGGAATGTATGTAGTTTGTGGTGAGGGCTTTTAAATGTTCAGAAAAGCCCTCACCACAAACTACATACATTCCACATTTGCCACACATTTACATAACGAAAACCACAGTTACACAAACATAGAACACAACATGGAAATATTACACTACTTACCTAAAAGTAGAAAACTAAACACAGCTGAACAATTTGAAATATACAGATATCACACACTACAACCAAACAACATATTAAATGAACAAATACATTATAAATCACATACACTATTCGATACACTGATCCACACACACAATTCGAACCTCAGCGCCAATCCCTTCCCACCATCAACCCCCACCACACACACCATTTTTCCGTAACGGTTATTCTGTAATCGACAGTCAGTATTACACCCACTGAAGAAGAGAAACAACATCTCGAAACGTTTGGGAAGTGACAACAGTACGTTCATTAGTGAAAGTTTTATATATATTATTAAATGTTTAAATGTATGAGAAATATTTGTCCAGTATAATATCTCTTGGCAGAGTAGAAAATTGTACATAAAGAAATGAGAAATTCACTTTTATAAAATGCTCACCCAGTCATAGCAAAGCATGCCCACATCTTAGTCAAATTTTCAATAACATTTTGAGTAGGAGAATTAGATTCCACTTTAGGGACACCTTCCAAAGTTTGAGAAAACAGCAAAAATATGTCATCACCGTGACCAACACCTGTACAAAAACAATTTTGTTCTTTATTTAACCATAACAAATTTCTCAATCCTATTTGAGAGATTGGATTACAGACTATTAATATAACCAGGTGTTATATACATCAACATATTACAGTCAATAAATGGTTAAAAAATGTTATTACAGTTAACAAACAGCTTTTAAGTACAATCAATATGTTATTATACCCTACACTTTATAGTAAACAGGATATTGTGCTATATGTAAATTAGTTTTACATATAATTACTACAGTTTTTCATTATTCTTAATATAAATTATTATATTGATTTAAAAACTAATCAAGAACTATTTTTGTGTTATTTTTGCATAGGCTTTTCAAGGGCCAGTTGTGTTCTCTTTATTAGTGCACCTTTAGTTAGTCATATTAATGAAATGGATACAACCAGTCCTCAAAAATGCAATGTGAACTTAAAGTGATTATATTAAATTAAATTATATCACACACACAATGAAAGAAATCTCTGCATTCATTTCCATGAACACAAACTGTCAGTATCAAAACAAGAAGGCAACACATTCCTGCAAAACACACCAAAGAAACTAGACATACATTCAATTTCAAAAATACAAAATTATTAGCAAGAATAAACAATAAGAAAAGCATACAACACGAGGACATTGTTATTATGAAACAGACAACAGCAGTTAACTAAAGACATTATTTTACTAAATTAGCAACAACTTGGAAATTCCTAACTGGGGCTTTGCAGAATAACTTCTTCTTCCACCTGGAAATAGGCAAATCAGCTGTTCTGGTCCAAAAGGAAATACATCCTGCTTCATCAGTGCTTCCAAGGTCTTCCAGTACTTCTTTGTCCAGTAGGTTTGTTTTAACAAACTTCCTTAGTCAATCTGCCGTATAGCATCCTATTCAGATGAGCAAGCCATCTCTCTTTGTTTTCTGCAGTACAATCTTAGACATTAAACATTTTCATCTCTTTGCATAAGTCTTTATATTGTAGAGTCTATCTTTTCATCTGCAGCCTTTAACAGATCCGAAGAATCTCATTTCTCGATGCTTGTATCCTACTCACATCTTTGTATGTGTGTGTCTTTGTATTGTTTATGTATTCACCAGTGTCTTCCATACAGTTTTTGTATTTACAACATTTTTGAAAAATGTATACAAATTCCTTTGTATTTTACAATTATTTACATGCTCTTAACTGCCTACATTATATATTTAATTGTTATAAAATAATTCTAAAAAAAATATCACTATAATATTGACGACTCGGAACACAAAGTTTTTTATAAGTAAAAACGTAAAGTTTTACCTTACAGCCTAAACCGGCTTTCACCTATAGAAGGCTTCATCAGAGGCTGTCGTTAGTAGCGCTGCTCGTCTTGTTGTTGGCGACGAGAAAGTGTTTTGAAAGATTGAAGCTGTGTGTGTGTGGTGAGATGTGTTCGAATAATGCGTGCGATTTGAATTGTGTCTGTTCGTTTAGGATGTCGTTTTTATTTGTTTTTGTGTGTTTGTATATTTCTAATTGTTCTAGAGTGTCTAGTTTTCGGCCTTTTGTGTGTACGTGTAGTATGTTCATGTTATTGTCGATGTTTTTATATGTGTGGTTTGCTTCAATGAGGTGGTTTGCGAAGGTAGATTCTGTAGTGGTGTGGAGTGCTTTTGTGTGTTCAATGTATCTCTGTTTGAAGCTACGTCCTGTCTGGCCTATGTAGAATTTACTGCAATTTGAACAATTTAGTTTATATACACCGGGTAGATCGAATTTGTTTTGTGCTTTGGGCATGCGTTTTGATAGTGTGTGTTCTGTTTTGTTAGTAGTTTTGTAAGCGATTCTGTATCCTGCTTTTTTGAATTTGTGGGCAATTTTTTCTGTTTGTTTGTTGATGTATGTTAGTGTTATGAATTTGTTGTTTTCTGTCTTTGTCTGTTGTTTGTTTTGTGTTTTGTGTAGGAGTTTACTGACTATTGTTCTGTCATAACCGTTAGATTCTGCTAGATATTTTATCGTGTTTAGTTCGTCTTTGTAGTCTATTTCATCTAAGGGGATGTTGTTAAGTCTATGTATCATGGTTCTAAAATCAGCTAGTTTGTGTTGTATTGGGTGATTGGAGGTGTTGTGTATTAGTGTGTCAGTTGTAGTTGGTTTTCTGTATATACTGAATTTGTGCCTGTGTTCTAGTTTTGTGATGGAGAGGTCTAAGAAGTTTATGGTATTGTTGTGTTCGTATTCGGCAGTGAAGGTTATGTTTTTATGTATTTTGTTTATGTGCGTTAGTAACTGTTCACATTGTCTTTTGTTTCCCCTGTATAGTATTAGAATGTCATCAACGTATCTGTGCCAATATAGTATTTTATGTGAGTGTCTGTCATTGTTTGTGAGTATTTTTGTTTTTTCTAAGTGTTGGAGGAAGACTTCTGCTAGAATGCTGGATATGGGGGAGGCCATGGGTAGGCCATCGTTCTGTGTGTAGTATTTATTGTTATAAGTAAAGTAGTTTTGTTTTGTGATAATGTTCAGAGTTTCTGTTATTTCATTGATAAGTTCGTCTGGTGTGTTGTTCTGTTTGAGTTTGTTTTGTAGGATGGTGATTGTTTCAGAGATGGGGATGTTTGTGTACAGGTTTTTAATGTCAAAGGAGGCTAATGTGGCGTTATGGGGGATGTGTATGTCTTTTATTTTTGTTACTAGGTCAGTGTTAGTATTATAGGTTAGGTTAGGTTAGTGTTATACACATCCCCCATAACGCCACATTAGCCTCCTTTGACATTAAAAACCTGTACACAAACATCCCCATCTCTGAAACAATCACCATCCTACAAAACAAACTCAAACAGAACAACACACCAGACGAACTTATCAATGAAATAACAGAAACTCTGAACATTATCACAAAACAAAACTACTTTACTTATAACAATAAATACTACACACAGAACGATGGCCTACCCATGGGATCCCCCATATCCAGCATTCTAGCAGAAGTCTTCCTCCAACACTTAAAAAAAACAAAAATACTCACAAACAATGACAGACACTCACATAAAATACTATATTGGCACAGATACGTTGATGACATTCTAATACTATACAGGGGAAACAAAAGACAATGTGAACAGTTACTAACGCACATAAACAAAATACATAAAAACATAACCTTCACTGCCGAATACGAACACAACAATACCATAAACTTCTTAGACCTCTCCATCACAAAACTAGAACACAGGCACAAATTCAGTATATACAGAAAACCAACTACAACTGACACACTAATACACAACACCTCCAATCACCCAATACAACACAAACTAGCTGATTTTAGAACCATGATACATAGACTTAACAACATCCCCTTAGATGAAATAGACTACAAAGACGAACTAAACACGATAAAATATCTAGCAGAATCTAACGGTTATGACAGAACAATAGTCAGTAAACTCCTACACAAAACACAAAACAAACAACAGACAAAGACAGAAAACAACAAATTCATAACACTAACATACATCAACAAACAAACAGAAAAAATTGCCCACAAATTCAAAAAAGCAGGATACAGAATCGCTTACAAAACTACTAACAAAACAGAACACACACTATCAAAACGCATGCCCAAAGCACAAAACAAATTCGATCTACCCGGTGTATATAAACTAAATTGTTCAAATTGCAGTAAATTCTACATAGGCCAGACAGGACGTAGCTTCAAACAGAGATACATTGAACACACAAAAGCACTCCACACCACTACAGAATCTACCTTCGCAAACCACCTCATTGAAGCAAACCACACATATAAAAACATCGACAATAACATAAACATACTACACGTACACACAAAAGGCCGAAAACTAGACACTCTAGAACAATTAGAAATATACAAACACACAAAAACAAATAAAAACGACATCCTAAACGAACAGACACAATTCAAATCGCACGCATTATTCGAACACATCTCACCACACACACACAGCTTCAATCTTTCGAAACACTTTCTCGTCGCCAACAACAAGACGAGCAGCGCTACTAACGACAGCCTCTGATGAAGCCTTCTATAGGTGAAAGCCGGTTTAGGCTGTAAGGTAAAACTTTACGTTTTTACTTATAAAAAACTTTGTGTTCCAAGTCGTCAATATTATAGTGATATTTAGTTAAGTAACGGACAAGTCATGGACAACGAAATCCAAGAATCTAAAAAAAACTCGTAATTGGTGTACCAAAGCACCTAATAGATGTCATTAGGAGCATGTACAAGAACACAGAGACAGGGCCGGCCTAAGAGCAAAATGCTGTGTGTGCAAGAATGAGTTTTGGCGCCCCTTACAATGAAAATGGGTATAGAAAACCCTCCAAAAAATGGTATGGGTGCTCTATAACTGAAATTTGTTGGAACTTAATAACTGAAGTTGGCATTTTAAAGGGATTAAAAACCAAAAACTAAAACTAATAAGTAGTAATAAATAGTAAATATTAAAGTAAAGTATTTAGTACCTTTTCATTATTTTTATTTTTTTAAATTACTTCTTCTAGTACTAATTCTTTTAACTCACTTTTTCAAACTTCAATAGGTGTGCTGTACCGTACTTGTGTAAAGAGCAAACTCCTAACAAATTCTTTTACTCAGTTTATTGTTTTGTCAGGTAGAAAATAACAGACACATTTTTTTACTACAACAAAAGTTTTATTTGATTTAATATTCATGAAAAATACATTTCAGTTTGAATATATTAATATTAAAAAAAGTTATGTCAGTACATTAGAAAAAGTACGAAAAAGTTCAGAAATATAAACTTGGTATTCACTTTTCTCGAAAAGGTACATCAATATAACTATAAATTGATAGTAGTAGTGTAAAAGATCAAGAAAATTGATTAAAATAATCTGTATTATACACTTAGCAGTGGACCTTCCTAGCTTTAGCAGCCAAAAATGTCTTTATTAGTGCATCATAATCTAATGACGATGAAATATCATTTTCAATGGACAAAATTGCAAGGTTGTTGAGTCTTTCTTGCGAAAGAGTAGACCTTAGGTAGGTTTTTATTAATTGTAATTTTGAAAAACTTCGCTCCGCCGATGCTACCAACATTGGTATTGTCAGAAGTATTCGTAAAGCAACCCACACATTTACATAAGCGTCTGCAGATCCAGTTTCCAACAGAAAGTTCAGCACGTTCAGAGGCGTTTTCCCGCCTAAAATCAAACAAAAAGGAATTTTGGAAATTAAAAACTTTGAAAAATAATAATTTTGTTGAGCCCAAAACAATTATGAATTAACTGACCAAACAATAAATCAAGATGATAAATTTTGAATAGCTAAAACGTAAAAGTAAAACGTACCTTTATTTGGCATGAGGTCCTTCATAGAGATCAGCTCCTCGCATAACTCAACTCCTTTGATGTCACTGTCATCCCCATCTGAAAGGAGGTCTTCTAGGTCTTTGCATTTAACAAACAAGTCCTCTCTCTTGGGCAATTCATCAAGTTTAAAAAGAAACTCAACTTTTGACATTTTGGCCTTAAGCTGTTCGAACCTCTCTTGCACAGCCATTTGGGCAGTTTCAACAAGTGGTATAAAAAAGTCAACTCTAAAACGCTCTTGGGGGTCAATCGGTGCTTCATCATTAGCTTCGTAATCAAACTGCTTCTTCTTCCTTCTAACCCGGGGTGTTTTGAATTTTCCTTCGACTTCTAAATCTTCAGCCAACTCTTTGGCTTTCACTAAACAACTAACAAATCCATTTTCACGAAAGCCCATCAAAAAGTCCCCAACGGACTTCAAAATAGCTACAGCTTGAGGTAAGTTGACGATCTCTGATTGCAATATCTTACTAGCAATGTTTATTTGAAACAGGACATCATACCATGCAGTCAATGACACTAAGAAACCAAAAACTTCAATTGTTTCGGACAAGGAATTTGCCTCACTTCTAACCTCGTCTTCAAATGATGCATCCTCGTGCAGGTCCCAAAGTGCTTGTCGGATTTGCACAATCTGGTATCTTACTGCTTTGAGTGATTCAATACGTGCTTCCCAGTGAGTTACACAAAGTTCTTTCAATGTGAGAGAAGGCCCAAATACTGATGACGCCTTATATGATTGTGACAGACTCTCTAACAATTTGCTCCAATGTTTTGTTGATGAGCTAAAAAACACAAACAATCGTTGAATTGTTCCAAAAAGGGTAACTGTTGGTACTGAAGTTTTTGCGGCATCACTTAGTACCAAGTTTAGGCTGTGACAGCCACATGGTACAAAAAAAGCTCTCTTGTTTTTTTCTAAAATTTGTTTTTGTAGCCCAGAGTGTTTTCCTTTCATATTTGCCCCATTATCATATCCCTGGCCTCTGCAATTAGAAATGTCCAAGTCGTACTCTTGCAGTTTTTTTAAGACTGTTTCTGACATTCCCTTCCCTGAAGCGTCTGTTATTTCAAAGATATCTAGGAAACTTTCACAAATTTCAACTTTTTTCTCTTTTGTTTCATAAACATACCTCAAAACAACAGAGAACTGTTCTTTCCTACTTAAATCGGGTGTGCAGTCGAGAATCAATGCATAGTATTTGGCTCCTTTAATTCTGCTTAGTATTTCTTCTCTTACTTTGTCTCCCATCAGAGTCAATAATTCGTTTTGTATGTTTTTCCCCAAGTATGACAGACACCTTTGTTTTTCATTTGCCAATACTCTACATATATGTTCTTTCATTACAGGATCAAATTGGGCAATTAGTTCAACAAGCCCTAAATAATTTCCATTGTCCTTTTTGTACAGGGTTTCATTTCTTCCTCGGAAAGCCATTTGGTGCTGGGCAAGAAATTGTGTTATGGCAAGAAGTCGTTTAAGAACATTCTGCCATCGTTCTTTTTCTTGGGCAATTATTTTCTGGTTTTCATCATCAATTGTTTTACTTGTGCTCAGTCTCCTTTCCGCCTCCACCCACCTTTCATAACACTTTAGGTGATTAGGGGAAGTTTCATGACGTGTCACTATAGTTCCAATGTGCCTCCAGTCACAGTTTCCGCTTTGATCTGATAAAGTTTTATTGGAACATGCAGTACTAAATATCTTACAACAAAAACAGTAAACACTATTGTTTTGTTGAGAATACAATAGCCAACGTCTCTTAACTTTTTCACCATTTGGAGCCAGCCGATAGTAAAATACATTAGAAAATGACCTCTTTGTTCCATCTTTGGGATATCTCTCTAAATATGGAGAGAACAGCCCTTCAGCTATAATGCAATCACGATCGTTTGGATTAAGATGTGTAGGCCATGTAGCAGGATCTTTTAATGGAAATGAAACTGTAACATCAACATCCGCCGAGCTGGGGCCACCATTTTCTTGCTCTTCCAATGAATGAGTTACAGTTACAGGTTCTTGACCTTGACAAGTTTCATCAGCTATATTTGTTGCGATTTCATGAATACCAGTTTCAGTTTGTAAACTATCTCTACACTCTGGTAGTTGTAGTTCTTGTCCCTTAGAGTGCTCGTCTTTTTCACTGAGCTTAGGTTCATCAGTTAGGGGTACGTCATTCGTAGCTACATTTTCTGTACTAGAGACAGGGTATTGTGGTTTTGATAAATACTTGCATAGTAATTTAGCACTAGCTTCCGCTTCTTTTAAGGATTTAGCTTTCCGCTTCCTATTTTGACATCCAGAAGGTTTGGAAAACATTTTTAGTTTATTAACATCACAAATAGAGTTATCACAATTCACAAAACACAAAACTAATATTTATCACAAAACACAAAACTAATTACTAATTATATGCAGACGTCAACTGGATACACTTGTCATGACTCACGTCAGATAACGACTGCCACCTGTCGCAGCACAGATACAGCACCAGACGTCGACGTGACAGATAGACTAAACATGTGATAGTGATTGTGACTCACTATCTACAACTGTTCAGTTCTGACAAAACAACGGAGCGGAGCGTTTGAAGCCAGTAGCCAGTCTCTTTACTGTACTTTCAAGCAACATTTTATTTGTTGAACAAAAGTTATTAACATATTCAAATGGCTAATTTGCATTCAAAATTACAGAAAAATTTAAATTTTTACCATATTTTTTTTTTTAGATTTTTTCTCATTTCGGCGCCCCTCCCAAAATTGCATGTGTGCGACCGCACACGTTGCACACGCCTTAAGCCAGCCCTGCACAGAGATCATTGTAAAAACTGAATCTGGTGAAGTCCTTAATGAAGTGATAAATAAAAGGGTCAGACAAGGGTGTAGCATTTCACCTACACTTTTTAATTTATTCTTGGATTTTGTTGTCCATGACGTGTCCGTTACTTAACTAAATGCAACTATTACATTAACGACTCGGAACACAAAGTTTTTTATGAGTAAAAACATAAAGTTTTACCTTACAACCTGAACCGGTTTTCACTTTTTAAAAGCAGTTCAAGTTGTAAGGTAAAACTTTGTTTTTACTCATAAAAAACTTTGTGTTCTGAGTCGTTAATGTAATACTTTTAATTTATATTCGGACGATGCTGTTAGAGAGTGGAAGCAATGGCTACACATACTGAACTTCAGTGACTGTTTCAGTAAATGTAATTTTGTCAAAACTCTGATGTTTGCTGATGATCAGGTCATAATAGCAGACAATGAAAATAACCTGCAGAGAGCTCTCTATAAATTGCAGCAGATAATCAGGGTATATGGTCTAGAAATTTATGTTTTCAAGACTAAGTCCAAGGCTTTTGAAGGTTGCTTTCCTGTAAGGTGTAAACTAGTACTGAATGATCAACTAATGGAGCAAGTACATTCATTCAGGTTCATTGGATGTGACTTGTCGTTAATGAGATAGATGTGGACAAAAAATAGAGAAGTTTAATCACATGTGTGGAACGATCAGAAGAACACTGAATGGAAAGGTCAGAAGAGATACTTTTTTGAAATTTTATAAAGTGATGGCAGTGCCATGCGACCTTTATGGCAGTGAGACTTGGACACTGAACGCAAAGACCCAAAGCTGGATACAGGCTAGTGGAATAGGATTTTTACAATCAGTACTAGGAGTATCATGGAGGGACCAGCTAATAAATGATAATATAAGGAACATCCTTGGAATGTACAACCTAAATGAAATGATAAAGCAGTGTGGACAGGATTGGACAGACAATGTTAGAAGGATGCATAAGAACAGGATACCAAAACAAATTTTGGTTTATAATCCAAAAGGACGGCAGAATATTGGAAGACCAAAGAGGAGATGGTCGGACCAAGGAGTGTGCAACGGATCGTAAGGTCCTCAGCCTGAAGAAGAAGAAGACTCGTAATTATTTTACTGCTATAACCTTTAAATTCAAAGGCAATTTCAGAAAGTCAAGTAATGTTGTTACTGCAACAACAACTTTGTCAGTTCTTAAAGTTTACATTTAAATAATTTTTTCAACAATTGTTTTAAATAATTAAAACCTAAAGTTAATTTTAAATTAAACAAATTTTTTAAGCCAGAGATTTAGACGCAAAAGATTATAATTTAAAATATCAAGTGCTGCTGCATTTACTTTTATTTTGGAAAAAAATTACCTTTCAAATTTCTGTTATATTTCTTGCTGATGTATTCTTTGAGAAAGCTGTAGTGTGAATCATAGGTAATTTCATAGGAGTACACTGTCTGTGAACTATTTACATGTGGAATAAGTGCTTCATCAATTCCTATGTTAAATCGAATATCTCCAACTAGCTATAAAATAAATTCAATATAAGTACATGAACACACATGTACATGATTAATGTAAATTTGCATATGCGCACTATAAGTATTATATTATAATTATATACATTCAGATATAAAATACTTCCCTTCAAATTAGTAATGATAAATTAGTAGTGATCATGATAGTAGTTTCGTACACTGAAGTATTATGTAATGTGTAAATGATGATGGCAGTGGTGATAACAATGCAATATAAATTAAGTCAAGTAGTTAAAATAATTTGGCAGTTTAATAATAAGCTATAGAAATGTTAGTTTATAACAATGAAAATAACCATGAAAGTTACAAATGTCTGAATTGATGGTACAAACTTCACAATAATAAAATGTGGAAAGATGAAGAAAGCAGCCGCAAAAGCTTCCAGAATATTATATACAACCAAAAAAGATTTCAAACATATATATTTCAAAAATTAAGTTATAGAAAATTATGGTATTACTTGCTTTTATTTAAACTGTAACTTTGTAAGTAACCATATATATTTGCAGAAAACAGTAATAGAATTATCATGGTTGTACCAGAATCAGTAAAAGTAACAATAATACACAATATGAGAATTACCTGAATTAGTTCGTCAATAGTTTCCCAAGATATGGATTTCTTTCCAAAAAAGAACTGTTTGATTTTTGGTATTGCTGGATGATTTTCACATGAACCAGCAGTCCTGCCAATATTGTGAGGTAACAATGCTTCAAAATGTGAATTGTAATTTTCAAATAGTTCATCACTGAATGTCATGTCTTAAAAAAAAAGACATAATTAGGCATATTTAACATTTTGATTAGAACAAATAGATGTTTTAATATTCTTATCTTATAGTGATGTAATTTCATGATTTATAGCAACAATATCTACATACTTCTTCCATTAGACAGACAGAAGACAATGTCAGGAATATGTTTTAAGCAAAGCACAATAAGAACAGCCAGGCCGGTGGAGTTGGTGTCTCAGGAGAGTGTTGGCTTCGCTGTGTTGCCCTATGTCTATGGCGTGACTGATCATATTGACAGGTTGCTGAGCTGGCACGGTGTGAGACCAATCTTCAAGCTGACCAAGACAATCCAGCAGTTTCTGAGACCAGTGAAGGACATCAGAGACCCACTGTCGTTGTGCAGAGTGTATGGCGTTCCTTGCTCATGGTGGCCAGTTGTACAGTGGAACTACGAAATGCAGTGTCCATGCCCGCATTGATGAACTCAGCCACTACTGTCATTTGAGGCAGCTGGAAAAGTCTGCTATAGTGGAGCACGCACTTGCCAATGCCAACCATTGCTTACTCTTTGAAGAGATGAGGCTTCTGTCGTTGGTGAGAGCGTATTTCCCTCGCCTGCTTATAGAGTCTGTCCAGATTCAGAAACATCCATCTATTGCAATGAATCGGCAGGGTGAGTCCCTCTCATGGAGTGCTATTTGGACGTGAGTTGTGGTGAACCAATAAGAATTTGCCTTTCTTCTGATTGGCTGATGGTGTCAGACAACAACTTCGTGCAGGCACCACAAGTTTATAAATATGGGTGTCCTACTCACAGCCACTAGGCTTAACCACAGTTCAATGATCACTGACTACGAACCTTTGTCAGTGTTTTGCAGCCTTCTGCACTGAAGATGGCCGTCGAAGGCACTGCAGAAACGTTTGCATCAAACAACATTGGACCACGGCCTTACAACCCAGCAAGCCGAAGTTAACTGATAACTGTAAATGATAACTGTTAGACATACATATAAAAGGTGCATATTGTAATATAACGAGATTTTGTGTGTTTATTAGCCCCAAGTTGCTGGCGCCAATTTGTAACCATTTTATCAGTAATTTTCTCCATGTTAGCAGTCTTCATAACACTTTGCCGAATTTTGTTGCTTCTCTGCTATATACACTTTTCCCTCAAACGAGGCCTTTCGGTTCCGCAACCATTATTAAGTTCTTCCTACAACAACTTGTTGATAATGGTTGCGAAACCGAAAGGCCTCGTTCAAGGGAAAATATATAGCAGAGAAGCAACAAAATTCGACAAAGTTGTAACCATTTTATCTATGAGTGTGGAAGGCGTTGTTGGGCGCCAATTTTGTAATAACGCGTTAATTTTATTTCACAAATATTTGTTAATCTATCATATAATTCCAAATCACAAATTGTTTCTTCTTTATTTTAATGATTTATTTTTTGTATTTTTTGTCTCCCGATTTAGGCGCCAAATTGTTTTGTTATTAAAACAATTAAAATTGCTCATTTTTTTTTTATTTATTCACCTTCTCTTTATTGGGTTTAGTCGACTTACCTTTTTAATAATTCAATTCGAATTCTGTTCCTAAAAATAATTGTTACCAACCTCTCTGTGATAAAAAATTCACCTTTTGCTGTATGAAGAAATAAAATATTGTTAACATAGAAATAAATTAACCATACAATTAAAAATCTTCGATACTGGTTTTATTGGTTTTTGATTGTGTATTTCTTTCCTTTAAAACAATTAAATAAATTTATAATAATATATTTGCTCCAGCTATGATGTTTAAATGCTCAGCGGTTGGCAATAAGCTCAGGCTTTCAGAGTTGATATTTACAATTTTTGTTTACTAAAATTAGTTTAGTTAGGTCCTTTGGACTACAGAAAGTTAACAAAAAACACCCTTTAAGAAGTACAAAGCTTCACATAAACAGCATTTAAATATTACCTAAGTTATGAACAACTTAAATTTAAGGTTATAAATATTTGGTTTAACAACCGTCTGTGTTGTAGGTTAAGAGTGTCCTGATGAATATTACACTTCCAATAAGTCTATCACCATGGATTAACAATTTAATAGTGATATAAATTAATTATTACAAGTTCTTTATCCAGTGAATAGTGAAATATAGTTTATGTGTGACTGAAAATGTGTACAAGTGTATTATAGTTTATTATACTGATTAAGTTGTATAATCTGATATTATACTTACCATCTTCCTTCAATTATTAGATTCAACACATAATTCACTGTTTATGAAATTCTTCTTGTATTTTAATGTGATTTTACTTTCAAATTCCTTCTTGTTATATTATTATTCTTCATAACATCATTTCATTTTCATTCAATATCATTTTTTATTTATCTGGTTGTATGGAAGTTTTAATCCTTTCTTCTCTGAGTCTAATAATGAACTAACTATTTTTTCATGTAATATTTTGGTTGTCAAGGCAAAAGGTATATAATTCCCATTGGTTGAAAATTTTTTACATTGTTAAACATGGCTACTGTTTTTGATACAAATTTAACAAATATCTTTAAATTAGTATAATCTTTTTACACTATTTTTAATCCTAAAGATAATAACATCATTGTTTTGCTTTCTTTACATAAATTAATTTGAAATCAAACATGAATGATTTCTGACCAGTACTTACAAAGTTACAATTTCAACAATTTTGTTTTCTATTATTAATTAATTCAAAACTAATTATTTTGTATACATTTTGTTTCTCTAACATTATAATATAATCAAACCTAATATGATAATATACATTGTACCATTAATTTCTACTGTTTTAATATCTAATTTTCCAAAGTTCTTAATGTTACTATAGGCTTTTAAGACCTAGTTTTCTGACTTTCTTTATACATTTATTATAATATATTTCTTTGTTTTTATTAACCTTACACACCTTACAATGCAAATACAATCAACTAATACACAACATTTGATTAGTCACAATCATTTTCAAACATAATATAACTCTTTTTAAACATTTTATACAAATACCATTTTTCAATACATAACATACACTCTTTATTTTACTAATAATCATTCATTAAGCATTTTTTTTTTGTTTTTTTTTTTTGTTTTAGTATTTCACAGTATATCTTATCCCTTCCTTTATTAAGTATTAGTTACTCTTAAAATTATATCTTGTTTCTACTGCTGACTTCCAGTTAGTATAACATTCATGGTTTCTATACACTCTGTATATAAATAAAAACTGGAATAAATAAATAAATGGAATAAAAAGACTGTTCACATGAACATCAACATTAATTTTAGTCCGCTGGCTGGCTTAATTTTTTATAGTATATATATACTTTCACTTATGAACTTACTATTGTCACTTCCCAAACGTTTCAAGATGTTGTTTCTCTTCTTCAGTGGGTTGAGTACTAACTGTCGATTACAGAATAACCGTTACGGAATGGAGTGTGTGGTGGGGGTTGATGGTGGGAAGGGCTTGGCGCTGAGGTTCGAATTATGTGTGTGGATCAGCGTGTCAAATAGTGTATGTGATTTGTAATGTATCTGTTCATTTAATATGTTGTTTGGTTGTAGTGTGTGATATCTGTATATTTGAAATATACAGATATCACACACTACAACCAAACAACATATTAAATGAACAGATACATTACAAATCACATACACTATTTGACACGCTGATCCACACATATAATTCGAACCTCAGCGCCAAGCCCTTCCCACCATCAACCCCCACCACACACTCCATTCCGTAGCGGTTATTCTGTAATCGACAGTTAGTACTCAACCCACTGAAGAAGAGAAACAACATCTTGAAACGTTTGGGAAGTGACAATAGTAAGTTCATAAGTGAAAGTATATATATACTATTAAATTAATAAGTGAACGAAGAGGATGCAACAACAAGATAATTTTTTATATTTAAAGAGGCTAATCTTTATTCTACTAAAATAAATCAATGCTGATTCTGCTTACTAAAACTTACTACTAATTATCTTCTATTATGCTTTGTTAGTAACATTCAATGTAAATGTTACAGTTATTGGTGCCAAAATAATTTCTTGTGTTACGTCTGTTTAGGCCCAGCAACTCATCGTACAATTTAATACTTACAGCACGTAACACAAATCCTAAGTACACTTACCTTTTGCCACTGTACAGATTTATTAAAATATCATTATTATATATATAATAATATTGTAACGTTACATAACCCGGTCCCAATAAATTAAATCATGTAAGAACATAAAGGTCAGAAATGGGTAACCTATAACTAGCTCTAAATTAAATTATATCACTAAACATTATAAACAATTCGAGTGATATACAGTTCCAAGTGAGTTATAGTGTACCCATTGAGGTAAAAAGTGAAAGTGAAGGTATTTTCTTACAGAATTATGTTGTAGGTGGGAGAATTATAAACGATGATAGTAGATTACAATGCTACTAACAGATTATGTATTTTGTTAATTTATTGTAATGTTTATATTGTATAGACGACCAATTGTAATACCTAAGTTAATTTTATATTTTTTCAAATATTTGTGTTATAATATAAGATAACCCAGGGTTCATTTTAAAAAAAAACATAAAAGATTTAAATATCCAATGATAATAAAAAATTAAAATAATACTGTATGAGGGAAATGGCAGAAGGAAGTAGTGCAGTGTAGGAATACTATGAGAGACTAATAAAGAATATATAAATTCATTTAAAGATAATAAAAATATTAAATACTTATATATAAGGTCATAAGAAAATGAACAGAAACCTATTATGTAAACCAAATTGGGAAAGAAACCGGAATTAAAAAGAATTATTTTTCGGTAAATAAAATATAAATTTATAATAATTACAAACTGCCTGTATACTAAGAAAATTATGGGTTACTAAGAGTGACTAAAATAACAAGTATTGTTAATAATCGAATTTGGTAATTAAACCTGGCGAGTTGACAAAATGATGCTACTACAATTCTATTAAAATATCCTTTTTGAAGCTTTGGAGAAGTGCAAAATTAGTATAAAATTAAAAAGCAATATGAACATTATATAATCCTACCTTATTTATCAAAGTTAAATGGTTATACTCCATAATAAACAGTGAAAGAAAACCATTCAGATGATCCGGCCTAATTTCGCTATGTTTCAAGTTGACGATATAATATGGGCCAGACGGTAATGAAATTACAACCCAAGACGGACATCACTAGAGAAAAGGCTTCGTTCCAGTAAGAACTATAAGAAGAGAGGTAATATAAACATTTCGTTTAATAATTAACGAAGAAAACGCATTCCGAATGGTTGTATAGAACACAAAACTAGTCAAAATTAATCACATGTTCTAAAGTAAACAAACGCACGCTGCTCTCTTACGGACATTTCTGGAACTACTTACTAAACGAAAATAAACAAATTTATTTAATATTTTTTTCGGTATTTGTAAAGCATAGTAATTATCCATTTCTGACCATCTCATAACAAAAAGAACTTACTCTTAACCCTGGGGAAATAAAAAGAATTATATATTGATTGATGTTTTAAAAATAGTATAAAATTTGGTAACAAAACCATATATGTTTTTTTTTCTTTTGACAATTCCATGTTTGCTCGATGAAGTCGATATTATGTTTTAATTAAGGAGAGATCGATTGTGATATTTGTATCTGGGCGGCAGAGAAAAAAACCAATAATATAAATAATAAATATTATTGAAAAATTGATATTGAATAATAAAAATGTGTTATGTTTTTTTGTAGCGGGTAGTTGTAATAGATTTCAGCATAAAAAATAGAAGAGATCGACCCATCGGGTCATACTTTGCCATAGTGTAGTCTGGTTGGACTATGTGTGGAGACTCGTCTCACAATCAGCTGATTTAATTCACGGCGAACAATTTGAAAGAATTTCAGAAATCGTCGAAACCGAGTGTAAACCATCAGTACTTACTCTCTCTTCAACATAAGGCTGAACAACTTCCCTGCTCGACCCCAAATCACACACTCTCGATTTCGCCTTTTGATTGAGTAACATTACCAAACACTTTATTTTTAAACTTCGGTCGGTATAATTCATAAGTGGCGACTGCGGAGAGGCGGAAACATTAACACCTCTAAAGAAAAGCAGAACGTTACAAATTGGCGTTTACAACATTGGGGCTTAATTAAATAAGACGAACACCCAATAGGCCACATACAAAGTTTTCGCTAAAACCTCTACAAAAACCGCTACGTTACAATATATATACTACAATTCCAATACACACAAAATTGCTAACACATTTAGGAAAACAATTATAAAGTAACCTACAGAACCAACAACACCATTAGGAAACACATAAATAATACCAACAAAGACACAGACACATACAGTAAAACAGGGGTTTATAAATTAAATTGTAATGATTGTCACCAATTCTACATCAGCCAGATGGGAAGATCTTTTTCCTCCAGATTTTCAGAACATGTAAAAGCCCTCACCACAAATTACATACATTCCACATTTGCCACACATTTACAAAACGAAAATCACAGTTACACAAACATAGAACACAACATGGAAATTTTACACTACTTACCTAAAAGTAGAAAACTAAACACAGCTGAACAATTCGAAATATACAGATATCATGCACTGCAACCAAACAACATATTAAATGAACAATTACATTATAGATCACATACACTATTCGATACACTGATCCAAACACACAATTTGAACCTCAGCGCCAATTCCCTCCCACCATCAACCCCCACCACACACACCTATAGTCCATAACCGTTATTCTGTAAAATGACATTCAGTATTTACTCCCACTGAGGAAGAGGCACATCACCTTGAAATGTATGGGACAGTGATAACCAAAGTAAGTTCATATGTTGAAAGTTTATATATATAATAATATTTAAAAAGTGAACGAAGAGGATTAATCAACAAGATAATTATAATACCGCCAGCACAGTGTATTACATCCACAAATACAGGAATGTCAGAATACAGATAACAAAAACATCCTTAAACATCGCATACAACAAAACATGCCGCAAACACAACATTATACCCACACATGTACAAATCACAATAAAAAATAACACACATGCCGCAATACAAACCAAATGTAAAGCAGAAATAATACACCTGGACAACATTGTCAATGATTTATACCACAAAAAAGATACACTAAACAAAACGGCATACAACCTACACGTAAAACTCACACAAATATTACACCACATTGAATTTGAACACATAATACAACATACACAAAATATCATAGAGAAAATCCAATTAAGAATACAGGAAAGACATAACAGAAAAATCAATAACCTATTAAAACGCAGAAACGAAACCGTCCCTACACCGACACATAAGTTTCACACACGTACAGTAAATACAACAAAAACCCATTTCACTAATGCAGAAATAACCCTATTAGATAAAGGTCTAAAACACAATTTAGGCATCAATCCAACCAATAACAACAATAATAAAAGACATACACGTGACATAGTCCTAGACGCTGAAACAGCCATACAACACACGCATAACAAAGACCAAGACACCATACGCCATGATATCAAACGCAAATTACAACACGCACAGCAATATGAACAAAAACAACACAATAATGAATTCCAAACACTAAAAAACATAAAACGTAAATTACAAGAGCACAACCTAACCATACTCAAAGCAGACAAAGGTAATATAAAGGTCATAATAGAAATACAGGCTTTAAATAACAAAATCGAAACATTTTTTAATGAAAACAACATCACTAAATTAAATAAAGACCCCACCCCAAATTATCACAAACAAATAAACAAAACCTTAAATAACACAAAACACATAGTATCACCTGACAACATCAAATATCTTAAACAAATTAAACCAAATGCCCCTACACTAAATGCACTACCGAAATTACACAAACCAAATATTCCCATCAGGCCACTTATAAACAACACACAAGCACCTGCACACAAAATAGCTAGACACTTAGACAAATTAATCAGAAATAGCATAAATTTAACAAACAACACCACCGTCAAAAATAATTCAGATCTAGTGAATAAAACTCAACATGTCCACATTCCACACAATTCCACACTAGCTTCATTTGACATAACAAACCTATACACCAATGTTCCCATAAAAGAAACTATAACTACATTAGAACAATTACTAAAATTAAACAACACACCTGAAACACACATAAAAGAGATCATCCATCTAACTAAAATCATCACTGATCAAAATTATTTCACACACAATAACATGTTTTACACACAAACAGATGGACTACCCATGGGCTCCCCTATATCAGGTATACTAGCCGAAATATTTGTACACACCATAGAACAGGAACACATACTGCACAATAACAAATACACTGATAAAATAATATATTGGCACAGGTATGTAGATGACATTTTACTTCTCTACAACGGCAACAAAAGACAAATAGAAAATTTCCACAAATACATAAACACTATACACCATAAATTAAAATTCACAATTGAAATAGAACTAAATAATAGCATAAACTTCTTAGACCTCACAATCACCAAAACAAACAACACACACACATACAAAATATACAGGAAACCCACCACATCAGACATGGTCATACATAACTCATCCAACCATCCAACTCAACATAAACGAGCAGCATTCAACTACATGCTCCATAGGCTCACCCCTAAACACACATGACTACCAAGAAGAATTAAACACAATCAAATATATAGCAGTCAAAAATGGATACAACCCCGATTTGGTAAATAAAATACATAAAAGCATCCTAAGCACAAAAAGTAAAACACTTCAGACCAACAGCACACAACCCAGTAAATACATAACACTTACATACTACAATTCCAATACACACAAAATTGCTAACACATTTAAGAAACACAATTATAAAGTAGCCTACAGAACCAACAACACCATTAGGAAACACATAAATAATACCAACAAAGACACAGACACATACAGTAAAACAGGGGTTTATAAATTAAATTGTAATGATTGTCACCAATTCTACATCGGCCAGACGGGAAGATCTTTTTCCTCCAGATTTTCAGAACATGTAAAAGCCCTCACCACAAATTACATACATTCCACATTTGCCACACATTTACAAAACGAAAACCACAGTTACACAAACATAGAACACAACATGGAAATATTACACTACTTACCTAAAAGTAGAAAACTAAACACAGCTGAACAATTTGAAATATACAGATATCACGCACTACAACCAAACAACATATTAAATGAACAATTACATTATAGATCACTTACACTATTCGATACACTGATCTAAACACACAATTTGAACCTCAGCGCCAATTCCCTCCCACCATCAACCCCCACCACACACACCTATAGTCCATAACCGTTATTCTGTAAAATGACATTCAGTATTTACTCACACTGAGGAAGAGGCACATCACCTTGAAACGTATGGGACAGTGATAACCAAAGTAAGTTCATATGTTGAAAGTTTATATATATAATAATATTTAAAAAGTGAATGAAGAGGATGAATCAACAAGATAATTAAAATATCATGTCTGGTTAGAACTGAAAAAAATGTTGAACTTTTATTTACATAAAATTTTAAATTAAAAAATTTTAAATTGTAGGTTTTGCTGATTATTTTTTTATAATTCGGGTAAGGCAAAGTAGTACAAGAGAAAATAACATGTCTGTAAAATATCAGGTGTGTACGTTATATAGTTTTTTCAAAAAATGTACCTAAAGTTGAAAAATGGTAACTTTAGGAAAAGCTGGTTCAAAAATTAAAAACACTAAAGAATTTTATATCTCTAAAATTCACCAAGACAATAACTTTCACTTTCACATTCTTCTCTCTTACTTTCTAACAGTCTTTTTCTCACTGTTTGTCTTTTGTTTTATTCTTGAGTCTCCTTATCAGGCTTTTGTATGTGTTCTGCATCAAGCCGTTTGAGGCCTTTAACTATATAATTCCCAGGGTTGATCTAAAGCCTTTGAAGAACATTTGCCTTTCCAATACAACCTTTATTAAAGCTTATAGTTGCATCTGTGACTCCAAGTTTTAGAGTTTGAAAGCTCACAAATAGTTTTTAGGAGTCTCTGCCAGTTAGAACCAGTGAAACTTTCATTTGGTTCTGAGTTTTTCCATAAAGACATCGTTTTAAAGACAGCGATCTTCATTACACAAGCCTCTATGTAAGGATTTAACAGTTTCCATTACTGCTTGTGGTACAGAGTGATCGTATCTGTATATTGTTCTGTTTTCTTTTGCCTTATTGAACTTGCACCAGCTAACATTCCCCATCAAGATTGTCTTGCAGGTTTTCATCTGTTGGAAGACAGTGAACATAAGTTGCCCATATTGCCCTTTTCATCCCTTTCACATCACAAATGTTTATGTATTGCCTGCCCATAGTATCTGTGCAACTGTCAATTTCCCCATCAGTAAGAATTCCCTTACCACAATAACCTTACCATCTTTCAACATTTTTGCCTTCATTTCATCTTTAATTTTCAAAGTTGCATGCCAATTCGTTTCTGAACATGCCCGACACATTCAAGTTTTGGTATGACACCATCATCTCCATATGTTTTGATTTTCAGTGCTGCAGTTAACTCTTTAGTATTTCCATTTCCAAGATATTGTCTTAGTCTAAATTTGCATATGGAGCGTTCGCAAATAGCCTTGGCACCAGCTACCTCCATCGGGTAGGTAGGTTTCACAAAATTTGTGCTTGGTAAAAGATTGAACAAGATTTTATATAATTTCTAAATCAGTAATAAAGTTTTCTTGGGTGTTATCATAACTGAATTCTTTTGAAAGCTTTGAGCTATTTAGTTTTCTGAAACTTGAAGAATTTTCAGGGCTGGTTTCAACAGTAGACACAGGCCTCATTGACACTGCAGGTAATGATAAATCACTATTATTATTTAAGATGTTACTATATTGGTTATGCCTAAACTTAAATAATATAATAAATTAAATTGTAATATAATAAATAAAATTTAAAAAAATAGTCCCTTTATTTAAACAACGACCCAACTGATTCAATGGTTATTGAAGTGGTTGTATTGTGCATAAAATGAAAATGTTGGATCATTTTAAACAGGCCACACTTTTTTTAATTAAATAATTTTTTAACATCAAAATGACCATTAAAGCATATAAAACTATGCATTTTTTAAAAGAGGAAGTAATGGAGAATTTTCTTAATAATGAAACTTTGTTGCATTTTTGGTCACAAAAAGGTAATGCCTCCCCTTAAACAGTGGATATTAAATACCAGTAATTGAACGTAGAGAAATCATAACTTTAATTGTATTTCAAATGAACAAACAAACAACAATAAACACTTGCCTACAGGAATTCTTCAGGTTTACAACAGTCCACCTCACGGTACTTAACAACCCAATAAGCACCACCTAATTAAAACTGTCATAATAAATAATGTGAATCACTAATTACAGATGTCCACACACTATAAATCACAATAATCACTTTACACATTGTTAATACATAACAACTCCAATAAATCACAGTGAATCGCTAATTAAAAACTGAGAAACTCCTGCTTCTGAATCCTGTATTTATAACACTGTAATTATTGCAATAGTAGTTTATAAACAGTAGTAAATTCTTGGATTTTGTTGTCCATGACGTGTCTGTTGATTAACTAAATATATAAGTATATCACTAACGACTCGGAACACAAAGTTTTTTATTGGTAAAAGTGTAAAAGTTTTACCTTATAGCCTGAACCAATTTTTGCTTATTATAAGCTTATGATGACTTACTTTTACGTTTTTACCAATAAAAAACTTTGTGTTCCAAGTCGGTAGTGATATACTTATATTTAAATAGTAGTAGTAATAGCAGTGGAGTTGGTGTTAGATCTAAGTGGTCACAATATCATCACAAAAAGTAAATCATTAATAAAAGATTTAAACAAATAAAAATTTAATTTATCTGGTATAAATAGAATTGTGTAAATCTTTTATACATTTCTGTTCTAATAAACAATATCCTGTTCCACTAATTGTGATAAAAGAACTTGTCACATATCTTCAAGTAGCAATAGCAAGTAAAGCTTATTTGCCAACTAGTTTTAGGTGAACATAAACTTGAATGACTCATTTTGCTATATTTAAATTCCTTGTCTTCGGTAAGTAAAATAAAACAATTTACTTTTAGATTCAATTCATAAGAGAATTATAATTATTGGTACTACAACTACAAATACATAGAAGTGGATTAAATTAATACATACAAAAAAAATATAACAGTCCTTCTCTAGATGTTGAACCTATGATAAGAGGTACTTGATGAAACTGGCCTGTCTGCAATAATTCTCTAGGGCTCTCTGTCAGGAAACTTGTATCTTTTGCTGGGAACTCAACAACTGGTACAAATGGCCGATTGAAACATCTTAAAGTCTCCTGTTATTATACAAAAACCACAAGCAAACAATTAAAAACATACTTAGTGACATATACAGACATGTACATTAGGGTGTATCGAAAAAAAATTTTTTTCGAAATCCGGTTACGGCTAGTGCGGATTTTTGGCCAAATGGCATTAATAAAACGTATAAAAAATCCCAGCTCGATCAGACAACTCCTTCTGCTGCCGAGTAGAGGTCAAATATTAGAAAAATCACCAAAAAATCACTTTTTTATTGATATCTTCAAAAAATCATTTTTGATATTTTTTATATTTTTTGGTGGTTTAAGTCATTGAAATAGCAAGGGAAAAGACTAATAAATACATAAAGCATTTATATTAGGGCTCTTTCTGTGCACCACAAGCCTAAAAACCTAGTGAATATTTCATAAAAAAGCAATGATTTTCCTACCTGACAAACGTTACAAAATATGAGCGTTATAATTACTTTATCGATTTTATTAAAACAAAAAGGTTTTAGTATGCGACTAAAAGGAATTCTGCAGCTCCTCGTTTATTTCCACTTGCTGAGAACAAGTTTTGGAAATAATCCAGGACTTACCACGTGAGTGGCTGCAGGTCGAATCAGTTTGACCAATCAATGACTTCTACATATGATGGGGCGTCAAGTCGAATTTCCAGAGGAACAGATAATTCTCGAACAGCATTGGTTCGACGTAATTTTGTTCTAGCTTTGAGTATTCTTCTCCAACCTAATTGCCTTTTGTTAGCATCAGGATCCGAAATCATTGACAAGAGCAGATTCTCGGGATGGCTAAACCAGGCATTTCTCTTGATGACAGGGTCAATAATCTTTTTAGTAACTTCGTCCAGACAGCGAGAAGATGACATCAACTTCCACAGATGGCGTGGTCCTTCCACGATAGATGGTTCGATCTTAATTGAAAACCAAATGAATGCGTAGACTTTCATGATGTAGACAACTAGGTGCACAAGATTGTTGGATGGCTTACTGGTTGATACATAAAGACGCAATGTTCTATTTGCAAGGGTCAACCACCTTGCTTGATGTAGTTTTCCCGGACTTCTGTCTGCTAAACCTTGAGGATAATCTCCTGAAGATATCGCCTTGCAAATATCGAGAAGATACTGTTGATCACTGCTTAGACTGCTGCTTTCTTCCAGCTGCAAATCAGAGATCCAAGGTACTGGAATGGGGTCAAAACGTTTGATGGCGAGAGTTTCACAATTTTGGAGCAATGTTCCAATTGGACCCGCGTAGGTATTTGGTCCTGTAGTCTTTCCGTCGAGGAACTGGGAAGTGGAAGTTCGTTGGTGTGGAACATGCATATAACTCTTTGGAGAGCCCTGTTCAAAGAATTTTCACAAAGGGACATAGCACCATTCTTGAGGCCAGAGTTTATTGGGGTACCATCACCGCCAATAACACTGAGATTTGTGAGATCAATGTCCTTTTCACGGCAATAATTGAGCATTGCTTTTTGAATGCAGTCTCCTGATCCAGACTCTGGAGTGACGTGCCCAAGATACTCTGATCCAGGCTCTTCAACCAACACTACATGCTCATCTTTTTTCACAACACGACTAACACTTTTTTTCTTCTTCTCTAAGGTTAAAGTGTGGTCCTGTCAAAATACAAATCTCTTAATTTTTTTTCTTTGAGAGCTGCATCAGTGTCAGCTAAAATGGTTGTCGCCAAAACATTTTTTGTCGTTGAATTTTGCTGGCATCGATCACATTTTCTGTATTTTCTGAGGTGACCATCCCGACGTCTTCTAGGAGGGAAGAGGCTAGAAGGGCCACGTGTCTAGTTGATGTCTTAGTCCTGTATACTGCAGTACAAAAGGCGGGTATTTGCAATCTCATCTGCTGAACAGGTTCCGGCGATGTTTTCAAATGTTTTGGTGGCTGGTACTCCTCATCTGAACTTGAGGTCTTGTCTTCCTCTGCTTTTTTGACGTATTCCACTTCTTCTGGATCAAAGCTTTGAGCCGATTGTTCTTGATCCGTCTTCTTAGCTCTTGAACTCTCCCGCTAAAGGTCTCGTCCTAACCTCTTGATGTGTCGTTTGGTTTCCTGACGATCCAAGTTTCCTATAAACATTTTTCTTGTTGTTCTTTGATCTAGAAGAAAAGGCACCTCTAGTACTTTCTTTGTTTCTCCCAATTGCAGGCAACAGGATCTGAAATGCTATATCAAATAAAGTCTTTTTGGCAGACTCTTGAAAATCAGCAATTCGTTGTGCACAAATTTGGAAACCGATGTTCACTGACTTTTGCAAGTCACGAACACTATCATGGTACTTCAATATCATTGCAACAATCCATCTGACACTGAGAATTGCTTCGCCGCTGATTGAGGCGTAATCCCAAATTTCTACAACCTTACTGGCGACAATAGAAGATAAATCCTTTGGTGCAGGCTCCTTCTGGGATCCCAAAATTCTCATTTTTTCTTCTCGTTCCCATACGTATTGTCTCAACACATCTTCAACGGTCAGTAGCTGTGTTAGGCTGAATTCCTTAGGTGTCCCAATTATGTTACTGCTAACGTCAGACCGTAACAAACTTGTCGAAGCCATAACTTCAGCGTAACTGTCACCCTCTTATGAATAAAAGGCACTTAACACAACTACAACACTGTCCTCACTTCTACACACAGCACTTCACACGAAAACACAATTATTTTCAGTTGAAAATCACTGCAGCACTAAGAAAAAACTCGAGCAGCAACAAGCGCGTTCGACACAGCTGGTTGACAGGCGACTGACATGATTGAACCTGTCCACTGGGCGAGTCGAAGTGACGTGGCGCTTGGGGAGGGGTGGGCGGGAGGCGACTTAGTGCGATAAGCAGATGCAGAAGAGATTGCGAGCAAATTATTTATATTATTAATGCTCATACAACTTAGCATTAAAGAGTTTCATTCGTTATTCAAGAGGCTTCAATATTTTTATATTAATATTTAATTGTACGTCACGCCGGAAAATCAGTGCTTTTTTACGAAATATTCACTAGGTTTTTAGGCTTGTGGTGCACAGAAAGAGCCCTAATAAAAATGTTTTATGTATTTATTAGTCTTTTCCCTTGCTATTTCAATGACTTAAACCACCAAAAAATATAAAAAATATCAAAAATGATTTTTTGAATATATCAATAAAAAAGTGATTTTTTGGTGATTTTTCTAATATTTGACCTCTACTCGGCAGCAGAAGGAGTTGTCTGATCAAGCTGGGATTTTTTATACGTTTTATTAATGCCATTTGACCAAAAATCCGCACTAGCCATAACCGGATTTCGAAAACAATTTTCACATACGGTATGTGTAAAGTCATGACTTATAACTCTTTATATCATGAGGTGTAAAGTAAATAACAGAAACCAATAAATAATAATTTATTACACTACTATTTTTTTTTCAACACATTCACAACAAATTCAACACATTTTGTAACAGCCAACCTCATTTTTATAAATACTAAAAGTTTAGAGATTAGACTTACTGTCTCATTAAATATTTTATCCTGAGTAGTAGCAATCTCTGATGCAGGAACATTTCTAAGAAATTCCAATAACTCTGAAGTGTCGTTTGTTTCACATCCAAGTAGTTTTCCTAGTTTAAATGCCCTGTCTTCAGGATTTTCTATAAATGCCCATGGATTCAACGCACTCCCACTTTGCATGATGGCTTTATGAAATAAATCTGTATTCATACAATGGTATTAAATCTAAATACTTAACTATTATTATAAGTTTAAGTAAAAAGTGGTTAAAAAAAATTATTTATAAATATCTGTAAAAATAATGATGAAAATCAATACAGTACTATACTGAAAATAAGTAACAAATATGCAACATTTATGTATGTATGCTTATGCTTATATAGAGACCTCCATTTTTTTGTAGATCATTAGATACAAAAATAATGGATACGGTAATACAAATCTGTAATCATGATGTTATAAAAATGTAAGTAAGAAAATAATATTTATACAAAAGTATATTTTTCACTGTACATTGAAAGAGATATATGAATCACAATAGTAAGCATGCTATTCAAACAGCATAAATAGATAAAGAGATAAGTCTTGGGAATATTTCTACTACAGTGCTATTAAAACAATCTGCGTCTTCTGATAGTTCTCCTTGCGTGTTTACAAGACGTAGTTGCTATGGTAACTCGGACGGGACTCCGAGGTGAACCAATCACCGGCAGGCGCAATTTCCCTTCCCCTTTCTCCTCAGTCAACAGTCCCACACTGACCAATCAGCGCTCCCGCAGCTGTGCCGAGCACCACGTGCTTCTTAGCTGTCAGAAGACGCAGATTGTTTTAATAGCACTATAGTGTAACATTATCCAAGACATTTGGAGTATGTAACATTGGCCAAGATATTTACAGATCCTCCAATTATTAAAGCATGCTCTCACTGTCCGCTCCAGTTATACTGAGCTATGCATGTTAGGCCTAAGTGTTATTGTCTTCCAATTTTATACTTAAGTGAGACACAGTTACCACTATAAAAACCTAATAAGGTCTCAAGACCAGTGGCATCCTTCCACAATTATTTAGTACCACAGTATAGTCCTAAACATAATTTTTTTATCTGAGGTAATTATTTTCCCCATTGTCTTGCTGTTATCTATCTAAGCATGTATACGCAGCTAAATCATGCCATTCTTAAGTACAGAACATTCAAACAAAGAATCAGATATTGGTTCTGGGTTTGAGTACTACAACACTGATTGATACAACAGAAAGCTTGTACAATGAAACAGATTTTCTATTTAAAAAATACTGTAGATATACAAAAATAATAAAAATTTCTATTGTAAAATAATAAAAGAAAACAAAAAAATAAACTGATATCCCAGAATAGATAGTCAAAACATTTCTTGAAAATATTAAAGAAAGCTGTTTCACACACTGTCACATTACTTTTTCAGCATTCTTGATATACGTTTTTACACTAAAAAAAAAAAAAACTTTATACGAATTTTTTATAAGAAATTATTATTTACTTAATAAATTGTGGGGTGACATGTCACCTTCCTTAGTGAAGGGTAGCAGTGAGTCTCACTTATTTATATTTATTAAGTCAATTATATTTAAATTCTGGCAATGCATATTATCTTTATAAAACATACATAAGTCGGCAATAATAATATACAAATCTACTTGCAGAAGAGAATTATTACTTTGTTAATGCAGTATATGGAAAACAAATAGTACATTAATTTTTAATTAAATATAATTATTTCACTACCGACTCGGAACACAAAGTTTTTTATGGGTAAAAACAAAAGTTTTACCTTATAGCCTGAACTGGTTTTCGCTTTTAAAAAGGTTCTTCAAAGGCTGCCGCTGGGAGCACTGTCCATCTTGTTGTTGGTGACAGTATTGACTTTTGAAAGATCGATATTGTATGTGTGGGGTGTGATATGTTCGAATAATGCATGTGATTTGAATAGTGTCTGTCCGCTTAAGATGTCGTTTTTATGTGTTTTCATGTGTTTGTATATTTGCAATTGTTCTAGAGTGTCTAGTTTTTGCCTTTTGTCTGTAGTGTAAAATGTCCATGTTATTATCGATGTTTTTGTATGTGTGATTTGCTTCAATAAGGTGGTTTGCAAAGGTGGATTCTGTAGTGGAGTGTAGTGCCTTTGTGTGTTCAATGTATCTTTGTTTGAAGCTACGTCAATGTACAAAGATACATTGAACACACAAAGGCACTACATTCCACTACAGAATCCACCTTTGCAAACCACCTCAAAACCACACATACAAAAACATTGACAATAACATGGACATTCTACACGTACACACAAAAGTGTGAAAACTAGACACTCTAGTTGGAAATATACAATTAGAAATATACAAACACAAGAAACACACATAAAAACGACATCCTAAACAAACAGAGACAATTCAAATCACACGCCATTATTCGAACATATCACATCACACACACACAATATCGATCTTTTAAAAGTCAATACCGTGTCCAACAACAAGATGGACAGCACTCCGAGCGGCAGCCTCTGAAGAAGCTTTTTAAAAGCAAAAACCAGTTTAGACTATAAGGTAAAACTTTTACGTTTTTACCCATAAAAAACTTTGTGTTCCGAGTCGGTAGTGAAATAATTATATTTAGTTAAGTAATAGACACGTCATGGACAACGAAATCCAAGAATTTTTAATTGTCATGATAAAGAATGTTATGTACCAAGTGCTTACAAATAGGCTGTAGAGATAGATGGCTTAAACTAAAGTGACCAAGTATAATACAGTTTTTAGCTGGAGAGCATAACATAACAAAATATTGGCAGCATATGGACCACAAATACTTAAAAAACAACTTTTGCTGTGACTGATTGTAAAATTTATTGAATAACACCAGAGAGTGCATTACAAACAATGTTAAAGCATTTCACTTTGTACAGATATACAAAATGAATCTATGGTGTGAGACTGTACAAAGCAAGCTTAGATAAATATCACTATAATATTGACGACTAGTATAGGTGAAAGCCGGTTTAGGCTGTAAGGTAAAACTTTACGTTTTTACTTATAAAAAACTTAGTGTTCCGAGTCGTCAATATTATAGTGATATTTAGTTAAGTAACGGACACGTCATGGACAACGAAATCCAAGCAAGCTTAGAATCATAACCCATCCTCCACCTGGTAGGCCTAAGTGTAGTCTGGACAGATCTATTCTGTCAAGTATTCAGAATCTATATAGTGGCAACTTGGTTACCAAACAAAAGAAATTCATCATATTACTGATATTTGTTATGGTCAATAAATAGCAAGGAGCCAGATAATAGCAAATTTCGTATTGCACATATTATAAAACACAACTGTCTTTAGGCAAAATATTTTATATAGTAACGGTAATGGTAAAACCTTCTCTTAAAATGTTTAGTTTATGAACATTTGAATTAGCTTACTGACATATATTTGGCAAGTTCTGATATTCTTAGCAAGTCTTGTAATTACCGGTATGGGCTATGACAGCAAAAGGAAGGTTCCTTTAACAAGATAAGGTTTTGGAGATCAGATTGTGCAAAGAGAGAGAAAAGGAGAAAGTGGCAAAGAGTGAAATGTGAATAAATGATTAGGATAACACATGGGAATTATTCATTGTTTATGTCAAAGCTAACGAAGCTAAAGGTATGTACGAGGGCTATTCGGAAAGTAACCTCCGTTTGACTATAAATAAAACACGAATGTAGATACATAAATTTTATTAGATACATCTTAAAACTACACCTTTCTATTATTTTTCTGCATAATCACCATTTAAATTTAAGCATTATCATACCACTTGACGAGTTTGGAAATCCCCTCTTCATAAAAGTCTGCCACCTGGGATCGCAGCCAGCCTGTCACAGCTTTCTTGAAGTTCTTCGTTGTCATCAAAGCGCTGGGACTCAAGCCACTTCTTCATCTTCATAAACAGGTGAAAGTCGCTGGGAGCCAAATCTGAACTGCATGGCAGATGATCAAAAACGTCCCATTTGAACTGATTCAACAGATCTTGTGTTTCCCAAGCAGTGTGAGGGCGAGCGTTGTCATGCAAAAACACAACACCAGAAGTCAGCAGACCTCAGTGTTTGTTCTGGATGGCTCTTCTTAGTTTTTTTAAAGTCTCAATACACTGCAGAATTTATGGTCGCCCCACATTCTATAAACTCCACAAGTAGTATTCCTTTCGCATCCCAAAAAGCGGTTACCATAACTTTCCTGACAGACAAAGTTTGCCCCGCTTTCTTTGGTTTCTTTGGTGAGGCAATATGGCCCTACACCATTGACTGTTGTTTTGTCTCAGTGTTTATGTACGATAACCAAGATTCATCACCAGTCACAATTTTGGTGAGAACTGTTTCTCCTTCCGCGTCATACCGTGACAGAAAGTCTAAGGCAGAGCCCACTCATTGTGTTTTGTGGTTCTCAGAAAGCACTTTTGGCACCCACCAAGCACAGAACTTCTGGTAGGCTAACTTTTCTGTGACTACCTCATACAAAACAGTCTGAGAAATTTGGGCGAATTGTTCAGAAAGTTAAGAGATTGTAAACCGCTGGTTTTCACGGACTTTTTCATCAATTTTCTGAAACGATTTCATCACTGACTACTGATGGCCTGCCACTCCTTTCTTCATCATGAATGTTTGTTCTTCCACTTTTAAACAAACGAACCCACTGACGCACAACGTCTTCACTCATAATGTATTGGCTGTATACAGTACACAATTCACGATGAATTTCTGCTGCTGATAAGTTTTTTGCCATCAGAAATCTTATCACAGTACGCACTTTGCATTGGCAGGATTTTCTATTGCAGCGCTCATTTTGAAATGCTATAACAAGTGAAATAATGGCAGCATGACCCTCCCACTATACAGTTGGATGCGTACTGAGCTACTAAACAAGTCAGCACAGGAATCATCCCACTTCCCCCACTACTTCTCTCGCTACGCAGCAACAGAGGTTACTTTCCAAATAGTCCTCATATGTGGAATGTCCAAAGCCCACCATAGGTAATAAAATCTACTATTAGAAGATCTGGTTTTCAAAAGTAAATGTAACAGAAACAGAAAGAATGAATAGCTGATGAATATAGGAAGTAGCCAATTTTGGGTACTGACAGGCTTAAATTCTGAGAGCAACTTATATTTATAGTGACTGTAGTTCATATCTTGTTTTCCTACAGTGAAAAAAAAAATTCATACATGTTAGTAACCTCACAGCATTTTACACTGTGAAATTAAAAATATAATAAACTCACTTAGTATCAATAAAACTTCATACCCTTCGACAGTGGAGATAACAGATGGTAATGCACTGATGCTCCCCCAGCACTCTCTCCAAAAAGTGTTACATTTCCTGGGTCTCCTCCAAATTTCTGTATATTCTTCTGAACCCATTTCAGAGCGAAGACTTGATCTTTGAGACCAGCATTACCAGGCACTTCACTATTTTTAAGTGATAAAAAACCTGAATATAAGACATTTAAAGTTATTAATCTTTTTTGATTTATTTCTTTATATATAATAATAATGGCTCCCATGTACACCACCGAAGTAGCTTAGGAGTAGGCTGGGTAGGCTGCCTAATGTGAGCTGTATGGCATACAAGGAAGGCAGTGTGGCCAGCACTGCGCTTTAGCTGCCCATTATTATCCGTAGGATGTTATCCCAGGTACTCATTTTCAACAGGCTGAGTCGACCAGGGGCTGAAAAACACACCTTGATTTTATGGTGTGGGCCCAGGAGTTGAACCCGGGACCTCTAGATTGTAGCCAGGTGCCATACCCACCGGTCAACTGAGCCGCCTATTTATTTCTTTAAACATGAAAGAACATTTGAAGCATAACAGCTGAATTGATAATTATAAATATAAATAAAACAGCATAAGCTGCTCAAATTTGTCTTTTCAGTTGTGTTTCCATGTCTCTTCTGTTTTATTTTCAACTTCTTACATAAATAAAATAATTTGTTTGCTCTAAAATAAAAAAGTTTTTGCATATACAGCAAATTAGACAGAAGTGTATCGAACCAAAAACTTCTACAACTAAATTGCACCAAGTTCATATGCTAACATTCAGTAACGCTTATGTATTAATAACTTTTGTAAGATGAGTATAATATGTGCCTTTGTCTGAAATTTTCAAGATGGAAGGTTATAATAACCAATTGCTCAGGAATATTACATTCCTGTATTTGGTTGTCCATGACGTATCCATTGATTAACTAATTATAAATATATGACTACTGACTCGGAACACTAATTTTTTATTGTTAAAAATGTAAACATTTGTATTAAGCAAAAACTAGTTCAGGCTACAAGGTAAAAGTTGTACATTTTTACCAATAAAAAATTAGTCCTCCGAATCAGTAGTGATATACAGTAGAATCTCCATTAACCAAAACACTTTTAACCGAAACGACTAACAACAAAAAATTATATATTCCTCACTTTTACAATGAAAATTTGTTTTCTGGATAAAACACAAAAAACTAAAGTAATAAACATTGTTTGTAAAGTGTGATTTGTCATGATAATTCTGTTCAAAACAAACAGATTTTACTTAGTTTGAGATGAAAAACAAGCATAGAGCATTACCCATCAGGTTAACCACCTTGTGGATCCCTTTTAGACAAAAAGGGATTTTACTACAGTCGAATGTAATATTCCATGGTGCGCACCAACGACATCGCGTGTGTTTCCCGCATTTAGATATTTTTATTTAATTATGACACGTGTAAAATTGTATGTAAATTGTTGTAATATTTTAATCATTTAACGAACTTCACCAAGGGATTGTACCTGATGAAGGGACATATGTCCCGAAACGTATTGTAATATATAAAAAGGAAAAGCCCACCAGACGGATAAAAAAGAGGTAAATTATTTTACTATTCATATAAAGTTGAACAATTTATAGGGATTAACAAGTGCGAGGCTAAACTGTAAAACTCCCCACTATTCTGTAAGTACGTTCCTTTTCATTTCTTATAGTTTTTCTCATAGGTTTTACACGGGTTCAGCAACTGTATTTATACTCAAAAAAATATTATGATATGAAGCTAAGTGGACTTAATCCTAAAACTGTGTCTATTATCAATCTGTTAAGAAAATGATGTAAAACAATATAAGAAATTAGAACATTCTGAGTAGACTTGGACCACTACTTAGAAGTACCAAATAATCTTATTGACTGTTAGTGACTTAAGGTTGACATGGACCACAAAGACATGTTCTCAGAGTTCTTTAATATTTATATAAATAGCTGAGTAGATATCTTTTTACAGAACCAGGCTACCTTTTCTGGTTTGCCATTACTGAGATACTACAGTCTAAAATAGTAATTACATCCACTAATCATTAGTTTAATATTATTGTCCAATCCTACGACATACTTAAACTTTTATATAAAATAATTCTGACATGGAACACAATTATTTTAGATAAACATTTTTACCTTACTGCCTTAACTAGCCTTTGCTTGTTATGAGCTTCATCAGAGACTGCTGCTAGGGTTCGGAGTAGGTCACACTCTTAAACAACTAGAAATATACAAACACACAAAAACGCATAGAAACAACATCCTAAATGAATAGACACAATTTAAATCACACATACTGTTTGAATATATTACACAACACACACACACAACAACAATTTTTCAAATGACGGCACAGTCACCATAAGCAGGATGGACACCACTCCTAGCGGCAGCCTCTGATGAAGCTCATAATGAGCAAAAGCTAGATAAGGTAGTAAGGTAAAAATTAAATAATTTTTATCTAAAATAATTGTGTTACTCGGACATGCCATGGACAACTTAAACTTCATCTAATTAATAAAATACCTTTTTTTCATTCTTACCTAAAAGACCAAGCCTGTAGTTAAGTGTCACAATAATTACACCATGTTCTATTAAGTAATTTGGTCCATACAGATCAGTTCCACCAGAACCGCTAGTGAAGCCACCGCCATGTAAATATACCATTACTGGCAAGTGATTGAAATTCTTGTTACCTGGTAACTAGAGGGGTACGAGATTATACATTGCTACAGGTTTATTATAATTAATATGCTAATGTACAGGGTGATTCAAAGAGGACTTTACAACTTTGAAAGCATACAGAAATTTATTCAGATATTTTACATAGTCGGTTGAGGTGTCATTTCAAAGCAAAACACATCAAGTTTGTCATCCAACATTCATTGTGGTTTGATGTGGCTACCATTTGTAATGCGGCATACATCCCACCTGAAGTCGATTTCATTCCAGACTTTAGTCAGTAAGTCGGGTGTCACTTCTGCAGGGATGGCATTAATTCGAAGTCTCAGCTCAGCAAGATCAGCAGGTAAAGGTGGTAAAAAAACCTGATCTTTAATAAAATCCCACAAGAAAAAATCTACTGGTGTCAAATCTGGGGAGCGAGGTGGCCATGCAATTGGACCTACATGACCAATCCACTGACCTGGGAATTGGGTATCAAGAAAATCTCGGACTTCTACGAGGTAGTGAGGTGGTACCCCATCTTGGTGATAGTAAAGGCGTCCATCTTGGTCATCCTCGTCTAACTGAGGAATTAGAAAATTTTCTAGCATATCCAGATACACGATACCATTTATGGTTGCCTCCTGGAAGAAGAACAGGCCATACACTTTTTGTTTGCTAAGGGCACAAAAAACATTGACCTTAGGGCTATCATGAATATGCTGCAAGGTTTCATGGGGGTTTTCACTACCCCATATTCAGCAGTTATGGGTGTTCACCTTGCCACTGATGGGAAATGTTGACTCATCACTAAAAATTACATTGTGTAGAACTGTCTCGTTGTCTGCAATTCTATCAAACATTTCCACACAAAATTGCTGGCGAGCGATTTTATCTTCATCTGTAATGTGTTGAACCATGGTTAGTTTGTATGGCTTCAAGTGCAACCGTTTACATAATACGCGCCAAACAGTCGGTTGTGGAATGCCAGTCTCATGTGATGCACATCTAGTTGATTTCTTAGGACTACGGGAAAAGCTTTCTCTGAGTTGTTCCACAGCAGCTTCAGAAACTTGTGGACGTCCTGGCGATTTTGCATGTCGTACAGAACAACCAGTCTCAATGAAGATTTGGTGCCAAGAGTAAATTATAGGCCTACTAGGAGGCTCCCTACCATACTCCGTACAGAATTTACATTGAACTGCAGTTGCTGATTGCGTATCGTGAAACCAAAACACACAGCGAGCACGTTCTGCACCAGTAAAAGTAGCAATTTTCAACAACAATGGTGACAGCGCTACTGGTGGGTGTATTCAGTATTAATGGACTACATGAGTCAAAACTTGATGTGTTTTGCTTCGAAATGACACATCAACCGACTCTGTAAGTTATCTAATAAATTTCTGTATACTTTCAAAGTTGTAAAGTCCTTTTTGAATCACCCATTGTACATTAAGTCAATAAGTATCATAACTATATACAGTACATGACAGTCCCAAATATAAGACAATCCTCATTTGAAAACAAAATATGGCTTTGTTAAAAATGTTTTAATCTTAAACAAACCAATTTAAAAGTAAAATTATTACAATTCCGATTTCTGATTTTACTGGTACAAGAGAATTCATAAAATGGTAAAGAAACAGTTCAAAAAGTAGTCTAGTTTTTATTTGAGAGCATCAATATCACTTTCCTATGCTGTACATGTACAGTTACTTGTTCTTTCAGCTTCACAAATAACTGTTAATTTGAAATTTGAACTTGAGTCTTAAAGATTTTTTTACTATTTGAGTCTTTTACTATTTTTTCAATTTAAAGATACTGTTAACTTAAAATCCCACCGAAGAGGTCAAAATACTGTAATTATCATTGAAAAAACTAAACAAAGATTTTAATACAATAACTGTCAGTCAATTGACATTATATAGTTTAACTCAGACACTCAAAAGTTAATAACAAGGGATAGACTAAATAAAATCTGGTTATAAAAACGAAAGTAATAGATAAGGGAAGTAATCTGGACAGTCTTGGTGACAGTTTATTATCCGACCATAGTTAAAGGCATTGTATACAAATATATACTGGAATTGCTTACTTTTTTGCATATGTTTTTATGTAAAGTGTTTTATATAAAACTGCTCTGTGATGAAAACAAATTTGATTCTGAAGTAAACAAATCTTGCTAATAAAGCAAAAACATTGTTCACAACAGTATTTACACTAAATGGTCTGTGATTACTTGTAAGTCAAGGATCCAATTATAAGATACCATCCAATTTTTGAGGCCACATAAGATTGCCTTATATTTGAAACTATACAAAAAATTAAAATTAATAGACTTCATATGAAATATGTGTAATATAAACTATAGTATAGTATACAATATTCACATAATACCTCAGGTGTATACACATTAAGGTATAAGCAGTCTTCATTTCCTTCTGGGTATCCAAATAGCATATTCAGCTGGGGAGCCACATTTCCTTCTGACAGACAGTCTCGAACGCCTGACCACTGTTCAGGTTCTTGAGGATCCTAAACCATTAATACAATGTCTGAACGAAAATGTATGAATTTAATAAACTATTGTTGCATCTATTGTTGTTAATAAACCATTGTTTTAATACACTTTGAAGTACTGAACTTGCAACTCAGCAAGCATGTTAATTCATATTTTAGAAATGCAGTGTACATAATAAACAAAGTGCATTTTATTAACACTGGTTTTCCTGTGAACAAGAATTACACCTTGCCTGAGGAACCAGGGATACAGCGAGGATTTCCTTCTGGAAGAGGTTCTGGATAGGGGGTTAGTTTTTTGTAAATAAATCTACAAAAACGCAAAGAAAAATAAATTGTTACCTGCTACTTATTTTGTTGTAATGAAGAAGTAAGTGTGGAAACTTATGGATTACATTAACAGACCTCTAAAATTTAAGGACGTCTTGAAACAGTGAAGATGGAATCTTACAATACAATATAAATAAAGTAAACATTATCAGAAGACTAGCACAAACTATTTCCCATATTATACAGTTACTGATAGTGTTAAATGTTTTGTACACCAACTTTTGCCACAAAAATATAAGCAAAAATTTTCATGAATTGGACACTACAGGTAATCAAAAATAAAGTTTGTAATTAGTGACTTCGCTGGTGTCAGTTATTCTGTTTCCACTGAACAACAAACAACATGATGATCACAATTGGTAGAATCTTTGTAACTACAGTTTGTGTACCTTTATCAAAAAGAGTAAAATTATCTTTGAATTTGTCCATGTCTTGTCCAAGTATTAATAATTATATATATATATATATATATATATATATATATATATATATATATATATATATATATATTGCAATAGAACATTGCAGTAAGGGAAGTGTAGCCAGGACTACATGCTGTTATAACAGGTTATGACGTTATAAACATGTTAATATTTGATTTTTGTCCGAATATGTAAATTTGATGTAAGAATTGGGCAAAAGACTATTATGTATTAAAACGCCAATAAATGTATTTGTGATTATGTCATGTGCGAGTTAAAGGTGCGAGTACGCATGTCAGTCGAATTTTTATGAATAGCTCAAGTATGAATTAGCATACCGAACTGAGATTTGGACAGCGCACGCATCTCAAATAGCCTAGCGCTGTATATTTTGGGTGTCAGATGCTTGCTACGTAGTATGTAAATTGGGATTTTATTAGAAAAAAGCCGTTTCTATAAAGTCTTTATCTTTTAGAAGGCAGAAAAGTCTTAGATAAAATCTATACCTGCTGCTGCAAAAATCTGCAAATCGTTTCAAGTAATCATCTATCAGTTGTAGCCATCAATCGCGTGATAAGCTGTTTCGACCAATCAGCGACCCCAATTTTCCATTAAGATTGGCTCTCCGCCGACGAATATCAAGTCAGTTCTGTCCTGCAGCTCGAATTTTTCAGACGTGTTCTCTGTGCGAGTTATCCGTGCAGAAACGTGTTTTTGAGCGAGTGATCAGGGTCAAATTTGCGACGAGTTCCCCGTTGCTGATACCTTGGCGAGGTACGAACTCATTAGTAAAAAAAATAAGCTATTCAATTTTGTTAACCAGTGCTAGTTTCGCGTGAATTAAGATTTCCGCTTAGGGAAGGTGTATCCACCCGGGGTACTCCTATGTGATCGCGAGGACAACTCAAGACGCGGGAAAGTGCATGTGCATGCTTAACGCACCAAAATAAGTGAGATTAAATTACAACCCAATTTGTGCCCTGAGATTAGATTAGACTGATTGCCCGTGACGGCGTGCGCGCGTACAAGAGGAGCCCCAGCGACGCGGGAGTTTGCAGAAAGGAGGAGCAGGTTGCGGCAATTCACAGGACTGCCAGTAAGACAAATCAACCCACGAAAACAACATCCAAGTAACCAATTGACATTTCTTTTTAAAATCAGATCAGTCTGATTTAGTGACGATTTTGAAATAAAATAAATATTTTGTGAACTACAAAGCACATAAAAATTTTATTTTAAAATATACTGTACAACCGTGCTCCAGAACTGTTTATGTGTTCCATTATTATTATGCCTAACATTTGTTTTGTCGCAATATATTGTAACGTATGTATGTGTTACATTGGGTTTATTTATTTTAACGTGTTGCTTTTAATTCGTTTATCGTGAAAAGTTATTAAGTGTAAATTGATTCCATTTGTGTAAAAACGGATTTGTTGCCGTAATCGATTCTGTTCTTCTTTTAAGTAATCTGGTCCGTTCGCTGCTCACTCTCCTGGTTGCTGCCTGTAATTATCCTGTAAATTCTCTAATTCTCTACAATGACAACTCTTTCCAGTCAAAATAATAATAATTAATTTTTTTTATTGGTCAGAAAAGGGTCAGTCGACTTGTGTCGAAACAAAATAATGGTCGGGTCGACTCTACTGCTCAATTCGATTATGACACTCTCAACTTTCAGTAAACAAATTAATTGTAATAATTATATTAAATCTCAGGGTTTAAAGGTTCTTTGAGACTGTTATTGAATTCAGAGAATGCACACAAAAATACAATACATCACAAAAGGTAAGTAAAATTTAAAATCTTAATACTATATTCTATTAATCGTTGCTAAGCAACGACTGTTGTTTCGTGGCTATAGCGGGCAGCGGTAATTCCACAAGATGGCCGCTCACACGTCTAACCTGTATTACGAACTGTTCATTTCGAACTCACCCAAATTATTTGAAAATAAATGTTTTAGTGTTCACAGCTTTAGTTTTTAAGCTTTTCTTTTAATTAATGATCACTGGTGTCTGTTCTGTTAGTGTAGATAGTGTTGTGTAATCGTATCTGTAGTGTGGCTGTGAATTAAGTTCGGTCTCACCCACAGAAGTTCGTTCGCTCTGTGCCGAGTTCTGGAAAAACTCGGTTGTTTTCTTGTTAACGATGTAACGGGCATTGCCGTACACGTTAATTAATTAGCTTAACAGCGCCTGCTCCGTTATCAATACGCTTGCTATGCCGATCCGCGCGCGCTCTGGGGTCGAGCTGGCATAGCATTTTTTCCACCTCAAGTCGAGGCAGTTCACGTTCAGCGCTCGACCTTGACTGTCCGTACTCCTCCCGGCTGCCGTGAGATTTGGATCTTGTAAATCATCTATCTACTATGCATAAATAATCGCTACGTGACTCTCCGGGTTCCTGATGAAGTCGATCTCCTGATTCGCTCCAGCTGGTGGCCGATCATCCGCCACCCATGCCATTAAACTAGTGACTTTCCGTGTTAGCCGCCGGGAGGAGGACATGGACAACACGCTACAATTACCTCAGGTTTTGTGACGGACTATAACCAGGTGACATTTAAGCCTTTCAGTAATATTTTTGGCCGCTACAATGTAGAACATGTGATATTATTCCTGGAACAGCTCCAGTTAAAAGTTTTGTTTGTGCACTAGTCCAGCGGGACATTTAGTGGTTATAAATTTTGTCAGATTTATTTTACAAACGCTTAAGCCCCCAGAGTAAGTGTAAACCCAGACGGGGTCATGCGTCACCCGATTTTGATGTTAAATTTTTCTCTTATTGCAAAAGTGTGCTGAACTGAATGTTACTGATTTCTATGGGTGTTAATTATGCCTGCATGGGTGCTGGGGTACTTTGTTGGGGATTTTCTTGATTATATTTATAGATCTATATGGGTTTTGTTTTTTTTTTAATTATTTAAAGGTTTGGGGGTGCTTTGACCTGCCACCGTCACCTGTTGGTGCCTTCATCCACAGGTCTCTGACATGTTAAATTTTGTTGCATCTGGTTCGGCGCATGGCCGTGCCTGAGGTCAACCCAATTCTCTATGAACACCTCAAATATGTTTTATTAGGTTTTACATTATAAATTTTTTTTATTAAAATTGCTATTATACATGTTATAGAATTTATGTTAGCTGTGTAATAATTCAGTAATAAGTAAATTTTCTTTTACTGCCATAGCCAGTGCATTAATTGTTGAGTAGTTAATATGAGCACACTACCGGTTCTTACTTTTCAATTATAAATTTTATTATACATTTGATAAGACCATGCAGTCATGTTGACCTTGCGATGGCACATTACTATTTGGGGGAACATTCCTAACTTTTGTATGCTTGTAACTTAAGAGTTGTTTGGGGCTGTATTGCCAGATTGACTTCGGTCTCATACTTGTGATAATTTCATTTGTTGTAACTCTGTTATACTCTGACGAGTTAATGTATTGTTTTCTTAAATGAAAAGTTTTTAAAGCAGGCTAGGCACTTTAGCCGATTACGGTAGTTTGGGATGGGGTCTTGGTGACAGATACTGGGGTTATACTCTCCTGAGGTATGGTGAAAAATATATATATATAGGCTGTCGGCCAGGTGAACATGGGTGTGTGGTATATGTGTATATATATATATATATATATATGTGTGTTCTATGTGTATTCATGTAAGTATATTGATTGATGTTGTATTTATGAGAAATTATTGAATTATGAACTATGATGTTACATGTGTATATTTTCAGAATGTCATAATGTCAGGGAGTGGAGTAGAAGTTTTTAATGAAATTTTTAATTCTATCAGAGTTATATGGAATGTCAAGACTTGAAATTGCTAATAACATTTGTTATTGTTGTTTAACCATCGAGTTTAATTGCAAGTCCCGTCCCACTGGACCCAGCGCATTTTTGGCTTCTCTAGGCCTTCGGCCTAGTTTTAAATAACTAGTGGCCCCTCTTTCCAAAAAAAAAGAGGGGTTTTGGGCTAATGGTAGCAGAGCGTGGTTGATTCTAGGGTCGAACCCTTGGGTCCTTGGGTGTGACGGGGCTTGCAAACTCGGAAATAGTTTGAAAAACTTCAAAACTTTGAAAATGAATTCAGAGGTAGATGCAATGGCAGGTTTAGGATTTTATGTGTATATGTATTGTCAATGAATAATTGTTATTTGATTTGGAATTGTAAACCTGAAATGCCGCCACGTGGCATGCGTTTTAGTTGGGGTTTTTGTTGTTGTTGAGATTGGACCTTACCGGAGATCACGGGGGAATTGCCGGGGGAATGGGCTGCCTTATAAATAATTATGGAAGTAATAGCGCATGAGGTTAGCTGGATGCGGTATGGCCTGACCGGAAGTCGGTACCGACATTGACCAGATTTAGTCTCGGAAGTTTATAATAAATGTCTTTTTTGAAATGTTATATTCTGTGGTGTGGATTGTTGGTCTATGTTAGTGTTTGATGTGTTTCTTCTCTTGAGAGTGGTGGCTGACGGAGAGTTGGTTCTGGAGTGGATCAGGTTTTCGCAGCGCTAGGGAACCCGGAGGTCGCTCAAAGGAAGGATAGTACTTGAGTTTTTTCTGTTTTTGTGACTATGTTTTGTAAGTTAGGTTTGTGTTAGGTGTTTCGTGGGGATTTATGTTTGGTGGTTGTGTGTTTTGGATTGTGCAATTCTGGCGGCGGTATGCTACCAGAGATTGCCCCACCCCATTTCAGGGGTTCTCCAGAAACTTTCGGTGGTGAATGGAGTTGATGAGGACCAGCTGCTGATTTTCTTGGACCTGGTCCTGCAGTTGGCAGATTTCCCGGGTGTGTCCGATGAGGAGGTCTTGTCCCTTATATACCCGTATTGCCGGGGTTCATTGGCATGGCTGGTCACCAGCACTTTGCGTCGGGGCTGCAGTGTCAACACCTTCCATGGGGAAGTGTTGGATTTCTTCATACCCCATCGATGACGTTCCCAGCTTAAGTTAGATTTATTCTATCGCCTACAGGGCAACGGAGAGGCTTTGGGGAATTTCGTGCACGATGTAAGGAAAGCTGCCCGTCTATTAAGGTTGGGGTTGCCCGAGACGGAAGTTATACAGGTAATACGAGAAGGTCTGAATCCCCAAGAGAGATCCCGGCTGGTTTTCGCAGAGCCTCCACGTTCTTTTGCGGACCTGGACCAGTGGTGTGCGCATGTCAGAAGGGTCCAGGAGAATGATGAGTCCCGGGGAAGAGCTGCTAAAGATGTCCAATACTCCAGTGGGTCATTAGGAAGAGCTAAAGAAGACAAACATGGTGGTCGGTGGAGAACACAAGAAACGGTAAGAAAATCTGAGTATTCCGGAAGTAATGGAGGCTACAAGGGGGTGGCAAGTGGAAAGACGGTAACAACAGCTACAGCACAGAAAACAAAGAAGTATGAAATTAACAGGGGAAAAAGAAGTTATATCAGGGAACAAACATCGGCAAGTAGGGATCCTGTAGGAAGTCCTTATTCCTATTTGGAAAGAAAAGAAACTTGAAAGGTTCCAGAGGAAGTACCAGTGCCTAATAGAGTTGTGGATGAAGAAGGTGAAGAGAAAGAAGAAAAGCGGAATAACTTCTGTGGATTAATACAAGACGACAAGAAAACGTCTGTTGATACTGAATTACAGAACTCAGAGAGGACATCATGGTTGAATCCAGATGCCGTGGAATTTGTTCCGGTATCTCCATCTCGGTTCATGAGGGATCCAGATCCTGTAATATCATCATCGTCTACGCAGGGATATGAGAAGTCACTTGATGGTGTAGCTTTACCATCGCCAGTAGAAATTAATTTAGTCATTGCACATGAACCTGGACAGCTGGATTCCAGGGTGGAAAATGTTGAGGACGTTGTAGTTGCTGAGCGTGGTGAAGGAGTGGAATCGAAGGAAGAGGCAGAAGAGCGGTCTGCAGATGCTGCACAGGGAAGTATAGTTGTAGGTGTTAGGGAGACTGAAGAGTCTGAGGTTGCGGATGGACACGGGGATGTCCAGGCTGCAAAAGTTTCGGAGGTTGCGGGTGGACAAGGGGATGTCCATGCTGCAAGAGTGGTGGAAGGAGATGAGGTAGAAGTTGAGGAGAAATTTGGTTGCAGCGTTTTGGAGTGTGCGAGTGAGAATGATGTAGTGTGTGAAGATGTGCAGACGCCTTCTGTGAGTAGTGTTGAGGATTCCGAAGGACGGAAAGAAGTTTCATGCAGACCAGATGAGCAACTAGAGGAGGATGAAGATGTGCAGTGTTTGAATGGTGGTAGTTGACGTGATGGCGATGATGTTGATGATGAACGTGTTGATGAAAAGGAGGTGGGTGCAGAAGTTCGTGAGGAGCTGGGTGAAGATGCGGTCGAAGATGAATCAGAGGAGCAACTGGAAGGTGGTGAGGAGGTGCAGTGTCATGAGGTTGATTTGGATTATGGGGACGAAAAAGGGGAAATTGCGGAAGAGGAAGAAAAGGAAGAAGTGGAAGAAAGACAAGCAGGGAAGGCAGAAGCAGAGAAGTTAGATGATGAGGATAATCCAAATCGGGGTGAAAGTAGTGAGGTAAGTTGCCTTGATCCTGATCCCGAGGAAACAAGTCAGTACAGCTCAACACGAAATAATCTCTCAGAGAGTGGTGTACGAAAGGAACGAGTCACTAAAGTCCGTCACAGAAAGGTGAGAAGAAGCGGTTAACGGGTAGCGAGTAGATGTTCCCCACAGTTCCTGTGGTGTTCGTCTACTTCAGGGTTGTGCCCCTGCCCACGCGAGCCTTGGCTTTCTCCAGTCATTCTCCTTTTCGGAGGGAACCATGTCCTTACCCTTAGTCCCTTAGTCCTCGCTCTTGACCTTCAAGGATCCTTGCCCCGTTTCATCTTCCCAATTTTCCTACCCCTCCCGCAAAAAAAAAAAAACCGATAAGGAGTTAGAGAACCTTGCCGAAAGTGCCCTTGGATTGTCGTGGTCTTTGAGATCGTCAGTTTCTCCTGTCGGGAGAGGTTAGATGGAGTGATGGTGTGCTGTTGTTGGTTGTTAATAGTTGTTGATGTTGTTCATTGTAGGGTCCAAGCCACGCCGCATTCCCCGGTTGTTTACCATGGTGTTTATTTTGAGTTAAGACTGGGTTGTGTGTGTATATATATATATATGGTGTATCGACGGTGCTGTGGTGAAGTAAACCTCCCCGGCTAGTTACGATGTAATCAAATGTGAAGTAAGAGTTGGGATGGATGTTCGTGTGCCCTTGATGTGGTCTTCTCTGTCGGGCTCTGCGGGGCCGTCCGCCCTAGTGTAGGGATGTGGGCCAGTCATATGGCAAGGATGGAGATGCCTTGTTGGTGCATATGGCTGGTCGGTCCAAGAGGTGGACGAGAGGTAGTACGGTCGCTCACATACCAAGGTGGGTGATACCTTGTTGGGTCTTCGGACGGGTATGTGAGTGGGACCGGAAGAAGTAGGTGATGGTCACCGCAGAGGGTGACGTGTTGGGGCGGTCCCATGGGGTGGGCCTGGCGGGGAGGGTCGCATGGGGATGGCCGCAGTCTTCTGAGCCTCTGTTCTCCTGAGAGCCATGACTGGGGAGGATGCCGATAGCAACTCGAGTATGGACTATAAGGGAGGTACACTGCAGGGTACCACTGAGTTCTAGTTGGGCAACCATGTTGCCCTTTTGGAGTGGGGGTGTGCCGAGTTCTGGAAATACTCGGCTGTTTTCTTGTTAACGATGTGACGGGCATTGCCGTACACGTTAATTAATTAGCTTAACAGCGCCTGCTCCGTTATCAATACGCTTGCTATGCCGATCCGCGCGCGCTCTGGGGTCGAGCTGGCATAGCATTTTTTCCGGCTCAAGTCGAGGCAGTTCACGTTCAGCGCTCGACCTTGACTGTCCGTACTCCTCCCGGCTGCCGTGAGATTTGGATCTTGTAAATCATCTATCTACTATGCATAAATAATCGCTACGTGACTCTCCGGGTTCCTGATGAAGTCGATCTCCTGATTCGCTCCAGCTGGTGGCCGATCATCCGCCACCCATGCCATTAAACTAGTGACTTTCCGTGTTAGCCGCCGGGAGGAGGACATGGACAACACGCTACAATTACCTCAGGTTTTGTGACGGACTATAACCAGGTGACATTTAAGCCTTTCAGTAATATTTTTGGCCGCTACAATGTAGAACATGTGATATTATTCCTGGAACAGCTCCAGTTAAAAGTTTTGTTTGTGCACTAGTCCAGCGGGACATTTAGTGGTTATAAATTTTGTCAGATTTATTTTACAAACGCTTAAGCCCCCAGAGTAAGTGTAAACCCAGACGGGGTCATGCGTCACCCGATTTTGATGTTAAATTTTTCTCTTATTGCAAAAGTGTGCTGAACTGAATGTTACTGATTTCTATGGGTGTTAATTATGCCTGCATGGGTGCTGGGGTACTTTGTTGGGGATGTTCTTGATTATATTTATAGATCTATATGGGTTTTGTTTTTTTTTTAATTATTTAAAGGTTTGGGGGTGCTTTGACCTGCCACCGTCACCTGTTGGTGCCTTCATCCACAGGTCTCTGACATGTTAAATTTTGTTGCATCTGGTTCGGCGCATGGCCGTGCCTGAGGTCAACCCAATTCTCTATGAACACCTCAAATTATGTTTTATTAGGTTTTACATTATAAAATTTTTTTTATTAAAATTGTTATTATACATGTTATAGAATTTATGTTAGCTGTGTAATAATTCAGTAATAAGTAAATTTTCATCATTTTCTTTTACTGCCATAGCCAGTGCATTAATTGTTGAGTAGTTAATATGAGCACACTACCGGTTCTTACTTTTCAATTATAAATTTTATTATACATTTGATAAGACCATGCAGTCATGTTGACCTTGCGATGACACATTACTATTTGGGGGAACATTCCTAAATTTTGTATGCTTGTAACTTAAGAGTTGTTTGGGGCTGTATTGCCAGATTGACTTCGGTCTCATACTTGTGATAATTTCATTTGTTGTAACTCTGTTATACTCTGACGAGTTAATGTATTGTTTTCTTAAATGAAAAGTTTTTAAAGCAGGCTAGGCACTTTAGCCGATTACGGTAGTTTGGGATGGGGGTCTTGGTGACAGATACTGGGGTTATACTCTCCTGAGGTATGGTGAAAAATATATATATATAGGCTGTCGGCCAGGTGAACATGGGTGTGTGTTCTATGTGTATTCATGTAAGTATATTGATTGATGTTGTATTTATGAGAAATTATTGAATTATGAACTATGATGTTACATGTGTATATTTTCAGAATGTTATAATGTCAGGGAGTGGAGTAGAAGTTTTTAATGAAATTTTTAATTCTATCAGAGTTATATGGAATGTCAAGACTTGAAATTGCTAATAAAATTTGTTATTGTTGTTTAACCATCGAGTTTAATTGCAAGTCCCGTCCCACTGGACCCAGCGCATTTTTGGCTTCTCTAGGCCCTTGGCCTAGTTTTAAATAACTAGTGGCCCCTCTTTCCAAAAAAAAAAAAAAAAAAAAAAAAAAAAAAAAAAAAAAAAAAAAAAGAGGGGTTACAGCTCTAGGTAGTCAGTATTTTCTGAGGTTCTGCATTTAGTTTTAGTTTAATTCAATTATTTCTGTTTTCTGGTCTTCCCCAGTGTTTACCGCTTCTGTTGGTAATTATTATCGACTGCCAATGGTCCAAAAAACATTACTTGTATTTAATTAGAATTGGTTTCATCAGAGCACATCTGCCCTCGGCAATGGTTAACAATACAACTCTATTTTTGCTTCTTCATCAACGGTCTCCTGACCTTACAATACTGGCCTGTGATTGGTCAAAACTGAGAGTTCATTAGGTCACATGGTCAGTTTACAAAAATCAAATGTTCATTTACCTATAAGAAAAATACTCCTTTTTTAGCCTTAAGTTTCCTTAAATTTAAATTACACATGTTTTTCTTTATATAATTATGAGCATTTTGATACCTTATTTACATAAGTTGGTTATTATAAAGGGTGATTTCCCACCTTACAAAATTTCTAACTTTGGGCCTACACTTTACTTTCCCTTCTGCAATTTTACTTCACAATTCTTTAATTTAGCTTAATATGTGCTATTATTATTAAACAACAAGGTGCATTGTATAAATTTGGTCTCCTTACATTTATTTACTAATCTATTTGTTTCTGACATTATTCCTTTTATACTGAATTTGTGGCTTAGGCCATTAGTGGTTTTTCAATACTATTTTATAATTTACATTTATTATTGCTTAAACTCTGATTCTGAACCCTTTTTTTCTGATTTTACAATTTACTAAACGAGTCTGGACCCTTAACATTATTTAACAAATGGTTACAATAAAATCCTTTAACATATCATTCAATATACTGCCTCTATGGCCTAGGTCTACAATTATTAATTGACAAATAATATAATTAGTATTAATACAATAACCTGATAAGAACAGAATCATCCGGCATGCTATGTTTTAAGCATGGCCTACATGGTTAAACCTTGTATTTTACAATTAGCCACAATCATTAGTTAACTGGCATACTATTCAGCCATCCTACTAATCTTAATCAATACTTCTAATCAGTGATTAGATTATTGTTCATGGGTTTTTGGTTCCTAATGCATCACCTTCTGATTCTGCTCATAGGCTCCAACTATTTCTAACAACATGGTTCATGAATGTTACCCATAAGCTTTGGCATGAAACACAAACATAACTCGCCATGCCAAAACCTTTGGAAACATCTTAACATAATTTAAAACCCCCATCACAATTCACTATTAACGCGGTCCATGGGTTTTCTTTATATAAAAGTATTTAACCCACACTTCTGCCATTACCCCCTCACTGACACTTTTTGTGTTTAGGAATATCACTGACACTTTATTAGTTGGGTGTTTGTTTGTTCATACTATCTAATATCAGGGATCATTAGCTTTCACAGTCTGTTTCTGTTTGCTTAGTAACTACCTTTATCCCACACTCTTTCACATTAACATAATTACAAAATGTTTGTATGTTATTTTATATTTATTTTACATTTTGATTGGTTTATTAACTACCTGCATTGTATTTTTACTTTTATTATTTATATGAGACAGTCTTTTTTGTCTGTAACTAAAGTTTTTTAGTTTTTTATTGGTCTATGTTGATAGCCTAGGCGACTCTGCCTACTATCATTCCTACTGAATTGAGCAGTTCTAGCTTTGGGACAGGGTTACTATTATGTCGCATTACAATATACGCGTATATATTCAATCACTTTCTGCTACAGTTCGTTTCTTGATATATATATAAAGTATTTAAAATTTATATTTATATTACCTCAAGATGTTATTTTTCCTTATTTGGAACATGTTTTGAGAGCTCCCGTGCTCTCATCCTCAGCCTTCGTGATCTTGCGTCTGGTGAAGTATTTGTGTGTTGGCTGGTTGCTATTAAGGTTTCTTGTTGGTCTTTGGTATTTTAAAGTTGTATTATTGTGTGTGATTGTGGTATATCAATATGTATTTGTATTTTGTGCATTTTCGATGTTGAGTGCTTTGAATATTGTGTCATGTTTTGTATTGATTTGTATTTGTTCAGGTATTAATTTGTTTTGTGTTTTATGTTTGTATATTTGTAAATTTTCCCAAATGTTCTTTATGGTGCCTTTGTGTGGTATATGTTTTATTAGTGTCACGTTAGTTATGTCTGGGAATTCATGACCTGTGTTTATTGCATGTGTGGCTAAATTGGATTTATATATTTCTGGTTTTTTGTATGCGTTTAGGTGTTCAAAATAATGTTTTCCAGCTGTTTTTTTTTTCAGCTAGAAGGTTTAGCAATGAAATCACCATTATCAAGCATAATAGCAGAAATATTCCTACAACACATAGACACCAAAATACAATACATTATAAAATCCTTTGATCCAAATGGCATTTGGATAAGATATGTAGATGATGGGCTATATGTATCAAGTAACAAAAATACAAATGCAGATAACATATTAAAACAAATCAATAACATACATCCAAAAATACAATTCACAGAAGAAAAAGAAAAACATAACAAAATCAACTATTTAGACATAAGCATCACAAGAAACAACAACCACATACAATATGCAATATACAGAAAACCAACTTCTACCAACATCATTATACCTAACCATTCTGACCACCCACCACAACATAAAATGGCAGCGTTCTATTCGTTATTTAACAGAATGTAACAAATTCCCCTAAACAAACAAGAAACTGACAAAGAAAGAAATATAATAGGTACCGGTGCCAAATTGGTTATGAAAATGGATATAATAAAAATACTGTAAACAAAATAGAAAATAAAATCAAATATAAAATAAAAACTGAACAATTAAGAATTAATCAAAATGAACAACACATAAATAATAACAACAACAAAAAATGGGCCACATTCACATACATAAATAACAAAATGACAAAGCTAACAACAGCATTTAAAAACACAGATATAAAAATAGCATACAATACTAATAAAAATAATTTACAAATACTAAATAGCCCACACAACAAAGATAATACAACAACTAACGGTATATACAAAATTGAATGCTAAGATTGCAATAAATCTTACATAGGACAAACAAAAAAACAGCTGAAAAAACATTATTTTGAACACCTAAACGCATACAAAAAATCAGAAATATATAAATCCAATTTAGCCACACATGCAATAAACACAGGACATGAATTCCCAGACATAACCAATCTGACACTAATAAAACATATACCACACAAAGGCACCATAATGAACATTTGGGAAAATTTACAAATATACAAACATAAAACACAAATTAATACCTGAACAAATACAAATCAATAGAAAACATGACACAATATTCAAAGCACTCAACATCAAAAATACACAAAATACAAATACATATACCACAATCACACACAATAATACAACTTTAAAATATCAAAGACCAACAAGAAACCTTAATAGCATCCATCCAACACACAAATACTTCACCAGACGCAAGATCGTGAAGGCTGAGGATGAGAACACGGGAGCTCTCGAAACATGTTCCAAATAAGAAAAAATAACATCTTCAGGTAATATAAATATAAATTTTAAATACTATATATATATATATATATATATATATGTTATATATTATAACATCGCCAAATTTCAGATCAGTTTTGATAACAACAAGTATGTAAAAATTGCTAAATAATACTATATTTGAATAAATGAATATTGTGAAGAGTAAAAAATATAAAATGTAATTAAGAAAGAAGGAGAAAGAGTTATAAACCAAAAGTGATTATTAAAGAAACTCAACGACTAGACTGACGGACAAACGACATTGACCCAACCCCAGAGATTGGCCAGTTAAGAAACAAAATAAAATAAACAAGATGAGAAGTGAAGGAGAAGAAAATGAGAACAAAGAGGAAACAAACCAACGATGAAGAAAACAAAATGAAACACGTCAAGAAAACCCAGACAAGGAATAAAAAAATAGAGAAGTGATAATAATAATGTAATCAAAAATAATAAAGAAAATGAAACCGGTAAAGACCCACATAAATAATGAATGTTAGTATTGATTGAATGACAATTGTAAATACTGTAGTCAGTAATAAAAAACGATAGCTAAAAATACACTAGCCAAAGAGTTAGGAATACATGTAAGTTGTTAATAAAGAAAGACATGATATTAATAATTATATATAATATGTGTAGAGAAAGAGAGTAAAATAGTGAGAAGTAAACGGAAGCTAAACTAGTGAAAGTGAACTTACCCTAAAGTGAATTGATAAAAAAAAGAAACACTAAGTAAATTATAATGAACACAAAATAATGTAAAAGTGAAAGTGAGAAATGAATAAAAATATTGTCAGTAATAAAAATAGTAAGAATAGAGAAAGCTAAGATAAAGACTTAGTAAAAATAACCAAGGTTTAAGATTTAATAGTGAACAATAACATTTAAGAAAGATTATGAGTAATATTTAAAATAAAACATTGACTCAGTAGTAATGAACACTGAAGAGTGAGAATAACTGTAGTAATTATGAAATAATATTGTTGTAAAACTTAAGAATGTATTGTGGAATTTGAAGGTGAGAATCACAAGAAAAAGTAATAAGATGATGTTAACATGGAAAGGAAAGCAAAGAGTTTTAGAAAATAAGTATGTAATAACCATAAGTAAATACCCATGTTATAAGGGGAAAGTAATGAACAAGTTCAATAGAGGTGAGGTTGTTTATCACCCGAACAATAAATCAGGAGTAATGAATTATACACCAATATTAAATAATAAGTGTTAATTAATTGTATAAACAATTATTTATGAATAGGATATGAATTGGGTAATTATACCAAACATAGACCTAAATATTATATGTTATAGAATGAAAAGGTAGTAATTAATAGCCATATTATTGACATTGGCAGAGTAATTAAAAAATAGTAAAGAAAACAATGTTTGAGTTCTAAAAGGGAAAACTGTTAGTATATAATTAGCAAGAAATATTGAATGACACAGTTGTTACACACAAAAATCACACAAAGACTGAACCAAAACACCCCCATAGATAATAAACTTCATTATAAAAAAACAAAATAACGATCTAGGACAAAATGAGATATAATGTGTATGAAACAATCAAAAACCAGTAATGGCTACTTAGACTTGAAACAGGTCTAATGGTCAAACATAAGCAAATACTAATTGTATGAAAATAGCCAAGTAATTAACAAATCCAAAGTGACCAATTAACCAAGGATGAATGGTAAATGTTATTAAAAACAAAATATTAAAATAAAGAGTTATGTAAACAGAGAAATGTAATTAGTAAATATTAAATTAATTGTAAACTTAGAAAACATGAAAAACCCAATATTGTGGGATACCAAAATAATCTTTGTGAGAAAATACAAATAACAGTGCTAATTATTAATACTTATGAAGGAAGATAAGAGAAGGAAGGAAGTCGGAAGATATAGGAAGATTTGAAAGGAATTCAAATTTTGATAACAATGGTTTGATGCCAAGCTAGCCCAATCAGAATAATGGGGTACCATGGAAACAACGGTTGAAGACGAAATTACCGTTGAATATCATTACTCAGAAAGTGACGCTCAAGTAAAACAGACGCCAGAATTCAGAACAACCTGTTTTCATATTTAAAATGTTTTAAAAGTAACTTAACTTATCAAAATTGAATGAAAAGGAGTCTGACTATCACTGAACACAATTACCTGATGGAGAAGACGTTTTATTTCAAGACGAAGTGAATAAATGAATCAAAATACTTTGAAAAAGATGCCCGAAGCCCGAATAAATGAAAACTGAATTATATTGCAGCCACATTCCTTCATTCCCGATCAACAGAGTAATCACATGCTACAAAGCTGTTAAGTATCCAATAAATTATATAAACGTCCGAAATAACGCACTTTGAATATTTCTCACTATATTTTGAAATACCACTGAATCAATTTTATTCTCTTTCAAAGATTAAATAAATATATTAAGACACTTTATATTGGTCAAATTATAAAGATAACCTATCATTAATGTACAAACCTTTAAAACACTTGTACTACACTTTAACAAACCATTTATAGTTACACGTTACAATATTTAAGTGGAAACATTGTAAGGTTGTGTATTTTTATTATTATAATTGCATCTGAGCCTTTCAACGTGATCAAAAGAATCCGTACGATTTGAACGAAAGCATTTGTTGACTGATTTGGTAAAACGCCATACTGTATGTTTAGTTACGTTCAAATCGATTGTAAAACCCAGAGAGAGAACGTCTCATCAAGAAATAACCGGTGCAAAATTGTATAAAAAATCAATTATAGCTTGTGTCTATGAAACAGTAATATCAAATCACTAATAAAGCAATACTGTGTATGTTAAAAGGTGTTTTATTTTCAGTAGGAAAGTGTATTCTTAAAATTATAATTTACAGCGAATGTCTCTGATGTGATAACTAGCGCTCAAGCAGCGAATACTGTAACTGTCAGCTCGATTATACAAATCGAGAAACGGTGGGACGAATTGAATTATTCACACAGCCAGAGCAGAACCGCTGATAATAATTAATTTTTAATTATCTTGTTGATCAATCCTCTTCGTTCACTTTATAATATTATTATATATATAAACTTTCACAATATGAAGTTACTTTCTTTACACTTTCCCAAACGTTTCGAGGTGATGTTCCTCTTCCTCAGTGGGAGTAAATAGTGATTGTAAGTTATCAGAATAACGGTTATGGACTTAGGTGTGTGTGGTGGGGGTTGATGGTGGGAGGGAATTGGTGATGAAGTTCGAATTGTGTGTTTGGATCAGTGTATCGAATAGTGTATGTGATTTATAATGTAATTGTTCATTTAATATGTTGTTTGGTTGTAGTGTGTGATATCTGTATATTTCAAATTGTTCAGCTGTGTTTAGTTTTCTACTTTTAGGTAAGTAGTGTAATATTTCCATGTTGTGTTGTATGTTTGTGTAACTGTGGTTTTCATTTTGTAAATGTGTGGCAAATGTGGAATATATGTAGTTTGTGGTGAGGGCTTTTAAATGTTCTGAAAATCTGGAGGAAAAAGATCTTCCCGTCTGCCCGATGTAGAATTGGTGACAATCATTACAATTTAATTTATATACCACTGTTTTGTTGTATGTGTCTGTGTCTTTGTTAGTATTATTTATGTGTTTCCTAATGGTGTTGTTGGTTCTGTAGGCTACTTTATAATTATGTTTCCTAAATGTGTTAGCAATTTTGTGCGTGTTGGAATTGTAGTATGTAAGTGTTATGTATTTACTGGGTTGTGTGCTGTTGGTCTGATGTGTTTTACTTTTAGTGTTTAGGATGCGTTTGTGTAGTTTATTTATTAATTTGGGGGTGTATCCATTTTTTACTGCTATGTATTTGATTGTGTTTAATTCTTCTTGGTAGTCATGTGTGTTTAGGGGTATTGAAGTGAGGCTATGGAGCATGTAGTTGAAAGCTGCATGTTTGTGTTGAGTTGGGTGGTTGGATGAGTTATGTATGACCATGTCTGATGTGGTGGTTTCCTGTATATTTTGTATGTGTGTGTGTTGTTTGTTTTGGTGATTGTAAGGTCTAAAAAGTTGATGCTATTATTTAGTTCTATTTCAAGAGTGAATTTTAATTTATGGTGTATAGTGTTAATGTATTTGTGGAAATTTTCTATTTGTCTTTTGTTGCCGTTGTAGAGGAGTAAAATATCATCAACGTACCTGTGCCAATATATTATTTTATCAGTGTATTTGTTATTGTTCAGTATGTGTTCCTGTTCTATCGTGTATATAAATATTTTGGCTAGTATACCTGAGATAGGGGAGCCCATGGGTAGACCATCTGTTTGAGTGTAAAACATGTTATTGTGTGCGAAATAATTTTGATCAGTGATAATTTTTGTTAGATGGATGATCTCTTTTATGTGTGTTTCAGGTGTGTTATTTATTTTTAGTAATTGTTCTAGTGTAGTTATGGTTTCTTTTATGGGAACATTGGTGTATAGGTTTGTTATGTCGAATGAAGCTAGTGTGGAATTTTGTGGAATGTGGACATGTTGAGTATTATTTTTAATTGTTTTCAATAAACAATTTGGCGCTACCCGGGAATTATACACTACTAGTGAACCTCAGATCGGGGACTACGCTACCTGGTTATCCGTACGTTCGCTACGGACTCAAGCATCGTGAGTTACATTACCGTGCGAGGACGAATTGGTAAGACACACATACACAAGTTACACTCTGACACACTTCAACATTTTACAGAGTTATAATAACGACGACGGCAGTTTACACACTTGCAGAAGTAAGACGGAAGGCAGAGGTTTGTAATAAATTGACACATCCAACGTGTGGCATTATAACACGGGAGATACAAAGATTACGTAATAAATTGGCGACCAACTGGTGGGACTAGAAGAAAGGAAGATACGAAATACTAGCGGTGGTCATGAAAGGAGATCAAGATGCACACAAGAGGTTTATCGAAAAAATTGGCGAAGGACAAAGAGATGGAAGAAAATAGAGGGGAAGAAGAGGAAGGAACATCGATTGAAGAGGTGGAGACAATAATAACCACAACAGAACCAACCCGAGACGAAGAAATAGAACCACAGACTGGAGATAGGGAGGAAGCCAGAGGAGGAATGGATTTACAAAAATTATGGGAATTAATTAAAGGAGACTAGGAAAAATAAGGAAGAATTAGATAAAAAATTTGAATCAGTAAATGAAAATTTTAAGAAACAGGAGGAGAAATTCGACGGCATGAAGAAAGAAACCAGTCACAGTCTAAAACAAATTAATGAAAAATTTGACAAGGACGAGGAGAGTCTGTAACAAATCAATGAAAAGATAATCAGTACCAACGAAAGTACTAAGGAAGAATTAAGACAAACAATTAACCAAAACAACGAAACATTACAACACCAATTGATGGAGTACTGGGTAGAAACTAAACAACAGATCACTGAAACAAATGAAAAATTAGAGGAGACGTTGGAGAAACTAGAGAAAACCAACGAAAATGTTTCTGAAGTCCATGAGGAAGTACTCAATAAAATGAACAACCACGAAGGAGAAAATAAAAGGAGAATTGAGGAATGTCACGAAGAAACAGCCAAAAGATGTGAACAGGTGGACCAGGACATACATCTAGTCCGGGAAGAAAACCAGAAGGAGATAGCAACTGTACGAACAGACCTGGGAGAAAGAATGGAAGGGGTGTACAGCAATTTAAATAAAATAGACAGCAAAGTAGACAAAAACAAACAAAGGATTGGCGAGATGCACAGGCTAGAAGAGTCATTACGGGAAGAAGTGGACGCCTGGCATGACCGGCCATGTAACAGTAACCATGTCATGAACATGGACAACAGAGATACGATTAACTTCCGTAATTATACAAGGAACACTATTGAATTCCTGAAGAGGGTGGAAGAGTTAATAATAAGAAATCGAGAGACCCGATGGACAACAGTAAGAGGAATGCTGGATGAAATGTTCAAAGAGACCTACAACAACTGGTGGACTGCCACAAGACCAGACATCCAAAGCATTCAAGAATTTAAGACCCAATTCAAGGCTAAATACTGGTCCGAATCGACCCAGAACATGGTCCGCAATAACCTAAGCAACGGGTGGTATGAGAGTCAAAATGGACAATCTCTCACATCCTACTTCCTTGGAAAGATCTGCATGGCAAGGAATTTGGAACCACGCATCCCGGAAGAGTGTCTTGTGATACAATTGTCTTACCATTACGACGGCGCCATACAAAAAGCACGGATGTACAGCCAGGTAAAGACCATTCAAGACATGGCTAGTCTGTTAGAGAGCCATGAGCATGAGTGGGAATACAGGAAAAATAGAGTATCAGGTTTCAGAAGTAATAGAGTAAACGAAGGACCATCATCACCAAACCAACAGGGGGATAATAAGCCACCACAAAACAACCCTAATAATTATCAAGGGAACCAACGGGGCAATAATTTTCCCAGAAACTTCAACAGAAATGGGAATAATAATAACAATTTCCGGAATAACTACAGGGGTAACTACCCACAGAATGGTCATAATAACTCTTATCGCCCTGGAAACGGTAATAATAACAACAACCAAAGATACCGACCACAGGTAAATTACATAAGAGGACAAAGACAACGGAGTCCAGGAAGAAGCTATCCCCAATCTAACTATCGACGAACGTACTTTAACCAGGTACCCGACACAAGAAGCCACGCATTCGAAGAAAATACCAGGAACGACGTAGATAACAGGAATAATCGACAGGAGCCAATCACTAGCCAAAACAATAATGACAATGAGAATTGGGTAACAGTCAGTGAAAATCCTGGTTTTTCAATACTGCATAATCAAGCAAGTAACGACAGAGGACCCCGAATAGCTCGGATAAACCATATCAGAACAGAGGACAGCCAAGAACCTAATGATGATCCCAGCAATGAGAGTGAAAGGAATGATCCACACAGCTACGCCGAAAGGGTATGGCCCCAACATGTAGTGAGATGGTATGCCATGAAAATAATAAAGGCACTAGCGCAACAGAAAAACAAATACTATAAGAAACATCCAGAATAAATGTTCAAACATCTAACATTTGAAGGAGTAGAGAAGAAAGACAACAAAGAGTGTAGTATACAAGAGAAGGCAATAATAATGAAAGAAAAGGAGAAGATCACCTTACAAAAAGGTATAAATAACAAGGTCCTATGTATAATAATATGTATGACCGTACACTATCACAAAAGCCCATCACTAAGAAGATAAAGGGGGTATACAATCAGGCATCGATTAAAAAATATTATGACAGCCAAACATGACTGAAAAAATTAAAATTGAAAACCAACCAGGTTACTTTGAATAAAAAGAAATAATAATACAAACGAATAAGTTTGCTAATAAGTAATAAAGAAAGGTATAAAATGAATTTCAAAATTCAAAAAAGTTATGTAAGAACAACTTACGCAAATATTTCGATAATATTTTAGACCAATTATAAAATGGAGAAAGAAAGTTCCCAAGAATCAAAATAAAGTAAGAAACACAAACTTACTATAATATTTGAATAAAAAATAATAATAAAGGAGTGAAGTTACAGAACATTCCTACAAAATAAGATTAAGTTACAATAATCTTTAGCCAAAATTTGATGCATAAAAAGCAAAACATACTATAAAGGAATAAGCTACAAAAATGCCTAACTAGTAAGGAGCACTAACTTACTATGATATTTAAAAAATTATGAAAAAAAAAATATATCAGTCAAAATGATCAACTTCCACAAATATTTAGAAAAAGATGGGAAGTAAATTTAAACAAGCCTATGATCAAAAAACGAAATAAATAAAATAAACATTCTAAGAGTTATAATATGAAATGAGATGAAACAAAGAGTAATTAAAAATGAATAAAAATGTGAATTGTATCAATGAAAAGCAATGCTTCAAGTATTATCAAATAGTATCCATAAAGAAAGATGAAAAAATATATGACTCGAACTGAGCAATAATGAAATACAAAAGTAAAAGATTCCCAACAAATATTATGATTATTATTATTATTATTATAAGTCACGAGATAACTGTGTTGAAGATTCATTAATTGAGATTGACTGTTGAATAAGTCCAGCAATCATTTAACTGAGCAGGGATGATGTTCCCCTGATCTCAGAATAAGAGTAGTTTTGAACGACGGAGTTAGGTAAGCCAATAGAGCCCATCCGAATCGATTTCAGCTACAAAGTAGGGATAGTTAGGGAAAATAAGATTTATACGGAATAATTTATAATAAAAAATCAATAAGCCAGTTCGTAATAAGAGAAAATAATGAAGAAAAGACTCAGAAGATAGGAAGTAGAAGATACAGAATTAAAAATAAAACTGCACAGGAAGCAGGAGAATTTAAGAAGAAAATGATACAATACAATTGATAATTTCATCAAACTTAGAATCACGTTTTATAAAATGATCAATTTTGGTGGAAGGGCATTATATAACATCGCCAAATTTCAGATCAGTTTTGATAACAACAAGTATGTAAAAATTGCTAAATAATACTATATTTGAATAAATGAATATTGTGAAGAGTAAAAAATATAAAATGTAATTAAGAAAGAAGGAGAAAGAGTTATAAACCAAAAGTGATTATTAAAGAAACTCAACGACTAGACTGACGGACAAACGACATTGACCCAACCCCAGAGATTGGCCAGTTAAGAAACAAAATAAAATAAACAAGATGAGAAGTGAAGGAGAAGAAAATGAGAACAAAGAGGAAACAAACCAACGATGAAGAAAACAAAATGAAACACGTCAAGAAAACCCAGACAAGGAATAAAAAAATAGAGAAGTGATAATAATAATGTAATCAAAAATAATAAAGAAAATGAAACCGGTAAAGACCCACATAAATAATGAATGTTAGTATTGATTGAATGACAATTGTAAATACTGTAGTCAGTAATAAAAAACGATAGCTAAAAATACACTAGTCAAAGAGTTAGGAATACATGTAAGTTGTTAATAAAGAAAGACATGATATTAATAATTATATATAATATGTGTAGAGAAAGAGAGTAAAATAGTGAGAAGTAAACGGAAGCTAAACTAGTGAAAGTGAACTTACCCTAAAGTGAATTGATAAAAAAAAGAAACACTAAGTAAATTATAATGAACACAAAATAATGTAAAAGTGAAAGTGAGAAATGAATAAAAATATTGTCAGTAATAAAAATAGTAAGAATAGAGAAAGCTAAGATAAAGACTTAGTAAAAATAACCAAGGTTTAAGATTTAATAGTGAACAATAACATTTAAGAAAGATTATGAGTAATATTTAAAATAAAACATTGACTCAGTAGTAATGAACACTGAAGAGTGAGAATAACTGTAGTAATTATGAAATAATATTGTTGTAAAACTTAAGAATGTATTGTGGAATTTGAAGGTGAGAATCACAAGAAAAAGTAATAAGATGATGTTAACATGGAAAGGAAAGCAAAGAGTTTTAGAAAATAAGTATGTAATAACCATAAGTAAATACCCATGTTATAAGGGGAAAGTAATGAACAAGTTCAATAGAGGTGAGGTTGTTTATCACCCGAACAATAAATCAGGAGTAATGAATTATACACCAATATTAAATAATAAGTGTTAATTAATTGTATAAACAATTATTTATGAATAGGATATGAATTGGGTAATTATACCAAACATAGACCTAAATATTATATGTTATAGAATGAAAAGGTAGTAATTAATAGCCATATTATTGACATTGGCAGAGTAATTAAAAAATAGTAAAGAAAACAATGTTTGAGTTCTAAAAGGGAAAACTGTTAGTACATAATTAGCAAGAAATATTGAATGACACAGTTGTTACACACAAAAATCACACAAAGACTGAACCAAAACACCCCCATAGATAATAAACTTCATTATAAAAAAACAAAATAACGATCTAGGACAAAATGAGATATAATGTGTATGAAACAATCAAAAACCAGTAATGGCTACTTAGACTTGAAACAGGTCTAATGGTCAAACATAAGCAAATACTAATTGTATGAAAATAGCCAAGTAATTAACAAATCCAAAGTGACCAATTAACCAAGGATGAATGGTAAATGTTATTAAAAACAAAATATTAAAATAAAGAGTTATGTAAACAGAGAAATGTAATTAGTAAATATTAAATTAATTGTAAACTTAGAAAACATGAAAAAACCCAATATTGTGGGATACCAAAATAATCTTTGTGAGAAAATACAAATAACAGTGCTAATTATTAATACTTATGAAGGAAGATAAGAGAAGGAAGGAAGTCGGAAGATATAGGAAGATTTGAAAGGAATTCAAATTTTGATAACAATGGTTTGATGCCAAGCTAGCCCAATCAGAATAATGGGGTACCATGGAAACAACGGTTGAAGACGAAATTACCGTTGAATATCATTACTCAGAAAGTGACGCTCAAGTAAAACAGACGCCAGAATTCAGAACAACCTGTTTTCATATTTAAAATGTTTTAAAAGTAAATTAACTTATCAAAATTGAATGAAAAGGAGTCTGACTATCACTGAACACAATTACCTGATGGAGAAGACGTTTTATTTCAAGACGAAGTGAATAAATGAATCAAAATACTTTGAAAAAGATGCCCGAAGCCCGAATAAATGAAAACTGAATTATATTGCAGCCACATTCCTTCATTCCCGATCAACAGAGTAATCACATGCTACAAAGCTGTTAAGTATCCAATAAATTATATAAACGTCCGAAATAACGCACTTTGAATATTTCTCACTATATTTTGAAATACCACTGAATCAATTTTATTCTCTTTCAAAGATTAAATAAATATATTAAGACACTTTATATTGGTCAAATTATAAAGATAACCTATCATTAATGTACAAACCTTTAAAACACTTGTACTACACTTTAACAAACCATTTATAGTTACACGTTACAATATTTAAGTGGAAACATTGTAAGGTTGTGTATTTTTATTATTATAATTGCATCTGAGCCTTTCAACGTGATCAAAAGAATCCGTACGATTTGAACGAAAGCATTTGTTGACTGATTTGGTAAAACGCCATACTGTATGTTTAGTTACGTTCAAATCGATTGTAAAACCCAGAGAGAGAACGTCTCATCAAGAAATAACCGGTGCAAAATTATATAAAAAATCAATTATAGCTTGTGTCTATGAAACAGTAATATCAAATCACTAATAAAGCAATACTGTGTATGTTAAAAGGTGTTTTATTTTCAGTAGGAAAGTGTATTCTTAAAATTATAATTTACAGCGAATGTCTCTGATGTGATAACTAGCGCTCAAGCAGCGAATACTGTAACTGTCAGCTCGATTATACAAATCGAGAAACGGTGGGACGAATTGAATTATTCACACAGCCAGAGCAGAACCGCTGATAATAATTAATTTTTAATTATCTTGTTGATCAATCCTCTTCGTTCACTTTATAATATTATTATATATATAAACTTTCACAATATGAAGTTACTTTCTTTACACTTTCCCAAACGTTTCGAGGTGATGTTCCTCTTCCTCAGTGGGAGTAAATACTGATTGTAAGTTATCAGAATAACGGTTATGGACTTAGGTGTGTGTGGTGGGGGTTGATGGTGGGAGGGAATTGGTGATGAAGTTCGAATTGTGTGTTTGGATCAGTGTATCGAATAGTGTATGTGATTTATAATGTAATTGTTCATTTAATATGTTGTTTGGTTGTAGTGTGTGATATCTGTATATTTCAAATTGTTCAGCTGTGTTTAGTTTTCTACTTTTAGGTAAGTAGTGTAATATTTCCATGTTGTGTTGTATGTTTGTGTAACTGTGGTTTTCATTTTGTAAATGTGTGGCAAATGTGGAATATATGTAGTTTGTGGTGAGGGCTTTTAAATGTTCTGAAAATCTGGAGGAAAAAGATCTTCCTGTCTGCGCGATGTAGAATTGGTGACAATCATTAAAATTTAATGTATATACCACTGTTTTGTTGTATGTGTCTGTGTCTTTGTTAGTATTATTTATGTGTTTCCTAATGGTGTTGTTGGTTCTGTAGGCTACTTTATAATTATGTTTCCTAAATGTGTTAGCAATTTTGTGCGTGTTGGAATTGTAGTATGTAAGTGTTATGTATTTACTGGGTTGTGTGCTGTTGGTCTGATGTGTTTTACTTTTAGTGTTTAGGATGCGTTTGTGTAGTTTATTTATTAATTTGGGGGTGTATCCATTTTTTACTGCTATGTATTTGATTGTGTTTAATTCTTCTTGGTAGTCATGTGTGTTTAGGGGTATTGAAGTGAGGCTATGGAGCATGTAGTTGAAAGCTGCATGTTTGTGTTGAGTTGGGTGGTTGGATGAGTTATGTATGACCATGTCTGATGTGGTGGTTTCCTGTATATTTTGTATGTGTGTGTGTTGTTTGTTTTGGTGATTGTAAGGTCTAAAAAGTTGATGCTATTATTTAGTTCTATTTCAAGAGTGAATTTTAATTTATGGTGTATAGTGTTAATGTATTTGTGGAAATTTTCTATTTGTCTTTTGTTGCCGTTGTAGAGGAGTAAAATATCATCAACGTACCTGTGCCAATATATTATTTTATCAGTGTATTTGTTATTGTTCAGTATGTGTTCCTGTTCTATCGTGTATATAAATATTTTGGCTAGTATACCTGAGATAGGGGAGCCCATGGGTAGACCATCTGTTTGAGTGTAAAACATGTTATTGTGTGCGAAATAATTTTGATCAGTGATAATTTTTGTTAGATGGATGATCTCTTTTATGTGTGTTTCAGGTGTGTTATTTATTTTTAGTAATTGTTCTAGTGTAGTTATGGTTTCTTTTATGGGAACATTGGTGTATAGGTTTGTTATGTCGAATGAAGCTAGTGTGGAATTTTGTGGAATGTGGACATGTTGAGTATTATTTTTAATTGTTTTCAATAAACAATTTGGCGCTACCCGGGAATTATACACTACTAGTGAACCTCAGATCGGGGACTACGCTACCTGGTTATCCGTACGTTCGCTACGGACTCAAGCATCGTGAGTTACATTACTGTGCGAGGACGAATTGGTAAGACACACATACACAAGTTACACTCTGACACACTTCAACATTTTACAGAGTTATAATAACGACGACGGCAGTTTACACACTTGCAGAAGTAAGACGGAAGGCAGAGGTTTGTAATAAATTGACGCATCCAACGTGTGGCATTATAACACGGGAGATACAAAGATTACGTAATAAATTGGCGACCAACTGGTGGGACTAGAAGAAAGGAAGATACGAAATACTAGCGGTGGTCATGAAAGGAGATCAAGATGCACACAAGAGGTTTATCGAAAAAATTGGCGAAGGACAAAGAGATGGAAGAAAATAGAGGGGAAGAAGAGGAAGGAACATCGATTGAAGAGGTGGAGACAATAATAACCACAACAGAACCAACCCGAGACGAAGAAATAGAACCACAGACTGGAGATAGGGAGGAAGCCAGAGGAGGAATGGATTTACAAAAATTATGGGAATTAATTAAAGGAGACTCTAGGAAAAATAAGGAAGAATTAGATAAAAAATTTGAATCAGTAAATGAAAATTTTAAGAAACAGGAGGAGAAATTCGACGGCATGAAGAAAGAAACCAGTCACAGTCTAAAACAAATTAATGAAAACTTTGACAAGGACGAGGAGAGTCTGTAACAAATCAATGAAAAGATAATCAGTACCAACGAAAGTACTAAGGAAGAATTAAGACAAACAATTAACCAAAACAACGAAACATTACAACACCAATTGATGGAGTACTGGATAGAAACTAAACAACAGATCACTGAAACAAATGAAAAATTAGAGGAGACGTTGGAGAAACTAGAGAAAACCAACGAAAATGTTTCTGAAGTCCATGAGGAAGTACTCAATAAAATGAACAACCACGAAGGAGAAAATAAAAGGAGAATTGAGGAATGTCACGAAGAAACAGCCAAAAGATGTGAACAGGTGGACCAGGACATACATCTAGTCCGGGAAGAAAACCAGAAGGAGATAGCAACTGTACGAACAGACCTGGGAGAAAGAATGGAAGGGGTGTACAGCAATTTAAATAAAATAGACAGCAAAGTAGACAAAAACAAACAAAGGATTGGCGAGATGCACAGGCTAGAAGAGTCATTACGGGAAGAAGTGGACGCCTGGCATGACCGGCCATGTAACAGTAACCATGTCATGAACATGGACAACAGAGATACGATTAACTTCCGTAATTATACAAGGAACACTATTGAATTCCTGAAGAGGGTGGAAGAGTTAATAATAAGAAATCGAGAGACCCGATGGACAACAGTAAGAGGAATGCTGGATGAAATGTTCAAAGAGACCTACGACAACTGGTGGACTGCCACAAGACCAGACATCCAAAGCATTCAAGAATTTAAGACCCAATTCAAGGCTAAATACTGGTCCGAATCGACCCAGAACATGGTCCGCAATAACCTAAGCAACGGGTGGTATGAGAGTCAAAATGGACAATCTCTCACATCCTACTTCCTTGGAAAGATCTGCATGGCAAGGAATTCGGAACCACGCATCCCGGAAGAGTGTCTTGTGATACAATTGTCTTACCATTACGACGGCGCCATACAAAAAGCACGGATGTACAGCCAGGTAAAGACCATTCAAGACATGGCTAGTCTGTTAGAGAGCCATGAGCATGAGTGGGAATACAGGAAAAATAGAGTATCAGGTTTCAGAAGTAATAGAGTAAACGAAGGACCATCATCACCAAACCAACAGGGGGATAATAAGCCACCACAAAACAACCCTAATAATTATCAAGGGAACCAACGGGGCAATAATTTTCCCAGAAACTTCAACAGAAATGGGAAAAATAATAACAATTTCCGGAACAACTACAGGGGTAACTACCCACAGAATGGTCATAATAACTCTTATCGCCCTGGAAACGGTAATAATAACAACAACCAAAGATACCGACCACAGGTAAATTACATAAGAGGACAAAGACAACGGAGTCCAGGAAGAAGCTATCCCCAATCTAACTATCGACGAACGTACTTTAACCAGGTACCCGACACAAGAAGCCACGCATTCGAAGAAAATACCAGGAACGACGTAGATAACAGGAATAATCGACAGGAGCCAATCACTAACCAAAACAATAATGACAATGAGAATTGGGTAACAGTCAGTGAAAATCCTGGTTTTTCAATACTGCATAATCAAGCAAGTAACGACAGAGGACCCCGAATAGCTCGGATAAACCATATCAGAACAGAGGACAGCCAAGAACCTAATGATGATCCCAGCAATGAGAGTGAAAGGAATGATCCACACAGCTACGCCGAAAGGGTATGGGCCCAACATGTAGTGAGATGGTATGCCATGAAAATAATAAAGGCACTAGCACAACAGAAAAACAAATACTATAAGAAACATCCAGAATAAATGTTCAAACATCTAACATTTGAAGGAGTAGAGAAGAAAGACAACAAAGAGTGTAGTATACAAGAGAAGGCAATAATAATGAAAGAAAAGGAGAAGATCACCTTACAAAAAGGTATAAATAACAAGGTCCTATGTATAATAATATGTATGACCGTACACTATCACAAAAGCCCATCACTAAGAAGATAAAGGGGGTATACAATCAGGCATCGATTAAAAAATATTATGACAGCCAAACATGACTGAAAAAATTAAAATTGAAAAACCAACCAGGTTACTTTGAATAAAAAGAAATAATAATACAAACGAATAAGTTTGCTAATAAGTAATAAAGAAAGGTATAAAATGAATTTCAAAATTCAAAAAAGTTATGTAAGAACAACTTACGCAAATATTTCGATAATATTTTAGACCAATTATAAAATGGAGAAAGAAAGTTCCCAAGAATCAAAATAAAGTAAGAAACACAAACTTACTATAATATTTGAATAAAAAATAATAATAAAGGAGTGAAGTTACAGAACATTCCTACAAAATAAGATTAAGTTACAATAATCTTTAGCCAAAATTTGATGCATAAAAAGCAAAACATACTATAAAGGAATAAGCTACAAAAATGCCTAACTAGTAAGGAGCACTAACTTACTATGATATTTAAAAAATTATGAAAAAAAAAATATATCAGTCAAAATGATCAACTTCCACAAATATTTAGAAAAAGATGGGAAGTAAATTTAAACAAGCCTATGATCAAAAAACGAAATAAATAAAATAAACATTCTAAGAGTTATAATATGAAATGAGATGAAACAAAGAGTAATTAAAAATGAATAAAAATGTGAATTGTATCAATGAAAAGCAATGCTTCAAGTATTATCAAATAGTATCCATAAAGAAAGATGAAAAAATATATGACTCGAACTGAGCAATAATGAAATACAAAAGTAAAAGATTCCCAACAAATATTATGATTATTATTATTATTATTATAAGTCACGAGATAACTGTGTTGAAGATTCATTAATTGAGATTGACTGTTGAATAAGTCCAGCAATCATTTAACTGAGCAGGGATGATGTTCCCCTGATCTCAGAATAAGAGTAGTTTTGAACGACGGAGTTAGGTAAGCCAATAGAGCCCATCCGAATCGATTTCAGCTACAAAGTAGGGATAGTTAGGGAAAATAAGATTTATACGGAATAATTTATAATAAAAAATCAATAAGCCAGTTCGTAATAAGAGAAAATAATGAAGAAAAGACTCAGAAGATAGGAAGTAGAAGATACAGAATTAAAAATAAAACTGCACAGGAAGCAGGAGAATTTAAGAAGAAAATGATACAATACAATTGATAATTTCATCAAACTTAGAATCACGTTTTATAAAATGATCAATTTTGGTGGAAGGGCATTATATAACATCGCCAAATTTCAGATCAGTTTTGATAACAACAAGTATGTAAAAATTGCTAAATAATACTATATTTGAATAAATGAATATTGTGAAGAGTAAAAAATATATAATGTAATTAAGAAAGAAGGAGAAAGAGTTATAAACCAAAAGTGATTATTAAAGAAACTCAACGACTAGACTGACGGACAAACGACATTGACCCAACCCCAGAGATTGGCCAGTTAAGAAACAAAATAAAATAAACAAGATGAGAAGTGAAGGAGAAGAAAATGAGAACAAAGAGGAAACAAACCAACGATGAAGAAAACAAAATGAAACATGTCAAGAAAACCCAGACATGGAATAAAAAAATAGAGAAGTGATAATAATAATGCAATCAAAAATAATAAAGAAAATGAAACCGGTAAAGACCCACATAAATAATGAATGTTAGTATTGATTGAATGACAATTGTAAATACTGTAGTCAGTAATAAAAAACGATAGCTAAAAATACACTAGCCAAAGAGTTAGGAATACATGTAAGTTGTTAATAAAGAAAGACATGATATTAATAATTATATATAATATGTGTAGAGAAAGAGAGTAAAATAGTGAGAAGTAAACGGAAGCTAAACTAGTGAAAGTGAACTTACCCCAAAGTGAATTGATAAAAAAAAGAAACATTAAGTAAATTATAATGAACACAAAATAATGTAAAAGTGAAAGTGAGAAATGAATAAAAATATTGTCAGTAATAAAAATAGTAAGAATAGAGAAAGCTAAGATAAAGACTTAGTAAAAATAACCAAGGTTTAAGATTTAATAGTGAACAATAACATTTAAGAAAGATTATGAGTAATATTTAAAATAAAACATTGACTCAGTAGTAATGAACACTGAAGAGTGAGAATAACTGTAGTAATTATGAAATAATATTGTTGTAAAACTTAAGAATGTATTGTGGAATTTGAAGGTGAGAATCACAAGAAAAAGTAATAAGATGATGTTAACATGGAAAGGAAAGCAAAGAGTTTTAGAAAATAAGTATGTAATAACCATAAGTAAATACCCATGTTATAAGGGGAAAGTAATGAACAAGTTCAATAGAGGTGAGGTTGTTTATCACCCGAACAATAAATCAGGAGTAATGAATTATACACCAATATTAAATAATAAGTGTTAATTAATTGTATAAACAATTATTTATGAATAGGATATGAATTGGGTAATTATACCAAACATAGAACTAAATATTATATGTTATAGAATGAAAAGGTAGTAATTAATAGCCATATTATTGACATTGGCAGAGTAATTAAAAAATAGTAAAGAAAACAATGTTTGAGTTCTAAAAGGGAAAACTGTTAGTACATAATTAGCAAGAAATATTGAATGACACAGTTGTTACACACAAAAATCACACAAAGACTGAACCAAAACACCCCCATAGATAATAAACTTCATTATAAAAAAACAAAATAACGATCTAGGACAAAATGAGATATAATGTGTATGAAACAATCAAAAACCAGTAATGGCTACTTAGACTTGAAACAGGTCTAATGGTCAAACATAAGCAAATACTAATTGTATGAAAATAGCCAAGTAATTAACAAATCCAAAGTGACCAATTAACCAAGGATGAATGGTAAATGTTATTAAAAACAAAATATTAAAATAAAGAGTTATGTAAACAGAGAAATGTAATTAGTAAATATTAAATTAATTGTAAACTTAGAAAACATGAAGAAACCCAATATTGTGGGATACCAAAATAATCTTTGTGAGAAAATACAAATAACAGTGCTAATTATTAATACTTATGAAGGAAGATAAGAGAAGGAAGGAAGTCAGAAGATATAGGAAGATTTGAAAGGAATTCAAATTTTGATAACAATGGTTTGATGCCAAGCTAGCCCAATCAGAATAATGGGGTACCATGGAAACAACGGTTGAAGACGAAATTACCGTTGAATATCATTACTCAGAAAGTGACGCTCAAGTAAAACAGACGCCAGAATTCAGAACAACCTGTTTTCATATTTAAAATGTTTTAAAAGTAAATTAACTTATCAAAATTGAATGAAAAGGAGTCTGACTATCACTGAACACAATTACCTGATGGAGAAGACGTTTTATTTCAAGACGAAGTGAATAAATGAATCAAAATACTTTGAAAAAGATGCCCGAAGCCCGAATAAATGAAAACTGAATTATATTGCAGCCACATTCCTTCATTCCCGATCAACAGAGTAATCACATGCTACAAAGCTGTTAAGTATCCAATAAATTATATAAACGTCCGAAATAACGCACTTTGAATATTTCTCACTATATTTTGAAATACCACTGAATCAATTTTATTCTCTTTCAAAGATTAAATAAATATATTAAGACACTTTATATTGGTCAAATTATAAAGATAACCTATCATTAATGTACAAACCTTTAAAACACTTGTACTACACTTTAACAAACCATTTATAGTTACACGTTACAATATTTAAGTGGAAACATTGTAAGGTTGTGTATTTTTATTATTATAATTGCATCTGAGCCTTTCAACGTGATCAAAAGAATCCGTACGATTTGAACGAAAGCATTTGTTGACTGATTTGGTAAAACGCCATACTGTATGTTTAGTTACGTTCAAATCGATTGTAAAACCCAGAGAGAGAACGTCTCATCAAGAAATAACCGGTGCAAAATTATATAAAAAATCAATTATAGCTTGTGTCTATGAAACAGTAATATCAAATCACTAATAAAGCAATACTGTGTATGTTAAAAGGTGTTTTATTTTCAGTAGGAAAGTGTATTCTTAAAATTATAATTTACAGCGAATGTCTCTGATGTGATAACTAGCGCTCAAGCAGCGAATACTGTAACTGTCAGCTCGATTATACAAATCGAGAAACGGTGGGACGAATTGAATTATTCACACAGCCTGAGCAGAACCGCTGATAATAATTAATTTTTAATTATCTTGTTGATCAATCCTCTTCGTTCACTTTATAATATTATTATATATATAAACTTTCACAATATGAAGTTACTTTCTTTACACTTTCCCAAACGTTTCGAGGTGATGTTCCTCTTCCTCAGTGGGAGTAAATACTGATTGTAAGTTATCAGAATAACGGTTATGGACTTAGGTGTGTGTGGTGGGGGTTGATGGTGGGAGGGAATTGGTGATGAAGTTCGAATTATGTGTTTGGATCAGTGTATCGAATAGTGTATGTGATTTATAATGTAATTGTTCATTTAATATGTTGTTTGGTTGTAGTGTGTGATATCTGTATATTTCAAATTGCTCAGCTGTGTTTAGTTTTCTACTTTTAGGTAAGTAGTGTAATATTTCCATGTTGTGTTGTATGTTTGTGTAACTGTGGTTTTCATTTTGTAAATGTGTGGCAAATGTGGAATATATGTAGTTTGTGGTGAGGGCTTTTAAATGTTCTGAAAATCTGGAGGAAAAAGATCTTCCCGTCTGCCCGATGTAGAATTGGTGACAATCATTACAATTTAATTTATATACCACTGTTTTGTTGTATGTGTCTGTGTCTTTGTTAGTATTATTTATGTGTTTCCTAATGGTGTTGTTGGTTCTGTAGGCTACTTTATAATTATGTTTCCTAAATGTGTTAGCAATTTTGTGCGTGTTGGAATTGTAGTATGTAAGTGTTATGTATTTACTGGGTTGTGTGCTGTTGGTCTGATGTGTTTTACTTTTAGTGTTTAGGATGCGTTTGTGTAGTTTATTTATTAATTTGGGGGTGTATCCATTTTTTACTGCTATGTATTTGATTGTGTTTAATTCTTCTTGGTAGTCATGTGTGTTTAGGGGTATTGAAGTGAGGCTATGGAGCATGTAGTTGAAAGCTGCATGTTTGTGTTGAGTTGGGTGGTTGGATGAGTTATGTATGACCATGTCTGATGTGGTGGTTTCCTGTATATTTTGTATGTGTGTGTGTTGTTTGTTTTGGTGATTGTAAGGTCTAAAAAGTTGATGCTATTATTTAGTTCTATTTCAAGAGTGAATTTTAATTTATGGTGTATAGTGTTAATGTATTTGTGGAAATTTTCTATTTGTCTTTTGTTGCCGTTGTAGAGGAGTAAAATATCATCAACGTACCTGTGCCAATATATTATTTTATCAGTGTATTTGTTATTGTTCAGTATGTGTTCCTGTTCTATCGTGTATATAAATATTTTGGCTAGTATACCTGAGATAGGGGAGCCCATGGGTAGACCATCTGTTTGAGTGTAAAACATGTTATTGTGTGCGAAATAATTTTGATCAGTGATAATTTTTGTTAGATGGATGATCTCTTTTATGTGTGTTTCAGGTGTGTTATTTATTTTTAGTAATTGTTCTAGTGTAGTTATGGTTTCTTTTATGGGAACATTGGTGTATAGGTTTGTTATGTCGAATGAAGCTAGTGTGGAATTTTGTGGAATGTGGACATGTTGAGTATTATTTTTAATTGTTTTCAATAAACAATTTGGCGCTACCCGGGAATTATACACTACTAGTGAACCTCAGATCGGGGACTACGCTACCTGGTTATCCGTACGTTCGCTACGGACTCAAGCATCGTGAGTTACATTACCGTGCGAGGACGAATTGGTAAGACACACATACACAAGTTACACTCTGACACACTTCAACATTTTACAGAGTTATAATAACGACGACGGCAGTTTACACACTTGCAGAAGTAAGACGGAAGGCAGAGGTTTGTAATAAATTGACGCATCCAACGTGTGGCATTATAACACGGGAGATACAAAGATTACGTAATAAATTGGCGACCAACTGGTGGGACTAGAAGAAAGGAAGATACGAAATACTAGCGGTGGTCATGAAAGGAGATCAAGATGCACACAAGAGGTTTATCGAAAAAATTGGCGAAGGACAAAGAGATGGAAGAAAATAGAGGGGAAGAAGAGGAAGGAACATCGATTGAAGAGGTGGAGACAATAACCACAACAGAACCAACCCGAGACGAAGAAATAGAACCACAGACTGGAGATAGGGAGGAAGCCAGAGGAGGAATGGATTTACAAAAATTATGGGAATTAATTAAAGGAGACTCTAGGAAAAATAAGGAAGAATTAGATAAAAAATTTGAATCAGTAAATGAAAATTTTAAGAAACAGGAGGAGAAATTCGACGGCATGAAGAAAGAAACCAGTCACAGTCTAAAACAAATTAATGAAAAATTTGACAAGGACGAGGAGAGTCTGTAACAAATCAATGAAAAGATAATCAGTACCAACGAAAGTACTAAGGAAGAATTAAGACAAACAATTAACCAAAACAACGAAACATTACAACACCAATTGATGGAGTACTGGATAGAAACTAAACAACAGATCACTGAAACAAATGAAAAATTAGAGGAGACGTTGGAGAAACTAGAGAAAACCAACGAAAATGTTTCTGAAGTCCATGAGGAAGTACTCAATAAAATGAACAACCACGAAGGAGAAAATAAAAGGAGAATTGAGGAATGTCACGAAGAAACAGCCAAAAGATGTGAACAGGTGGACCAGGACATACATCTAGTCCGGGAAGAAAACCAGAAGGAGATAGCAACTGTACGAACAGACCTGGGAGAAAGAATGGAAGGGGTGTACAGCAATTTAAATAAAATAGACAGCAAAGTAGACAAAAACAAACAAAGGATTGGCGAGATGCACAGGCTAGAAGAGTCATTACGGGAAGAAGTGGACGCCTGGCATGACCGGCCATGTAACAGTAACCATGTCATGAACATGGACAACAGAGATACGATTAACTTCTGTAATTATACAAGGAACACTATTGAATTCCTGAAGAGGGTGGAAGAGTTAATAATAAGAAATCGAGAGACCCGATGGACAACAGTAAGAGGAATGCTGGATGAAATGTTCAAAGAGACCTACGACAACTGGTGGACTGCCACAAGACCAGACATCCAAAGCATTCAAGAATTTAAGACCCAATTCAAGGCTAAATACTGGTCCGAATCGACCCAGAACATGGTCCGCAATAACCTAAGCAACGGGTGGTATGAGAGTCAAAATGGACAATCTCTCACATCCTACTTCCTTGGAAAGATCTGCATGGCAAGGAATTCGGAACCACGCATCCCGGAAGAGTGTCTTGTGATACAATTGTCTTACCATTACGACGGCGCCATACAAAAAGCACGGATGTACAGCCAGGTAAAGACCATTCAAGACATGGCTAGTCTGTTAGAGAGCCATGAGCATGAGTGGGAATACAGGAAAAATAGAGTATCAGGTTTCAGAAGTAATAGAGTAAACGAAGGACCATCATCACCAAACCAACAGGGGGATAATAAGCCACCACAAAACAACCCTAATAATTATCAAGGGAACCAACGGGGCAATAATTTTCCCAGAAACTTCAACAGAAATGGGAATAATAATAACAATTTCCGGAACAACTACAGGGGTAACTACCCACAGAATGGTCATAATAACTCTTATCGCCCTGGAAACGGTAATAATAACAACAACCAAAGATACCAACCACAGGTAAATTACATAAGAGGACAAAGACAACGGAGTCCAGGAAGAAGCTATCCCCAATCTAACTATCGACGAACGTACTTTAACCAGGTACCCGACACAAGAAGCCACGCATTCGAAGAAAATACCAGGAACGACGTAGATAACAGGAATAATCGACAGGAGCCAATCACTAACCAAAACAATAATGACAATGAGAATTGGGTAACAGTCAGTGAAAATCCTGGTTTTTCAATACTGCATAATCAAGCAAGTAACGACAGAGGACCCCGAATAGCTCGGATAAACCATATCAGAACAGAGGACAGCCAAGAACCTAATGATGATCCCAGCAATGAGAGTAAAAGGAATGATCCACACAGCTACGCCGAAAGGGTATGGCCCCAACATGTAGTGAGATGGTATGCCATGAAAATAATAAAGGCACTAGCGCAACAGAAAAACAAATACTATAAGAAACATCCAGAATAAATGTTCAAACATCTAACATTTGAAGGAGTAGAGAAGAAAGACAACAAAGAGTGTAGTATACAAGAGAAGGCAATAATAATGAAAGAAAAGGAGAAGATCACCTTACAAAAAGGTATAAATAACAAGGTCCTATGTATAATAATATGTATGACCGTACACTATCACAAAAGACAAGGGCAATAACACTTATGAAATCACTAACCCCATCACTAAGAAGGTAAAGGGGGTATACAATCAGGCATCGATTAAAAAATATTATGACAGCCAAACATGACTGAAAAAAATAAAAATTGAAAAACCAACCAGGTTACTTTGAATAAAAAGAAATAATAATACAAACGAATAAGTTTGCTAATAAGTAATAAAGAAAGGTATGAAATGAATTTCAAAATTCAAAAAAGTTATGTAAGAACAACTTACGCAAATATTTCGATAATATTTTAGACCAATTATAAAATGGAGAAAGAAAGTTCCCAAGAATCAAAATAAAGTAAGAAACACAAACTTACTATAATATTTGAATAAAAAATAATAATAAAGGAGTGAAGTTACAGAACATTCCTACAAAATAAGATTAAGTTACAATAATCTTTAGCCAAAATTTGATGCATAAAAAGCAAAACATACTATAAAGGAATAAGCTACAAAAATGCCTAACTAGTAAGGAGCACTAACTTACTATGATATTTAAAAAATTATGAAAAAAAAATATATCAGTCAAAATGATCAACTTCCACAAATATTTAGAAAAAGATGGGAAGTAAAATTAAACAAGCCTATGATCAAAAAACGAAATAAATAAAATAAACATTCTAAGAGTTATAATATGAAATGAGATGAAACAAAGAGTAATTAAAAATGAATAAAAATGTGAATTGTATCAATGAAAAGCAATGCTTCAAGTATTATCAAATAGTATCCATAAAGAAAGATGAAAAAATATATGACTCGAACTGAGCAATAATGAAATACAAAAGTAAAAGATTCCCAACAAATATTATGATTATTATTATTATTATTATTATTATTATAAGTCACGAGATAACTGTGTTGAAGATTCATTAATTGAGATTGACTGTTGAATAAGTCCAGCAATCATTTAACTGAGCAGGGATGATGTTCCCCTGATCTCAGAATAAGAGTAGTTTTGAACGACGGAGTTAGGTAAGCCAATAGAGCCCATCCGAATCGATTTCAGCTACAAAGTAGGGATAGTTAGGGAAAATAAGATTTATACGGAATAATTTATAATAAAAAATCAATAAGCCAGTTCGTAATAAGAGAAAATAATGAAGAAAAGACTCAGAAGATAGGAAGTAGAAGATACAGAATTAAAAATAAAACTGCACAGGAAGCAGGAGAATTTAAGAAGAAAATGATACAATACAATTGATAATTTCATCAAACTTAGAATCACGTTTTATAAAATGATCAATTTTGGTGGAAGGGCATTATATAACATCGCCAAATTTCAGATCAGTTTTGATAACAACAAGTATGTAAAAATTGCTAAATAATACTATATTTGAATAAATGAATATTGTGAAGAGTAAAAAATATATAATGTAATTAAGAAAGAAGGAGAAAGAGTTATAAACCAAAAGTGATTATTAAAGAAACTCAACGACTAGACTGACGGACAAACGACATTGACCCAACCCCAGAGATTGGCCAGTTAAGAAACAAAATAAAATAAGCAAGATGAGAAGTGAAGGAGAAGAAAATGAGAACAAAGAGGAAACAAACCAACGATGAAGAAAACAAAATGAAACATGTCAAGAAAACCCAGACATGGAATAAAAAAATAGAGAAGTGATAATAATAATGTAATCAAAAATAATAAAGAAAATGAAACCGGTAAAGACCCACATAAATAATGAATGTTAGTATTGATTGAATGACAATTGTAAATACTGTAGTCAGTAATAAAAAACGATAGCTAAAAATACACTAGCCAAAGAGTTAGGAATACATGTAAGTTGTTAATAAAGAAAGACATGATATTAATAATTATATATAATATGTGTAGAGAAAGAGAGTAAAATAGTGAGAAGTAAACGGAAGTTAAACCAGTGAAAGTGAACTTACCCTAAAGTGAATTGATAAAAAAAAGAAACACTAAGTAAATTATAATGAACACAAAATAATGTAAAAGTGAAAGTGAGAAATGAATAAAAATATTGTCAGTAATAAAAATAGTAAGAATAGAGAAAGCTAAGATAAAGACTTAGTAAAAATAACCAAGGTTTAAGATTTAATAGTGAACAATATCATTTAAGAAAGATTATGAGTAATATTTAAAATAAAACATTGACTCAGTAGTAATGAACACTGAAGAGTGAGAATAACTGTAGTAATTATGAAATAATATTGTTGTAAAACTTAAGAATGTATTGTGGAATTTGAAGGTGAGAATCACAAGAAAAAGTAATAAGATGATGTTAACATGGAAAGGAAAGCAAAGAGTTTTAGAAAATAAGTATGTAATAACCATAAGTAAATACCCATGTTATAAGGGGAAAGTAATGAACAAGTTTAATAGAGGTGAGGTTGTTTATCACCCGAACAATAAATCAGGAGTAATGAATTATCCACCAATATTAAATAATAAGTGTTAATTAATTGTATAAACAATTATTTATGAATAGGATATGAATTGGGTAATTATCCTAAACATAGACCTAAATATTATATGTTATAGAATGAAAAGGTAGTAATTAATAGCCATATTATTGACATTGGCAGAGTAATTAAAAAATAAGTAAAGAAAACAATGTTTGAGTTCTAAAAGGGAAAACTGTTAGTACATAATTAGCAAGAAATATTGAATGACACAGTTGTTACACACAAAAATCACACAAAGACTGAACCAAAACACCCCCATAGATAATAAACTTAATTATAAAAAAACAAAATAACGATCTAGGACCAAATGAGATATAATGTGTATGAAACAATCAAAAACCAGTAATGGCTACTTAGACTTGAAACAGGTCTAACGGTCAAACATAAGCAAATACTAATTGTATGAAAATAGCCAAGTAATTAGCAAATCCAAAGTGACCAATTAACCAAGGATGAATGGTAAATGTTATAAAAAACAAAATATTAAAATAAAGAGTTATGTAAACAGAGAAATGTAATTAGTAAATATTAAATTAATTGTAAACTTAGAAAACATGAAAAAACCCAATATTGTGGGATACCAAAATAATCTTTGTGAGAAAATACAAATAACAGTGCTAATTATTAATACTTAAGAAGGAAGATAAGAGAAGGAATGAAGTCAGAAGATATAGGAAGATTTGAAAGGAATTCAAATTTTGATAACAATGGTTTGATGCCAAGCTAGCCCAATCAGAATAATGGGGTACCATGGAAACAACGGTTGAAGACGAAATTACCGTTGAATATCATTACTCAGAAAGTGACGCTCAAGTAAAACAGACGCCAGAATTCAGAACAACCTGTTTTCATATTTAAAATGTTTTAAAAGTAAATTAACTTATCAAAATTGAATGAAAAGGAGTCTGACTATCACTGAACACAATTACCTGATGGAGAAGACGTTTTATTTCAAGACGAAGTGAATAAATGAATCAAAATACTTTGAAAAAGATGCCCGAAGCCCGAATAAATGAAAACTGAATTATATTGCAGCCACATTCCTTCATTCCCGACCAACAGAGTAATCACATGCTACAAAGCTGTTAAGTATCCAATAAATTATATAAACGTCCGAAATAACGCACTTTGAATATTTCTCACTATATTTTGAAATACCACTGAATCAATTTTATTCTCTTTCAAAGATTAAATAAATATATTAAGACACTTTATATTGGTCAAATTATAAAGATAACCTATCATTAATGTACAAACCTTTAAAACACTTGTACTACACTTTAACGAACCATTTATAGTTACACGTTACAATATTTAAGTGGAAACATTGTAAGGTTGTGTATTTTTATTATTATAATTGCATCTGAGCCTTTCAACGTGATCAAAAGAATCCGTACGATTTGAACGAAAGCATTTGTTGACTGATTTGGTAAAACGCCATACTGTATGTTTAGTTACGTTCAAATCGATTGTAAAACCCAGAGAGAGAACGTCTCATCAAGAAATAACCGGTGCAAAATTATATAAAAAATCAATTATAGCTTGTGTCTATGAAACAGTAATATCAAATCACTAATAAAGCAATACTGTGTATGTTAAAAGGTGTTTTATTTTCAGTAGGAAAGTGTATTCATAAAATTATAATTTACAGCGAATGTCTCTGACGTGATAACTAGCGCTCAAGCAGCGAATACTGTAACTGCCAGCTCGATTATACAAATCGAGAAACTGCGGGACGAATTGAATTATTCACACAGCCTGAGCAGAACCGCTGATAATAATTTATTTTTAATTGTTTTCAATAAACAAATTGGCGCCACCCGGGAATTATACACTACTAGTGAACCTCAGATCGGGGACTACGATACCTGGTTATCCGAACGTTTGCTACGAACTCAAGCATCGTGAGTTACATTACCGTGTGAGGACGAATTGGTAAGACACACATACACAAGTTACACTCTGACACACTTCAACATTTTACAGAGTTATAATAACGACGACGGCAGTTTACACGCTTGCAGAATTAAGACAGAAGGCAGAGGTTCGTAATAAATTGACGCATCAAACGTGTGGGATTATAACACGGGAGATACAAGGATAACGTAATAATATATATATATATATATATATATATATATATATATATATATATTACGACGCTCCCTTTCATAAAACACAATTATCTAATTTGTAATTAATCAATATTTGTAATGTTAGATAAAATGTTACTTACCCGTGATATTACTTTACCTGGGCGCCAGAACAAATCCCAGATACAAATGACACGGTTTCAGCTTAGCTCAGCGCATGGAGACACTCTTTCTCAGGATTCGTTCAGTGATTGTAGTTTTCAAGGGGAATCGTTACAAATAACACTTTAATATTTGCTTGATTATTTTTAATTAACGTTTTAATTAATTATTTTTAAACTTGATTAGGCTAATGGTAGGACTTATTTCTACCCTAACACTTATAATTACTGAGTGAGTGTGAAAAGTAACGATTAAGACGTTCAAACGACCTATGGCTCTTATCTGGTTTAATTAAGAGATTGCTATCTCCCAAACCAGTGCTAAAGAACAGGTCTGCAATAATTTGCACGTCCAATACTACACCCCACTTTCCATTCAACACTCCTATACTATGTTAGAGCTAATCTTATAATTAAAATACAAAGTGTGAAATGCTTAGTGTCTTTTAAAAATTGTTTATTGCTTTTATTATTTATTTAGTGCTTATTTCATTGATCAATGAATCTATTTCTTACTGTTTGATGCGTTGACCGAAGACAGGAATCCGTAGGGGTCCTCCTTTTGATGGTTTTGCACAGAAGAATTAATGTTGATCAATGCTGTAGAAGATGCATTGGCAATTACAGATGCTGTAGCCTTCTGTAGCACAGGTCCTTCACGGCTGTTGATTAATTAATTAATAATTTAATTAATTAACGTTGTTTTACGCAGAGAGCGTTGTTGAACGGTACTAGTTCATCTACACTGCGGACTACTTCTCGAATTTGATCTTAATTACACTTTTGCGTGATTGAAAAAATTTCTGTACGTAATTTAGACACGTCTAGCGTATTGAAGATCCGATCGAAAAGTGATGCTACCCCTCGCTTTGAGTTGGCGTCAGTTTTAAATACTGGATGCTGATTGGTTGTTCAAATAAATCATGCGTTTTTCCAGTTTCGACAATCTCGAACAGGTCGACAAAACACCCCGTGACAGGTTTCAAACTGCAGAGAATTTCTAGTTAAAATCGTACTTCCTGTGTTTGCAAATCGATTGATTACAGGTATTTGCAAACGTGTTTTCAAAGATCTGACCACAGAATATTGTTGCTTAGGTCTTTATCTGTGTGTGTGTGAAAACACCTAATTCCTACGTAGCATAATTCTCTCGTTATTCCTTTTGGCGTACGTCTTCCGTATAACTTCTTCAATTGTTAATTATATTAACTGAGATTGCGGCTACTTATAAAGCTTCACTTGCTGAATACAATGCTGTTTTCAGAATTGCCGTATATTTATTAGTTTTTAAGTTATCACAGGTTGAACTGATAATTTGTATTGAGTAAAATTTCATGTTTGTACCTGTATCCGATGTCGCTATGACGAGGTTAGAGTGAGATGGCTGCGATTGTACGCTCTCTCTCTTGCTTACGCTGCTCTACTCCCTCCTTCAGACACTTTCATATAACGCTCAGTTAGGACGCTAATATGAATCGTTATAATATATATATATATATATATATATATATATATATATTTCGACAGTACAACCGTAGATGGTACTGTGCATTGCCAAAATAATTAAAAGAATTAATAAAAATAAATAAATACAACTATTGTATTAACGACTTGGAACACAAACTTTTTTATAAGTAAAAACATAAAGTTTTACCTTACAACCTGAACTGGTTTTCACCTTTAAAAGGCTTCTTCAGAGGTGAAAGGTGAAAACCGGTTCAGGTTGTAAGGTAAAACATTAAGTTTTTACTTATAAAAAACTTTGTGTTCCGAGTCGTTAATATAATAGTTGTATTTAGTTAAGTAACGGACACGTCATGGACAACGAAATCCAAAAATAAATAAATCTATAGTTGATAGACATGATTCAGATTGCAAGCTGGATTGTTTAAAATATAGGGAACGCACAGTTCAGGCATATACACGCATATCTGGCCACCTGGCGCTAGCTGTGTGTACATGTGTATTTTTAATATTGATTGTTAAACTTTCACTTGTGAACTTACTTTGTTTTTTCCCGTACGCGTTTTGGCGTGATGTACGCCTTCATCAGCGGTGTGAGACAGAATGTCCGGATTTATGGATGAGATACGCTTTGTTTGCGGTGTTACAGTTGTTTTGATAGTTCATCTTCTTCATTCACAGCACTTAATTAACATTGATTGTTAAACTTTCACTTGTGAACTTACTTTGTTTTTTCCCGTACTCGTTTCGGCGTGATGTGCGCCTTTGTCAGCGGTGTGAGACAGAATATCCGGATTTATGGATGAGATATGCTTTGTTTGCGGTATCTCATCCATAAATCTGGACATTCTGTCTCACACCGCTGACAAAGGTGCACATCACGCCGAAACGCGTACGTGAAAAAACAAAGTAAGTTCACAAGTGAAAGTTTAAAAATCAATATTAATTAAGTGCTGTGAATGAAGATGATGAATTATCAAAACAACTGTAACACCGCAAACAAAGCATATCTCATCCATAAATCCGGACATTCTGTCTCGCACCGCTGACAAAGGCGCACATCACGCCGAAATGCGTACGGGAAAAACAAAGTAAGTTCACAAGTGAAAGTTTAACAATCAATATTAATTAAGTGCTGTGAATGAAGAAGATGAATTATCAAAACAACTGTAACACCGCAAACAAAGCATATCTCATCCATAAATCCGGACATTCTGTCTCACACCGCTGACAAAGGCGCACATCACGCCGAAATGCGTACGGAAAAACAAAGTAAGTTCACAAGTGAAAGTTTAACAATCAATATTAATTAAGTGCTGTGAATGAAGAAGATGAACTATCAAAACAAATGTGTATTTTGTTTGTGTGCATGAAACCTGTCTCTTCCTGGACAGTAACCACCCCTATTCAAATGATGTTAGAATTTAAGTATTATTTTAAATATAAGAAAACTATGTTATAGTGATCAAAAAATTAAAAAATTTAATTTTCATTCTCGACCATTCACACGTCTGTTCACACGCAGCTGTGGCAACGACTCCAAGAACAGGGCCATAAACAAAGTTAATTGGGAAAGGTGACAACCAACGCCAATATCAGACAATGGAAGTGTGTTCAGCACGATGTAACAAAAGGAACGACGACTCAATTTGACAGGAGAGGACCAACTGAGAATTATGACACCAAAACAAACCGAACAATGTACTTGGGCTCATTCACACGTTTACGCAGAATCGAAGCGAGGATACATTTAAGGGTTTAGCTAAGAAACGAGATCACGACAAATACGAGGCGAGGCACAAAGGCTTGAAGAAGCGTAGCAGTCTATAGAAACGATGCGAGCAACAAATTGTGAATAGAAGCAACGATGTTGCACAGCGGGATGTAACGTCTAAGTGACATACTGAGATTTACAACGAGAAAGCGTGGTGGTTGCAGCTGCTGACACTTGACGGAAAATGGTTAATTGCCAGAACGCGGGGTTACAAACATAACAATGCTCCAGGATGTTAGGGCAAACCCTTGCTTGAAACTCTAGGCAATAAGTTGACTGACAGGCGTGCAATGTCTTGCATTTCTCCGAACGAGAGTGACGCCTGGACAGCCGATTCAAAGGACATATCTAGCCACCTATCAGAACAAAGTATTTTACGAAGAGAGCGAAGGAGAAGCCAGTTTCTATAGTAACCAGGAGAAGAACAAATCAGAGGGAAGAAGACTAGAAGACTTCGAAATGGTGGGAAAAGATTTCGAGAGAGGGTAGTTATTCAGCCTATCATGGTAATCTTAGGCGTGGACAAGCCAGAGACCAAATTCTAGTAGGGAGACGTTGATAAAAACTAAGTGTCCGACACGGGACGAGGCAGTCTTATAATAATTTTAGGAAGTCTTACATAAATTTTCGAGGAGTTCGCGACGGAGTCTTATAATATTTGTGACTGTAATAGTTTAGAGAGACACATAATTCTCACGATCAATCTTATAATGTAGCAGACAGTTTCATAAGTTTATTAAGTGCAGTACTAGTATCAAGAACAGTCACGTGAATTTTCGAACAGTGAATCGGTATATCGATCTTCCGTGAAATCTTGAGATACGCGATATGGAGAACTAAATGGACATAGTGAAGTTAGGATTGAACTTTATTGAACTTAGAAAATTAGAATCGTTTCGCGGCGTAGTAAAACAGCATGACGAACAACAATTTACAATGATGCGTGAACGACACAGTAATGTTCATAATTTACAATAATCAAGACACACTTATTTAAAAAGAACTATTCTACAACCACACACTAATACTAGTGTAGACACACAAAGAACCACACTGAACACTTGAGTAAGCATTTATTACTTAATGATGGTTGTACGCGGAGACGAGATGAATTGTGCGGACAGTCGTGAATAAACATAACACACCTACACTATTCTGTTGACGACGCGTGTGCATAAGTGAAATAGCCAGTGAAAGTGATCATCATCATTATCATCCAATGGAGCACCGTCTTCAAAGAATCGTCACCACCTGGAATCTAGCACCGATGGAGTATAATGGATAAACTATTATCAAGTAACACTTTATGATTTTAATAGTATAATCAAACTACCGTCCTGTCTCTTTCAAAGATTCTACCCTGAGTAATTGTAGTAAAAGTATAAAGGAAGGTTCCATTTAAAATATAATCATGATCTATTAAAGCTAATCCATCTGGATGATTGAACGCATTATATAAAGTAATGTTATTTGATTTTGTTGTATGTATATTTCATATATGTTATATGTATTTCAGAGAGCGATTAAGAAAGAAATTATATTTTGACATGTATATGTTCGATGTTTTGATGTATTTACAGGTACCAGGAATATATATATTTGTTATTGAATACAATTGTTTAAACGTATAATAAAGTAGTACGTAAGCAGATCAAATAATGCGTTCATCATTATCAGAAACCCTAATGTATAATCTACAATTCAATTCACTATTATAATGACACAAATTTAATGTGAATTGAGTGAACACTCTTGAGAATTCTAGAATCTTATATTAGCATTTTAATTACACTGTCGTATATGGCAACTAACGCAAGAATCGATCTATATTATTGATTGACCAACAAACATAAATAATCATATTAATCATAAAGTAAGCAACCTGAGTAATTAAAAGATTTGCATCTTAATTACACTGTTATAATTGGCTTATGAAGGATATACTTCATTAATCAATACGTAATGAAGTTTAGTAATTAATTAATTCACACGTTAATTAATTACACCGTTGTAATGTACAATAATGGAAAACTAAATGCACCAAAGTATGTATTTTATAAATATGCGCAAAGGGTTAAAAAACCGTTTAAAAGTGACATAAAGTGAAATTACAATGAATAAAAAAGTGAATAACTCCCTGAATAATTATAATAAAGAAGTGTAAGTTACATATAATAGACATGAAAATTAGCGATTGATTGAGCAGAGTGTAGTGTAAAACAGACTTCACAATTCGTGAAGTCAAGGGAAATTAGTGAATCGAACGAGAGTGGGAGAAAGGACGCTTTTGACAAACTCTGACAAGACCGATATTGTTCAGACAGAAGTTTTGCACGATGTGGCCTTAAATACCAGGTCGCGCTAATAATGTTTCTTCTTCTTAATTCAACCATTGCCGCTGGAGGCTATGTCAGTCAACAACGCTGTCTTGAATCTACTGTAAGAGTCACAGGATGAACTGGAAGTCAAAGCAGAGTAGCAGAGCACATATGAAGAGGTTCTATGGACACACCTACAGCCCATGATGTGAGGAGAGACAACAAGTAAGCAGTACATGCAGTGGAATCCTGGAAGAGGACCTGAGGACACGGAGGAGGACACACCGATAATTTACCACATCAAACGAGGTGATGAAAAACCATAATAATTACCGACAATTGAAAGACATTCGAACTGTTGATAAAAATAATTAAATTGTACATAGTAGTGTAAAGGCAGATTGTTAATTTAGAATAATATCTCATGTAGACAAATTAGGATTTGAAGATAACGTAAATGCTATAAGATAATTTAATCTGATTGAAATCGAAGTAAATTAAAGTAATTAATAAAATCTCTATTTGATAAAAGTACAATGCATATGCAGTAGAAAAGCATTAAAGCCAAGTAAGATTAAAAGAATTGAAATAAAAGTAAAATAATTGTTGAAATAAATTAATAAGCAATTGCAAAGATGACCACACAGAATGAGTAAGCCGAGAGCAAAAATAATTGATAGTTAAGAGTAGATAATAAGATTTCTGTATAACCTGTTTAACTGTAAATTGTTCATCAGAAGTCATATGCATAAGATCGCACAAGCGATGAATAATGAATATTTTGTTATTTCCAAAATAAGTAAAGAGGTTGTTACATAAATAATGTAAATATTTGAAAAACGTATTACGCATTCTTGTTATTACGATTACACCTAACAACATTGTTATTGGATTTCGTTGTCCATGACGTGTCCGTTACTTAACTAAATATCACTATAATATTGACGACTCGGAACACAAAGTTTTTTATAAGTAAAAACGTAAAGTTTTACCTTACAGCCTAAACCGGCTTTCACCTATAAAAGGCTTCATCAGAGGCTGTCGTTAGTAGCGCTGCTCGTTTTGTTGTTGGCGACGAGAAAGTGTTTCGAAAGACCAAAACTCAGTAAAACAAATAGTCAACAAAGCCAAACACATTATGACACATAAACAAAAGCCCTACATGAAACAAATCCGACCATCAGCACCTACACTCCAAGCGCTTCCCAAAATCCATAAAGAAGACATTCCGATCCGCCCCATTATCAACTACCGTAATGCCCCTGCACACAAACTGGCAAAATATCTAGATAAAATTATTAGACAACACACACAAATAGACAACAACATTGCAGTAAAAAACAACACTGACCTAGTAACAAAAATAAAAGACATACACATCCCCCATAACGCCACATTAGCCTCCTTTGACATTAAAAACCTGTACACAAACATCCCCATCTCTGAAACAATCACCATCCTACAAAACAAAATCAAACAGAACAACACACCAGACGAACTTATCAATGAAATAACAGAAACTCTGAACATTATCACAAAACAAAACTACTTTACTTATAACAATAAATACTACACACAGAACGACGGCCTACCCATGGGCTCCCCCATATCCAGCATTCTAGCAGAATCTTCCTCCAACACTTAGAAAAAACAAAAATACTCACAAACAATGACAGACACTCACATAAAATACTATATTGGCACAGATACGTTGATGACATTCTAATACTATACAGGGGAAACAAAAGACAATGTGAACAGTTACTAACGCACATAAACAAAATACATAAAAACATAACCTTCACTGCCGAATACGAACACAACAATACCATAAACTTCTTAGACCTCTCCATCACAAAACTAGAACACAGGCACAAATTCAGTATATACAGAAAACCAACTACAACTGACACACTAATACACAACACCTCCAATCACCCAATACAACACAAACTAGCTGCTTTTAGAACCATGATACATAGACTTAACAACATCCCCTTAGATGAAATAGACTACAAAGACGAACTAAACACGATAAAATATCTAGCAGAATCTAACGGTTATGACAGAACAATAGTCAGTAAACTCCTACACAAAACACAAAACAAATAACAGACAAAGACAGAAAACAACAAATTCATAACACTAACATACATCAACAAACAAACAGAAAAAATTGCCCACAAATTCAAAAAAGCAGGATACAGAATCGCTTACAAAACTACTAACAAAACAGAACACACACTATCAAAACGCATGCCCAAAGCACACAAAAATTCGATCTACCCGGTGTATATAAACTAAATTGTTCAAATTGCAGTAAATTCTACATAGGCCAGACAGGACGTAGCTTCAAACAGAGATACATTGAACACACAAAAGCACTCCACACCACTACAGAATCTACCTTCGCAAACCACCTCATTGAAGCAAACCACACATATAAAAACATCGACAATAACATGAACATACTACACGTACACACAAAAGGCCGAAAACTAGACACTCTAGAACAATTAGAAATATACAAACACACAAAAACAAATAAAAACGACATCCTAAACGAACAGACACAATTCAAATCGCACGCATTATTCGAACACATCTCACCACACACACACAGCTTCAATCTTTCGAAACACTTTCTCGTCGCCAACAACAAGACGAGCAGCGCTACCAACGACAGCCTCTGATGAAGCCTTCTATAGGTGAAAGCCGGTTTAGGCTGTAAGGTAAAACTTTACGTTTTTACTTATAAAAAACTTTGTGTTCCGAGTCGTCAATATTATAGTGATATTTAACATTGTTATGTTATATAATTCACACATGCATAAATCTCATTGCATTAAATTCGTAAATTTACTCTATATGTGTGTTGTTATAATATATATATTATAACTATTTTTATTTTGTTTTATGCCCCACTGTTGTGAGCGTCAATTCTATAACATATAATGTAAAGCTTCGTGTTTGTGGGTTTATTTTATTCAGCCCCATGTTGGATCCGTCAATTCTTTAACTAATCGTCTTTGTTTGCTCTATCTATAGCCTCACTAGTTGGACGACAATTCTATAACGTATAATGTTGAGTACTTTTTTACTTCTTTTTTCAATTAATAACTTTATAACGTTTAATTTATTATTGTTTACTTGTGTTGTGATGCGTCTTACGCCTCACCGTTGTAATCGCCACTTTGTAATGTAAATTTGTTTGAGGTTTAAATAAGCTCCACGTTATTAATAATTTGTAATAATATTACTAACGTGCATATTCTGTATATACGGTTATTTTGCCGCACGTAGGATGTGTAATTCTATAACTAGTGTTTTCTGTATAATGTTGTTCTGATAAAAGCGTTTGTATTTGTGGGCTAGTGCTTTTAAATTTCCCCGCACTTCTGGTTGACACGGCGACCGGCTCTAACCGTATGTTGGCAATTGTAGGTTAGTTTGGTTCTTTTGTCGCCAGCAAAGCTATGTTCGCCTTGCGTACCTGTTCGCTCCCACAAATACCTGTGAACAAACTCTTATTCTACTCACACACATGAAGTGACAACTCTGGTATTGGTAATCATAAAAGTTTGTTTTATTATTTTTTCAGCTTTTTGGTTAAACAACACAAGTGGTTCGGTCTTGGATCGACCTTAACAGTTCAGTATCGATTCACATTTGAATCCACTCTTCAATGATTAGTAAATAATTTTTAACATAAATTAAATATCTCAGGGCTAGGGTTCTTTGGGCCAGTTATGAAGTCAGAAAAATGCTTTAAAAGGGAGTACAACACATTACAATTACATATAAAACAATAAAACTGAATTATCAATGTTTACAAAATAAAATATTTAGTTTTTTTCACCGTCAGCGGTAACGAACTCTGTCGGCACTGGAAATTGAATAATAAACAAGATGGCCGCTTGGTCGGCTAACCCAAACGTCATGTATGAATGTTTTTTGGTTTTAAATAAAGTTGTTTTTATCGTTAATCACTGTGTTAATGATCAACGGGTGTTCCAATTAGCACTGTAAATTGTTTATATGGTGTAGCGAAGTGGATTTGTGTATATTGTGGTAATGGAAATACTTCGGATTTATAATTACGTTCCTGTAGTACTGCAAGCAATCATTCGCTAGCGTCTTTGTGGTTCTGATGTAGGATAATGCTTCCCTCGGTCAGTATTTACTTCTTTATAATGTCTGGGAGTTTTTCTTTACTTCACTGGTTTATTTTACAACATTGGCTGAGTATTACTTGATTAGTTTGGTTTTATCACAAGCGTCCGCTACAAGACTCAACTCTTCAGCGTGGCATCTAACAATACAACTCTCCGTTCATCTCGTCTTTGTAACGGCTTTTTGACCAGTAGACTAGGGTTCTGATTGGTCAGTTTCCGTGAACTTGAGGTCAAGTGGCACATATTACAAAAATTATATCCTTGCCTTTACAGTCAAAAAATACTCCCTTGTTAATTTTTGTTTAAACTAGAATTGTTTTACATATTTCTGTTCCTTTTTTAAAGGTCTACATTTTGGTATATAGTTTTGTATAAGTTAACTTCATATTAGGTGTCCTTTCACCTTTACAAAATCTATAAATCTGGACTATAACACTGCCCTTACATTCACTATGATACAATACTTAATTTTCATTAGATTAATTTCATTTGATACACAATTACTCTAAGACTTGTCCATTATTAAATTTTGATCCTATTTTGTTATTATTGTATTATATTGATTTGATAACTTAATCATTTCTGACATTATTTTATTTTATATTTCATGTTCGGCCTAGGCCTCAAATTTGACTTCATATTCATTGTCTAAATTACATTAATTATTAAATTGTTTTCTGGTTTGAACCCTTTTGCCTGATCACATTTGTTCTAAAGATGACTACATTTTTCTTTAACTTACTCTAACAATGTTTATTAACTAACACAAAATTCTTTAACATACTAACTAAAATGGTTGCCTTCATGGCCAAGATTACATTCATTTTTTGACAAAGGATAACATAAAATATTCAGTTTACTATAATACCCATTACATTTCCATACTATTAAGCTCTACTAATGGATCATTAATAGTGTTTATATGAGACCTCTATTTAAGTATTTTTGGGTATTATGTTGTAACATATACCTTCTATTCTGCCTATAGGCTTAATACACTCCTCATAATCCTTTACATATGATTTCTTAATGATAATAATTATTGGCATTGGCCTAAATAAAGAAAAATAAACATGGTTGAGCACTGCTAATGCCTTCTACTTTAACAACCAACAACATGGGATAAATAAATATAAAACCTTTCAATAAATAATGCTACATTACTACAATTGTTTGTTTACACTCTAAACATTCAGTATGCTTGTCACTTTACAATGTTTTTAAGAGTTGTATCTCTTGTATAGACCTATTTGGTTTTTTTACATTTAACATAATTAGAGGGATCACTGATCTTTACAGTCTTATCTGTGTGATTAATGATCACCCTTGTTTTCCACTTTCCCCACTTTTCACTTATGCACTTTTCACAGGTTTTGTCTTATTATCTATAGTACATGGCTTCTTATTTATCACACTATTGTGTTGTTCTTTTTATTTTAAATTGTTACATACTGGATTTTATTTATTCTGACTTTATTATTATTATTTGGACTATTTTCGTTAATCATTTTGGGACTCTCATTATGTCACATTACATAATTGCTCCCCCCCCCAAAACATGGTTATTTTTTCGAAACTGGGGTTTAGGGAAAATTAAGCTGTTACTTTTATTCATGGAATTTTTCCATTGGTTTCAGGGATTGGGTTGTGATGAATTTTTTTTTTTTTAAGTTGGTTATTATCTCATAATGTACGCATAACTTCCTTTCTACTTTGGCGAGTCTACAAAATATATTAATTCTTTTCATCTTCTTCATATAGGCTATTTAGTTACCAACTGATTGTTCCTTTCCTCTGGGGTTTCTCCTGTTCCTATGGATTCCTTAATTGGGGTTATCAATCCCTCCCTAACTTGAAATGGCACGTTGAATGCATATCGGCTGTGAGTGGCACTATTCTGACCTATTCCTCACCCGACCATCACCCCGTGCATGGTACAGTGCTCGTTGGCCCCTGCCCATCATAATAATTATTGAGTGGCGCCGTAGCTTTCTACACTCTCATAAAAATGGTAACTCTTGCGTTACTTTACATGCCCTCGGAATCATGTTGTCTTCTTACTTCTTTTCATTGTTATAAATTGTATCTTAGCAGTTCCCCTTACTTTCACATAACTTATTTTCAGTTTTGGTAAAATCCTTGGTATACTTCTTCTTTTCAATTTAATTTCATTTCGTCGTTAATTGATTCATTAGCCACTATGTTATTCATCTTCTGTTTCAATATCCCTTTTTAGCAGTTACAAATGTAGTTATTATTATTCCATTTATTCACAAACATCAATTCTTTTCTGCAAGTTCATTTGTTTTAAGTACTTCTTTTCTTCTTTTTCATTATTGTCCCCTGGTTATTGTTGTTAACTGTCTTTCTCTTCTTTATTGATCCAAAATAAATTCTTAAAAGTATCCTGTAAGATGACCTTACTCATTTTAGAATTTGGCGGGTTATTTGTTCATGTTTTTTGAAATCTTCATTGGTCATTACTTTTATCATCATTTTTCCTTCTTTTTTAAATGTTTGTTGCTGTTGTTAGTTCTCAGAAAATCGGTCCCTTTTTTTGATGGTGTGTTGGTGCTTAATTTATCCATGGTCCATAAATTCAGTTACCCTTATTTCTCGGATTACTCTGGTATGCAGAGCTATTTCTGTCGTGGTGATATAGATCTTGGCTACCTGGTGTTCTGATTTTCCTGTTGTTAAATCTTCACTTGTTTCATGGCCTACTTGAATTGCTTTATTATTTATTTTACAAAATGAATATTTTAATGGCATATTCATTATTGATCTCACTGTCATTTTATTATATGTTTCCATTTTTGGTATATTCCATTTAAGTATAGACCTTCTGAAGTTTTTACTCACAGTTTGTTTGTTGATCCCTCCTAGAATTTCCTTCCTCGTTCTCCTACATTCCATAAAATTTTCATTTCCGCATGGTCAGTAATTGGTATCTTAAACGTCTCAAGTAGTCCGTTCTTCATCATCTCCAATTCTTCTCTGGTGTTGATTAGTTTTCTTAGAGGCATTTTCTTAGTCCTCTTAATGATTTGGTTCTTCATTCCTTTATTTTCTTTTTCCTGGTTCGAATGTTCAATGTTTTTACCTTTTGGTATCTCTTCTGTTGTCTTCTCACTGTCCTTTTTAAGAAAAGCATATAGACCCGTTTTATTTTCCTTCATTTGTTCGAGATCCTCATTAAATCTACGCCAACTCTCCTTAGTCATTCCTTCGAGAGCTTTTCTGAACTCGTTCATAAATTCCGTATTGGCTATTTGTTTTGTCATTTTCTTCTGTTGCTTCCCTTCCACGTCTTTGACTATTTCTTCTGCTCTTTGAATACTTGATTGTCCCATGTTTTTATTACTTGGTATTCCGTCGAACTCTTCTATTCGATTATGTTCCTTCCTCCAATTACACATATCTTCTCTGGATAGTTCAAACATGACTCTTATCCATTCCCTTAATTCTGCGTTTTCTGTTTGTATTGGTCTTTCTGGTTGTCTTATTGATTGTCTCCATTGTTCATACTCCTCCTGTGTATATTCCTCTGTCACCTGTGCGTATACTCCCGTTCTTTCGTTTTTCATTTGTGTGCAGTTTTCATCCCATCTTTCCCAATCTTCTTCAGTCATTCCTTCCATTTTGGTATCGTCTTTTTCGTGGGCTGTCCCTATAGTCTCTTCTTCATTATACTTGGTGTCTAACTTCCACATCTCATCATAAATATCTCTCAATGTCATCTTGTCGTTTGGTGTTCCCATTGCATTCGCGCGACTCATTTGTGCTCTTTCATGGTCCGTGGTATCTTTCTTAATGTACTCCATCTTTCTGCTGAATTTTTTAAATAATGTTTTAGTGGATAGTTAGTGAGGATCGGTCAATAATACAACTTTTAGTAATTTTGCGTCGACGTTTCGACAATATTTATTGTCATCTTCAGGACAATTGTTGCTGACGCCAAACACACAACGGCGTCAGCAACAATTGTCCTGAAGATGACAATAAATATTGTCGAAACGTCGACGCAAAATTACTAAAAGTTGTATTATTGACCGATCCTCACTAACTATCCACTAAAACATTCACTGATTGACGGTCACTAAAAATTTAAGGATTTTTAAATAATGTTATCATCCATTCCGCATAGCTGAATCGTTTTTCTGGTTCTGGAATTTTCGTCACTCCTCTCGTATGCATTTCTAGACTTATAACGGCCGCCTGCTAAAATTAGGTTGACTGTATTGTTTAATAGTGGTATTACAGTCCGTAATTTTTCCTAATTCAGCCTCACTAGTTGGACGACAATTCTATAACTAATCGTCTTTGTTTGTGGGTTTGTTCTATTCAGCCTCTCGTTGGTATGCGCCAATTCTATAACTAATCGTCTTTGTGTTTGTGGGTTTATTTTATTCAGCCCCACGTTGGATCCGTCAGTTCTTTAACTAATCGTCTTTGTTTGCTCTATGTATAGCCTCACTAGTTGGACGACAATTCTATAACGTATAATGTTGAGTACTTTTTTACTTCTTTTTTCAATTAATAATTTTATAACGTTTAATTTATTATTGTGTACTTGTGTTGTGATGCGTCTTACGCCTCACCGTTGTAATCGCCACTTTGTAATATAAATTTGTTTGAGGTTTAAATAAGCTCCACGTTATTAATAATTTGTAATAATATTACTAACGTGCATATTCTGTATATACGGTTATTTTGCCGCACGTAGGATGCGTAATTCTATAACTAGTGTTTTCTGTATAATGTTGTTCTGATAAAAGCGTTTGTATTTGTGGGCTAGTGCTTTTAAATTTCCCCGCACTTCTGGTTGACACGGCGACCGGCTCTAACCGTATGTTGGCAATTGTAGGTTAGTTTGGTTCTTTTGTCGCCAGCAAAGCTATGTTCGCCTTGCGTACCTGTTCGCTCCCACAAATACCTGTGAACAAACTCTTATTCTACTCACACACATGAAGTGACAACTCTGGTATTGGTAATCATAAAAGTTTGTTTTATTATTTTTTCAGCTTTTTGGTTAAACAACACAAGTGGTTCGGTCTTGGATCGACCTTAACAGTTCAGTATCGATTCACATTTGAATCCACTCTTCAATGATTAGTAAATAATTTTTAACATAAATTAAATATCTCAGGGCTAGGGTTCTTTGGGCCAGTTATGAAGTCAGAAAAATGCTTTAAAAGGGAGTACAACACATTACAATTACATATAAAACAATAAAACTGAATTATCAATGTTTACAAAATAAAATATTTAGTTTTTTTCACCGTCAGCGGTAACGAACTCTGTCGGCACTGGAAATTGAATAATAAACAAGATGGCCGCTTGGTCGGCTAACCCAAACGTCATGTATGAATGTTTTTTGGTTTTAAATAAAGTTGTTTTTATCGTTAATCACTGTGTTAATGATCAACGGGTGTTCCAATTAGCACTGTAAATTGTTTATATGGTGTAGCGAAGTGGATTTGTGTATATTGTGGTAATGGAAATACTTCGGATTTATAATTACGTTCCTGTAGTACTGCAAGCAATCATTCGCTAGCGTCTTTGTGGTTCTGATGTAGGATAATGCTTCCCTCAGTCAGTATTTACTTCTTTATAATGTCTGGGAGTTTTTCTTTACTTCACTGGTTTATTTTACAACATTGGCTGAGTATTACTTGATTAGTTTGGTTTTATCACAAGCGTCCGCTACAAGACTCAACTCTTCAGCGTGGCATCTAACAATACAACTCTCCGTTCAATTCGTCTGTGTAACGGCTTTTTGACCAGTAGACTAGGGTTCTGATTGGTCAGTTTCCGTGAACTTGAGGTCAAGTGGCACATATTACAAAAATTATATCCTTGCCTTTACAGTCAAAAAATACTCCCTTGTTAATTTTTATTTAAACTAGAGTTGGTTTACATATTTCTGTTCCTTTTTTAAAGGTCTACATTTTGGTATATAATTTTGTATAAGTTAACTTCATATTAGGTGTCCTTTCACCTTTACAAAATCTATAAATCTGGACTATAACACTGCCCTTACATTCACTATGATACAATACTTAATTTTCATTAGATTAATTTCATTTGATACACAATTACTCTAAGACTTGTCCATTATTAAATTTTGATCCTATTTTGTTATTATTGTATTATATTGATTTGATAACTTAATCATTTCTGACATTATTTTATTTTATATTTCATGTTCGGCCTAGGCCTCAAATTTGACTTCATATTCATTGTCTAAATTACATTAATTATTAAATTGTTTTCTGGTTTGGACCCTTTTGCCTGATCACATTTGTTCTAAAGATGACTACATTTTTCTTTAACTTACTCTAACAATGTTTATTAACTAACACAAAATTCTTTAACATACTAACTAAAATGGTTGCCTTCATGGCCAAGATTACATTCATTTTTTGACAAAGGATAACATAAAATATTCAGTTTACTATAATACCCATTACATTTCCATACTATTAAGCTCTACTAATGGATCATTAATAGTGTTTATATGAGACCTCTATTTAAGTATTTTTGGGTATTATGTTGTAACATATACCTTCTATTCTGCCTATAGGCTTAATACACTCCTCATAATCCTTTACATATGATTTATTAATGATAATAATTATTGGCATTGGCCTAAATAAAGAAAAATAAACATGGTTAAGCACTGCTAATGCCTTCTACTTTAACAACCAACAACATGGGATAAATAAATATAAAACCTTTCAATAAATAATGCTACATTACTACAATTGTTTGTTTACACTCTAAACATTCAGTATGCTTGTCACTTTACAATGTTTTTAAGAGTTGTATCTCTTGTATAGACCTATTTGGTTTTTTTTACATTTAACATAATTAGAGGGATCACTGATCTTTACAGTCTTATCTGTGTGATTAATGATCACCCTTGTTTTCCACTTTCCCCACTTTTCACTTATGCACTTTTCACAGGTTTTGTCTTATTATCTATAGTACATGGCTTCTTATTTATCACACTATTGTGTTGTACTTTTTATTTTAAATTGTTACATACTGGATTTTATTTATTATGACTTTATTATTATTATTTGGACTATTTTCGTTAATCGTTTTGGGACTCTCATTATGTTACATTACAATATATATATTGCAATGAATCACAGGATCCTGATAAGCAGGGCAAGCTCATATAATACACAGACTATGAACATTCATGTTTAAATTGGTAGTTTGTTATATTTGGTTGTGATATCAGTTGTATTTTAGTAAGGATAAGGATTTAAGTTTAGTAAAACTGTGTATTATTTATTTGTTGTTTATTCATGTACTATGTCTGTGGAAATGTGCGCGCGTGCGCGAGTGATAAACGTGTCCCCAGCTGTGCGGGAATAAATTATCATTGTGTTGTGACACTGAACTGAACATAGACAAATGTATTCGCTACAATCCCTGTATATTTCTGGCTATTATTTGACATTCATATATGATCTTATTAAAGTATGCAGTTATGCATGAGATAAGGGTATTCTGTGTTTACCAGCTATGCATGCTTTTACAAAGTTAATGCACTTTTCAGCATGAAAAGTTGCTTGTCATGTTATATGTAACCATGTGACTTCCTTCCACCAATTAAATGCTGGAAGGTAGTCGGAAATTTTCTTAAGCCTGTTGTTACACAGGCAGTTCTTCTCAGCCAGCTATCGCGATCGGGACGTGCAGTTCTTGTTCAAGAATTTTCTGCTTGCAAGAATCTGTAAAGACTATTCGGCGATAGTAACGCGTGTGAAGACTCAGAACAGTTGAATATTACCTCTTTACACACGGCATTATTACTAAAGCATTACGTGTGTAATAAGTGTGTGAACTGTATCACTGTGTGAGATTTTCTGCAGTGCCAGTAAAATTTAATAATTACGCAATAGTAAATTTTATCATCAAGAAGTTTCCGCGTTAGTGGAAGATTTCCGCATAGGGTGGTCTGCTGATCGCGGTAGACCCTGTGATTTGCGTAAACATTTGAAGAGTCCGGAGTGGTATAAGTTGAATATATATATATATAAATTATATAAGTTGTTATATAAAACTCACTGTTACCTGAGATACTTGTAAGCTATAAACTCTATATGAAATTTAACAAATAGTAAGATCCGGAGAACCGTTGTGGTGTGCGAAGCATCAGAGTCATCGTGGGAACTACAGGACACCAGCCCAGCTGAAAGTGTTTCCAGGGTGAACCGTCTATCATCTATAAGCCACGCCTGATGACAACAATGCAGCAAAGCCCCCCCCTTTGTCTTCAGCAACATCATCGTGGGAATCATCACTTATGTAACGTATCACATCGCGTGTATGAACAGTATTTAACATTTTAAAAGACTCTCTATCAAACACTACCATTATTATACTTATCAAATATACCATATAAACAATTACATATGTCTTGTGCAATAAATAATCTTAAACCCTCCAATATAGACTTTTGATTTAAGATACACATACTACCATATCCTATGCGCCAATGGTTTAGTAATTTGTGTTGTCGCATAGTGATATTTGGCGCTTAGCAACGTAGGGCACGTAAAATAGCGGTAATTTTACGCTATTCTATATATGTCTATGAGTATAAAATTTGTTGGTAACATCCGACGTATAATTATAATTAATGTAATATTTGTATGTGTATGGTTCATATGAAAATCTGAGGATATAATTTATCAATTGTGCATATTCTCTTGTGTGTCATATATTATAATCAGACGGATGCCGGTGTTTAAAATATTATTTATAATATTATTAAGTAGTAGTCTCAGGGTTGTTTTTTTCTTAATATGGGTCTTGCACTCGGTTGATTATTATTATTCAATCTCGTAATTTATTATTATATATCTGTTTATTGACTTATTCCCCTCAATTCAACCTATTGTTGAATCCAGGATTGAATAAGTCGGTTACTTACACTCTTTTCGACGTATTAACTGTCGGTTTAATTGGTTTAATTATATGTATTTTATTCACTGCTTAGAATTATTCCAATCGAAGTTCCGTCGACTCTTCGTTGATCAGCGGTGGTGAGAAGATCAGTAGTTTTCTTCCTATATACTAACATACACATACATAGACATGACATTCATGGTAACTCATACTTATAATATTATATATATAGGTCAGTACGGTTGTAAACAAAATATAAAATCACTCAATTTGAATGATTCGCACTTTAAGCATGGTACCAACCGCCTCGTTCTTCTCCTCTAAGCTGTAATTACTGATGCAATAAAGGTCAACGCTTTCAAAGGTAAAAATAATAATGGTTATTTATTCAATTCTAACACAATGAAATTTAGTACAATAATACGTGTTGCTCTTCTTCCTGGTTAACAATAAGCATTTAAAATTGAACATGGGCTCTAAAACGATTGATAAACTCAAGTTGGCATGACTGCCTTAGGTTAGTTACAAAATGTGTGTTGACAAACATACAGGTTATGTCGTATTATTCGACTTGAAATGTCATTAATAATTATAATAATAATAGTAGTAGGTTCTTTTAGACTGCAAAATACACTTATTTGAGATATTTGCTACGGCTAGAACAAACATATAAGATAAGAATTCATCGATTGTTAATTAAAAAAGACAAAATATGAACGACTGTTCATGGTTAGACATAGGCTTTAAATATCGTTTAGTGCAACCTTGTTTGGTTAAAAGTGGTTAACTAGTTATTAATAATTGATAATAATTGTTATGATCCAGTGTCAGGGACTAAGATCATCTCTAACATTGGATATGCCTATTTCAGGTAACGGTAATTCATTGATTGTAGTTATCACTCTCTGGTGTAACTCTTACTTAAATTTAGCAACAAAATATTCAATACTCTTATCTGCTAATAGCATAAGAGCACATACACTCTTCATTGATGGTACAATGTCTTTACTTATTCTAAACATTTATAGTATACAAATCGTTGAAATTGTCGTTACTTAAATCGTTCAACTTCGACATTGTTTATTTGTATTCCTTAGATCCCTTCCTTTACGAATAGGGAATTTAATTGTTTACCATATGTTAATTTAAATCGCTATTAGCGTTCAGTTATCTTTCTTATCATCTAATCATAACATTATAGCTGTGGGTATGAATACTTGCGTATCTTGTCGTTCGAAGGGTTACACTTTTTCTTATTAACACTTTTTAATTAATTAAAATTTCTTTTTTTTTATTAATTAATTAATTAAATTTTATCACTGCACTGCACCCACTCCTATGCGCATTAACTCCGAATAAAGTACACTTAGAAATATACTGCACTGATTCTTCAATGGATTTAACCTATATCTCGGTTTGAGGTTAACGTTGTTTACACCTGGTTGCTGTCAAAAGCACGTTTTTCTGGAGCGGCGATGAGCATGCAGTTCGCTTCGTGGATGTTGAAAGACTGTCCTCGCTTCCTCTGTCGGAATGATGAATCTCGGATTTTTTATAAGCTCTGATTGGTCAGTTTATTTTAATTCGTTTATCTCCGGTGGGCTTCGTCAAAACAGATGCTTCCAACGGTGTCACTTTTTGGTGTCAAGATTAAGAAATCGTGGCTGACATACCCACGCGAAAGGGCACAGCATAATACAATTATTCTTAAAAGTCCAATATCTTCCTTATAATTGTACTGATGACATTGTGATTACCCTCATTGTTCATGATTTTTAAAGACGATTAATTTGAACCCCTTCATCATATATTTCTGATTCGGGGTTGCTGAATTCGCACTTGGTATTTATACTTAGTGTCCACTAAGCCATTAATTATTAATATTATATTGTTTTTATTCCATTTTCCATGGTAATAACTTGTTCTTAAACTACTGTACAATTTTCACTTAAAACTATGCCTTAATATTAACACTATGTCCGTTTTCATAGATTCGAACTTAAACCTATGGTTATACATTTTTGTTTTTCTTATTCTCTAGCAATAATAACATTTAATTGAATTCTAACATTGTATAATTAAACATCGACGGGTTAAGTCACTACTGACAGTGTTCTTTTTCTCTACATTATTGGTTTAGTGCCTTAATTATCATTTATTAATTAGGCTTGTCATACCTATATGGAGTTACCTTGTTGTATGTTTGGTATCCTACACATATTATTCGTATTATTCTCTAACTGATAATTAAAATAGTTACAATGATCTTATTGTTATTGTGATGCAGTTCATTCTGCATTTGATTCTGTTATTTTCTAGGTTTAGTGGTTGTCCACTTTACTTGCAGCTAACTGTTACAATGGTTTAGTTGTAATTACATTTATATAGATTACTGTATTTAGTTAGTTATTTTGGTTGCATTTGTTCATCTGAACAGTATTCTGTCAGACCTCAGGTCATTAGTTGAGTTACTATCTTTGTATAATGTGTTTATAACATGATTTTGGTTGCATAATGTCTCTTTGCCATTACAAGCATATTGTCATATTTGTATTACATAAATATAGCTTTTATATTCAGTTATACTGTTAGCTACTGTGTACAAAACCTTCCTTATATGATCTAGTTACTTCCTAGCTCATTACATTTTGGTTTAATATTGTTTTGATTTAGTTTTCATCAAGTTTTACTGAAAACTGGATGCCCAGATTAGGTTATGTTATAGGTTCAGTAAGCAGCAATGTGTTGCTGCTGGCTGTGTATTTCTACATTAATCTGGTTGACTGGTTTTCATTCAATGTTTGTACATTGGTTATTGGTTATTATTATTTCACATTTAGTTTACTCTTGTATTGTCTTATTTATTGTTAATTAGTGGGTTTGTATTAACATCATTCCCACTGTACAATTGGTCATTCATTATTTTGGGACCTATTCTTCTGTTTATTTTATAACTACACATCATTTAGCTATCATAAACTTATCTTGTCCTTATTCAGTTTGCTTGTGACTCTTTATTTACAATATTTAGTCCTTATTTATAATAATGTGTTTCACATAGACAATGAATGTATTCATTAAATGAGTTGTGGTCAGTGTTGACTTTACCATACAGCTTAGGGATTTATATCATGTAATTAATTAACATTTCTTCTTTCTTCTTAATACAATTATTCTTTCAAAGGTTTATGTTAGTTTGTTATACTTCAATTTCCTTCCCTTGTTCTTGTGTTTGGTCTGGATATCTTCCTTCTTCTTTCTTCACTGATCTCCTTCTCACTATTGTTAATTTTTATACATGATGTGGTTTTCACTTGTCTTCTTCACATTGTTTCTTCCTTCTTCTTTCTTGAAGTTGTTAGTGTTGTGTTCTTCTCCCTGATTCTTCTTTCTTCTTTTGTTCTCATGTTCTTCTCACTGATTCTTCATTCTTCTGTGGTTGTCATGTTCTTCTCACTGATTCTTCTTTCTTCTTTTGTTGTCTTGTGTCCTTCTCACTGATCTATTGGGTAAAGTATGTCAGTCGTCTCGTCTTTATTCTTCTTTTCTTCTTTATTGGTGCATTTACTAGTGATTTCCTAGTCGTCTCATCTTTATTCTTCTTTTCTTCTTTATTGGTGCATTTACTAGTGATTTCCTTTCAATGATGCTTCACTTATTTAAACTTATGTTACTCTCTCCTTCTGTATACATGGTGGTATTCTAGACCTTTTAATGTATTTTTACTAGTGGTGGCCTTTAAATTAATTTTTGGTACGTAGGTGGATGTGGTGTTATATGTACTGTTACAATATGAACAATTTTATCAATATATTGGAGGTAGATTATTAGTTGTTTTGTGTGTTAGATAAGGTTTATTTACATTTTGATATATTGAACTGCTTTCTGTGTGCGTATAAACTGGTTACACTACGTTAATAATCTTGTAGTAATAATAATTTTTCTTAGCGTATAAATCAGTAAATTTAAATTTTATTAAAAGTTTAAATTAATTTTGGTCATTATGGCGGATTTAGCAAAAATAAAGAATGCTTTAGCGGCCTTATTAGCTGATAAAGAGGAAAATAAAGCCCGTCAAGAGGAGGTGAAGATGAGTATGCAGAAAATTTCAGAGGAAAGTAAAGCCAGGGATGAGGAGATGATAGCCATTAGGCAGAAATTTTGGGAAGAAATTGATGCCGATAGAGAGGAGAGGATGGCGAAACTACAGGAAATGTCAGCCGATATTGAATTAGTATTAACTGTTGAGAATATTGTACCTTGTGTTAAGTTTGGAGTACCAAATGTTCTTGTTGAACATACTCTCAACGAAAGTAATATGGAAGTTAACCAAGCTGAAGGATTAACGGAGAACAGTAGCGTAGTAGATGAGATTGAAAGTGATTATACTGAAACAACCCACTTAGGGACTAGTAGTTCATCTCTCGGTAAGGTCGAGTATCTAGAGTCTGCATCAAATGGTAGTGAAGGTAAAGGAAGTGAAATTAGTAGTAACAACACTATTAGTCTAGAACATACTTCAGGTAATTGCTGTGATGAGGTGATAGTTTATAATGTGACAGATATAGCATGCGAGAACAGTGAACGAATGGTAGAATCTGAAGCTATCATTCATTCGGACAGTTTATGCATAACACATAAAAATCCCGAACCAGTAGTAGAGCCTGGAATTGGTATTAATACAAACTGTGCAGGTATTTATAGCACAGTTCATACTGGTGAGTTAGGAATGAATGTATATCAGATACTGAGGTGTTTATGGAGGACGGAGAGGTGAATGATACTGATGACAATAAAGTGACAGCAAGTATGGTAACTAATAATGAACCACCGCGTAATCAGTTTAAAATTCAACCACCACAAAATCAGCCACAATCACAACAACATAAAAATACAACTCAGCAATTTAATACCAACTTGTTAGCAACAGTTACTGAAAGTGATTCAGTTAAAAAGCAGTTCAATCGATCGAATGTGAGTAATGTTAGTTGTAAGAATAAAATTGTTATGTCTGGCCTATATCCTGCAGAAATTAGGGATAGGTTAGTGTGTAGTAATGATAATAGTAATAAACATGAGGGAAATATTAGTATTGAAAATGGCACCGACCTTATTGTCGAAGCAAAAATCAGTGGTTTTGTTGATGAGATATTGTTCGACAGCGGCGCAGAAATATTGCTGATGGACGAGCGGTTACTTAAGAGGCATAAAAACCACTTTATACAAACTCCGGTTCTACCGGTAAGTCACACAAGGATAAAATCAGCAATGTGTGAGTCGCAGATAGTTGAAAAACAGGCACTTATAATAAGATACATACAGGGAACGGAAATAGAGGTGACTGTACTTGGAGTTAGGAAACTCAGACATGATATTATTTTGGAAGTCGACAAATTGAATAAACTGCACGCTACAATTGAATTTCCGAACGAAACATTGCAAGGTAAAGTTGATAGTGGACCGCACATTATCAGACTGGGACGCTCGAGAGATAAGATAACGAGTAACTCACTGACCCCCAAGGTTCAGTTAATGGTTTGCGAGATAAAGCAAATATGGTGTATATTAGATAAATTCAAATCTATATTTCCAAGTAAACGTGTGCGTTTCAAAACTGAGAGAAATTTATACAAAAAACTCAGAAATAAATGTCAGGATATAGGGTGTAATGAATGCGTAGCTATTTAATTATGTCAGTTCGGGTATAAATGTTATATGTAAGATGACTCTGTGAATGAGCGATAATCTATTAAAGATAAGGAATGCAGTCTGTTGTACCTTGTGACCCTGCGTAATTTGCTATCTGCTTGTCAAGAACATGTGTATTTGTTTTGGTTTAAAGGTTACCACGTGTCTTTGGTTTGTTGTTTCTGTCAAGGTGACAGTTATGAAATGTTAGTATTGCTATGAGGATGTTTAGTTGATTTTATGTTTGAGGGTATTAGTATTATTATTTTAGGATTAGGAAATTGTTTTGTATAACAAGGAAAAAAAAAATTTATTTTTTGTTAGTCTACTAAAAAAAAAAAAAAATTTTTTTATGCGGGAAGGGGTTAATCCTGCAATAAATCACAGGATCCTGATAAGCAGGGCAAGCTCATATAATACACAGACTATGAACATTCATGTTTAAATTGGTAGTTTGTTAGATTCGGTTGTGATATCAGTTGTATTTTAGTAAGGATAAGGATTTAAGTTTAGTAAAACTGTGTATTATTTACTTGTTGTTTATTCATGTACTATGTCTGTGGAAATGTGCGCACGTGCGCGAGTGATAAACGTTTCCCCGGCTGTGCGGGAATAAATTATCATTGTGTTGTGACACTGAACTGAACATAGACAAATGTATTCGCTACAATCCCTGTATATTTCTGGCTATTATTTGACATTCATATATGATCTTATTAAAGTATGCAGTTATGCATGAGATAAGGGTATTCTGTGTTTATCAGCTATGCATGCTCTTACAAAGTTAATGCACTTTTCAGCATGAAAAGTTGCTTGTCATGTTATATGTAACCATGTGACTTCCTTCCACCAATTAAATGCTGGAAGGTAGTCGGAAATTTTCTTAAGCCTGTTGTTACACAGGCAGTTCTTCTCAGCCAGTTATCGCGATCAGGACGTGCAGTTCTTGTTCAAGAATTTTCTGCTTGCAAGAATCTGTAAAGACTGTTTGGCGGTAGTAACGCGTGTGAAGACTCAGAGTTATTCGTGTTTTACATCTACACACAGTATTATTATTACAGCATTGTGTGCATAATTACGAGAGTTCTTCTCTACCATCTATCACGATCGGGTCGCGCAGTTCTTGTTCAAGAATTTTCCGCTTGCAAGAATCTGTAAAGACTATTCGGCGATAGTAACGCGTGTGAAGACTCAGAACAGTTGAATATTACCTCTTTACACACGGCATTATTACTAAAGCATTACGTGTGTAATAAGTGTCTGAACTGTATCACTGTGTGAGATTTTCTGCAGTGCCAGTAAAATTTAATAATTACGCAATAGTAAATTTTATCATCAAGAAGTTTCCGCATTAGTGGAAGATTTCCGCATAGGGTGGTCTGCTGATCGCGGTAGACCCTGTGATTCGCGTGAACACTTGAAGAGTCCGGAGTGGTATAAGTTTAATATACCGTTGTTATATAAAACTCACTGTTACCTGAGATACTTGTAAGTTATAAACTCTATATGAAATTTAACGAATAGTAAGATCCAGAGAACCGTTGTGGTGTGCGAAGCGTCAGAGTCATCGTGGGAACTACAGGACACCAGCCCAGCTGAAAGCGTTTCCAGGGTGAACCGTTAGTCTGTTTGGCGGTAGTAACGCGTGTGAAGACTCAGAGTTATTCGTGTTTTACATCTACACACAGTATTATTATTACAGCATTGTGTGCATAATTACGAGAGTTCTTCTCTACCATCTATCACGATCGGGTCGCGCAGTTCTTGTTCAAGAATTTTCCGCTTGCAAGAATCTGTAAAGACTATTCGGCGATAGTAACGCGTGTGAAGACTCAGAACAGTTGAATATTACCTCTTTACACACGGCATTATTACTAAAGCATTACGTGTGTAATAAGTGTCTGAACTGTATCACTGTGTGAGATTTTCTGCAGTGCCAGTAAAATTTAATAATTACGCAATAGTAAATTTTATCATCAAGAAGTTTCCGCATTAGTGGAAGATTTCCGCATAGGGTGGTCTGCTGATCGCGGTAGACCCTGTGATTCGCGTGAACACTTGAAGAGTCCGGAGTGGTATAAGTTTAATATACCGTTGTTATATAAAACTCACTGTTACCTGAGATACTTGTAAGTTATAAACTCTATATGAAATTTAACGAATAGTAAGATCCAGAGAACCGTTGTGGTGTGCGAAGCGTCAGAGTCATCGTGGGAACTACAGGACACCAGCCCAGCTGAAAGCGTTTCCAGGGTGAACCGTCTATCATCTATAAGCCACGCCTGACGACTCAACAACGCAGCAAAGCCCCCCCCTTTTGTCTTCAGCAACATCATCGTGGGAATCATCACTTATGTAACGCATCACATCACGTGTATGAACAGTATTTAACATTTTAAAAGACTCTCTATCAAACACTACCATTATTATACTTATCAAATATACCATATAAACAATTACATATGTCTTGTGCAATAAATAATCTTAAACCCTCCAATATAGACTTTTGATTTAAGATACACATACTACCATATCCTCTTCGCCAATAGTTTAGTAATTTGTGTTGTCACAATATATATATATATAAAGTATTTAAAATTTATAATTATATTACCTCAAGATGTTCTTTTCCTTATTTGGAACATGTTTCGAGAGTTCCTGTTCTCTCATCTTCAGCCTTCGCGATCGTGTTTCTGGTGAAGTATTTGTGTGTTGGCTGCTGGATGTTATTAAGGTAGATTGTTGGTCTTTGGTATTTTAATGTTGTATTATTGTGTGTGATTGTGGTATGTGTATTTTCGATGTTGAGTGCTTTGAATATGTGTCATGTTTTATATTGATTTGAATTTGTTCTGGTATTAGTTTGTTTTGTGTTTTATGTTTGTATATTTGTAAATTTTCCCAAATGTTCATTATGGTGCCTTTGTGTGGTATATGTTTTACTAGAGAAGCTACCTAATGAACTCATGAAGTATGAATCTATTGACTCGGTAGTGTACAAGATGCGGTCCATTATCCTGTAGAGTTTTTGCACACACTCGATCCACCAGGAATCCCACCACACGTCCTCTACTTTAAGGTTGGTGCTCCATTCATGCTTTTGCGCAATCTAAATCCACCCAAACTCTGTAACGGCACTAGGCTTCAGGTAAAAAATCTGTACAAGCACGTGATTGAAGCTCAGATTTTCTCAGGCGTCAGTCAGGGAGAAACTGTCTTTATCCCCCGAATTCCAATGATCCCATCGGATTACCATTTTGAGTTTAAACGTCTGCAATTCCCGGTTAAAGCTTGTTACGCTATGACGATTAGTAAGGCGCAGGGACAGAGTTTAAAAGTGGCTGGTGTGGATCTCAGGAGTGACTGTTTCTCCCATGGCCAGTTGTACGTGGCGTGCTTGAGAGTCAGTTCATCTGATAGCTTGGTCATTCTCCAGCCAGAAAGGAAAACCAGGAATGTTGTTTACAGAGAGGTCTTGGAAAGATAGGAACTGAAAATCTTCTAACTTACTTTTTAAGTTTCTTGAAATACGCGGAAGGACATAGGTACTTTAGACAAAAATATTCTTCGACGCGGACGAAGTCGCGGGCAACAGCTATAGCTAATATACACAGAGAGTATACGAGTACACCGAGAGATACATTAATGTTTATAATTTTCATGAAAACTGAATGATTTTTTATAATTATGTTATCAAAAATTATGTTATATTGGGATTATGTATCAAACTATGAGAACCTTTGTACTCTAAAAACACTGTAACCATAGAAAACAATACTAAGTGTAATTATAAAAGTGCAGTGTACAAAGTGGAACATAGTATGTTATGTGAAAGAGTTAAAAAACATTGCATTTCACAAATTTGTGAAACAAATACAATTCGCAATATGTTATATAAAACTATAATATTAATGATAAGTTGTAGTAATTTTGTTTTGTTTAGGCCACAAAGGCAATATAATTGTAATTTCTATGTTATTTTGATTTATGTTCAAAGGAATCCAGGGTTATATGTATAATATATAATAACAGCCAGATCAAACTATGTCAGAGAGAAAGCAAGTATCACGTAGATTTATTGTATTAAATTACAAATAATTTATGGCTTTGATGAGGAAGTTGTTATTTAATCAGTCTGTACGGGCGAAGCCGCGATGGGTAGTAGTGCTAGTATCTATATAAGCCAAATACCACTGACTGACTCACTGATCACGATATCTCTGAAACCACTGAATGGATATCAATGAAACTTTGAATATAGCTTCTTCATAGGTCTTAGGTGCTCACTAAGAAACGGTTTTAAAAAGTTTCACTCCTAAGGGGGAAAACGCCCCTTAGTTTAGTAAACTGAGATACTGGAAACCCCGAATACATTTAGTCCTGAGTTTTTAATCATTGTTTTAAATTAAATTATTATGCTATTATTATTATTATTGTTATGTTAATGTTATTTTATTATATTTAGCATATTGGTCTGTATCAAACTTTACATAAATTATGTTAAAATTTGTATAATCTGTAATATTCAGCTGATTTTTTGACCGCTAGAGCGCAGACTACGTTTCTTCACTGACAAAAAAACAAACACTATTTACTTACTATGGCTATAATGTTATTAACCAAAATAATGAATTTACAGAGATGGTGCTGTTTCTATGTTTCTAGTGTTTTAGATTTGTAGTTGAGGTGTAATTTAGTTAACTTGTAAACAGAAACGATCTCACCAAAAGGTTTTCAATGATGACATCTGGATTGAGCTGATATTAGCAGAATTTATTGTTTGTTCATCGATTTTCTGGTGTGGATCAGTTTATTCCAATGGACATCTCGGATGTAGTGTCTAGTGCTGACTTGTTTTCTTAATTTAGAAGTGGTTAATTCCGAATATTCTTTGAAATTTATTTAACTTTTATAGGACATTACACTTTTTCATCGCACATTGAATTGCATTTAACAATTAATATTTCTTGTTAGTCAGTTACTCCTAGTAACCAATAAATGTTTATACTTTTTTATTAGGTAACATAGATACCTTTTTGTAAATAGGCTAATAATTAATGTTATTATTTTGTTTCTTCTTTTAGAAAAATAATTCTTTACAAATTTTGGTTTTCGTTAAATTTTATTTATATATGATTTTTCTTTTTGTCTTTACTTAAACTTGTCTACTGACTTTTTCGAATTTAATTTTTTTTATTTTAGTTTATTTATGATTTAACTTTTAGTGAATGTATCACTACTCTGCCCTACTTTTACTTGCTATCTCTCTAGCAAAATACCCGAGCTTCGCTACGGAGTTTCACGTTGTACGTAATTGTACAATTATTGCTCGCTTAATAGTATAGGATTAGATAGATTGTACAAATTCTCAACTCTTAGTTTGTTTATTTACATTCATAGCAACAGCTATTTATTATTTATTTCGAGAAAATCGTTAGAGCCGTTTCCGAGAAAAAAAGGACATACATTTATTAATTAATTGAACTTCGAAATTTTCTCGACTATAAAAACCTGCAAATAACGAAGTTTTTTTAATTTAAAACAATGATTAAAAACTCAGGACTAAATGTATTCGGGGTTTCCAGTAAACTGAGATGTCAACCACTTACAGTGGATAAATTTCAGTATTTGGTTTTTTGCCCCTTAAGAGTGAAAGTTTGTAAAACCGTTTCTTAGTGAGCACCTATGATGAAGCTATGTTCAAAGTTTCATTGATATCCATTCAGTGGTTTCAGAGATATCGTGAAACCAGAAGGTTTCAGAGGTATCGTTCCGGGGAAGGCCCGTCGGACGACTCCCGCGCTATTTCCTACGCGGGAGACTTCCACCGATGCTATGGTAACCAGAATCTATTCTATTGGGTTGCCATAGTAACCAGATCTAATAGTATTTTAAGACCCAAAGGACCCCCCAGAGGATCGTATCGAAAAAAACACCTGTCCTATGTTGGTTCTCCCGTTGCGTAAAATATTTGTGCCAAGTTTGGTTGAAATCGGTCCAGTGGTTTAGGAGGAGATGTGGAAGACCCCAAAGGACCCCATCGAAAAAAACACCTATCCTATGTTGGTTCTCCCCTTGCGTAAAATATTTGTGCCAAGGTTGGTTGAAATCGGTCCAGTGGTTTAGGAGGGGATGTGGAACATACATACATAGATACATACATACAATGGCGGGGGGGTTTGCCCCTTAGGAGTGAAAGATTTTAAAACCGTTTCTTACTGAGCACCTAAGACCTATGATGAAGCTGTGTTCAAAGTTTCATTGATATCCATTCAGTAGTTTTTGCTCTACATTGTTCTATGTCAGTCAGTCAGGCAAACTTTCCTCCCTTCCCCCCTTTAAAGGTCGAATTTCCAAAAATCCCTTCTTAGCGGATACCTACATCACATAAGGAACATACATGCCAAATTTCAAGTTTCTAGGTGTTATAGTTTCGGAGATTTCGTGATGAATCAGTGAGTCAGTGGTATTTCTCTTTTATATATATAGACTAGCACTACTACCCGTCGCGGCTTCGCCCGCAAAAAGAGTACAGACTGATTAAATAACAACTTCCTCATCAATGCCATACATTATTTGTAGTTTAATACAATAAATTTACGTGATTACTTGCTATCTCTCTGACATAGTTTGATCTGGCTGTTATTATTATTTTATACATATAACCCTGGATTCCTTTGAACATAAATCAAAATAACATAGAAATTACAATTATATTGCCTTTGTGGCCTAAACAAAACAAAATTACTACAACTTATCATTAATATTATAGTTTTATATAACATATTGCGAATTGTATTTGTTTCACAAATTTGTGAAATGCAATGTTTTTTAACTCTTTCACATAACATACTATGTTCCACTTTGTACACTGCACTTTTATAATTACACTTAGTATTGTTTTCTATGGTTACAGTGTTTTTAGAGTACAAAGGTTCTCATAGTTTGATACATAATCCCAGTATAACATAATTTTTGATAACATAATTATAAAAAATCATTCAGTTTTCATGAAAATTGTAAACATTAATGTATCTCTCGGTGTACTCGTATACTCTCTGTGTATATTAGCTATAGCTGTTGCCCGCGACTTCGTCCGCGTCGAAGAATATTTTTGTCTAAAATACCTATGTCCTTCCGCGTATTTCAAGAAACTTAAAAAGTAAGTTAGAAGATTTTCAGTTCCTTAATTCTACTGCTACGATTTTCAGTTGCTATCTTTCCAAGACCTCTCTGTAAACAACATTCCTGGTTTTCCTTTCTGGCTGGAGGATGACCAAGCTATCAGATGAACTGACTCTCGAGCACGCCACGTACAACTGGCCATGGGAGAAACAGTCACTCCTGAGATCCACACCAGCCACTTTTAAACTCTGTCCCTGCGCCTTATTAATCGTCATAGCGTAACAAACTTTAACCGGAAATTGCAGACGTTTAAACTCAAAATGGTAATCCGATGGGATCATTGGAATTCGGGGGATAAAGACAGTTTCTCCCTGACTGACGCCTGAGAAAATCTGAGCTTCAATCACGTGCTTGTACAGATTTTTTACCTGAAGCCTAGTGCCGTTACAGAGTTTGGGTGGATTTAGATTGCGCAAAAGCATGAGTGGAGCACCAACCTTAAGGTAGAGGACGTGTGGTGGGATTCCTGGTGGATCGAGTGTGTGCAAAAACTCTACAGGATAATGGACCGCATCTTGTACCTCCACTACCGAGTCAATAGATTCATACTTCATGAGTTCATTAGGTAGCTTCTCTAGTAGAAGATTATTGATAGAATTGGCTGAATCGTTGGTTGGAGTAAGAATAGCCCTTTCCTTGAGCCATGATATACAATCTGCACCACTCTGTTGAATATTACTTCCATAGATCTTGTCAGTCAGGCTTGTTAAATCTCTTACAACGGAGCAAAGATTATTCGGAATATTTATTTTTCCATCCTCCTCTTCTAAAATCCTTCCATCCCCAATATCAAGTAATAGTTTAGAAAACTCCTCTGCTCTCAAATCATGTTGAAGGTGGACACGCATGTTAACTCTTAAGGACAGTATTTTGACATTAGGCCATAAAGTGGATGACTTTAGACAGGCCTTAAGTTCATCCGCACGTGTCCCTCGTGGAACAACGGGTAATGTTTGTCTGAAGTCACCAGCCAAAAGCACTGTAACTCCACCCATAAGGCTTTTGCGGTCTCTAATATCCTGGAGTGTTCTGTTCAGAGCCTCAACGCCTCTTTTATGAGCCATAGTGCACTCATCCCACACTATTAATTTAGCTTCACGAAGCACCTGTGCCATATCACTCTGCTTAGAAATATTACAAAGTGCAGACTCAAAATGATTCAGGTTAAGGGGTAACTTGAATGCAGAGTGAGCAGTCTTTCCTCCTTCAATCAAGGTAGCTGCAATACCTGATGAAGCAACTGCAACTGCGATATTCCTTTTGCGCCTAACTGTGGCGAGCAACAGATTTATCAAGAACGTTTTCCCAGTGCCGCCAGGAGCGTCCAGAAAGAACAATTTCCCAGAATCACAATTAATACTGTGAACGATTTCGTCATAGGCATCTTTTTGTTCTTGATTTAATTTTGGAACATTTACAGCCACTGTTTCAGTCAACCGAACACAATCATAGGACAGTTCGTTCAGGTATTGATGGTTGCTGATAACTTCTTGCTGTCGTGATGGTGTTGGAAGACCGAACTCGTTGAGTGTTTTACCCGACATGGATATGACAGTATCCTCAAGAAGCTTAAGGCATTGGTTGTAAACAATGTCGTGGCCTAATTGGACGTCTCCGCGCTCTCTTTCTATTTGCCTTCTAACATCTTCCGCAAGACTGTCTCGGTATTTCTCCCACAATTTTAGGGGTCTGCCACTTGGCAGAATACTAACATTATGGCAAAGAGCTCACGAATTTTATTAGGAGAGTCAGAGATAGAAGCTTCTTCAAGAGTACGGTCCCAATGGGCATCATCCTCCAGCAAGCCAAGTGCTCTACACGCCGCTTGAAATGTTGGTAGAACTACCCCTGCGATAGTTTTTAATGCAGTAAATGATACAGGACCGCGGATCTCATGTAAGAGGAGGCGTAAATAGTAGTACTCAGCATTGCCAGGATGGACAGTGTATACTCTACCCAACACCTGATCTTTTTTTACCCCTGGATAGCCTGTCACAGATTTACCTTGCTTCCTCCTGCAGAATTGATTGCTTTTCCATACGTAGTAGGACGGAACTTCGCAATATAAAAGGGTCCTTGCGAAGGCATCAAATTTACACAGGTCAAAAAATCCCAAAAATGTCGTTTTTGGAGGATTATTTATCGTGTCAATGACATTGTCCTCCGTAAAATAAACTCTTTCGCCGTTTTCTAGATGTACGGAAAGGTGCATAACAGAAGGAAACCTTTCATGAATAGGGAAGCAGAGGATGCGCCAGACTGCCTCAGAGCTGCTGATGTATCGTCCTGTTTCGTCCCTTGTCACCTCGTCCAGATCTTCAACGGTGAACGCTGCTTGATCAGACCCTTTATTCACATACTTGCAGATATATTTGATTGATTTGACAGAGTTGCAATATTCAACATTTATGTGGGCTGAGAATGTGCGAGACAGGACGGGGTTGTACGGAACTACCCAGCGATTGTCAAGAATAACCTCATTGATTTTTACTGTAAATCCGCCGTCTGCCGGCGACCGTCTGCAATACTTAGGATAGCCATCCTCTCCTGTCTGAGTCTCTTTTAAGAATGGCCGTGGGTAATTCTTTGTACAGGCGCCATCCACCATGCATGGTGAGTTCCTGTTAAGCGGTCCACATGGTCCGTGAATCATATTTGTCTTGACAATCTCATGGAGGGCTGGATCTAGGTTGGGATCAGGTACTTCAGCTTTGATAATTTTATCTATGGACTCTGGCCTTATCTTCTCCTCCAACCACAGAAGGATATGAACGTGAGGGAGCCCACGCTTCTGCCACTCCACGGAGTACATGTGACACCTGGTAGGGCCAAAGATGTAACCTTTAGTGAGGAGTTTCACATATGCTTCACTTTTATGTTGAAAACCCTCGCTACTATGTCATGTCTATCGTGAGATTTTTGGCCTTGTGTCAATATCTCTGTGATTTCCGGCCATTTTGGATTGCAAGTGAACGTAGTAAACAGATCCGGTCGTCCAAAATGGCGCACATACGTCATCGCGTCTTGAGTTCGCTCATGCATGTATCGGGGTCCTCCAATGAAAGTGGACGGCAGCACAACCATCTTGCCTATTTCTGATAACTGGCCGTCCTTTCTACTCATGGCATCCTTCAGGTGGACATAATTCTCACTTCTCAGTTTTCTGGTTGTTACGTATCCGATTGAGTCTCTCAGTTTCAATTTTCGCATACATATCAACCAGAAATTGGTTGAGAAGGTTGCGAAACAGCAGTAGGTTGCATTGTTCACCATCATGCTCCATTATCCTGTAGCTGTAAAAGTCAGTAGCAGACACAGTTTTCTTGAGAGGACCCTTTGTCTTTGGGTCACGCTGTGGTATGTCTATAGAATAGCCGTCTTCTCCACGACAGAACATCAAAGGGTATTGAAGAGCATCATAGGCACGGTGCGTCTCACTGATTCGTATCAATCTATTGTCTCTGCTATGGAGAACGATATCTCTTTTATCAAAATCCTGGCCGACAATGAGAATTGCCACTTCTCTAGTTGTTGGAACATTGAAACGACCATGGTGTTCTCCAGAAGGCTTCATATTTGCTTTAATAACTACCTGAAACTCCTTCTGGTCCTTGGGAACAGAATCAACAGCAGCCTTAAAATCAAAAATATACTTGTTGTGCTCATGAAGTAATTTCTGCAGCTGGCTAACCAATCCTGGCTTGACGCCAGGGTATATTCCACAACGGATATCCCTCTCTTTGTCATCATCACCAACAAAGTATATTTGGAGAAATGAAGGCTGTTGCTCAGGCTCAGCCATAAGACTCCTTATCATGTGATAGACCTGGCCCTGTACTTTAAAAGTTGGCATAAAGTTTCCTTCTTTTACCTCTTTGGCTCCAAAAGACGTCATTTGGAAGCATCTGTTGTACTTCCGGGTAGCAGGAAGAAAGTGCTCAGTCATTGCATGCTGGTGATTGAGGAGACTGTGTAAGGGTTCAGGATAGGGCTCAAGGAGAGGAAGCTGGATCTTACCATTATTGCAACATAAACCAGGAGTCTCATCCTTCCACTTCAGTGCACGGCACCAGTTACATGGTGACCGAACTCCAAGCTCAACGAACTTGTCCGTGGAATAATCTATTTCCGGTTCATATTGAAATCCGGACAAACGTTTATCCCAGGTCAATAATCTATTATGTGCTCTCTTTTCATTATATTTCGCAGAAGCTACTGGATTGATATGGGGGTTATTAGATGCATATTTTTTAACAGCCTCCCTATGAACTGTTGGATGACTTTTATTGTATTTTTTTACGGTCTCTCTATTAACTGTTGGATGACTTTCATTGTATTTTTTTACGGCCTCCCTATGAACTGTTGGATGACTTTCATTGTATTTTTTTACGGCCTCCCTATGAACTGTTGGATGACTTTCATTGTATTTTTTTTACAGCCTCCCGGTTAACTGTCGGGTGACTATCAGTATATTTTTTGACTGCCTCCTTATGAACTTTTGGGTTGTTTTTGGCATATTTGGTAGCAGCTTCCCTTACTTGTTTTTTCCTGATTGCATTTGTAAACCTTTTTCTGCGTTTTTTTCCTCTTTTCCCTTTGACTGATGCTACAGTCGAAGCAACAGATTCGTCTGAACTTGGACTGGAGAGGTCAACGTAAGGAGAGGATTGGGACTGGGAGACAGTGCAAGACAAATTCAGTTGACATTCCGCTGGGATATTGGTATTCGGGGATTCTAAGTTAACTGTATTATGTGTTGATTCGGCCAAGGGAATTAAAACATCAAAATGCCCTTCATTGAAATCTCCAGTGAACCGAATTCTTTTGACTCCCTGTAATGCCTCCCCAAAAATAGCAAGAATAGAGCCACCTTGAAACACCTAAAACTCATAAGGAAATATTTCTCCAGCAGCCTTGAGCTCACAAGTAGTCCCATATGTGTACGGCCTAGACATTTTGGCGAGGTACAGACGTTTGGTACCATAAGCAGCTCCAGACCGCTGGTGAGTAAAGCATTTGAACCTTTGCCAGTTATTGGACACGTGATTCACTATTTCTGCACGAATATGAGCGGCCCTTGAAACGTCGCCGTGCACCAGATAGGGCAGGGAGGAGAAGAGACACGCGCCGTCACCACTTATCTTTACTATTCGGTAAGGAATCTGTAATCCGTTGCTTATTATAAACTCAATTTCCTCGTCCATTTTCTACTTTCAAAATAGAACGTTTATTTAGCTAATAGGTATCAAACAAAATTCGTAGCTGCTTACTTAGGTACTTAACTAAAAAAGCGAGAGCGCACAAAGCGGTCAGACCGACTTACTTAGCGTAGCGTAGGTAATTATGTTATTTTATTATATTTAACATAATAATGTTAAATTATTATTATGTTATTATTATTATTATTATTGTTATGTTAATGTTATTTTATTATATTTAGCATATTGGTCTGTATCAAACTTTACATAAATTATGTTAAAATTTGTATAATCTGTAATATTCAGTTGATTTTTTGACCGCTACGTTTCTTCACTGACAAAAAAAAAACACTATTTACTTAGTATGGCTATAATGTAATTAACCATGTATTATTAACCAAAATAATGAATTTACAGAGATGGTGCTGTTTCTAGCGTTTTAGATTTGTAGTTGAGGTGTAATTTAGTTAACTTGTAAACAGAAACGATCTCACCAAAAGATTTTCAATAATGACGTCTGGATTGAGCTGATATTAGCAGAATTTATTGTTTGTTCATCGATTTTCTGGTGTGGATCAGTTTATTCCAATGGACATCTCGGATGTAGTGTCTAGTGCTGACTTGTTTTCTTAATTTAGAAGTGGTTAATTCCGAATATTCTTTGAAATTTATTTAACTTTTATAGGACATTACACTTTTTCATCTCACATTGAATTGCATTTAACAATTAATATTTCTTGTTAGTCAGTTACTCCTAGTAACCAATAAATGTTTATACTTTTTTATTAGGTAACCTAGATACCTTTTTGTAAATAGGCTAATAATTATTGTTATTATTTTGTTTCTTCTTTTAGAAAAATAATTCTTTACAAATTTTGGTTTTAGTTAAATTTTATTTATATATGATTTTTCTTTTTCTCTTTACTTAAACTTGTCTACTGACTTTTTCGAATTTAATTTCTTTTATTTTAGTTTATTTATGATTTAACTTTTAGTGAATGTATCACTACTCTGCCCTACTTTTACTTGCTATCTCTCTAGCAAAATGCCCGTGCTTCGCTACGGAGTTTCACGTTGTACGTAATTGTACAATTATTGCTCGCTTAATAGTATAGGATTAGATAGATTGTACAAATTCTCAACTCTTAGTTTGTTTATTTACATTCATAGCAACAGCTATTTATTATTTATTTCGAGAAAATCGTTAGAGCCGTTTCCGAGAAAAAAAGGACATACATTTATTAATTAATTGAACTTCGAAATTTTCTTGACTATAAGAACCTGCAAACAACGAAGTTTTTTTCAATTTAAAACAATGATTAAAAACTCAGGACTAAATGTATTCGGGGTTTCCAGTAAACTGAGATGTCAACCACTTACAGTGGATAAATTTCAGTATTTGGTTTTTTGCCCCTTAAGAGTGAAAGTTTGTAAAACCGTTTCTTAGTGAGCACCTATGATGAAGCTATGTTCAAAGTTTCATTGATATCCATTCAGTGGTTTCAGAGATATCGTGAAACCAGAAGGTTTCAGAGGTATCGTTCCGGGGAAGGCCCGTCGGACGACTCCCGCGCTATTTCCTATGCGGGAGACTTCCACCGATGCTATGGTAACCAGAATCTATTCTATTGGGTTGCCATAGTAACCAGATCTAATAGTTTTTTAAGACCCAAAGGACCCCCCAGAGGATCGTATCGAAAAAAACACCTGTCCTATGTTGGTTCTCCCGTTGCGTAAAATATTTGTGCCAAGTTTGGTTGAAATCGGTCCAGTGGTTTAGGAGGAGATGTGGAAGACTCCAAAGGACCCCATCGAAAAAAACACCTATCCTATGTTGGTTCTCCCGTTGCGTAAAATATTTGTGCCAAGGTTGGTTGAAATCGGTCCAGTGATTTAGGAGAAGATGTAGAAGACCCCAAAGAACCCCCCAAAGGACCCCATCGAAAAAAGCACCTCTCCTATGTTGGTTCTCCCGTCGCGTAAAATATTTGTGCCAAGTTTGGTTGAAATCGGTCCAGCGGTTTAGGAGGAGATGTGGAACATACATACATAGATACATACATACAATGGGGGGGGTTTGCCCCTTAGGAGTGACAATTTTTGAAAACCGTTTCTTAGTGAGCACCTAAGACCTATGATGAAGCTATGTTCAAAGTTTCATTGATATCCATTCAGTAGTTTTTGCTCTACGTTGATTCTATGTCAGTCAGTCAGGCAAACTTCCCCCCTTTTCCCCCTTTAAAGGTCGAATTTCCAAAAATCCCTTCTTAGCGGATACCTACATCACATAAGGAACCTACATGCCAAATTTCAAGTTTCTAGGTGTTATAGTTTCGGAGATTTCGTGATGAATCAGTGAGTCAGTGAGTGAGTCAGTGGTATTTCTCTTTTATATATATTACTCATTAGTGATACATTGGTTATGTTTGGTAATTCATGTCCTGTGTTTATTGCATGTGTGGCTAAATTAGTTTATATATTTCTGGTTTTTTGTATACGTTTAGGTGTTTAAAATAACGTTTTTTCAGCTGTTTTTTTGTTTGTCCTATATAGTTGTCCTAAATAGCTCACACGACAAAGATAATACAACAACTAACGGTATATACAAAATTGAATGCCAAGATTGCAATAAATGTTACGTAGGACAAACAAAAAAAAGCAGCTGAAAAAACGTTATTTTGAACACCTAAACGCATACAAAAAACCAGAAATATATAAATCCAATTTAGCAACACATGCAATAAACACAGGACACGAATTCCCAAACATAACCAATGTATCACTAATAAAACATATACCACACAAAGGCACCATAATGAACATTTGGGAAAATTTACAAATATACAAACATAAAACACAAAACAAACTAATACCAGAACAAATACAAATCAATACAAAACATGACACAATATTCAAAGCACTCAACATCGAAAATACACAAAATACAAAAACACATACCACAATCACACACAATAATACAACATTAAAAGACCAAAGACCAATAAACTACCTTAATAACATCCAGCAGCCAACACACAAATACTTCACCAGAAACAAGACCGCGAAGGCTGAAGATGAGAGAACAGGAACTCTCGAAACATGTTCCAAATAAGGAAAAGAACATCTTGAGGTAATATAATTATAAATTTTAAATACTTTATATATATCAAGAAACGAACTGTAGCAGAAAGTGATTGAATATATATATATATATATATATATATATATATATATATATATTACGACGCTCCCTTTCATCTAACACAATTATCTAATGTTTGTAATGTTAGATAAAATGTTACTTACCCGTGATATTACTTTACCTGGGCGCCAGAACAAATCCCAGATACAAATGACACGGTTTCAGCTTAGCTCAGCGCATGGAGACACTCTTTCTCAGGATTCGTTCAGTGATTGTGGTTTTCAAGGGGAATCGTTACAAATAACACTTTAATATTGGCTTGATTTTTTTTAATTAAAGTTTTAATCAATTATTTTTGAACTTGATTAGGCTAATGGTAAGACTTATTTCTACCCTAACACTTATAATTACTGAGTGAGTGTGAAAAGTAACGATTAAGACGTTCAAACGACCTATGGCTCTTATCTGGTTTAATTAAGAGATTGCTATCTCCCAAACCAGTGCTAAAGAACTGGTCTGCAATAATTTGCACGTCCAATACTACACCCCACTTTCCATTCAACACTCCTATACTATGTTAGAGCTAATCTTATAATTAATACAAAGTGAAATGCTTAGTGTCTTTTAAAAATTGTTTATTGCTTTTATTATTTGTTTAGTGCTTATTTCATTGATCAATGAATCTATTTCTTACTGTTTGATGCGTTGACCGAAGATAGGAATCCGTAGGGGTCCTCCTTTTGATGGTTTGCACAGAAGAATTGATGTTGATCAATGCTGTAGAAGATGCCCTGGCAATTACAGATGCTGTAGCCTTCTATAGCACAGGTCCTTCACGGCTGATGATTAATTAATTAAAAATTTAATTAATTAACGTTGTTTTACGCAGCTAGAGTTGTTGAACGGTATTAGTTCACCTACACTGCGGACTACTTCTCGAATTTGATCTTAATTACACTTTTGCGTGATTGAAAAATTTCTGTACGTAATTTTTACACGTCTAGCGTATTGAAGATCCGAACAAAGAGTGATGCTACCCCTCGTTTTGAGTTGGAGTCAGTTTTAAATACTGGATGCTGATTGGCTGTTCAAATAAATCATGCGTTTTTCCAGTTTTGACAATCTCGAACAGGTCGACAAAACACCCCTTGACAGGTTTGAAACGGCAGAGAATTTCTAGTTAAAATCGTACTTCCTGTGTTTGCAAATCGATTGATTACAGGTATTTGCAAACGTGTTTTCAAAGATCTGACCACAGAATATTGTTGCTTAGATCTTTATCTGTGTGTGTGTGTGTGTGTGTGTGAAAACACCTAATTCCTACGTAGCATAATTCTCTCGTTATTCCTTTTCGCGTATGTCTTCCGTATAACTTCTTCAATTGTTAATTATATTAACTGAGATTGCGGCTACTTATAAAGCTTCACTTGCTGAATACAATGCTGTTTTCAGAATTGCCGTATATTTATTAGTTTTTAAGTTATCACCAGTATCTGATGTCGCTGTGACGTGGTTAGAGTAAGATGGCTGCGATTGTACGCTCTCTCTCTTGCTTACGCTGCTATACTCCCTCCGTCAGACACTTCATATAACGCTCAGTTAGGACGCTAATATGAATCGTTATAATATATATATATATATATACGAGGGACGTTCACATCAATCCGGGACTATTAATTTTTAATAAAAGAACACATTTATGATAATAAAAAATACTTTTATTTCTTGATGTAATCCCCTGCTATGTTTATACATTTATCCCAGGGTTTCACTAGTGCCTGGATACCTGCAGTGTAGAAAGTTTTGTCGTTACGTCGAATCCAAGATAGGACTGACTGCTTCACCTCATCGTCGCTGTTGGAATGCTGTCCTCCCAGGAACAACTTCAAGGGCCCGAACAGGTGAAAAATCGCTGGAAGCAAGGTCTGGACTGTAAGGTGAGTGTGGCAATAACTCCCAGCCAAGATCTTGTAGCGTGCATGTTGTGCGGTGGGTGGTATGTGGGTGTGGATTGTCCTATAGAAACAGAACGCCTTTAGTGATCACACCAGGCCATTTTTTCTTGAGAGCATTTGTGCACATCTTGAAGAACTTTACAGTAGTACTCACTGATTATATTGACTCCACGGGGTAGAAAATCGACGTGAATGATGCCATTTTTATTCCAAAAAATTGAAGCCATTACTTTTCCTGCAGAAGCAATTGTTAGAAATTTTTTGGGAGGTGGTGAGTCCACATGCTTCCACTGCTTTGATGCACGTTTTGATTCCAGGGTGAAATGATGGACTCACGTTTCATTGCAGGTAACAATTCGATCGAGAAAAAGCTGGCCTTCTTTGTCAAAACATTGCTTTAACTCCTTGCAGATTTGCAATCTTCTTTGTTGGTCGAAAGCAGAAAGCTGTCTTGGTACCCAGCGTCCACTAACCTTACTGAACTTCAGATGTTTGTGAATAATTTTGTTAACAGTTCCCACAGACACATTTATTTCTTTTGGAATTTGCAGACAAGTTATCCATCGATTATTAAGGATCAGTTTTTCCACTCGCTGAATGTTCATGGGAATGACTACAGTAGGCTCCTAACTGCCTCGACCGGGATTGTCACTCACTGATGTACGGCCTTCTTTAAAACGTTTGCACCACTAAAATGTTTTACTGCGGCTAAGAGTCTCATCACCGCACTGTGTAATAGTGTGCAAGGAGTCGCGAATAAATCTCACCGGGTTTTACGCCTTCATTTGTGCTGGGGAAAAATTTAAAGTTGAATTCCCCAGCCATATTTCGCGCCGACACAGCTGGCTAAATATCAGGACAAAGGTTGTGCGGTTGGAAGGCAAGAGCTCTGCTATATATCGGCCTTGACCGATATACCACTACAGCACGCGGCAGCGTAATCAGGACGGCTACGATTCGTCAGCTGTTTTGTAGCCTTTTACAATTCTCAACAAGTTTTTCTGTACTCTTGCTCGCCAGGGGGAAAACGACTTTTTTTTCATTTTCGCACTCCGACAGGGCGGTTGGTTTGATGGCTTGCATTTGTATAATACATCTTTAATATGAGTTCGTAATTCTCTAAAGTGCTTCAGGGTCTCCGCATAGTCGGGAGGTAAGGGGTTGCGAGGATGGGGACATTCCACCGATCCTCATCTGCAGAGCAGAACAACAAGCTCCCCAATGCCGTCAGACCTACCTAGAGCCCACTAACACCCAGCGGAACCGCTGCTCAAAAGAAGTATACGACCTGGAGAAGCTCACCCGCTCCTTCATCACAGTTATTGTCATCCAGAGTTACATAGCAGGAAACTTCTAGCATATGTGTCTTCTAAGCATAGGTGGGAGGATTCCTTTTATTAACCACACACACAGCACTCCACCGGTAACGCAACAAATGAAAGACACAATTAGAAACAGAAAACTCATATATATATTGTAACAACACAAATTGCTAATTTACATTTATTTGGGTAGGCACATGCTTTTGGGCGACAAATTTGTAACACAACAAATTATAAATTTAAGTACATTTAATTTGTTGAGTGCCAAAATTTATATTACATTAATGGTAAAGTGTACCAATTAATGGAGTTTAGTGTAATGGTAATAAGAGTAGTTATTGATTGAATTAGTAGTGGTGTAGGGGGGTACTAGGCCTTCATGACGTCACGAGGTCCCAGTACACCCCTACATCTGGGGGGATTCTAGGCCGTCCGCTACTAGGCCTTCATGACGTCATGAGGCCCCAGTACCTCCCCTACCTACATCTGGGGGGATTCAAGGCCGTCTAGCTCTGACGTCATCGTGACGTCACTGGCCCAGGTTGATTTGTGTAGGTACGGCCGCCGTCCGCCGTTCGCTGTTCGCCGTCCGGCGGCAGCCAGGTCACTGCCCGGTCGCCGCCTGGACGTAGATTGGTCGGTGTATTGTCCATGTTGTCGGGGCGGTCTATCATCGATACGAAGAGCCTGAGTGACGTGTATTGCATTGTTGTCAACTTGTGAACTGTATTAAATTTGAACACCGTTCGCCGTCCGGCGGCGGCCTGGCCGCGGCCTGGTCGTGGCTTGATGACCGCCAGGAGTGGTGGGGTCGTCGTCCATGTTGTCGGCGGCGGGTCGGGCATGTTGGAAAAAACGGTGATTTTGTCGGGTTGTGTAAGGAGTGTGGTGGTTAAGGTTCGGCCACGTTGCCGCCTCGTGCATGTGTTATAGTGTATGGGTATGTGTATTTAAGGGGTTTTTCCGGAAGTGCGGTTATGTTGGAAAAGCGTCGTCGGCGTTGGCAACTTGTGCTGGTTTATCGACGTTGTCAACTCGTGCGTGTGTTATAGTGTATGGGTTTGTATATGTACGCCGCCGCCATCGGATATCGTCGATGTCGTGTATTGGATTGTTTCCAACTGTGTGTCTATGTGTTAAGTAAATATATATATACAGATTGTAAAAATACGTTCGCACCAACATGTTGGTCTAGGGTTTGCTATGTCCAGCCCCTACATTTGTTGTTGTAAGAAACACACATGATATGCAGTGCATAATTGAATGTCAATTCACTTATATAAAACACAAACACACACACACACATGCAATATTTATGGAAAATAATTACTGTTTATGTAATATCTGAATAATAGGACGTTCCAAATGCTGAGTTATTTTTTTTTACAACAGAATGCTGACAGACCATCCTTATAATCATGCAATTATTGTTTAATAAAATTGATTTTTTTTAATTAGTTCTATGTAACACGTTCTAGCTTGTATATTGAGTTATGAATATGTATATAAGTTATGTTCGAAGGAATTTTGAAATTAAAAAACAATAAAAATATTAAAGCAATACTGTTTAATTACAAATAATTAAAATACATAATATGTAAACGCACACAGTAGTGAAAATTACAAAATGTAAACATGTGCAATATCACAATTGTATACGAAATACATCTAAGTAAAACTAATTACAAGTGCACTATGACATGACAAATATGTACAAAAAAAATTAATAAACACACACAGTAGTGACAATTAAAAAAAGCAATACTGTTTAATTACAAATAATTAAAATACATGTAATCAAAATATATTACAATTTAAAATACATAATATGTAAATGCGCACAGTATCGTACGCGACAAATGAAGATGTCCATTCGGTCCTACTGTACAATTTCTACTATGTAAGCTCTATCCTTTTCTTCACGATAAATTAGTTGCAGCGAACACGGTACTAAATTTTTTAATTCCTCATCTTCGAAAACGCCTGCGCATCTCTTTGGTAGATATATACGATATTTTAGTTTAGGGTCTCTGTAATCTTAGAGAGTGACGAGTACAGCTTTCCCGTACTTTGCGTCTATATTCTGCATTTCTTCTATTGGATATTTTACGTCGATTATCAATTCCTTTATTTTTTTATACTCAATTGCGCTAACAGTTGCAAACTTTTCAGTGAATTATGCCATTTTAAAATAAAGAATTTATAATTTCTCGCGCGTCTCTCAACGAATGAACGAATAACGCTCGTGCACAGCGAATAAATAGGGAGGTAGTTGTGGAGGTGGAAAATCCTGAGAGGGGGGAACCACTCAACGCACAGTAAGCGTTTATTTTTAACCGTGTGAACAGGATACGAGCTGATTTCTCACGGTTCGATGGGTAGGTGGGGAAGAGGGGAGTCGGTTATTTTTTATACGTCTAGACAGCACTCGTGCTTGTTCGAACATGTCGTCGACGCTAATTTATTTTTAGACAGGTGATGTATTTAACTGTGTGAACAGGATACGACTTGATTTCTCACGGTTCGATGGGTAGGTGGGGAAGAGGGGTGTCGGTTATTTTTATACGACTAGACAGCACATGTGCTTGTTTGAACATGTCGTCGACGCTAATTTATTTTTAGACAGATGATGTAATCGATTGAAAGGCGACGACTGTTATTTTTACGTAAGCGCTAAACAATAAAGTTTTAATTTTTTTATTAAAAAAAATGTAATCAATTTTCATGTATTTTATTTTCTTAATACCCGTAACCTTGGAGGGGAAACGTCTTATTATTATCCCCTCCCCCGTTCTTCGGAACGTTTACTTTGTATCTTGTCTCCTCGTCACGGATCAGTGCAACAAATTTTTGTGTCAAAACGTTGTATACAAAACGTTTTACAGGGTACAGTACTGCGTGCTTTAAGTCACTACAACGACTGTACTCGTACGAAGTTAATAGCTCCATGCGTCCGTTCTCGACGCGTACTGTCGAAACACTGAGGTATACGAGATTGTGGGAGAGGTGGTAGTGAGATATCTATTGTAACGATGTAATATGGGGGCGTTCTTCTTATTTGAAGCCTCACGTGGTATTCGTCAATCTGTAACGAAGTATAGATGACGTGTTCGTGATGTTTAAGCCCCGCGATGGAAGCCAAATCTGTAACGAAGAAATGTAGTCGTACCTGCAAAATGTGTACAGTTTTGTATGTGTTATTATAAATAGTGCGTTCGCCTCGCACCGGGTCGTTACAGTAATGTTGTGGCTAGCGATGTTCGTAGCGTTGATGTAATCACCTGTATCATACGGCAGTAACCTTACCTGTTATTTATAGGGGTGTGATAATCCCGGGTGGCGCCAAGTCGTTTCATAAAACAACTAAAATTATTGTTATACGAGTTATCAGCGTTGCGGTATTGGGCATTCGAATAATTCCCGCTCGCACGGCCGTCACAATCGTCGCTACTGCTGTGTGACTGACAACTTGTTCGCTGTTCGTACAATTTATTCTTAACTAAACACAAGTAATTTATATATAGCACTCCCTATGAAATGATAACGACGGTTACTCCCTGTAATAGTTATTTTTTAATGGGTGACAATTGAAAACATTCACATTGACAATAATACAATAGTAAATTTGCACCGACTGATTACATGAGATCTTGCCTTCAGGTTTGGCGAAGTGATTTAGGAACCATTTAACCTTGCATTGCTGCTTACGTTAAGTGTATTGCAAATATTTTTTGGTTTCCTAAATCGTGGATTCTTGTGGCTATGAGTTAAAGAACTCCAATGGTTACAATAAAAATATATATTACCTTATTCTATGTGTACATAAATAATAATGTGTGCTGTTACAATCTGTTGTGTTGTGTCTTAAAGTGTTTTGTAAGTTCGTGTTTAATTCATAGGTTATATTCAAAGTTAACATGTTTCTATTAAGTGTTATTTTGCTCAAATATTCTATGAAAGGGAAATATTGGTTCTATAGTGAGGTAGATTTACCTTTTAAAAATATTTAAAGTGATTAGTGTTCTTGGAAAATAAATAATTTGATAGTACTTAACACCTCAGCGTGTCTAGGTGCCTTCGTTGTTTAATCGGGTAGGATGTGGCTGCATAAATTCAGTTTTCATGGATTTTGGGCTTCACTAGATTGAGCGTCTTTTTCGTCATGGGTCTTGACATTCTTTTCAAGGATATTTTCTGTTTAATTGGCCTTGGGTCTTGAATTGGCTGCTACAACTGTCATCTGCTTCTCCAGCGATCGTGGTTAGCATCTTTTAATAACTGTTTGCCTTATTTACACTGAAAAAACTTTCTTCCAAATATTGGCATCTATCTTGGCTTAATGACGCTTCGCTTCTTATTTAATTCCAACGGTAATTTCGTCTTCAACCGTCGTTCCCATGGCAACGGTATGATTTTGATTGGTTGATTTTGAGATGATGTATTGTTATCAAAATTCGAATTCTTCGTATATCTTCTGATTGCTGTTATTCCTCCATCTTCCTTCCTGGTTATTAAATATTGTCACTATAGTATTTATTCTCGTTCATAGATTATTTTGATACCCCACAAGCTTGGGTAATTTCAGATTTTATGTTTTTACAATTATGTTAATGCTTGTTAATTACATTTCTTTTTGTATAAAAATGCTTATTACAATATTTTGTGTTGTGACGATTTAATTCTAACTGTAATCGTAAAAAAAAAATGAAGTTTGCGAGCGATTAAGTATTTTTAAATCGCACTATAAAACCTAAACCCCCGTATTAACTCAGTATGAGAATGAGAAGTGATTAAAAATCCAAAGAAACACTAATAAAAAGGCCGAATTGTAAAAAGTTATTATTATCATAATTAACCCTTTGTTAGTCATCATGCGGTGACCTGTTAATTCCGGACTCAACGTGTTTATCGAGTCGTCTGTAATTTAGGAAGATATAAAAATCATAATGTTTATAATTAGAAATTTGAAGACACAAATAGTAGTTAAAATAACTCACTTAAATTATATATGTATAATTAAGGTATGGTTTTTGGTAATAAGAATGTTAACTTAAATAAAAATAGGAACTATATTGTCGCGGAGTACTTGCCCCTCTCCTTTGTTATGTACCAGTTGAATCGAGCAAAAAGAGACTCGCTATGTTGCCTTCACGCCGTACAGACGTAAGAGCGAGAGCTCTACCAAAATGTATTTGATTTGTTTGTTTTATTTAACTGTAGTATATTAGCTACCACTGCTAAACGTGGAAAGCATTGTGTCATGTATCAATAACATAAATATGTGTTTAGAAGAAGATGTAAAATATAACACAAAAACAGAACTAGTGGTAAGCAAGATGACGTCTCCCCTCAAGAGGTAACTCCAATTACAACATCACTCCTGAAGATGTGATCTGCAGAAAATTTATAAAGACATGTATACGATGCATAAGACTCTGCCTAGGACATCCGTGAATCTACATCTACTTACACCAAAGAAACTTCAATCTCCGCAGTGAACATCCGACCTAATTCTTGCCGAAGACACGACCCAGATGACGCCGACTACAAGGATTCCCAAGACGGACATCCCAGGACGAGGTTACTACGTTCAATTGTAAAGGTGACTCGATAGCCTTGCTATCGAGAGTTAATCATATTTGATACACAACTCACTTCTAAAAGAGACTTTTCAAAGACGATTAATTTTATTTAAAAATTAAAATGAGACAATCTAAGAGTTTACTGTAAAATTCAATTATCATACGTTGTAACGCCTTAAATGTAAAAGTAATTTATTATCACTTCAAGTAATAATGCCATTCTTCAAATGGTAAAAGAAGTCTTGCAAGCTTCTAGATGAACTGAAAATAATAAGAAGTCTTTACTATAAATATACATAAAGTAAACCCGGATCCGAGGTATAAGAATACATAATCAATTTGATCCCAAAGTTTTATGAAAAGCATTTAAATATTTTAGTTTAATTAATGATGTCATGGGATCTTTTAGTAACTGTTGTTAATAAAGAGAAGTCGTCTTGTTACACCTGAATATGAGTGCATAAATCAGTAAAATACCTTCCCTTGTTTCCTTATACTTATAGTGAGTAATTTGTTCAATTAATTTGACTTTAAATACAGTTCGTTACAACGTAGGCAGCCCATGTAATTGGCAGACGTCAGTTAAGATGGGTTCCCTGGATTTGTAATGCGGCAATACGTTACAAAATTGCGCCACTCTGCTTAATTTATTAGTAAATTAGATAACTCACGGCATTCAGTTATTGATCTATGCACTCAGGGAATGTAATTGATGTAACTTTAATTTTCAAAAAGAAATGAATTTGTTTTGAGATACGTAAATGATAGTCAGTATAAATTGAAATATCATTGTATGAAGATATATGCATGTACCTACTTGCATACATGAATTGTAATGCTTGGTCAACTGCTCAGTCTTTAACAGGTTTATATTAAGACAATCCAAGACCTGTTGTTTCTTGAATAATGCAGGCTTATTCAATCTGCATAGTATATGTTAGTGTATGTCTGTTGTCACGGTAAAGAAAAAAATTTTGTTAATAATAATGCTCCTGTGTAAAGTAGACCCGGTTAATTACGTGGAAAGAATTTCGTAACTTGAAATTGTTACCAAAATAAATAATTGATTTAATTGGGGAAAGTACATGAATGAATAAAGTCAAACTGTTATAAACCATAATACAAGTGTAAGTTGAAGGCGTGCGTTGTTGAATAAGATTCACCTAGCGTCCGACTGGCTTCTCCAGTTTAAACCGGTCGATTTAGTTAATCAGTGGCATTGTGTAGAGAACAATACGTGAGCGTAAACCCCCGCATTCTCACGGACACACTGACCCTACCTTTGTTTACTAAATAAAAGAGGGTGGCCTACATTCCAGCAAACAGCTGATCGGCTATTTAACTTTAAAAAATGTGTGTGTGTGGAATTTCTGTCTCTCCCTTAGAAGAGAAATTGTTCTTTTCTGAATTATGCAAATTATTTACTCAAGAATTTATCTTATATATGTGATTAATGTATAGTATAGTAGATCAAGTATTTTCACCATGACGACAATTAAATAATGTAGTGACTTAATAATAATAAATAAAGTGTGCTAAATAAATATGGTAATTAAATAGGCAATAGTTCTAAGTAAGTTTCTTAAATCTCCCCTAAGTAAATAATGAATAAATCTTAAGTTAAACTAAATAGTGTGAAGTGTAGCAGTAAATAAGAAAATAATAATAATACAAGTAACGTTGCATATTGTAAACACCCCGGTGGTGGCCTGTTCTAGGAAATAAAGCGTGTTAAGAATTGTAGTAAGCAGCCACTCACCTTCCCCCTTATTGTACGAAACGGTAGCGTCCCTAAACAATTGAAAACCACCCCTGTGTATTACATTGCATTGTGTAAAGTGTCTCCCCTTCCGCATAGTTTGTTTAAGAATTGTTAAAGAGATAATGAGAGTTATCTTCGTGAGATTCCGCTTCTCTCAGTAACATAAGATGTTAGGATTAGCTATAGTCTAAAGTGGAGTATGGGATCCTCTTTAGATTATATTAGAGATAAGTTTATGGTATATAATTAAGAGTGAATTATATACATGTAACGTAACAAGTCACAACGGCGCTGACTGAAAAGTGTAATGATGGGGCAGAAAGGTGCCAAAGATCATTAATGAGTGCTGAAAGCTAACTGGTGTAGTTAGAGTAAGCCGATGTCAGTCGGGCCACGATATTGTGAGTTACGGATAAGTAGGGATCTTTCCAATCTAAGGTTTGGAAATTAGTATTAAGACTTAAAATATAAGTTAGCGTGTTAAGAAATGAGAAAAAGGGAATTTCACGGAGGAGAACATTTAAATGAACAAGATCATTTAAAGAGAAATAGAGAAAACAAACCGTGCACTAATAATAAATAATACTAATAATAAATAACTTCACACACTGACACCATACATACTCCAAGTCCCCAATTGTGCGTTAGACTCACAAAAAACACCCGTAACGTGAAACTTAAGCGGTGGAGTATGTGACGATTTAAATTCTAACTGTAATCGTAAATAAAAAAATTAAGTTTGCGAGCGATTAAGTATTTTTAAATCGCACTATAAAACCTAAACCCCCGTATTAACTCAGTATGAGAATGAGAAGTGATTAAAAATCCAAAGAAACACTAATAAAAAGGCCGAATTGTAAAAAGTTATTATTATCATAATTAACCCTTTGCTAGTCATCATGCGGTGACCTGTTAATTCCGGACTCAACGTGTTTATCGAGTCGTCTGTAATTTAGGAAGATATAAAAATCATAATGTTTATAATTAGAAATTTGAAGACACAAATAGTAGTTAAAATAACTCACTTAAATTATATATGTATAATTAAGGTATGGTTTTTGGTAATAAGAATGTTAACTTAAATAAAAATAGGAACTATATTGTCGCGGAGTACTTGCCCCTCTCCTTTGTTATGTACCAGTTGAATCGAGCAAAAAGAGACTCGCTATGTTGCCTTCACGCCGTACAGACGTAAGAGCGAGAGCTCTACCAAAATGTATTTGATTTGTTTGTTTTATTTAACTGTAGTATATTAGCTACCACTGCTAAACGTGGAAAGCATTGTGTCATGTATCAATAACATAAATATGTGTTAAGAAGAAGATGTAAAATATAACACAAAAACAGAACTAGTGGTAAGCAAGATGACGTCTCCCCTCAAGAGGTAACTCCAATTACAACATCACTCCTGAAGATGTGATCTGCAGAAAATTTATAAAGACATGTATACGATGCATAAGACTCTGCCTAGGACATCCGTGAATCTACATCTACTTACACCAAAGAAACTTCAATCTCCGCAGTGAACATCCGACCTAATTCTTGCCGAAGACACGACCCAGATGACGCCGACTACAAGGATTCCCAAGACGGACATCCCAGGACGAGGTTACTACGTTCAATTGTAAAGGTGACTCGATAGCCTTGCTATCGAGAGTTAATCATATTTGATACACAACTCACTTCTAAAAGAGACTTTTCAAAGACGATTATTTTATTTAAAAATTAAAATGAGACAATCTAAGAGTTTACTGTAAAATTCAATTATCATACGTTGTAACGCCTTAAATGTAAAAGTAATTTATTATCACTTCAAGTAATAATGCCATTCTTCAAATGGTAAAAGAAGTCTTGCAAGCTTCTAGATGAACTGAAAATAATAAGAAGTCTTTACTATAAATATACATAAAGTAAACCCGGATCCGAGGTATAAGAATACATAATCAATTTGATCCCAAAGTTTTATGAAAAGCATTTAAATATTTTAGTTTAATTAATGATGTCATGGGATCTTTTAGTAACTGTTGTTAATAAAGAGAAGTCGTCTTGTTACACCTGAATATGAGTGCATAAATCAGTAAAATACCTTCCCTTGTTTCCTTATACTTATAGTGAGTAATTTGTTCAATTAATTTGACTTTAAATACAGTTCGTTACAACGTAGGCAGCCCATGTAATTGGCAGACGTCAGTTAAGATGGGTTCCCTGGATTTGTAACGCGGCAATACGTTACAGTGTTACAAATGATTTACAATTTATTCTTGGTGATTCCTTCACCTCAGATTTTCTAAATTCTTATTCAATTTGTTATAATTTTTGGTTGTTTGATTCTGACAGTTACGCCTTTCCTAGGCCTGAGTAGCCATTATAGTATTTTACTTATTTCATTCAAATCACATTTTGTTTCAGCCTAATGGGCTTTACTTTGTTATTTTTATTGGTTGTGTTGTATTTTGAGTCTGTTGGAGTGTTGTTTACTTGTCAATATTGCTTTCTCTATTTTAATCTTTAAAACATAACATAAGGCTTATGGACTGCAAATTTCATTCAGCCATATCCTATTCATAACATTAACATGAACAATTCTTTATAAGTTATTAGAGTTATTTTTTTGATTGAGAAATATCATTACTTCCTTCCAACTTATCATTATTTGCTGATTTTTTTGTTTACAATATATATTATTTTTATTGTGATAAACAACATCACTTTTATTAAATTGATAACAGTCCCTTGTAACATGGGTGTCTTTGTTAGTTTTTGATTTCTTAATCTTTAAACAATTTTTACATTCTCTCCATGTTAACACCTTCCATTTATTCTTTCCTGGAATCCTCCCTTTTTACTTACTACCGGGTATAATTAAACTTAACTCTATTAAACATCTTTTCTTAAATAATAAAGTCATCATCACTTTCTAGTGTTTATCATACCTTATTCTATAATTCACACTTAATACTACTTTTCACCAGCTATTTATTCACTGTTATTTTCCCACTTTTATCTCACATTCACTTTTAAATTATCTATGGTTAATTATAATTTAACTAGCGTATCTTAACACTTCACTTTGGGGTTTTTTCACCTACACTATTGCACTGTATCACTGTCTATACTATGTGTTTTTTAGTGGGTGATCCCTATACTTATTTCTCTTTCATATCCTTAATACTAATAACAATTAATACTTAATAATTAATAACAATTTTATCTGTGGTTTAGGTTGCCTTTTTATCACCTTAATCCTTGATCGTTTTTAATAGTGTTTCTTCGTCTAGATCATTTTGTCCATTAATGGGTAGTAACCGTTACTTTTTCCTTTCTCAGGATAACCATCGTTTTGGTTCTTGAGTGCTTTTATTTCTCCTTCTCCTATGCTTTATTACTTGTTTTGTGAATCATTATTGGTTTTCACTTCTACCTATCTCCCTCCTTCTTCATTTTCATTATTTGATTAATACTTTGGTTTTTCCATCCTTTTCGTTGGTTATTTGTGTGGTTCCCTTCTTCATTTGTTTCCTGTTGTTGGGTCAATCACTTGGGTTAGATCAAAGTCGTCGTTTGTCGAGTCATATTTTTTATATTTTAATTAAATCAATCAGTTTATTTGGTAAGAAGTATTTTTACATTTATAAATATAGTTTTTTATCCCAGGTACTGGGTTGGTTTAGTTGTGTTGTAACACTATTAATTATAAATACTTCCGTCACAGCAGTAGCATAGATTTTTAAACAATTTTTTACTGGTTTATTTCGTGCATTAGTCGAAACGTTAGTTCCCTTTTATTAACAGCTGGTAAGCGCGACTATGAATTTGCTGTGAAATCAGTTTTTCCGGCGCTAGACTTTGTACACGGAATACGAGTTCCCTGTTATTGTGTGCTACCATGACGGATGCTTAATACATACTAATACGTTCGCACCAACCTGTTGGTCTAGGGCGCGCTATGTCGAGCCCTACAAGGTCATTCTGTCCAACCGCCGCCACGCCTCCGCCTATCATCGCACAATTATGTATGCATTGCACGATATACCATAACCGCAATGTCAACCTGCCTATCGTTAACGAAACCATTGCCACGTTCATTGAAAGCTGTCAGACCAAGGTATGCATGCCATAACCGACCGTAACGATATACCCATAACCGAAATATCAACCTGCCTATCGTAAACGAAACCATTGCCACGTTGATTGAAAGCTGTCAGACCAAGGTACTGCACGCCATAACCGATCGTAATGATATACCCATAACCGCAATGTCGACCTGTCTATCGTTAACGAAACCATTGCCAAGTTCATTGAAAGCTGTCTGACCAAGGTACAGCATGCCATAACCGATCGTAACGATATACCCATAACCGCAATGTCAACTTGCCTATCGTTTACGAAACCATTGCCAAGTTCATTGAAAGCCGCCAGACCAAGATACTGCATGCCATAACCGATCGTAACGATATACCGCAATGTTAACCTGCCTATCGTTAACGAAACCATTGCCAAGTTCATTGAAATCTGACAGACCAAGGTACTGCATGTCACAACCGATCGTAACGATATACACTTAACCGCAATATCAACCTGCCTATCTTAACGAAACCATTGCGACTTTCACTGAAATCCGCCAGACCAAGGTACTGCATGCCATAACCGATCGTAACGATATACCCATAACCGCAATGTCAACCTGTCTATCGTTAACGAAACCATTGCCAAGTTCATTGAAAGCCGCCAGACCAAGTTACTGCATACCATTACCGATCGTAATGATATACCCATAACCGCAATGTCAACTTGCCTATCGTTAACGAAACCATTGCTAAGTTCATTGAAAGCTGTCAGACAAATATACTGCATGCCATTACCGATCTTAACGATATACCCACAACAGCAATGTCAACCTTCCTATCGTTAACGAAACCATTGCAAGTTCATTGAAAGCTGACAGACCAAGGTACTGCATGTCATAACCAATCGTAACGATATACCAATAACCGCAATGTCAACTTGCCTATCGTTTACGAAACCATTGCCAAGTTCATTGAAAGCCGCCAGACCAAGGTACTGCATGCCATAACCGATCGTAACGATGTACCGCAATATCAACCTGCCTATCTTAACGAAACCATTGCTAAGTTCATTGAAAGCTGTCAGACAAAGATACTGCATGTCATAACCGATCGTAATGATATTCCCATAACCGCAATGTCAACTTGCCTATCGTTAACGAAACCATTGCTAAGTTCATTGAAAGCTGTTAGACCAAGATACGGCATGCCATTACCGATCGTAACGATATAACCACAACAGCAATGTCAACCTGCCTATCGTTAACGAAACCATTGTCATGTTCATTGAAAGACGCCAGACCAAGGTACTGCATGACATAACCGATCGTAATGATTTACCCATAACCGCAAAGTCAACCTGCCTATCGTTAACGAAACCATTGCTAAGTTCATTGAAAGCTGTTAGACCAAGATACTGCATGCCATTACCGATCGTAACGATATAACCACAACAGCAATGTCAACCTGCCTATCGTTAACGAAACCATTGTCATGTTCATTGAAAGACGCCAGACCAAGGTACTGCATGACATAACCGATCGTAATGATTTACCCATAACCGCAAAGTCAACCTGCCTATCGTTAACGAAACCATTGCTAAGTTCATTGAAACCTGTTAGACCAAGACACTGCATGCCATTAGAGATCGTAACGATATAACCACAACAGCAATGTCAACCTGCCTATCGTTAACGAAACCATTGCTAAGTTCATTGAAAACTGATAGACCAAGATACTGCATGCCATTACCGATCGTAACGATATAACCACAACAGCAATGTCAACCTGCCTATCGTTAACGAAGCCATTGTCATGTTCATTGAAAGCCGCCAGACCAAGATACTGCATACCATAACCGATCGTAACGATATACCCATAACCGCAATGTCAACCTGCCTATCGTTAACGAAACCACTGACAAGTTCATTGAAAGCTGTGAGACCAAGGTACTGCATGCCATAACCGATCGTAACGATATACCCATAACCGCAATGTCAACCTGCCTATCGTTAACGAAACCATTGCCAAGTTCATTGAATGCCGCCAGACCAAGGTACGGCATGCCATAACCGATCGTAACGCTATACCCATAACCGCAATGTCAACCTGCCTATCGTTAACGAAACCACTGACAAGTTCATTGAAAGCTGTCAGACCAAGGTACTGCATGCCATAACCGATCGTAACGATATACCCATAACCGCAATGTCAACCTACCTATCGTTAAAAAAACCATTGCCAAGTTCATTGAAAGCTGACAGACCAAGGTACTGCATACCATAACCGATCGTAACGATATACCCATAACCGTAATGTCAACCTGCCTATCGTTAACGAAACCATTGCCAAGTTCATTGAAAGCCGCCAGACCAAGGTACTGCATGCCATAACCGATCGTAACGATATACCCATAACCGCAATGTCAACCTGTCTATCGTTAACGAAACCATTGCCAAGTTCATTGAAAGCCGCCAGACCAAGGTACTACATGCCATAACCGATCGTAACGATATTCCCGCAATGTTAACCTGCCTATCGTTAACGAAACCATTGCCAAGTTCATTGAAATCTGACAGACCAAGGTACTGCATGTCACAACCGATCGTAACGATATACACTTAACCGCAATATCAACCTGCCTATCTTAACGAAACCATTGCGACTTTCATTGAAAGTCGCCAGACGAAGGTACTGACTGCCATAACCGATCGTAACGATATATCCATAACCGCAATGTCAACCTGCCTATCGGCCTATCGTTAACGAAACCATTGCCAAATTCATTGAAAGCTATCAGACCAAGGTACTGCATGTCATAACCGATCGTAATGATATACCCATTACCGCAATGTCAACCTGCCTATCGTTAACGAAACCATTGCTAAGTTCATTGAATGCATTAAGTTCATTGCAATGCAGTACCGTGGTCTGGCGGCTTTCAATGAACGTGGCAATGGTTTCGTTAACGATAGACAGGTTGACATTGCGGTTATGGGTATATCGTTACGATCGGTTATGGCATTCAGTACCTTGGTCTGACAGCTTTAAATGAACGTGGCAATGGTTTCGTTAACGATAGACAGGTTGACAATTGCGGTTATGGCTATATCGTAACGATCGGTTATGGCATGCACTAACTTGGTCTTACATATTTCAATGAAAGGGGCAATGGTTTCGTTAACGATAGGCAGAACGATATTGCGGTTATGGGTATATCGTTACGATCGGTTATGACATGAAGTACCTTGGTCTGACAGTGCATGCAGTACCTTGGTCTGGCGGCTTTCAAAGAAATTGGCAAAGGTTTCGATAACGATAGACAGGTTGACATTGCGGTTATGGTATATCGTTTCGATCGGTTATGACATGCAGTACCTTGGTCTGAGAGCTTTCAATGAACTTGGGAATGGTTTCGTTAACGATAAGAAGGTTGATATTGCGGTTATGGGTATATCGTTACGATCGGTTATGGCATTCAGTACCTCGGTTTGACAGGTTTCAATGAACGTGGCAATCGTTTCGTTAAAGATAGACCGGTTGACATTGCGTTTATGGGTATATCGTTACGATCGGTTATGGCATGCAGTACGTTGGTCTGACAGTTTTCAATGAACGTGGCAATGGTTTCGTTAACGATAGGCAAGTTGACATTGCGGTTATGGGTATATCGTTAGGATCGGTTATGGTATGCAGTACCTTGGTCTGTCAGCTTTCAATGAACTTGGCAATGGTTTCTTTAACGATAGGTAGGTTGACATTGCGGTTATGGGTATATCGTTACGATCGGTTATGGCATGCAGTACCTTGGTCTCACAGCTTTCAATGAACTTGTCAGTGGTTTCGCTAACGACAGGCAGGTTGACGTTGCGGTTATGGTTATATCGTTACGATCGGTTATGGCATGCAGTAACTTGGTCTGACAGCTTTCAATAAACTTGGCAATGGTTTCGTTAACGTTAGGCAGGTTGACATTGCGGTTATGGGTATATCGTTACGATCGGTTATGGCATGTAGTACCTTGGTCTGACAGCTTTCAATGAACTTGGCAATGGTTTCGTTAACGATAGGCAGGTTGACATTGCGGTTATGGGTATATCGTTACTATCGGTTATGGCATGCAGTACCTGGGTCCGACAGCTTTCAATGAACGTGGCAATGGTTTCGCTAACGACAGGCAGGTTGACGTTGCGGTTATGGGTATATCGTAACGATCGGTTATGGCATGTAGTAACTTGGTCTGACAGCTTTCAATGAACTTGGCAATGGTTTCGATAACGATAGGCAGGTTGACATTGCTGTTGTGGTTATATCGTTACGATCTCTAATGGCATGCAGTGTCTTGGTCTAACAGGTTTCAATGAACTTAGCAATGGTTTCGTTAACGGTAGGCAGGTTGACATTGCGGTTATGGGTATATCGTTACGATCAGTTATGGCATGCAATACCTTGGTCTGACAGCTTTCAATGAACTTGGCAATGGTTTCGTTAACGATAGTTTGACATTGCGGTTATGGGTATATCGTTACGATCGGTTATGGCATGCAGTACCTGGGTCCGACAGCTTTCAATGAACGTGGCAATGGTTTCGCTAACGACAGGCAGGTTGACGTTGCGGTTATGGTTATATCGTTACGATCGGTTATGGCATGCAGTAACTTGGTCTGACAGCTTTCAATGAACTTGGCAATGGTTACGTTAACGATAAGCCGGTTTACATTGTGGTTATGGGTATATCGTTACGATCGGGTATGGCATGCAGTACCTTGGTCTGTCAGCTTTCAATGAACGTGGCAATGCTTTCGTTAACTATAGGCAGTTTGACATTACTGGTATGGGTATATCGTTACGATCGGTTATGGCATGCAGTACCTTGGTCTGACAGCTTTCAATAAACGTGGCAATGGTTTCGTTAACGATAGTTTGACATTGCGGTTATGGGTATATCGTTACGATCGGTTATGGCATGCAGTACCTGGGTCTGACAGCTTTCAATGAACGTGGCAATGGTTTCGCTAACGACAGGCAGGTTGACGTTGCGGTTATGGTTATATCGTTACGATCGGTTATGGCATGCAGTAACTTGGTCTGACAGCTTTCAATAAACTTGGCAATGGTTTCGTTAACGATAGGCAGGTTGACATTGCGGTTATGGGTATATCGTTACGATCGGTTATGTCATGCAGTACCTTTGTCTGACAGCTTTCAATGATAGTTGCAATGGTTTCGTTAACGATGGGCAGGTTGACATTGCGGTTATGGGTATATCGTTACGATCGGCTATGGTATGCAGTACCTGGGTCCGACAGCTTTCAATGAACATGACAATGGTTTCGTTAACGATGGGTAGGTTGACATTGCTGTTGTGGTTATATCGTTACGATCGGTAATGGCATGCAGTATCTTGGTCTAACAGCTTTCAATGAACTTAGCAATGGTTTCGTTAAAATAGGCAATTTGACAATGCGGTTATGGGAATATCATTACGATCGGTTATGACATGCAGTACCTTGGTCTGACAGCTTTCAATGACCTTGGCAATGGTTTCGATATCGATAGGCAGGTTGACATTGCGGTTATGGGAATATCATTACGATCGGTTATGACATGCAGAACCTTGGTCTGACAGCTTTCAATGAACTTGGCAATGGTTTCGTTAACGATAGGCAGGTTGACATTGCTGTTGTGGGTATATCGTTACGATCGGTAATGGCATGCAGTATCTTTGTCTGACAGCTTTCAATGAACTTAGCAATGGTTTCGTTAACGATAGGCAGGTTGACATTGCGGTAATGGGTATATCATTACGATCGGTTATGACATGCAGTACCTTGATCTGATAGCTTTCAATGAATTTGGCAATGGTTTCGTTAACGATAGGAAGGTTGACATTGCGGTTATGGATATATCGTTACGATCGGTTATGGCAGTTAGTACCTTCGTCTGGCGACTTTCAATGAACTTTGCAATGGTTTCGTTAACAATAGGCAGGTTGACATTGCGGTCATGGGTATATCGTTACAATCGGTAATGGTATGCTGTACCTTGGTCTGGCGGCTTTCAGTGAACGTCGCTATGGTTTCGTTAAGATAGGCAGGTTGATATTGCTGTTAAGTGTATATGGTTACGATCGGTTATGACATGCAGTATCTTGGTCAATCAGTTTTTAATGAACTTGGGAATGGTTTCGTTAACGATAGGCAGGTTAACATTGCGGTATATCTTTACGATCGGTTATGGCATGCAGTACCTTGGTCTGGCGGCTTTCAATGAACTTGGCAATGGTTTCGTAAACGATAGGCAAGTTGACATTGCGGTTATTTGTATATCGTTACGATCGGTTATGTCATGCAGTACCTTTGTCTGACAGCTTTCAATGAAAGTTGCAATGGTTTCGTTAACGATGGGCAGGTTGACATTGCGGTTGTGGGTATATCGTTACGATCGGTTATGACATGCAGTACTATGGTCTGGCGGCATTCAATGAACTTGGCAATGGTTTCGTTAACGATAGGCAGGTTGACATTGCTGTTGTGGTTATATCGTTACGATCTCTAATGGTATGCAGTATCTTGGTCTAACTGGTTTCAATGAACTTAGCAATGGTTTCGTTAACGATAGCGAGGTTGACATTGCGGTTATGGGTATATCGTTACGATCGGTTATGGTATGCAGTACCTTGGTCTGGCGGCTTTCAATGAACATGAAGATGGTTTCGTTAACGATAGGCAGGTTGACATTGCTGTTGTGGTTATATCGTTACGATCGGTAATGGCATGCAGTATCTCGGTCTAACAGCTTTCAATGAACTTAGCAATGGTTTCGTTAACGATAGGCCGGTTGAAATTGCGGTTATGGGAATATCATTACGATCGGTTATGTCATGCAGTACCTTGGTCTGACAGCTTTCAATGAACATGGCAATGGTTTCGTTAACGATAGGCAGGTTGACATTGCTGTTGTGGGTATATCGTTACGATCGGTAATGGCATGCAGTATCTTTGTCTGACAGCTTTCAATTAACTTAGCAATGGTTTCGTTAAAGATAGGCAGGTTGACATTGCGGTCATGGGTATATCGTTACGATCGGTAATGGTATGCAGTACCTTGGTCTGGCGGCTTTCAGTGAACGTCGCAATGGTTTCGTTAAGATAGGCAGGTTGATATTGCGGTTAAGTGTATATCCTTACGATCGGTTATGACATGCAGTACCTTGGTCTGTCAGCTTTCAATGAACTTGGCAATGGTTTCGTTAACGATAGGCAGGTTAACATTGCGGTATATCGTTACGATCGGTTATGGCATGCAGTACCTTGGTCTGGCGGCTTTCAATGAACTTGGCAATGGTTTCGTTAACGATAGACAGGTTGAGATTGCAGTTATGGGTATATCGTTACGATCGGTTATGGCATGCAGTACCTTGGTCTGGCGGCTTTCAATGAACTTGGCAATGGTTTCGTTAACGATAGGCAAGTTGACATTGCGGTTATGGGTATATCGTTACGATCGGTTATTGCATGCAGTACCTTGGTCTGACAGCTTTCAATGAACTTGTCAGTGGTTTCGTTAACGATAGGCAGGTTGACATTGCGGTTATGTGTATATCGTTACGATCGGTTATGGCATGCTGTACCTTGGTCTGGCGGCTTTCAATGAACTTGGCAATGGTTTCGTTAACGATAGGCAAGTTGACATTGCGGTTATGGGTATATCGTTACGAACGGTTATGACATGCAGTACCTTGGTCTGTCAGCTTTCAATGAACTTGGCAATGGTTTCGTTAACGATAGGCAGGTTGACATTGCGGTTATGGGTATATCGTTACGATCGGTTATGGCATGCAGTACCTTGGTCTGACAGCTTTCAATGAACTTGTCAGTGGTTTCGTTAACGATAGGCAGGTTGACATTGCGGTTATGGGTATATCGTTACGATCGGTTATGGCATGCTGTACTTTGGTCTGACGGCTTCCAATGAACTTGGCAATGGTTTCTTTAACTATATGCAGGTTGACATTGCGGTTATGGGTATATCGTTACGATCGGTTATGGCATGCAGTACCTTGGTCTCACAGCTTTCAATGAATTTGGCAATGGTTTCGTTAACGATAGGCAGGTTGATATTGCGGTTATGGGTATATCGTTGCGATCGGTTATGACATGAAGTACCTTGGTCTGGCTTTCAATGAACTTGGCAATGGTTTCTTTAACGATAGGCAGGTTGACATTGCGGTTATGTGTATATCGTTATGATCGGTTATGGCATGCAGTACCTTGGTCTGACAGCTTTCAATGAACTTGGCAATGGTTTCGTTAACGATAGACAGGTTAACATTGCGGTTATGGGTATATCGTTACGATCGGTTATGGCGTGCAGTACCTTGGTCTGACAGCTTTCAATCAACGTGGCAATGGTTTCGTTTACGATAGGCAGTTTGATATTGCGGTTATGGGTATATCGTTACGATCGGTTATGGCATGCAGTACCTTGGTCTGACAGTTTTCAATGAACGTGGCAATGGTTTCGTTAACGATAGGCAGGTTGATATTGCGGTTATGGGTATATCGTGCAATGCATACATAATTGTGCGATGATAGGCGGAGGCGTGGCGGTGGTTGGACAGAATGACCTTGTAGGGGGCGACATAGCGCGCCCTAGACCAGCAGGTTGGTGCGAACGTGTTAGTATTGATTAGACGTCCGTCATGGTAGCAGACAATAACAAGGAACTCGTATTCCGTGTACAAAGTCTAGCGCCGGAAAAACTGATTTCACAGCAAATTCATAGTCGCGCTTACCAGCTGTTAATAAAAGGGCAATAACTTTTCGACTAATGCACGAAATAAACCAGTAAAAAATTGTTTAAAAATCTATGCTGCTGCTGTGACGGAAGTATTTATAATTAATAGATATCTCACTACCACCTCTCCCACAATCTCGTATACCTCAGTGTTTCGGCAGTACGCGTCGAGAACGGACGCATTGAGCTATTAACTTCGTACGAGTACAGTCGTTGTAGTGACTTAAAGCACGCAGTACTGTACCCTGTAAAACGTTTTGTATACAACGTTTTGACACAAAAATTTGTTGCACTGATCCGTGACGAGGAGACAAGATACAAAGTAAACGTTCCGAAGAACGGGGGAGGGGATAATAATAAGACGTTTCCCCTCCAAGGTTACGGGTATTAAGAAAATAAAATACATGAAAATTGATTACATTTTTTTTAATAAAAAAATTAAAACTTTATTGTTTAGCGCTTACGTAAAAATAACAGTCGTCGCCTTTCAATCGATTACATCATCTGTCTAAAAATAAATTAGCGTCGACGACATGTTCAAACAAGCACATGTGCTGTCTAGTCGTATAAAAATAACCGACACCCCTCTTCCCCACCTACCCATCGAACCGTGAGAAATCAAGTCGTATCCTGTTCACACAGTTAAATACATCACCTGTCTAAAAATAAATTAGCGTCGACGACATGTTCGAACAAGCACGAGTGCTGTCTAGACGTATAAAAAATAACCGACTCCCCTCTTCCCTACCTACCCATCGAACCGTGAGAAATCAGCTCGTATCCTGTTCACACGGTTAAAAATAAACGCTTACTGTGCGTTGAGTGGTTCCCCCCTCTCAGGATTTTCCACCTCCACAACTACCTCCCTATTTATTCGCTGTGCACGAGCGTTATTCGTTCATTCGTTGAGAGACGCGCGAGAAATTATAAATTCTTTATTTTAAAATGGCATAATTCACTGAAAAGTTTGCAACTGTTAGCGCAATTGAGTATAAAAAAATAAAGGAATTGATAATCGACGTAAAATATCCAATAGAAGAAATGCAGAATATAGACGCAAAGTACGGGAAAGCTGTACTCGTCACTCTCTAAGATTACAGAGACCCTAAACTAAAATATCGTATATATCTACCAAAGAGATACGCAGGCGTTTTCGAAGATGAGGAATTAAAAAATTTAGTACCGTGTTCGCTGCAACTAATTTATCGTGAAGAAAAGGATAGAGCTTACATAGTAGAAATTGTACAGTAGGACCGAATGGACATCTTCATTTGTCGCGTACGATACTGTGCGCATTTACATATTATGTATTTTAAATTGTAATATATTTTGATTACATGTATTTTAATTATTTGTAATTAAACGGTATTGCTTTTTTTAATTGTCACTACTGTGTGTGTTTATTAATTTTTTTTGTACATATTTGTCATGTCATAGTGCACTTGTAATTAGTTTTACTTAGATGTATTTCGTATACAATTGTGATATTGCACATGTTTACATTTTGTGATTTTCACTACTGTGTGCGTTTACACATTATGTATTTTAATTATTTGTAATTAAACAGTATTGCTTTAATATTTTTATTGTTTTTTAATTTCAAAATTCCTTCGAACATAACTTATATACATATTCATAACTCAATATACAAGCTAGAACGTGTTACATAGAACTAATTTAAAAAAATCAATTTTATTAAACAATAATTGCATGATTATAAGGATGGTCTGTCAGCATTCTGTTGTAAAAAAAAATAACTCAGCATTTGCAACGTCCTATTATTCAGATATTACATAAACAGTAATTATTTTCCATAAATATTGCATGTGTGTGTGTGTGTGTTTGTGTTTTATATAAGTGAATTGACATTCAATTATGCACTGCATATCATGTGTGTTTCTTACAACAACAAATGTAGGGGCTGGACATAGCACACCCTAGACCAACATGTTGGTGCGAACGTATTTTTACAATCTGTATATATATATTTACTTAACACATAGACAAACAGTTGGCAACTATGCAATACACGACATCGACGATATCCGACGGCGGCAGCGTACATATACAAACCCATACACTATAACACACGCACGAGTTGACAACGTCGATAAACCAGCTCAAGTTGCCAACGCCGACGACGCTTTTCCAACATAACCGCACTTCCGGAAAAACCCCTTACATACACATACCCATACACTATAACACATGCACGAGGCGGCAACGTGGCCGAACCTTAACCACCACACTCCTTACACAACCCGACAAAATCACCGTTTATTTCAACATGCCCGACCCGCCGCCGACAACATGGACGACGACCCCACCACTCCTGGCGGCCATCAAGCCACGACCAGGCCGCCGCCGGACGGCGAACGGCGAACGGCGTTCAAATTTAATACAGTTCACAAGTTGACAACAATGCAATACACGTCACTCAGGCTCTTCGTATCGATGATAGACCGCCCCGACAACATGGACAATACACCGACCAATCTACGTCCAGGCGGCGACCGGGCGGTGACCTGGCTGCCGCCGCCGGACGGCGAACAGCGAACGGCGGACGGCGGCCGTACCTACACAAATCAACCTGGGCCAGTGACGTCAGAGCTAGACGGCCTTGAATCCCCCCCAGATGTAGGGGAGGTACTGGGACCTCATGACGTCATGATGGCCTAGTAGCTGACGGCCTAGAATCCCCCCCAGATGTAGGGGGGTACTGGGACCTCGTGACGTCATGAAGGCCTAGTACCCCCCTACACCACTACTTGAATTGTAACAAGTTTTCATAATTTTATTCATAAACCACAAGCGTGTTTAAAAATCTCATTTACTTCGCCATAAATATTCATTATTGTTTGCTTAAATCATTCAAATGTTGCAGTACATTTGTCATTAAATAAATCTTATATTCTACAGTAACAAAGTTATGTTCTAAATATTTATTTGTTAATCTTAAAATTCGACTGCTCAGTCTGACTGTGTGCTTTACTGCAGTTTTGTTTTATTTTCTTTATATAACTTTCAACTACGTTAATTTATGTATTGCATACATAGTAATCATTGATTTCTCTACAAACTTTAAAATAAAATTTAAATTGACTAAATTAGTCATTAAACATCGAAGAAAATATTTTATTAAATTTAAATCAGATTCTCTGAACCTCTATATCTACATTTTACATAAACTCTTATTCATTTTTAAATTTCAAAGTGTCTTTTAAATGTCTTTAGTCTCTCATTTAAAATTTATAAATGGATTATCTGTCACCTCGATTTTGTAGCTCATACTCATGTCCTCCGTTGATCCGTAGGTCCTCTTCTGAAGTTCCCTGCACGTTCCCAGGTTCCACTTGTCATCCTCCAGTTACTCATCCATCATGGTCCCATCTGGTAGATGTAGTATAGTGTGAGAGGTTGCTCTGCACCTGCTGTTGTTTTTCTAGCAGACGCCTCTATTGTTCAGGATAGCGTTCCTCTGCATGATGTAACATTGTAGCTTGTCTTGACTGACGGACGTATGTGTGTGTAGACATCGTAAAGTATGTTCTATATTCATACTTGGAAACAGATTAAAAGTTACTGTTCAATTAACAAAATTTAAAAATTCGTGTCATCAATGGACATAGCGTCCCGCCGCTACTGAAAACTGATTGAGAAGAAGGCTGGCTTCTTCCGTGCCCTATTTATATTCGAGCATCGTACCACACCTGTTAGGACAGAATTCTGACTGTTTGAAATTGCTTGGTGGCATCAGTTCCCCCACTATCGTCCAATTTTATATTTTCGCACATTTCTGCCAATGGCAAAGTCTAATGTGACCTACAGAATGCTCTAACGATGGATGATTTAATTACACATGTCCAACGTAATTACCATTGTAATCTAATAATCCGTGTAATTACTACACACTTAAAATTGCACTGAATTCACACTGCGTGTCCTTTTCACACCGTTTTCTCACTACACATGCGTGTTAATTTTATACATATTTAGGAGTCTTTGAATTTTTCCTACCATTTATGGTTTTCTTATAATTAAATAAAAACTATAATTTTGACAATTATTCAGGGTGAGATTGCAAACTTTCATGCTCGGACTGGCCTCACTCACACACATCATTTACTACTGTACACACTCTCAGCGACAATCGCGTGAGTGTTCAGGTCAGTTCCTGTATGTCTACAAGCCGTATTTGTAACATAAACTCAGCTTTCAATCTCATACCTGTTTATTTATTGCATATTTATAAATATAATTTAAATATTCATTTTATCTAATAAATGCACAGTACAGCATATGATTGTATTGTCGCGTTATATATAATGGTTAAAATTTGTCGTAACATGTCCTATGAAGACATATTGTGGATCATGTAATTATTGTGTTAGAAGGATCTGCTTGTTATACAGTTTTAGTAATTTCATTTGTTAATCATACTGTTAGATGTTATTAGTACAACTTGAAAATTTCTAGTGTCCATAAAATGAAAATGGCTTGAAAACTATAACTTGAAACTTTTTAGTGTCTATAAAATGAACATAACTTGTATCTGCTTGTTAAACAGTTTTAGTCATTTCATTTGTTAATCATATTGTTAGATGTTATTAGTACAACTTGAAAATTTCTAGTGTCCATAAAATGAAAATGGCTTGAAAACTATAACTTAAAAATTTTTAGTGTGTATAAAATGAACATAACTTGAAAATAACATGAGCACTAATAAAAATGTTGTTACCGGTACTGTTACACAAGTGTTTTATTGTAAGTCCTGTCACTATGGGCTCAGCGCATTTTTTTTCATCTAGGCCAAGAGTGTCTAGTTTTAAAAAATTAAGTAACTACCCAAAAAAAAAAAAAAAAAAAAAAAAAAAAAAAAAAAAAAATTGGGGCCGTTTCACATTCACGAGAAATTTCATTACAACACACTGTTCCACACATGCATTGGACGTCATGTTCTTTATGACTGACTGTTGTTATTGTTTAACGTGTAAACAATACAGCATGCCATTCGATAATAGCTGACTCTTGTATTTCATATGTACGACCAGCAGAATGCGCAGGAATCTCCATTTACACTCTAGTCTAACAAAAGTCCCGGATTGACGTGAACGTCCCTTGTACACTAAAATATTTGTGTTGGAAAAGTGCACACATATCATTAATAAAATTCTAAATCTTACTGTGCATAATTTAAATATAGCTTTTGAAATTCCACTATGAATTTAGAAAATATTGTATGCTTGGTTGCTTAAACCCACTTGATTGCCTGTTCAGATACAGACAGTCAAACCGTTCCCTTTTAAGAATACAGCAATCATCAACTTGTAAACTAGAAAAGGAGAATGTCATGTTAATACATAATAGTACAATGTTAGCTAGTAAACTGCCCACTGTCACAGCACTTATGAAGTGGGACTGATCATATAAATATCTCCCGTTGTAAGAACACATTTATATGTACATGTAGATGTATATTGTATAAATGTAAATAGTAACTGCTGACAGCTATGTCTCCACTGCTGCTTTTCTCAACATCAGCAATAATCAATTAAATGTTAAACTCAATCCAACATTACAATGTGGAAAACAAACCCTGAAGCACGAGAAAACTAACCCCTATTTACAAACATATTAACGATATCTAACCTGTGTTTAATTTGTGTATACTACACATATAAGTAACTGCCCGTACATTTTATGGCAATAAACTCAATGATTTTTAAAATTTAAGCATCTTCTTTATCTGAAAGTGTATATGACTGATTTAAGTAAAAGTGACATGACAATTTTAAAAACAGTCATAATGTTTTTTTATAATTATACTAGTTAAGCTAAAACTGATAAAAGTATTCAAAGAGTTAAAATTAGAAATATTCTGACTTTCTGATAACCTCAAGTAATTGTATGTTTATCATGAGTGCCCCTCAAAAAACAACATTAGACAGCGATAGAAATAATTATTACTTTTAATGATGATGCTCTAAGAATTATTTTTATGATCTACATTTTCTAAAATAAAGAGTAAAATTCTTTGCAATGATAGAGTATGGGACAGAAATCGAGAGAGATATGGCAGAAACAGCCATACAGGGAGTTCTATGGCAGTATAAAAAAATGACTTGTTAGTTTATTTATATGAAATGGTCAGTAATTGTTAAAGGTTGAGAATAGTCTATAGTAGTATATAGTTTTACTAACTAAACAAATTTATATACAGTTTAAAAAGTGAACAATAATTACCCAAAATGTACCAAACACCCACATACCCATAAAAATCAACAATAAATTAGAAAACCACACACAACCTTTGTTTTTCTTTCAATATAAAATTACAATGGGGATACAGTCCACTTTTTATAAAATAATAAAAAACTGTACCAACCAGTGGTGGCTGGTAATGTTTTTGACTGGGGGGGGGGGGCAAAATTTAGTTGAACCCATATATTATGTAAAAAAAAAAAGTAGAAACTAAATTATTGCTATTATCATCAAATAATTGTAAAATTGAATCTTTTGCTTCACTACTAAAATTATAGTTAATATCAAAACCTACCTTGCAAACTACCAATATTTAAACAGTGTTTGAAACTAAAATTATTTATAACCCCATTTTATAATTTTGTTGTGTGTCTTGTTTATTATATAAACTTATTATATAAACTTTTGTTTATAGTCTTGGATTTCGTTGTCCATGACGTGTCCGTTACTTAACTAAATATCACTATAATATTGACGACCGGCTTTCACCTATAGAAGCCTTCTATAGGTGAAAGCCGGTTTAGGCTGTAAGGTAAAACTTTACGTTTTTACTTATAAAAAACTTAGTGTTCCGAGTCGTCAATATTATAGTGATATTTTGTTTATAGTTTTGTTTCTAAATTCGCTTTTGGTGGCCCTAATTTTTTTAGTTCTATTTTCTTTTCATAAGTAAGTGAATTTGAAATAATCAAACGTTTAATATTACTTACTGAATTCATAGCCATTTTAATCGTTTCTAACAAATACGCACAGAACACACAGGCTCAGTCCTACACAGAATAAGTTACACGTTTATGTAGGCCTATGCAAGGTTCGACAAAAACACTATCGTACACAGAATACACTGCCTAATAAAGAATAAATTATTAGAATATTACATTTATACAAAAAGTACAACAAGAACCCAATCAAAACTATATAAAACACAAGAGAAAATATATGCACTTTAAACAGCAACAGAGAAGTTTTGAACAACCGTTTCTCTATGAATTTAGCTGCGAAATCAGAAAGCGGGCACAGCCCCCCTTGTAATGGTGGATGCTCATTTAAATGCATAGACATATGTACACGTCTCTTGCCCCGCTCCCCGAAAGACCGGCCTATGCAAGGAGGACGACAGCGAAACTGTCCCAGCTGCGGGGCCATGCCGAAAACATCGGGTGATCGGTATTAGTCGCCCCAAAAATATCTTTCAATAAGGATACTACACATTATCACATTATAGTTATATTATTGACAAGTTTAATTTGCAAATTTAGTGGTAGGGCTGCGCCCTTTTGGCCTCCTTGTACGAGCCGCTACTGGTACCAACCATTCACAAACAAACAAACAAAAATTCAAGAAATCTTTGATTATTTTTTACTTTTAATTTTGTACATGTTTTTTGAAATAGATCACGCCACTTTTTTACAAACATTACATTCACTGCAGTAGATTCTTGCTGTTGTTCAATGTACCTCTATTGATTCAGTGTGACTGAACTTCCCTTTCATACTTCTTTAGATGAAAATTTGCCTATTCCACCTTATAAAACATCCAACAACTGCCCTGCCTAATTGGTTGTTATATTAGGAAGCAAAAACACAATAATGCTGACACCCTCTCCACATTCCAGTTCATCAGGTTGAAGTGACGTCTCAGTGAGGACTATGGGAATCACAGCGCAGCAAATGGTCTGAGTGACTGGTTAAACTGGTGGGCTGATTGAACAAAAGCTGGTTAATACGATTTCTATTGAATATGTCAACGATCAAAGTTTCTGCCACCTATTCTCTCAAACCTCAGAGTGTAACCGAATGGGATCTCTTAATTTGGATTTTGACTGGCTACAGAACTAATGATTACTTATGTACATATGTCAAACCAGACACATATATGTATTGTTTTAACCAAAAGTTGGTATGTTTGAAAAAATATTTTACATTTTTATACTGAAAACTATATTCAGAAAAGTAAAAATGGAGCTTCATCATTTTCTGAAATCTCCGTTAAAAGGTGTTTTTTCTTTTTTATTACTTGTAGGAAACTTAAACAGAAACTATTTATTCGTAGTGAAGCCAAGAAAATTTACTGTAATACTACAAAGTTGAGTGTACTGCATTAAATGTTCTTTGCCTGAAGTATACAAGTGTAAATTACGTTAAAGACTTTTTAATATCAGTATAGAGTGACTCCTAATAAACAATCTCAAAATTTAAGAATCTATATAATCTTTATTCTACCAAAACTGAACATGAAGTTTAAAGGTAAAACATAGTGTCTTCAGATTACATGAAACAAGAAAAAATGATTATAATCATTTATGACAAAGAATTTCTTATTTGTACAGGCATGTTAGTAAGAGAAGTAAAGTGACTCAGAAGTAAAGAAAACCTTTGAAGAGTCATAAGAGTAATAATCAAAGGTACAATCAGTGGTCTATATAAGAGCAAAATTTATTTTTTCTATTTATTTAATAAAAAACAATATTTTAAAACCAAGTTATTTAGGTGACAATTCATTCATAGGATTATTATTTATTTGCTAACCTCCAACATTACCATATGACATAGTAACTTATGTCAGCTGCTATCTGTTTCCACTGATCCTGCAGTTAAAAAATTAGATGTTAAAAGTAAAAATATTGTGATGTTAATATTTTACACAATTAGAAAATACAGTGGGAATGGAGTGGGGTAACAAGAAACAGGATAGTAGTTATGACAAGAAACACGATTATCATTCTATAAATAGGAAGTCATACTACATTAGACGCGGAATCTCAAAGCAGAATGTTATTTATATCTAAGAATATATAATGTCACCTACAAATTATTTTTTACATAAATGACAACTGTAAAAGATTATTTGATTAATAATCACAAAACCTGTCTTACTTATATCACAAAAGCAATTATAAAAATTTCTTACCTTAAACCGTAAAGCTCTGACAGGAGGTTTTGCGTAAGGAATTCCTTGAAATGAGCAATATTTTATTTTATTGAAACCTGCTGAATATTTCTCCTGACCTCTTACTGTCCCTTGCTGAACTTCCACTTCAATGTACATTTTGCACACAATGAATAACGATAAAGTGACCACCAATTAGTTATGAAGAAGTTGGTGTTATTCCAAATAGAAATATGTTTATGAATGTGAGATCAGATTCTTCATTTGATTATGTATTATATCTGGTTGTCACTCCTAAAAAAACTGAGTTACTGCTACTAAATACACCCAATAACTCTTCAACAATGTGGATAAAGATAAGAATACATAGTTTACTTTGTTTTGTTTGTTTATAGTGTACACTTGTTTCTACTTGCTGAGACAACTCTGATGTAATCTAATCTTGCTACTAGCTTTTTTAACTTACCAACACAGACAGACACTCTCTCTCTCTCTCACTCTCTCTCTCTCTCTCTCTCTATCTCTCTCTCTCTCTCTCTCTCTCTCTCTCTCTCTCTTTGAAACAATTCAAGTTAGCAATAATTAATTGTTTTATGAATATTGGCAAATATCTGATATAAAACTGAAATGTTGAAATGAATAGATATAATTATGTGACATTAAAGAGTATAAAAAACTATTGTGCTTATTCTCATTACAAATATAGGCACATTTCTTTATTCTGTAAAGTGAATATTACCAGAACAAATTCGCACTTAATATTGGTCAAATTAATGTTCAGTTATTGCAACTATTGCAAGTGTCTAGTATTGCAACCCCATAAAACGATTTCACCCTAAAAAAATTCTGCCATGTTTTTAATACAGTACGACCCCGTTAATATGAAGTTTCAAATAATCCGAATATCACTTTTAGAAAAATTTTACTGCAAAACTGTATCCGTATTAGAGGAAAAAATTTTAAATTGAACTTGCAAAGTAAAGATTTATTCATACTTTATAACTATTATTTAAGCTAACATTTGGCAGAATAAAAACAAAATACATTGCTGTTTAAATACAGTAAGTTACATACTTACATTCTAGCGTAGCTCTAGTAGAAGTGAAACTTTAAAATATAAATGACAAATTAGCAATTTTGTATCGTATTCTAGACAGTACTTACATTAGCCACCTGCTGCATAAAACTTGCGATTTTATAATCCACTTTATAAAAATATTTTTCTCCTTATGTAAGGGCATTTTCACAAATTTAAGGAAACAAAGTACTGTACAAAAAGTTCACTTAAGTAGGAAAATCCATAATCTTCTTTTGGCTAAATATAATTAAATCACTACCGACTCAGAACACAAAGTTTTTTATGGGTAAAAACGTAAAAGTTTTACCTTATAGCCTGAACCAGTTTTCGCTTATTGTAAGCTTCATCAGAGGCTGCCACTGGGAGCGCTGTCCATCTTGTTCTTGGCGACGGTGTCGACTTTTGAAGGATCGATGTTGTGTGTGTGGGGTGTGTGTTATGTTCGAATAGTACAAGTGATTTGAATTGTGTCTGTTCGTTTAGGATGTCATTTTTAGTGTTTGTATATTTCCAATTGTTCAAGAGTGTCTAGTTTTCACCCTTTTGTGTGTACGTGTAGAATATCCGTGTTATTGTCGATGTTTTTGTATGTGTGGTTTGCTTCAATGAGGTGGTTTGCAAATGTGGATTCAGTAGTGGAGTGTAGTGCTTTTGTGTGTTCAATGTATCATTGTTTGAAGATATATCCTGTCTGACCTATGTAGAATTTGTTGCAATCTAAGCAATTCAATTTGTAAACACCAGGTAGATGGAATTTGTTTTGTGCTTTGTGTGTTTTGATAGTGTGTGTTCTGTTTTGTTTGTAGTTTTGTATGCGATTCTGTATCCTGCTTTTTACTTCCATGTTCCTTAAGGAAATGGAAGTATGGTGATGGTAAAAAAAATCGTGTTCGAGATTATTGCAGATTCTGATTGTACTACACTCAAAACATGAAAAAAAGTCGTTTTTCGAAAAGTGTCTGTGTGTGTGTGTAGATTGTTTTTCTATGGCAAACGATAACAGCCGCAAATTCAAACAGAATCAAATAATTTTTTGCATACAGCCCTGATTTGTAGAGTACTCACGACCTATTGTTTTTGGTGAAGATCGGTTGAGGGAAAGGGGTAGTTTACCTGCAACGTTTCATGTTTTAACAAGGGTATTTTCTATGGCAAACGATAACAGCCGCAAATTCAAACAGAATCAAAAGATTATTTGCATACAGCCCTAAATTGTACAGTTCTCAAGACCTATTGTTTTGGTGAAGATCGGTTAAGGGAAAGGGGTAGTTTACCTGCAATGTTTTATGTTTTAACAAGGGTATTTTCTATGGAAAATGATAACAGCCACAAATTCACACAGAATCAAATACTTTTTTGCATACAGCCCTGATTTGTAGAGTACTCAAGACCTATTGTTTTTGGTGAAGATCGGTTAAGGGGAAGGGGTGGTTTACCAGCAACATTTTATGTTTTAACATGGGTAATTTTCTATGGCAAACGATAACAGCCGCAAATTCAAACAGAATCAAATATTTTTTGCATACGTCCCTGAATTGTAGAGATTTCAAGGACTTTTGATTTTGGTGATGATCGGTTAAGGGGAAGGGGTAGTTTACCTGCAACCTTTTACGTTTTAACAACAGTAAAGTACTTGAAAATTCATTTAAACTTTTTCAAACAATGGTAATTATTAAAAATAAAATAATTTTGTTGCCAGGCAATAAAATTATAATTTTTTAATTTTAATGTAAATCATGTACGAGAGAAAATTGTTCGTGGCAGGCAACCATATCTCAGTTATGTAATGTTTACGTTTCCATTTTATTATTATGACTACCGAAATAAAAAGGCAGGGAACACAAACACACAAAATTCGCATTATTTCTGGCCTCACTCATGTTTATTTTCTTACATTTGCACGCTTTTTAAATGGAAAGTGCTGAAACCCATACCAACATAACGCGTGCAAGCCGAAAAAGTGTCCAGCGTGAATAGCGATTTGCTTCCTGTGGATCGCTGGGCAGTGTAACTGCACGTGTTTACAGAGGAACAATTCATAGACAGACTTTTCGTCTGTAGGGAATGAACCCTCTGCAAGATGCTGAGGGTCCAAGAGTGACTTCGGAGCCCTCCTTCTTTTCCACGTGTTTGTTCTGTGAAACGTACACTGTAGATTCGCAGCTTTACTCTAAGCAACGCTCAATAGGAAATGTTGAAAATTTTTGTCCACGGTGTATCCTCATACACACTAAACCTGCTCTGATGTTTTAATTACGGACATCATAATATTAAAACTTTGGAAACTTGAGCACTACTTAATGGAGATCAAACATTAACTTATACAAGCCATTAATTTTATGCATATTTTTTTATATATATGTGTACAACGTTATCGGCAAAAAAGAAGTAGTTTTTGTTAAAATTCCTTCCCGGGATGTTTGGCCATAGTCCAATGTTTTCTACAAAACCAGACGTTTCGGCAATGCCATCGACTTCCATCATCAGTGAAAATCGAGTGCGATAACGTGAGGTGGTATACGTTAGTGACCACAGTACTGTGGTTAAGGCTGAAGCAGTAAGTAGAAAGAAGTAGTTTCTATGGTAATATTTTATTTCGAAAATGATTTTAAATATAAATCTTAGTTATTCATAGTTATCAATGTGGTTATTCATAAATGTTAGTGTTATGAATTTGTTGTTTTCTGTCTTTGTCTGTTGTTTGTTTTGTGTAGGAGTTTATTGACTATTGTTCTGTTGTATCCATTGGATTCGCTAGATATTTTATCGTGTTTAGTTCGTCTTTGTAGTCTTTTTCATAAAGGAACTAAACGAACATAAAGGAACTTCTTTTGGCATAAGGAACTAAACGTGCTTGATGATGCAATATTGCACCAGCATCATATAAAGATCACACCAGTTGGCATGGCAGCAGCGTGCTGTTGTTCATAGAGTAAAGCGAATTTGAAGCGTAAAGGGCATTTGTTGAAGCATCTGAATGTGGCACAAGGTCTGTTGGGGTGTCTCCTTCTTTACTGTCTTTCAGGTTGATCCTGGGCTATAGAGACAATGTCTTCACTGTAGTCTTAATGACCATTGTTGTTGACTGAAATGCACTCTTGAAGACAATTTTTCCTTGCAACTTCACATCCCAGGCTTTGCTGGATAAGCTGAAGAAGGTTGTCACTTGATGTTTAATTGGGACTTGGGTTTCTTCAAATATGAGACTTGGTCACAGTTTTTTCCACGATTTTTGGAGTAAGTGTTTACTAGAATTGTCTCAAGTCTCAGCTTCCCAGTAGATGACATGTTTTAGGGCATTTTCTTCAGTCTTTCTAAGGTGGAACTGTCCTCTTCTCCAATTAGGGGTTGTAGAAGCATTTAACTTGATGTTTGATGTAATTTTATGTTTTGCAGCACACCATGATCCATAGGTTGCAAGATCGAGGTCACATTTGGTAGGAAAAAATTTGTTCTTATATCTTCATTCAGCGGCTGCAAATCTGAAGGATGAGATGGAGCACTGGGAGCACTGTCAATCAAAAGCAAAGCTCGATTTGGCAGTCCATTTTCTTTGCTGAACCTTTTGAAGAGAAAAACTGTTTCTCAAACCATTCCTTAAACAGATCACTGTTCATCTTTTTTTTTTACTTCTGTAATACATGGGGAGAGAAAGTAATAAACAATTCATTTTAATATTTTTTAGGGGTCATGGTGGATTTTCTAATTACCATGAGGAGTAATTTGTTTGTTGCCATGATGTTGTTACAGGATAAAACTGCAAGATGTTGTTTATCCATCCATTTAAATCTAGTACAGATGACTTCACTTTTGAAGCAAGACTTTTAGGGGGAAGTGTTTTTAAATTCAGTCCACTTTTGTCATTTATTGTGGCAAGTAATTTTCTGATGAAATCAATTCTGCAAACTTACTTAGGTATTCATCTGTGATGCTATCATTGACTGATAATTTTTCTCTGGTTATCGTTAGTTGATGGAGCCCGTACTTCTTTTCTCATTGGTCCAACCAACCATTGCCGAATGCTGAATTACCATTCATAATTTTGAGCTGTAATGCCTTTTCTTAAATCAATGGACTGCTTACAGATAATGTTTTTTAATATTCCCTAAGTAAACCATAAGAATGTTCCTTCAATTCATACACAGGCTACTGTGGAGTTGTGGCATGTTTCCAGTGTTTTTCACTCGTGTTACAAAACTGTTCAGTTTATCCACAATTTTTTTTCCAGTCAATTACAATGGCTTTCCCAAAGCCAAATTCAATAGCCAATTAGGTTGTGTTTCCCCCTTGTTCAGTCATTTAAGCACTTCCAGTGTTTCTATAATGTACATGACCTATGAGCTATGTTTTTGTTTGCTTGCCATGTACTACACAACCATACACTATACCTGTTAACTTAAATTCACGACAAAAACAAAAAACACTTAGGCCTAACTAAATCTCAACTTGATTTATTCTGTATGGGCTACACAATCATGACAGTCATCCTCACAATACTCCAGTGCTAGGACAAATGCACTACTGATGAACGCCTGCTTGTCTATTTTTTAGGTTGCATTCCCATGGCAATGGTGACTCACTTCAACTCCTGCGCCACTGACTCATAGCTATGCTACATTGGTGGGTGACACAAAATGCAGGACTTATGCAATTAAATTGTGCAAAAATAGACAAACTGGGGCTTTTACTGTATATTACATATTTTTTTCCAGACAACCCAAACCTTTTCAAATCGGAACAGGCCACAGTCCAAATTATTGGGGGTTTACTGTACCTATTTAGTGCAAATTTCTGAAAATGAAAACCAATGTGTAGTAAGTGTAATAGGTACAAAATACCTTTGACTGTATGGATTAGAAAAATGTGCTCGTTTTCTCTTACGTTAGCATGTAGTTAAATTAAGAATATACATAAGAATACGTTTTTATTGGGTTCTACTCATGGCTTGTAATGTCATTCTTCATATTTTAATGTATGATGAGGCAAAAAAAAAAAAACGGAAAATACAAGATTTTGGTAAAAATAAAACACCATACAATACACGCATGTTTAACAATTGGAAACAAGTTGCTTTTATGTTTTTGGTACAGCAAGAAATTTCACTGTAATAAAAAAATTAGTAAAAAGTATATATTTTGATGTATTCTGATGTTTGCATATTGATGACAACAGGATTATAATCGTTAGTGGAATGCAAATAAACTCTAGACACTTATTACACAATCATGAAGTTTATTGAGGATATTTATGTTTCCCATAATTCACAATTACTAACAAATAACAGTATCCCTCAGATACTTTGTCTGTGTTACTGCAACATATTGCCTCCCTCTTATACAATTTCATTCCATCAGCTTCTTAATCACTCAGCTCAGTTTACATAACATATTTTCTGTGGACAACAGTTTATTGCTATTTATATGTGATGCATAACTTTTGGAATACAGTTGATATCAAACGATGTACTGGACAATTCTGGAAATGTCTTTATTTTATTCATTTACTGCCTTCTTTTTTTCTCCATAAAATCTAATATTATTTCAATGTCACCGAACACCATAATTATATTGTGTTGGGTTTGCCTAACAGATTTGGAGGTTTCAAATTAAAGTTATATTGTACTAAAACTAAACACTAGGAAATTTGATACAGGTGCAATCCCCTGATTATAGTATAGACATGGCTATAACCCTTGGTTTTTGGATAACATTTTTTTGCGTGACTTGTGCAATGTTTTCACACACGCACATTCTGTTCTTACTGTTACAAGCTTGATCAGAATTACTAATATATTTTTTGGCTTGTCAAATTGTGGTACAGGTAGATCTCGTTATACACGGGATATACGTTTATGAAAACCGGCGCGTATACTGAATTCGCGTAAATCGGGACGTATATTTTACATGGGCAAGTACACTAGGGCATGAATGAAAAAATTCAGTAACTTATTAAAAATGCTTTTTAATACATTTAAATGATCGAAATAACATACAGTACAGTACAGAAAAGTATTCAAAAATTAAAAATGTTAAAGTCTCTCTTCACTTACATAATATCTTCAGGGTCGTCAACATAAGAAGAATCTGTTGAAGTTGTGGTCAGTCTTCCTCCTTTTGCAATTAAGGTAGAACTGGTAGAATTCCCAGGTGACACTGTCATAGCAGAAGTTGGGTTCTTACTGGATGCAGGACTGTAGTTGGAAACGCCATGATGTTTGGTAAAAAACATTTTAATAGATGGCTGTGTCCTCTTCTTTATCTTTTGGCTGTAGAGGTCTTTATAACATTTCATCACGTGTTCAACTTCCCTCTTCACTTGAGAACTTCTCAGTGTGTCGGGATCGTGCTCTTCAAAAATAGACATGGCTGAGTCGATCATCTGGAAAGCCTGAGCCATGATTTAGTTGTGAGCTTCTTCTCAGGTTGAACTTCGTCTATTTCCTCGCCTTCCTGTTCTTTTACAATTCTCTCCTCTTCAATAATCATTAAGTCTTCATTGGTTAGATCTTCTACACGTGAGTTCAATACCTCGCGCACATTTTCTTCATCGACGTCAGTAAAACCAATGTGTTGTGCCATGTCTGCTATCTCTCTCGTCGCACCACCGATGTCATTTCCCACTCCATCTTCTGAAACAACTTCAACAGCTTCAGGCCATAGTTTCTTCCAGACACCATTCATACATTGTGGTGTGATTTCATTCAATGAGTCTCGAATCGTTCCAATCGCCATATGAATGTTAAATTGATGCCAGAAAGCCTTGATGGTGAGTTTGTCATCGGCGTCACACTGCCCGATAAGCTTTGAAAATGTTCGACGCAGATAGTAGGCCGTAAATGTGGCAATAACGCCCTGGTCCATAGGTTAGAGGATGAAAGTGGTGTTTGGAGGAAGAAATACAACTTGAATGTTTTTGCTTAATTCAGCAATAAAAGGAGGGTGATTTGAAACATTGTCAAGAAGGATGAGAATCTTGAAAGGAATGTGTTCTTTCTCACAGTAGGCTTTCAACTCGTCATTTAGTTCTCTTGTAAAATAGTCGGAGAAAATTGCAGAAGTCATCCATCCCTTTTTATTACACTTCCAATGAACTGGCAGTTGCGACTTATCACAGCCTTTTAGTGCTCTCGAATTTTGTGAGTGGTAGATCATAAGAGGTTTTAATTTGCAATCCCCAGAAGCGTTTCCTCCAAAAAGAAGAGTGCATCGGTCCTTGGTCGCCTTGAAACCAGGCGCTGTTTTTTCTTCAATGGAAATGAATGTGCGGCTCGGCATTTGCTTCCAAAATAGACCAGTTTCATCAAGATTAAAAACTTGTTTAGGTGTGTAGCCTCCATCAGTGATGAATTTCTTAAATAGAGTTCGTGAAAATTCCTCCGCTACAATATAATCGGCGGCTGCTGCCTCTCCTGTTAATTTTATATTGTAAAAACCAAAACGCTCCTTGAAGCGATCGAACCAACCAGAACTGGCTGAGAAAGATGGCGCATATTCTGTATCTTTCGTCAGGTCCGCATACAGGCTTCTTGCTTTCGTTTGAATTGCAGTTCCAACAAAAGGCATGTGCTGCAGGTTATGGTGTTCAATCCAGTGGCTTAACATACTCTCCATTTTTTCCATTGCCTCTGATCGAGATTTAGTCACTCTAGTAACACTCAGGGATGTCGATGATTGAGCACTTCTACGAATTGATTGTGCATTGTTGTGAATAGTTCTTATCATAGATTCACTGAGTCCCATTGTACGCTGAATGTCAATGTTACGTTCCCCTTTACCACATCGGTCTAGAACTTCCAACTCCATTTCTAATGAGTGGGATTTTCTCAAACGTTTCTTCACTTCGTTACTCACACTTCTTCTACGTTTATCTGACATTTTACTTGTTATAACACAACCAACCTTACTGCAACAAGCTTACAAGCAATACTGGTGTCCTCCTACAATCGGAAACACAGTGACAAGGTCACAGTACAGGAAGATGCGCGTGATAGTTGCGCACTCACAACGGAGCTGTACGCACACTGTACAACCTGCATATGGGTTTGCAGCAGTTCTGGATAAAGGAGCGCTCAATATTCTTACATTACAGCCAATATTTTGACGCTTCAAAACTTCACAAATAAACCGCGTTATCCGAAAACGCGGATACCAAAAGCGCGTATAACGGGATCTACTGTATCAGACCTCTGATTCTGTATATACATCACCACTCATAGTTATGATTCACACAAACTACACAACACATAGTCAAGCTGTGCAGGACATCCACAGGACAGTATACATTTACTGCCTTTGAAGAAATTTCACCACTTACTCACCTGAACTGGATTCTGCTAGATATATTACTTTCCGCACTTACATATAGTTTTTAATTTAGCTGATGTAATTATTCTTCTGACATGGCTCTCTAACATTACAGTGTGATAGATTACCATTTTGTAGTCTGTATATTTTATGTTTTAGAATTATTGTGGCCAACTGACAATTTATTAACAACATGCACAGTAAAGTATACACATTTCTTCAAATAAAGTATACCTCTAACTCTTTAACAAAATCTGACTCTGTGTTACTATTTCTAGTGTATCAAAAATTTGTGTTTTTTAGAAAAACTGAATTAATTATGGCAAATTTAAACACAACTAATCATGATCATAACATTTAAAGACATTGCCAACTTTTTAACCTGCAAATCATAGTTTTGCAAAACATGTAATTTTATTTATTCAATGCTTCTAATATAATGTAAGCTCTTACTCATATATTCTGTAAATACTTAGGCTTATCTATACCCCATTTTATCTAAGTTTATATCCTGCTAATAATGTAGAAAATTTTAATAGCAATATTACAACAGAAACCGAGCAAAACTAACATATCACCTGATTGCTAATGTTATTATAGGTAAGAAGAAAATCATGGAACAAATCAAACTACATGTATAGAAGACAGTATTTCGACCATACTATCAGAGCCACAGAAAACCATACCCTGATAGAGAAATACAAAAGTAGATTGCAAGCCAGTCAAATGAGGTTTTTAAGGCAGGCAGCTGGAAGAACTAGTACAGAACAAAATTAGTAGAAAGAAGAGCAGTGCAGTGGTTTAGTCATGTAATGAGAATAGGTGAATACGGATGGGCAAAGCTCATCAGCAAAGTGCCCAAACAGAGGGTGAAGACCGTGTTCGAAGTCAATGCCTTGCCTATGATAGAAAACAGTATTGTAAGTGGTTGAAGGACCAAAAAACCTGATGCCAGAAATTGATGGAAAAGAAAAACTTAGATGTAGGTGAATGAAATGCTACTATATATAACACAATTAGTCTATAAAAAATATTCCATTGATGCATGGTGGGAGATTCAAAACATTAATTACTTTTTAGACTGTTCCAAAGATCATATGTAATGCATTCTTTATGTTCTGCATGCATTTGTAAAGCTATCTGATACACGTAACCTCATTTACAAACATGTTTTTACCACGTCTATGCCAGTCATTGTATTGTAAAAATGTTAATTTTTTTACTTAGAAAAATTAACAATTATTTTATTATTATATCATATTAGTAATAAAAAATAAATGGCAATTTACATGGACACTTATGCGCATGCACTGCCAGTTACGTGATTGTACCTGCTCCTCCCACCAGTTACCACGTAAACCCGTTGCTTCCAGCCAGTTGCTTTGATACATGCTATAAGATAGACTTACATGTTTCATTTGACCTATGAGTTATTCTTTGTTTCTTCACCAGTCGATTTTTAGTGTTACTTATGCTTATTCCTTGACGTACATTTCTTTATTCTTATTTTTATTTATTTGTTTACTTCAATTAATAAATAAGTACAAAATAGAAAATTTTATTGCTACTGAGCAGTGAAAATATTAGTGGACTCCAATCAGTTCTCTTTGGAGCAAAGTTTGGTCAATTGTTCAGGATGGCAACTATCTTTTTAGAGCGCTGTATTTGTCTTAATAGCACTGAAGTTATTGTTATTGTATATTGTTATTCGGAATAAATTGTTAATCACATTTTTAAAAATATGGGTAATAATGGTTCCTATATTATCAGTGATGTGTCTCACAGTGTTCCCATAAATAAAGAAAAGGCTTACGCGTATATTAGTCTGTCTAAAATGGAACATACACTGTGGTGGCAATTTACAATTAATTGCTGTCATAACCACGATTTTTAACACACACACACATTTATAATTCAAATGATAGAAAAGTTGTACAGCTAGGTTTCAATTCTAGAACAACCTCTTCAATTCTAGAAGAGTTCTGATTCCTAGAATCAACCTATCACCATCAGACACAACTCTCCCTTTCTTTTAGAATATCTGTTCCTTATTCGCCTTACTCTTTATTTTGTATGACAATCGATAAAGCAAGGACAAACATTAAATTGTGTCAGCTTTTATTTACCTTAGCCAGTATTTAGCCACGGCTAATTATGTACAGCAATATCCTGAGTACGATCATTTAACAATTTAAAAGTTGAGATAGTGCCAAAAAGTAGCAAAACTCTGAATGTAATATTCAAGAAAGTACTGTACACCCATCATTAATGGGTTGTACAGCTATTTTTGTTTAAACTCATTGCAATTTGTACTTGCATGGGTGCCATTACATAAAATAACTAACATTTTTTGTACTCACACAGTGCACTGACTTAAGAGACACCTATAATTTACTATTTTGCAATTGTTTCCCTTATAACTTCCACAGTACATAATTATAAAGTAGGAGCAAGAATAATAAATAATAATTACAAATTAATTAGAGGAATCCAATTTATTAAAAATTTCATAAGTAAAGTAAAGTAACAATTTTAAGCTTTAAAATTCACTAGTCCTAAGCAATAACAACTCCCTTACAACTAAGCATCTTGAATAATTCGAAAGTAGTGAAATATGAACTTACAAGAAACTACATACTACAGAAATTTTGTAATATCAATTCTTACTACTGCTATGCTTATAATTATAATACAGAAACTAGTCTTCCTCTTCCTACGGTTTCCACCAATTTGTCTCTGACCTAATTCACTAACTTCTCTCAAAGCATCCTGTTACTATCTGCTCTCTTCCAAGATGTACTAAGTAACTTTGTAGCTTTTCATCAACAGCATCTTTCTATCTGCCTTATCACATTAGAAATAGAGTACTAAATTTTTCCTAAATTACTTCCTTCGCCTATTCAGTGATACGTGTTTGTCAACAAAAGAACACAGTTTGTTGTTTTCAATTTTTCTATATCTGTAACCCTAATTTAATAGTAGTTCGTTAATTAGTGGTGTACATTCCTTGCAGAATTTAAATTCACTGTTTTGAGTTTTCCTGATTCTAAAATATCAGTAGTGATAATAAGAATTAATGAAGAACATATAAGTTAGGATACACACATAGTAAACAAAAAATATAGAACCCTAATATTTTAGCCTAAACCCTAAGCTTACATTTTATATCAGAACCACTCAGATTAAATAACAAATTAGTACACGTTGGTCTACATACTACTGATAATTAATAAACATTAATTATCTACTGTGTAAAGTACGTGCACTTTTTCAAATGAAAAACATCGGAACCTCATTCACAAAATCCGAATTAATTGCGCATTTTTCTTGCTGTCTTTGAAGGTTAGACATATCAATCACTGACCTGAAAAAATGTTAATCTAAAATTACTTGTCTATATAAAGTTTTAATACAAAATTAGCTATCTCAACATATTTATTTAAAAAGTATAACAAACTTAACTTTGTAATTTCATATGTAATGAACCATACTGTAAAACTTAGCTGTAACACTAACCAGAAACAAAAAATTAAAAATAGCAATTTTGATAGTATCTGTAGAATCAAACAACAGATGAGTATTGTACTCATCCTTTGGTGTTGGTTTATTATATAATACTGAAAACCATTAAAATAAAACTGTCAAAAATAACACCTTTTTACTTCCATGTTCTGTAAGGAAATGGAAATATGGTGGTCGTGAAAAAAATCGTGTTTGAGATAAGGGCTGATTCTGAATGTACTACCCTCAAAAAATGAAAAAAGTCATTTTCCAAAAAGTGTCTGTGTGTAGAATTTTTTCTATGGTGAACGATAACTGCCGCAAATTCAAACGGAATCAAATAGGTTTTCCAGATGTGCCTGAATTGTAGAGGACTCAAGGCTATTGATTTTGGCCCAAAATGTTGTTTTACGTTTTAACAAGAGTAAAGTACTTAATTTTGATATCCAGTATCCTGAAAAGAAGGTCATAATAATCCACTGTAGGAAGGTAGATGAACTACCTATAAATGAAAATGGTAGTTGAAGGGGAGGGAGTCATTTTTTGAGAACTACCTTTTTGATGTTGAATAAAGTACTTCATTTTGAAGGATTAGATACTTTGGTAATTACATATATTGAAACTATTACTCAATAATAGTGTAACATAAAAAATGGGGTTGTTTGGTTAAGGGTGAGGGGTGGTTTACCTCCATTGTTTTGTGTTTTAGCCAAAGTAAAGTACTTAATTTTAATAAGAGCTCTGAAAATAAAGTCATATTTAATTTTAATACAAAATTAGCTATCTCAACATATTTATTTAAAAAGTATAACAAACTTAACTTTGTAATTTCATATGTAATGAACCATACTGTAAAACTTAGCTGTAACACTAACCAGAAAAAAAAGTTAAAATCCACTTATTAAAATTATAATCCACTGTAAAATGGTAAAATGAGATCTATAAATGGAGAGAGTAGTTGAAGGGAAGGGGGTGATTTTTTGAAAATTACTTTGCTGATATCAAGTAAAGTACGAGTGTTTAATTTGTAAGGATTCCTTAGCAATTACATATGATAAAACAAGAAATACTATGAAAGTGTAAAATATCATTAATAGTTAGGATCAGTTGAGGAGGAGGGATGATTATTTGCATAGTTCAGTTTCTTTGTAAGAATAAAGTACATACTTTTTATAGATAAAGTGACTCAAAAATAACATTATATTAAACGGCTACCACATAATAACAAAAATATCAATAAATAGTGAAAATAGTTTAAGGGTAGAGAATATATTTTTAGAATATCAAACCGAATTCAAGTAAATGATTTTAAATATAAATCTTAGAACATGGAAGTCATATATGGTTCTCCATACCAATATTATAACTACAGTAGGCTATTAAAAGTAGGAAGCAATTTAAAAAGTCAATCATTTGTTGAACAGTAGAGATGAACAGGTTTACATCAATTATATATAAAAAAAATTAATAATAAGTATTCATTCTTTTCTTCCAGTGCCACTGGGCCAATATTTTGAAGCCACAGTGGTAATGATGTTTATTCTCCATAAGTAGGTACAAAATGTACTTCAACTCTGCTAAATGGATAAACTAACTTTCATAAACAGATTGAAAAACACTGTATGTGTGTCAAATTTCAAGATCAAAACCACGTTAACCTTTACAATATGACAGCCTACCATTATATAGAAATATTGAGATAAAATATAAAATAATTTTAGCATCCACACCCATTACATGGTCAAATGAAATGGAAGATTTGTGCTTGTCATTTAGTGCAGAACTTGATGTTCCTGCAATAAGTGATGGAGCAGACTGCTCTACTGAGTGGTTCCACTACCTAGGTGGCTACATTGCCTATTGTGGGAGAAAGTATGTTTCTTCAATAGGAACTTCTTCTGAAAATGTATTTCCTCCTCCAGTTGGTACTTCTGCTGGAGGTTGGGTAGAGTTTTTATCTCAAGGTCTTCTTGTTTCTTCAGAAGAATGGCTGCACAAGATTTCACAATATGAAATAATTTTTATGGATATCAGTGGGCCAGATAGTTTGTATAAGGGTAAAAATATTATCAAAAATATATCTACAAGAATTTTACACAAATTTCCTAAGATGCCAGCAGAAGTTTTAAAAATATACGCAAGGATGAGAATGATCATTTGTCGTTTGTTTCATGAATGGCGGCATGAAAGCAGCAGCAACACAGAAGAGAAAATCACATCAGTGGCATGCATTGTCTATAGTAAAACCCTTGACTTAAGTCCTTAAATTCCTAGGTGAAACAAGGGCCTCGACGAAATTTCCCCAGCGTGTTCTGTCCATTGCCAGGGCCTTCACCTCCCTCCATGTCTGTAATGTATTCAGAATGTGCAAATAAATAGAAATATTTATTTATTTGTGATGCACATATTGTTACAACACAAATAAGCCAACCCAATACCAGGGATGAAAAAGATAATACTAAATATAAAATAATACTTCATATTAAATAAAATGCTTAATTTAAATAAAATATAAAGACAATGACTCGACAAACGACGACATGACCCAACCCAAGTGATTGACCCAACAAAAGGAAACAAAAGAAGAAGGGAACCACAAAAGGAAACAAAAGAAGAAGGGAACCACAAAAGGAAACAAAAGAAGAAGGGAACCACAAAAAACAAACAAGAATAAATCCAAAGAGGAGAAGAAAGTGATTAACCAAACCAAAAGAAGAAGGGAACAAAAATACGGGGACACGGCCGTGTGTTTTACGTGAATACGTGTACGTAACGGGTAATATTTTCTTTGAGCGTATTATATGTATACACTGAGAGAAAAAATACTTATATCAAGTAAATTTTCTTGACATAAGAATATATATTCTCGATAATTATCGAGAATGTATATTCTTGTCTCAAACTTTTTTTTTAAATTTACTCAAGTGTTTTTAAATTTATTTCAATAGTATTTTCTTAATTCAAATAAAATCATTCTTTTGTTTAGTTATTGCTATGAAAATAAATATTGATTTTCTTTTGTGAAGAAATTAGTTTTTTAAAAAATTTATTCTTAAAAGTTCTTGAGTCAAGAAATTTTTCTCTGAACAATAGTATTTTTTTTTCTCAGTGTATGTCATAATCATTTTTGAACACTAAGAAGTCCTTCGGATTTCCATGTTTTATTTGTGATGGCAACATTTTCCTTTCGTCGGGTTCAGGAAAGAAATCAAGTAAACAAATAATTACTGTGTTATAACTTTATTAATGATAGGTCTGTGATACGAAAAGTACGAAACAAATGGCATACAGGATACATCGAGATTTCTGGTAAACGTTAAATCAATACAGGTATTACCTAGCGTTGTTGGAGAAGTTTCGGTGTAAGACAAATTAAACTCGCTGAGCATGAAGTCGGGCAACGAGCGGTCTTGCGAGACATTAACATTAAAGTCTCCGACCATCATGATTGGTGTAGTGAGATCTGGCTCGTATTCGGGTAAAATCTTAACGATGTTTTTAGAATACTTTAACAGCGATCGTAACATACAGAGCTTAATTTCTGCTAACGCTGTGCCCGGATGGATGTACACACACCCGAGTATGAATTTGAAGATGCCATTGACTGTTACGTTTACTAGACAGACATCACCAACCTTTGGGTCTTTGATCTGCAAATTCATCTCGGAAATGTCAATGTTAACTCTGTTACAATCAGTGAAGCTATTGATGTTGCGATATATGGCGACTCCACCGGCTATGCGACTTGATGATGATGATACCGCCGCCGTGATGTAGTTGCAATTTGCCTGCGCTTAGCGGTGTTACGATATGATCTCAGATCAAAGCCAGGCACCTGCACTGGCTTGAAATCTTCCATCCACGTCTCGCTAATTGCCAAGTAATCAGATCGGTTGATGATGGAATCGGTAGAGATGTCTTCTGAGTGCGCGACCAAGCTTTGTGCATTAATGGCGGTGATAAGTATAAGACAACGCTGATCAGGAACATAATCACAAAACTTTTTTACTTGTGCGACTAGTGTCGGCAGCGGATGTTGGGCCCGTCGCTGGTACTCATCTCGTATGTCTCTAACTGTAGGAGACGCCTGACCAAATCCATGATAAAACTTGAAATCGTTTCGGGCGTTGATAATATAAAGGCCATCTAACGATGTGACGCGACTCAAAGCCACATAAACTAGTTGGTTTTGCTGCGATTTGTCATATTGATACACGACTCGATCGAAAGTGCCTCCTTGAGATTTGTGTATCGTGATCGCACACGCCGGCACGATGGGAAACTGTATTCGGTGGCATTTGATCGTCGAACCGAGCGGTATGTTGGCACTGCGCGTTGTTATCGGTGTCCACTTGAAGTCGAGAACCTCACGCTTGCAGATTACATGTGGCTTAGCTTTGAGTCGACATCGCTGGCCCATCATCTCGAGCGGGAATTCAATCCATAGTCTGAGTCGCTGTTTGTGTGTGACCACAGATGTTGACGGTTCGTTCTGTGCCTCTAACTCCGCAAAGTGCTCGTCTTCACTGAGCAGCTCTATATTCTTTAACACACCAATCGCGCCGTTCACTATGCCATCCTCAACGTCAATGTTAGTCGTAAACATGTAAGGGTAACTCACTGCAAGCGGGATCTTATAAGGCAGTCCACCCAACTCGACGACACTCATTTTGTGAAGCTTTTGCCGGGCTGTAGCAGCTTCGGTGTGATTCTTGCAGCCTATCAGTGTCGTCGGCGACGCTGTATGTCTCTGTCACAATAGCACTGCTGTTGTTTGAGTCCACGCTGTGATTTTGATGATACAAACGCACAACGCCGATCAAGTTCGTATCGCACCACTGTTGGTTTCTGAATCGCGACTCAATGAGTTTAATTTCATCAACATCGAGTCGCTCTCCGTTGCCGACTTTAGTAAGTATAGCAGAGAACGTAGCATCGCTTTGCCGCATTACTTGCTGTAGTGTATAGTAGTTTAACGATTGCCAGAGCGCGGCACCACCGATCATGTTGCGTGGGGCTCGATAAACGGGTGTAGCGTTAACTGGTGGCAGTTAGCGAAAGTCACCGCAGAAGAAAACATTCATGCCGCCAAACGGTTGATCATGCGCGCCGGTGATCTCCTGCAGACGTAAGTTGATCTTGTGTAACACATCTGATCCGATCATGCTAACCTCGTCGATTATCACGCATTTTACACCGACAAACATATTTCTGTAATTTTGCAGAATCTCTCGTGACATTGTGCCAGTCCGACGCGATTGTGTAATTTTGAAAGCAGAATGCACGGTTACGCCTTGGATATTGACGGCGGCTTTGCCGGTGGAGGCACACGCTACGAACGCGTTGGTCAAGTAGTTGTGTTGCACTGTGAAGCGATTGTATATTTCCATTGCGAGTTTCAGCACATAGGTCTTATCGCTACCGGCAGGGCCGGTGAAGAAAACCTGGATCGGTTCCGAGTTGAGTGTGTGTAAGCGATGTATCGCCTCCAGAAGTATCTCTCGTTGACCGGAGTTAGTGCTACGCATCATGCGACAGAAGTCAGCTTTGGCCATTGCATTCGATCGCCGGCGAACTGCAGACACGGATGTCACCATAGTCGCAGCATCGAAATCATCTGCATTCTCTACGCCACCTTGCTGTACTATACTTTTTACAAACTCCTCGCGCTGATTGCGGGCACCCAATGGATCTTCATCGTCAAACTGTTCGCACATCTGCCCTCGACCTGCACAAGTTCCTCGACCACACGTTCGATATCAATGCTCGATTCGTATTGTTTGCGCTTCTCCATGATCTCGGCCTCTCTGGCATCGTAAGTCTCCATAAATGCGTTACGGTCAATTATGTCGACTGCCTCACAGCGAAACGGTAGATATAACGTGACCATCTCTCGTTTGTGGTTCACAATATCATCGGTCTCGTACGATCTGTAGCGTATAACCCCACAACGGTCTCTTTTACGATATGCGACTGAATGTGCATTAACGTCCTCTGTGTCATCCTCGTCGTCTTCACTGCACTCTTCGTTATCGTCGTTGCCTTGACGTTTTCTCTTTTTGTTACCGACAGCCGTATGCCAAGCGACAAAGTCAGCCAAGCATATCGACTCTTAACTCCGCAGGCCTATCCTCGTAACGCTGAATCATTGTTTTGGTCCAGATGTCGGTGCTGTTCTCGTCTAACCGTTCTCTGTCCATCACGGCCTTACGCTTGTGAGCCTTCTGTCTCTCGTGTGGCCAAACAGTAGGAATGTAAACAACGTCAACGCTGGCTATACTCATTTTTTGGCGAAGCAAGTACCAGGCAGCCTCTTGCGATGACATCTCAACCGTGTTGAGTAACTTCAAGTTTCAACAACTGTAGATATTCTTTCTCCGGGTGTTCATCGTGTAACTTCATTAGCTCACGATGTAGATGGCTAATGCCTCGATTTGACTTATTAACGTACTCAACTACGTAAGCCGCACAGCTGTACTCTTCAAGTATGAACTGCAAGTCGCTATTAGAGCCCAGTGTTTGTGCGATCCATGGATTGAAAGTGTTGGTATAAATCTCTGTGAAGTCGCGTTTAAACATCAACGTTGGCCGACGTAACGTAGATCGGATTATATCCAAGTACTGTGCCTTCGTTATATTGTTGTCGATATAAAACTCGCCAAGTGTGTCATAATGTTTTTCCTCTAGTAGCTTGCGCAGTTTAGCTGCCTTTAGTTGGAAACCGCTGCGACGACCGTCGTCTTTTGACATCGGCAGTAGCACTCGTGTCTCGCTCATCGGCCAGTAGGGTATATTAAAGCGGCATGTTGTTTCACCTCGTTTGGTACAAGTAAATGTACGTCGGTGAACTTGATTGTTGTACTGATCACCCGGCAAGTCATCACGACTAACAGAACACAGATCGGTGACCAGTTGAATGGTATTAGGCATACTTTCGGACACGGGCTCGCGATAATCACAATCGAGCCACAAAAGGATGTGCGCATGCGGACTGCCACGGTGTTGAAATTCAATTCGTTGAAAGAAGTCCACAACACGATACTTGCCAAAGGGATTCATCTTACCCTTGGCTTGCAGCAACGCCATCACACAGTCTACCAATTTATTGAAATAGATGCAACACGTAACGGGATCTTCGTTGACCAAGTGACTGCGCATGGATCGAGTCAAATCTACTAGTGGATCGGTTACGCTTACATCGGTAAATTCATCACTCAACTCGTGCAGTATCTTGAGAAGATTCGGCCAATGTATTTCGTTGGCACTCAGTGTAAGGAACATCGACGGCTTGCCCAGCTGGCGTATCATCGCGAAAAGATCCTTTTTGCGATTCATCCAATACTGCACAGAATTTGGTAAAGATTTGAGAAATGCAAGGTTCTTATCTACACACTCATCGAGGAACGTACGACCTTCCAGCATTTTGCAAGTGATATTACCAGTCTGTCGTATGCATCGGAACATACTGTATATTCCTTCGACGACACGCAGCCGCATAATTTTCATGGCCATGTACAAAATGTGCTCGGGTGTGACACCGCGGCGATCGCTTCTTCGTATCGCGCTTGTTGCGATCATGAACGGGGTAACGCGCACATCCAAGTTGAACTGCCTGCCGGTACCGTAGTATATCGCAGGGAACGATAGTTCTTCGGCATACACGTCGTAAATAATGTACAGCGGTGTTGAATGCTGGCCCGGAGCAATGTCAAGACAATTTTCCTCATTCCACAGCATAGTGTGTTGCTTTGCAAGTAGAACCTCCGACTCCGGTGCACCGCTATCGCACTGTACATACTCGATCGGATCGTCACCGGCGGCGTTGGCTGCCACGCAACTGGTATGTTAGCATTAAACGAATCCCAGTTTACTGTGATCTTGTAATGCTTATACAATGGTTGACTAAGTAAGAATAGTAACCAAGCTTTTACCACTGACTTTTTGACCATGCCGCTCAGATACGTAGATTTATGTATCATGTTCTTCTTGATGTTGACATTGAACGCCTGATCATTGTCCAATTGACGCGGTAGCTGTTGCACCATTGTGTCCACATCGACGGGTACATTAATGACTTGTCCGATGATGCCGTAGCTGCCGTCGTAACGCAACCGACGTATCTGCATGAATGGCAGACGCGGTAATACTAGACGTGCACTGATCGGATCTAATGCGGGCAACCCATGTTGCTTAGGTGGATACACAAATCCGTTCGAACGTGACAACGTGGGCACTTTGTCCGAGTCCAGTGATTTCCTACACGTACCGCACAGTTTAAAGTCAGCCACTGCCTCTTCTGGGAAAGTATTACTAAGCAGCGGTGTTTTTCCTTTGGTGTCTTCAATGAGCGCAGAAACCATAGACGGTCACACACATCACACTTATGTCCGAATGGATTGTTGACAAACGTAGTAGAGAAACGTGCACTAGCTGCTGCCCAATGTGTCTTCATAATCGGCGATCGCACACAATCGATGTCTATACAGTCCGGCGTTGATATAGAAGCGATTACATCATCCACTTGCATAGGCTCGGGCGCCCCAGTGCAGATGTACTGGCGCCGTCGTTGATCCGCTCGGACGCCTTCATTCTTTTACGTTCCCGGCACCGCTTCACTCTGTCATATGGTGTTTTACGGGTATCACTGGATTGCTCTTGAGAAGCCCTTTCCAACCGTATACGATCTCTATATTTTGATTTGGCTTTTTGACGAGTATAGGCCGACATTGCATTATTTATTTTAATTTTTTACTTTAACACCATATATATTCACTATAACTATTTCACACTAATGTTTTATATACGCAATCGATAGATCTTGACGAGAGCTGACGATTGAAACTCAAACGAACGTCCTAGCTTCTCCGAGTCAAAATTTATACTAAACGGACATTATGTGACGCAGCGAAACGACCTCAAAATGGCGGCGCTTCCCCCTCCGCCGCGCGCGATGCGTCACAGTCCTCACTCAACGTAACGAATTCTTTGATCCTTTAGCTATCGAGTGGTGTAATTAAATTTTGGATGTAGATGATAGATATGTAGCTGCAACACCAAACTGTATCCCCCGATTTTGTTATCATCAGTTTTCTGAATTGCCTCCCACTATGGAAGCAAATTTAAAGACGTATTCACGTCAAAAACCAGAACCAAACAAAAATGAAACAAGTTCATGAAATTGAATGAATCAATGCAACATGTTAAAATGAACCCAAAGGAGAAGGTGGAAAACCAAAGTATTAAACAAATATAATGAAAATGAAGAAGAAGGGGAATGAAAAAGAAACAAACCCAAAATGAAAGGAAATAAATAAAAAGGAAAACTAATGATGATACACAAACAAGTAATAAAGAAAGAGCAGGAGAAATAATGCACCCAACTGTAATATTGGAAACAAGACCAATAATATACCTAGAAAAAGAAAAAACAAAAGTAAATATTATTATCCATTAATGGACAATAATAATCTATAGAAGAAACCCAATTAAACAATGTTAAAGATAAATATAAAAAGCAAACTAACCCACAATTTAGAGTTAGATGTAATAATAGAAATGTAAGGACATAAAACTGTTAATATTATTAGTGAAATATTGTAATGAAAGAGATAGTACGGTAGTGAGATAGTAATTAGAGGGATTACCCATTCAGAAACACTTAAAAAACAAAAACATTTGTGAAGTGCAAAATGAAAGTGTAAAAACCCCAAGGTGTAGTGATAAAGAAGGTACACTAATTAAATTATAAGAAACTATAAATAATTTAAAAGTGAAGGCGATGATTGAATGAGAATAGTGTCAAATAAAGAATGGTAATATAGTGAAAAATAGTGAATGATAAAATCATTAACAATTAATAAATCCTAATGAAACACTAAATAATTAAAGGTGAAAAGTATTAGTAATGAAGAATAGCAGTATAAACTGATAAGACAGTAAGTAGTTAAGAAAGAATGTTGTTATATAATTTAAGTAAATGCAATTATAATTGAAGAGAAGAAGACCAGATAGTGTTAACATGGAGGGAAAGAAAAGATTGTTTAAAAAGTTAAGGAGTTAGGAACAAATCAAAAAAAACACCCATGTTATAAGGGATAGTTATAAGTTTCATAAAAGTGAGGTTGTTTATCACACTAAGAAATAATATAAAATAAGATAAATAGTAAACAAAGATTAGCAAATAATAGTTAAATAATTATTCAAACCCGTTTATGAATTGGATATGGCTGTAAGAATCAAACAGACCATAGGCCTACATGTTATATTTAATAAGATCAAAAAATAGTAAATAATAGCCACATTGTTATTATTGGCTAAGTAAATAAGTACAAAAGTTAAGAAATGTATGACTAGAAAACGTGGAAACCAAATAGTAAACAATTAAGTGTAAAATAATAGTGACAAGATAATAACACATAAACAGAACCAAAACACAACACAACCAATTATAATAACAAAATAAAGCCCATTAGGCTGAAAGGAAATGTAATTTAAATGAAATAAGTCAAATACCATAATGGCTACTTAGGCCTATGAAAATGCCTAACTGTCAGAAACAAACAAATACAAATTATAACAAATTAACAAAGAAGTTAGCAAATCTGAGGTGAAGGACTCATCCAGAATAAATTGTAAATCATTTGTGAAACGAAATATTATAATAAGCATTTGAATACAAAAAGAAATGTAATTAACAAGTATTAACATAATTGTAAAAACATAAAATCTAAATTAACCCAACTTGTGGGGTATCAAAATAATCTATGAAAGGAAATACATACTATAGTGACAATATTAAATAATTAGGAAGGAAGATATAGGAATAACAGCAGTCAGAAGATATACAAGGATTTTTAAAAGAATTCAAATTTTGAGAACAATGGTTTTATATCAATCTCAGCCAATCAGAATTCTTTCGATACCATAGAAACGACGGTTGAAGACAAAATTACCGTTGAATACCGTTACTCGTGAAGCGTCAGTCTAACAGTACAGAAGCCAAAGTTTGGAAGACCAATTTTTTAATAAAATAATGAAAAACAGTAAACGAAGTTCATAACCATGACTGTATAAGAAGTTGACTAACCATTAGAACAGTTCATTCAAGATCCAGGACCATACAACTGAGAATTGCCAAAAAATTATGACCAGATATTATAAAAAAAGGACGCCAGACCAAATGAAGTCCAAAAATTAATGAAAATAGAACTTATTGCAGTCCAACCCTACTCCGAACCCATGAATGAAAACGCCATGTGTTAAGTACCATTAAATTACCTTATTTCCAAAACCAAATCACTCTAAATTTTACTACAAGTAAATGGATCTCACTATAAACCGAATATTTCTCTTTCAAAGATTATTTACGTAAAATAAATACACTGAAAATTTGTTAACATAAAATCTAACCTATTGTTTACACACGAACTTTCAAAACACATTTAACGACACTACAGAACAGATTGTAACATCACACATTATTATTTATGTACACTTAGAGTGAGGTAAAATACTTTTATTGTAATTGTTAAAGTGTGGAATGAAGAAATATAAGAGTTTTCACAGTATAATAAAGTTTATTAAACCATACACAATACATACTTAATACACAGTGCTACGACACGTGCGTCACTCACGGCGTCTTGTTACAAACTGAAAACTAACAAACTTATACATGCTCACGCGCATTACATATATTATACAATATAAATGTATTGCATATATCCAACACGCCTCCTTACATTTATATTGTATTTACAAATTCAATTTTTACAAATACACATTTCAAGTTCAACTTTTCAAGTTCAGCATAGTTCGAAATCTCTCAAACTTTTCTTTACACAATGACTTTGTAAATATATCAGCAATATTATCATCAGAATTTACCTTTACAACATTAATCATATTTTCTTTTATACATTCGTGTACATAATGGTAATGAACTTCAATATGTTTAGAATTTTTCGTAAAACTTCCATACTTTGCTAAACTTATCGCTCCCGAATTATCTTCAAAAATATTAATCGGTTTTTCTAAAGTTACATTAAACAATTTTAGCAATTCTTTCACAAATTTCAATTCACTCACAGCTTCCGACAACGCTACATACTCTGCATATGTCGAAGCTTTTGTTACACACTTTTGTTTTCTCGACTTCCAATAAATTACATTACCAAATAATCGAATTACATAACCAGTTGTAGATTTTCTGTCCAAATGGTCACCAGCCCAATCGGCATCAACATAACAATCTATAATTTCAGAATTATCATTTCTTTTATAAGTCAATTTTAAATCTTTCGTTAAATACAAGTACTTTAATATTCGCAAAGCATATTTAAAGTGTGTTTCATTATAACAATTCTGATATCTACTTAAATAATTTACACTAAAGCTTATATCAGGCCTTGTAGCTGAGCTTATATATAATAATGCACCAATTAAATTTCTATATTGAATATTCCTTCCACAAATATCAGACTTTTCAACTTTTAAATTTACCTCCATAGGTGTATTATACATCTTACTGTTTTCTAAATTATACTTTCTTACTAATGACTCAATATATTTTGTTTGACTTAATTTTATTTCACATTTACGGAACTCATACTCTACGGTAATACCAAGATATTCTTTAATTTTACCAAGATCTTTCATTTTAAATTTTTCTGATAAAAGTTTCTTAATATTTTGCATTTTTTCTTTGTTACGTCCACAAATTAATAAATCATCCACAAATATTAATAAATAAATAGTATCTTTTCCATTTCCAAAAGTATATAAACAATAATCTAAATTACTTTTCTTAACACCCAAACTTATTAAAAATTTATCAAGACATTCATACCAAGCTCTGGGACTTTCCTTTAAACCATACAAAGCCTTTATTAACTGACACACTCTATTTGTGCCATCCTCATAACCTTTTGGTTGATGGACATATACCTCAGAACTTACTTTACCATTTAGAAATGCAGTTTCTACATCCATTTGTTCAATAATTAGACCCATTTGACAACAGTATGATAATAAAATCTTTAAAGTTTGCATTCTCACAACAGGAGAATAAACATCATCAATTTTATCGGTTTGCTGAAAACCTCTTACAACTAACCTGGCCTTATAAGCATTGTCAGACTTTTTTGTATAAATCCATTTTACATCCAATATTTTTTTACCATTTACATTTTCAACTAATTGCCAAGTCTTATTTTTATTTAACGAATCAATTTCTTTATCCATAGCTTTTGACCAATACTTACTTTCATTGCTTTTAAGCGCCTCCTCAAATGTACTAGGAGTATCTGCTCTACAATAATTTGCAAAAATATTACTATTATATACATAATAATCTTCATATCTTTTTGGTGGGTTTCTTATGCGCTCAGATTTTTTTATTTTATTTTCATTTTCATCCCCTAGATTTTCATCTGTACCTTTAAAGCTATCAACAAGAGATTCATTATCTGAAGATTCATATACTTCTTCATCAAATTCACATTCAGTCAAGCCAATACAATTTACATTTTCTTCAACAATATCAACATGTCTAGCCACTATTACTTTTCCATTAATTAGCACTCTATAACCAACTTCACTATAACCGATCAAAATTCCCATATCAGCCTTTTTATCCCACTTCGAAAATCTTTTTTGTTCCGGTTTTCTTACAAAAACTTTACTACCATATAAATGTAAATTTGAAACATTCGGTTTCGTCCCAAAAAATATTTCATAAGGAGTTTTCTTTTCTATAGTATTTGATAACGTACGATTTTTCAAATAAGTAGCAGCACAAACTATTTCAGGCCAATATTTTTTATGGATTTGTGCTTCAGCTAATAAACAACGTGACATATCCATTATCGTTCTGTTAAACCGTTCTGCGGTTCCATTTAATTCATGTATGTAAGCAGGACAATTATTAATTATAATACCTTTTTCTTTGGCAAAATTATAAATATTACCATTTAAGTATTCTTTCCCATTATCACACCTCAAAAATTTAATTCTTTTACCCGTTAAGTTTTCACATTCATTTACATATTGAACAAGACAATTGAAAACTTCTACTTTAGACATCATGGTATAAACTTTAGCTATCTTACTGTAATCATCAATAAAGGAAATAAAGTATTTTTCCCCGTTTAGACCAGCTGTTTTAAAAGGTCCACACACATCAGTATGAATAATTTCTAAAATATCTTTTGCTCTTTTTCTATTATTTTCAAATGGAATATTATGCATTTTATTTTCAACACATATTTTGCACTTCATGAATTCTGATTCAAGTTCATTTGGAATACCGCTTAACAATTTATGTTTACACAAAATATTCAAATAATTAAAATTTACATGGCCCAGCATACGATGCCACCTTTCTTTTTTACTCATATTATTACAATTTTTATTTGCAACATTTACCAATGACTCTACATTTTTTAATTTACTTTTCATCTTATATAGACCATTTTCTTTCCAAGCTACAGCTGTAGTATTTCCAAAATTATCAATAATTTTTGTCATTTTACCTTTAGAAATAATAGTATTATTTTCCGTTATTTTACCATGACTTATTAAATTTGTATGCATATCTTTAGCATAAAATACATTTTTCATGTTTACTTCATTTTTCTTACCAAAAAGATCAAAGTAACTTACCACATTACCAATTTTAGTTGCTTTTACAACTCTATTATCTCCCAAATAAACATTAACAGGTTCTTTAAGTATCATACATTTATCAAAATATTTATCATTATTTATTATATGGTCAGTACAACCGCTATCTAATAACCAATTAATCTCGCAATTATTAAGCTTATCTTTATCTACCTTACTATTATGCGCCGTGTGATAGTCGACTCTTATAACCCATGCGCTCGTATCTGGATTCTTCTGCTGCGACTGAGTTGCTTGATGTGCTCTTGCACCTCGCTGACTTCGAAAATTGCCATGCCGTCTGGCGTAGTTACTTTTTTCGGTTTCTTGTCGGCCTCGTGGTGCTCGCCATGTATTGCTGCTGCCTGCCGCTTGGCCACCATATTTACAGTCTCTCTTGATATGACCAGTTTTGCCACATTGAAAGCATGTTCGCAGTTGTCGACTTTTATCCGCCATGAATGCGTTAGATTTTCGTCCAGAATATTCATCCTTTTGATGCTTTATTTCCGTCATTTGAATTTTACTTTTCACATAATCCACAGTTTGATCTTCTTCTTTTAATGCGTCTATTAAATCGCCTGTATAACTGTATGAATCCGGCAACGTATTTAACATATAATTTAATTTTTCTTTTTCTGACACAGTAGCACCCGCGTTTTTAAGCTCGTTCACAGTTTTTTCAAAATCACTGAAGAATGTAGCTGCATCAGTATAATTTTTAAGTCTTAATTTTTCCAATTTATTTCTATATACAATTTGCAATCCCGTAGACTTTTTCAAATACATTTCATCAAACTTTTGAATTATTTCATACGCCGTTGTTTTATCACTAATAAATTCCAATTGCTTATTCGTTATATTACTGTATATATAGTTCATAACCTTTAAATCATTATCATCCCACGGGTCTTTATCCTGCGCCGTTTTTGCTCGTGTTATCACTTCATCACATTTTTTAAATTTCAAAAACAACACAATACGTTTTCTCCACATACTATAGTCCTCTCCATCAAACACTGGAATTGTAATGTCATTGTACTTCGCCATTTTTCCGTATCACAGCATGCGACAGCACAAAAAAACGATACTATACTCACTTAAACTCTTGACCACAAGTTTATTTAAACCACGCACCTCTGCTACCATGTTAAAGTGTGGAATGAAGAAATATAAGAGTTTTCACAGTATAATAAAGTTTATTAAACCATACACAATACATACTTAATACACAGTGCTACGACACGTGCGTCACTCACGGCGTCTTGTTACAAACTGAAAACTAACAAACTTATACATGCTCACGCGCATTACATATATTATACAATATAAATGTATTGCATATATCCAACAGTAATCATAGGAATTCTTTATCTCATAATCAAAGGAAACCACCGATTTTGGAACGAAATTAATTGTAATAACAAAACGTTCAGCTGCCTTGCTGATACGGATATATCGTTCCAGAATCGATTCGTCACCCCGAGCATAAGTGTTTCATGTAAAATGTCGGTGCAAATCTATTATAATCTAATTGTCAAATTGAACATTTTAATTACCACTCATTAAAAATAACTATTTCAGGGAGTAACCATTGTTATTATTTCATAGGGAGTGCATTATATTACTTGTGTTGATTTACGAAGACTAGGTTTGATGAGCAGCGCTCAAGTCGCCATGGCCACAGCTGTCTACACGATTCAGAAGGCGGCTCGAGCGGGAATTATTTGAACGACCCGACCGTCACAGTTGAAAACATTATTAAATAATTTTAATTGTTTTTAATAAACAATTTGGCGCCACCCGGGATTAACACACCCCTATATATATAAACAGGTAAGGTTACTGCCGTGTTATACTGATGATTACTGCAACGCTACGGACATCGTTAGCGCAACATTGATGTAACGACCCTAGTGCGAGACGAACGCACTAACAATTTATACACATACAAAATTGGTGTACATTTTACAGATACGCACCAAACAAATTCGTTACAGATTGGCTTCCATCGCGGGGCTTAAACAAAAGACGGACGTCATCTAGTCGTTACAATATTTATAAAAAACATAAACCAAGTTTGTTGTTTAGAGCACACAAAAATGTTCGTGCCATACATAATGCTCAACAGTGAAAGTCACGAGAAGGTGGATAAATGGTGCTACGTGCTAATATACACGAACAGCAACCAACACAGATGCACACATACACACAACGTACTTGCAGGCACAACTTATGCAACTGCAATAGGCCTACACATTTCACATATGTATTTTTCAAAATTACTTGGTTATTTTATATTTCTGCTACTTATTTTGTCTCAAAATTGTCACTGATTTAGGACACTAAAACTAAACATACTTCAATATCTAAAAAAGTCGAAGGTGATACAGTTACTGCTCAGTATTACTTTACAATTTTACCCACTTATTTTATTTATTTTATTTTTTTAATATTTAAAAGGCGAATCAATAAGGACGAACAATTATTAGCATGGGCTCAATGAATTGCCCTTTATGCTGCCAACTAAACAGTGAGCAATAATTAGCACTTGTACCCTAGAAATCAATTGTTGGCTACTTTTTTATAAAAACTGATAAAAGATTCTAACAACAACAAAACAAAATGACACAGAATAGCAAAGTTATCATTTACTCAGAATTTTTATATACACTGACCTGGTACACATATAGGCTATTAAATTTTAGCACTGTAAACTTGAATTTTAACTAGTTCATGCTTATTTTAGTTAAAGTAAAAGTACTGAACATGACTGAATAATTACTGCCCCTGTGACGATTTAAATTGTAACAATAATCGTAAAATAAAAAAAAAATTAAGTTTGCGAGCGATTAAGCCATTTTAAATCTCACAATAATACTTAAAACCCCTGTATGACCCAGTATGTGAATAAGAAGTAATTAAGAGGTCCCTAGAAACACTAATAAAAAGGGAAAATTGTAAAAAGTTATTATTGTCATATTTAACCCTTTGCTTGTTATCATGCGGTGACCTGTTAATTCCAGACTCGACGTGTCTACTGAGTCGTCTGTAATTTAGAATAAGATAAAAATCATAATGTTAATAATTAAAAAATCTGAAGACACAAATAGTCGTTAGAATAACTCACTTAAATTATATATGTTTATTAAGGCATAGTTTTGTAATTAAACAATGTTAACTTAAATAAAGATAGGGACTATATTCTCGCGGAGTAGTTGCCCCTCTCCCTTTTGTTAAGTACCTGTCGAAGCGAGCAGTAAAACGCTCTCTTGCTATGTTGACTTCACGGAGTGCAGACGTACGAGCGAAAGCTCCGACAAAAATGTTACTAATTTATTTGTTTTAATTTAAATATAGTATACTAGATACTACTACTAAAAGCGTGTGTTATGTACCAATAAGTATAAATATGTGATAACAAGAACACGTAATATGTAACACAAAAGACAGAAATAGTGTTAAACAAGATGACGACTCCCTACAAGAAGTAACTACACTTTCAACATCATTCCTGAAGATGTGATCTACAGGAACTTCATAGAGACACTAATACCAGGCATAAAACGCTGTTTAGGACATCTGAGAATCTGCAATCGATACACCAAAGAAGCTGCAATCTCCTCTGTGAACATCCTAACTTTTCTTGACAAAGATTCGACCGGATGATGACGCCGACTACAAGGACTCCCAAGACGAACAGCCCCAGGACGAGGTTTCTACATTCCATTGTAAAGGTGACTCGATAGCCTGTCTATCGAGGGTTAATAATATATGTTACACTACACAATTCTAAAAGAGACTTTTCAAAGACGATTAATCTTATGTAAACATTGTAAAAGAGAAAATCTAAGTGTTTACTGTAAAAATTTAATTTTCATACGTTGTAACGCTTTAAATGTTAATATAACTTATTATCGTACCAAGTATTAGTACCATTTTTCAAATGGTTAAAGAAGCCTTGCAAGCTAATATAATGAATTGAAAATAATTAAAAGTCTTTACTATTAAAATACAGAAAGTTAACTCGGATCCGAGGTATTGCGATATAGAATCAATTTGATCCCAAAGTTTTATGAAATCATTTGAATATTTTAGTATAATTAATGATGTCATGGGATCTGTCAGTAACTGTTATTAAATAAAGAGAAGTCGTCTTGTTATCACATATTTATACTTATTGGTACATAACACACGCTTTTAGTAGTAGTATCTAGTATACTATATTTAAATTAAAACAAATAAATTAGTAACATTTTTGTCGGAGCTTTCGCTCGTACGTCTGCACTCCGTGAAGTCAACATAGCAAGAGAGCGTTTTACTGCTCGCTTCGACAGGTACTTCACAAAAGGGAGAGGGGCAACTACTCCATGAGAATATAGTCCCTATCTTTATTTAAGTTAACATTGTTTAATTACAAAACTATGCCTTAATAAACATATATAATTTAAGTGAGTTATTCTAACGACTATTTGTGTCTTCAGATTTTTTAATTATTAACATTATGATTTTTATCTTATTCTAAATTACAGATGACTTGGTAGACATGTCGAGTCCGGAATTAACAGGTCACCGCATGATAACAAGCAAAGGGTTAAATATGACAATAATAACTTTTTACAATTTTCTCATTTTATTAGTGTTTCTAGGGACCTCTTAATTACTTCTTATTCACATACTGAGTACATACAGGGGTTTTAAGTATTATTGTGAGATTTAAAATGTCTTAATCGCTCGCAAACTTAATTTTTAATTTTTTTATTTTATGATTATTGTTACAATTTAAATCGTCACATACTCCACCGCTTAATTTGCACGTTACGGTTTTTTTTTTTTATATAACTGGGGACTTGGAGTATGAATGGTGTCAGTGTGTGAAGTTATTTATTATTAGTATTATTTATTATTAGTGCACAGTTCGTTACAACGTAGGCAGCCCATGTAATTGGCAGAGGTCAGTTAAGATGGGTTCCCTGGATTTGTAACGCAGCAATACGTTACAAAATTGCGCCACTCTGCTTTAATTATTTATCATTCAGTTATTGATCTATGCACTCAGAGAAAGTAATTAATGTAAATTTAATTTTCAAAACATATCTCATATCTTACGTATCTCAAAACATACGTAAATGATAGTCTGTATAAGTTGAAATATCATGGTATGAAGAAATATGCATGTACCTACTTGCATATATGACTTGTAATGTTTGGTCGACTGCTCAGTTTGTAACAGGTTTGTTTTATGACAATCCAAGACCTGTTGTTTCTTGAATACTCCTGCATGGTATATGTTAGACATACACTAACATATGTCTGTTGTCACAAAACTTTGTTAATAATAATAATGCTCCTGCATAATGTAGACCCAGTTAATTACGTGGAAAGAATTTCATAATTTGAAATTGTGAACAAAATAAATAATTAATTTAATTGGGGTAAGTATATGAATGAATAGAGTCAATGTGATATAAAGCGTAAGAGTAGTGTAAATTGTTGAATAAGATTCACCCTAACGTCTGTGCTCCCCTTCCTCCAGTTTAAACCGGTTGAGTTAGTTAATCGGTGGCATTGTGTAGATAACAATACGTAAGAGTAAAACCCCCCATTCTCACTGACACACTCAGCCTACCTTGTTAACTAAATAAAGAGGGTGACCTACATTCCAGAAAACAGCTGATCGGCTATTTAACCTTGAAAAATATGTGTGTGGAATTTCTGTCTCTCCCTTAGAAGAGAAATTGTTCTTTTCGAAATTGTGCAAATTATTTACTTAAGAATTTATCCTATATATGTGTAATAAATGTGTACAGTATAGTAGTTCAAGTATTTTCCCCGTGACGACAATTAAATAATGTAGTGACTTAATAATAAGAAATTAATAATAATAAATAAAGAGTGCTAAATAAATATGGTAGTTAGATAGTAAATAGTTCTAGGTGCGTTTCTTAAATCCCCCAAAGAAAATAATAATAAGTCAATAATAATTGCTTAAATAATAAGGCTGATTAAATCCTAAGTTAAACTAAATAGTGTGAAGTAAGTAAGGAAAAAAGAAAATAATAATAATACAAGTAACGTTGCATAGTGTAAACACCCCGGTGGTGGCCAGTTAGAGAAAATAAAGCGTGTTCAGAATTGTAGTAAGCAGCCACGCACCCTCCCTATTGTGAGAAACCGGTGCTAGCCTAAACAATTGAAAACCTCCCTAGTGTGCATTACTATGCATTGTGTAAAGTGTCTCCCCTACCGCATAGTTTGTTTAGTTATTGTTAAAGAGATAAAAGAGAATTATCTTCGCGAGATTCCGCTTCTCTCAAGTAACCGTAATCTAAAGTGGAGTATGGGATCCTCTTTAGATTATATTAGAAATAAGTTTATGGTATATAATTAAGAGAGAATTATATACATGTAACGTAACAGGTCATAACGGCGCCGACTGAAAAGGGTAATGATAGGGCAGAAAGGTGCCAAAGATCATTAATGAATGCTGAAAGCTAACTTGAGTAGTTAGAGTAAGCTGATGTCAGTCGGGCCACGATATTGTGAGTTACGGATAAGTAGGGATCTTTCCAATCTAAGGTTTGGAAATTAGTATTAAGATTAAAATATAAGTTAGTACTGTAAGAAGTGAGAAAAAGGGAATTTCACGAAGGCGATCATTTAAATGAACAAGATCATTTAAAGAGAATGAGAGAAAACAAACTGTGCACTAATAATAAATAATACTAATAATAAATAACTTCACACACTGACACCATTCATACTCCAAGTCCCCAGTTATAAAAAAAAAAAAAAAAAAAAACCGTAACGTGCAAATTAAGCAGTGGAGTATGTGACAATTTAAATTGTAACAATAATCATAAAATTAAAAAAAATTAAAAATTAAGTTTGCGAGCGATTAAGCCATTTTAAATCTCACAATAATACTTAAAACCCCTGTATGTACTCAGTATGTGAATAAGAAGTAATTAAGAGGTCCCTAGAAACACTAATAAAAAGGGAAAATTGTAAAAAGTTATTATTGTCATATTTAACCCTTTGCTTGTTATCATGCGGTGACCTGTTAATTCCGGACTCGACGTGTCTACCGAGTCGTCTGTAATTTAGAATAAGATAAAAATCATAATGTTAATAATTAAAAAATCTGAAGACACAAATAGTCGTTAGAATAACTCACTTAAATTATATATGTTTATTAAGGCATAGTTTTGTAATTAAACAATGTTAACTTAAATAAAGATAGGGACTATATTCTCGCGGAGTAGTTGCCCCTCTCCCTTTTGTTAAGTACCTGTCGAAGCGAGCAGTAAAACGCTCTCTTGCTATGTTGACTTCACGGAGTGCAGACGTACGAGCGAAAGCTCCGACAAAAATGTTACTAATTTATTTGTTTTAATTTAAATATAGTATACTAGATACTACTACTAAAAGCGTGTGTTATGTACCAATAAGTATAAATATGTGATAACAAGAACACGTAATATGTAACACAAAAGACAGAAATAGTGTTAAACAAGATGACGACTCCCTACAAGAAGTAACTACACTTTCAACATCATTCCTGAAGATGTGATCTACAGGAACTTCATAGAGACACTAATACCAGGCATAAAACGCTGTTTAGGACATCTGAGAATCTGCAATCCATACACCAAAGAAGCTGCAATCTCCTCTGTGAACATCCTAGCTTTTCTTGACAAAGATTCGACCGGATGATGACGCCGACTACAAGGACTCCCAAGACGAACAGCCCCAGGACGAGGTTTCTACATTCCATTGTAAAGGTGACTCGATAGCCTGTCTATCGAGGGTTAATAATATATGTTACACTACACAATTCTAAAAGAGACTTTTCAAAGACGATTAATCTTATGTAAACATTGTAAAAGAGAAAATCTAAGTGTTTACTGTAAAAATTTAATTTTCATACGTTGTAACGCTTTAAATGTTAATATAACTTATTATCGTACCAAGTATTAGTACCATTTTTCAAATGGTTAAAGAAGCCTTGCAAGCTAATATAATGAATTGAAAATAATTAAAAGTCTTTACTATTAAAATTCAGAAAGTTAACTCGGATCCGAGGTATAGCGATATAGAATCAATTTGATCCCAAAGTTTTATGAAATCATTTGAATATTTTAGTATAATTAATGATGTCATGGGATCTGTCAGTAACTGTTATTAAATAAAGAGAAGTCGTCTTGTTACACATAAAAATGAGTGCGTAAATCAGTAAAATACCTTCCCTTGCTTCCTTACTCAGTTAGTTAGTAAATTGTTCAGTTAATTTGATTTGACTACAGTTCGTTACAACGTAGGCAGCCCATGTAATTGGCAGGGGTCAGTTAAGATGTGTTCCCTGGATTTGTAACGCAGCAATAGGTTACACCCCTGTCTCACCTCTGAGTGGCTGCCAATGTGAGGTAAGCAGAGACCTATTGGGATATGATAGATTATAGTGTATCAACTACTACTCTATCCTGACACCAACTTTTAAATAATTAATGCTAGATGCCTTTACTTGGTGAAAATCCATTGTAAATTATAGTAAAAAATAAAACCATAAAATAGTTTTAGTGATTTTCACTCGTCAATTTATTCAAATTATAAATCCATGACAGCTGTTTCGGCAGCACAGTGCCTTCATCAGATGGTGTAAGCTGACTAATTTTCGTACAAACAATACAGAATATAAAATATAATACAAGTGCTGTTGTATAGAGAGCGATAGTAATCTCGTGTCAATAAGATTTAATACACATTACACAAACATATAACATAACATAAACCAATCTATTTATACAAATTAAGCAGAGGCGAGCTATTTAGATCTAACTGATCATTTAATAATACATTTAAATATTTGTGTTTATTAATTTCAAGGGTTTCTAATAAATCAAGCTTTGGACCTTTATCAGATAAATGTAAAATTTCAAAATTGTCATTATAACTATGGTCTTTTTCTAACAAGTGACTTGCATAATTTGATTTGCCATCATTATATCTAAAACTATAATTGTGACCATACATTCTTTTTTCGAAAGATCTACCTGTCTGTCCGATATAAACTTTATTACAAGACCACAGGATAATTTGTATACACCAGACTTTTGCAGTTTATCTGTTTTACTCTTATTATTTTTAACATATTTTCCCAAAGAAGACTGCGTCTTAAAAGCTATATTTACATTCCTTTGTGTGAAATATTTACCAATGTTATCAGAAGCAGAACCTATGTAAGTGAGAGTGTGATATCTTTTAATCTGTGTTGAGGGAGGGTAAACTAGTTTTAAAGCTTGTGAATAAAATTTTTTGTTTAACAAGTGATCTATGAGGCTAGGTTGGTAACCATTGTTGACAGCTATTTGTTTAATAATGTTAAGTTCTGATTGGAAATTTGAGTCTGATAATGGAATACTAACTAGTCTGTGGATAAAACTGTGAAAAGCAGCCAATTTATGTGAGTATGGATGTGTGGAAGTAATGTGTATTGTCATATCTGTATGTGTAGGCTTATGGAAAATACCGAAGTCTAATTTATTATTGCATTTTGTTATTGTTAGGTGTGAAAAAATTGATACTATTGTTATCTTCTAATTCTAAGGTAAAGCTAATATTTTTGTGTAAATTGTTAATAAAATTAAGAAAGATCTGTAATTGTCTACGTGTACCTAGAAAAATTGCTAAAATATCGTCCACATATCTATACCAAAAAATAAACAATTTGAAATAAGGGTGTGCTCTAATTTTAGTTTCTATGTAGTCCATAAAGATTTCAGCTGCCAAAGGGCTAAGTGAATTTCCCATTGCAAGCCCTTCTTTGCCAATGTAGATCTTTCCATTAAATTCAAAGTAGTTTTGATTAAGGCAAACCTTCAGTAAATTCAAGATATCCTCTCTCATAAAGGGATTATTACAATTTTCAATTAATAATTTTTCTACAATATCTATTACATCAGTCGGTGGAATACTCGGAAACAAATTCTTCACATCTAATGATAATAAAATAGCTTTGTCTGGGATATGTGAATCTTTAATTCTGTTAATTAAGTCTAGTGAATTTTTAATACTATGTGTTGATTGAAATTTGCATTGTGTTTGTATAATCTTAATTAGTCTTTTAGATAATTTAACAGAAGGAGCAGTTACATATGATACCACCGGTCTAATTGGATGGTTATCCTTATGCAATTTAATTAAAGAGTAAAGCTTTGGTGGCTGAGGATTCATTACTGATAAAAATCCAAATCTCGATTATCAAAGAAAGAACAATTCTTTATAGCCTGTTTAACATCTATTTGAAATTTAAAAGTCGGGTTAATATCAATGGGTTCAAAAGAGTTCAAATATTCAAGTGTCTTGTTTACATATTCGCCTTTGTCGATAGCAATAACAGTATTGCCCTTGTCAGCGCTGGTAAATATTATATTATTAACTACAGATTTTCTCTTAATTGAATTGATAGCTAGTCTATTTTTATTGTTAAATGGTAGAGTCTTAATTTGTTTAGCATAAAGAGAAGTTAATTTATCCGCTACAATGTATTTGTTCAATGGTATTGATTCGGAATTTTCATGAAATTTATTGTACTTATTACAAGGTAACTCACAATCCACACCTAAAATTTCAAACTCCTTTTTATAATTTGACGGTTGTATATTATATTTGAAACCCTTTTTGATCAGTTTAGTTTCAAAACTATTAAAGGTTACGTTGGTCAAATTCATAAAACGTAATAAAATATATGGTTAGAAAATTTGTTATTATGCCCGCATTGTCTATTATTATAATAATTACCGCTATTACTAACCTTAAACATTTTCAACTTGTTTAACTTACGTAACTGATTTAAGTATTTATTATGAATAATTCTTTGAACATCATTTCGCACTTTAAGGTCTAGAATTTGACTTGCGGTAGTGATTTATTCCACCCAATTCAACCTATCGTTGAATCCGGTAGTGAATAAATCGGTTACTTACACTTTTTATCGTCGTTTTAATTGTCAGTTTATTTGGTTTAGAAAATATTTTTTATTCACTTCTTAGATTTGATTCACTTGAAGTTCCGTTGGCTCTCCGTTGAACAGCGGTGGTGAGATGATCAGTAATGTCCTGCCTATACACTAACATAAACATACACAAACATGATATTTACGATAATTTATAATGTGTAATTATATATATAGGTCGGTGCGGTTGGAGAAAATCATTGCATTTGAATGATTCGCTCTGGAAGTCTGGTACCAACCGTCTCGGTTTTCTCACTAAGCTGTATCTACTGATTACAATAGAAGCCAACTCTTTCAAAGGTTCAAATGACAATAATGATTTATTCAACTCTAGAACAATAACATTTAGTACAATAATATAATTTACTTTCCTTTTGGTTAACAGTTAAATTCGAACATGAACTCTAAAACATTTAAAAATCTCAGGTTGGTATGACTGCATTTTGCTAGTCGAATAATTTTGTTGGTAAACAAATAGGTTATGAAGTGTTATTAAACTTATAATGTTATTAATATTATTATTAGTAGTAGTAATAATAGTAGTAGGTTCTTTGAGTCTGCAAAATACACATATTTAATAAAATTGCTACGGTTATAATAAGTAGATAAAATATAAACTCATTGATTATTAATTTGAAATAATATAAAGTATGAACAACAGTTCATGGTTAAACATTGAATTTAAGATAGGTTTGTGCAACCTTGTTTGTTTAAAAGTTATTAATTATTTGTTAACAAGTGATAATAATTATTAGAATTCAGTTTCATGGATTATTATCATCTCCTAGACTGGATATACATAACTCAGGTATTTGTAATTCATTGGATATATTTACGCCACCCTCTGGTGTAACTGTTACTTAATTATTGAAATAAAATATTGAACACTCTTATCTTACTAATGGTTAGGGCACATACTCCCTTCATTGGTCATACAATGTCTTTACTTATACTAATATATTAGAATTATACAAATAGCTAAAATTGTCGTTAATGAAAGCGTTCAATTTTGACATTGTTTATCTGTATTACAGAGTTCCCTTCCTTTAGGAATTGGGTATTTAATTGATTAACTGATGTTAATTCAAATCGCTATTAGCGTTCTAGTATATGTATAGTACTATACAATCATAATATAATAGTTGTGGGTATTTGGTACTTGCGTAACTGGTCATTCGTAGGGTTTACACTTTTTCGTAAATTTTTTAATTAATTAAAATTCTTTAATTAATTAATTAAACTTTTATAACTGCACTACACTCACTCCTATGAGCATGTACACCGAATTATTTTCACTTAAAAATATACTGCACTATTTTTCTTCACAGACGTTTAATGAAGAAATTTGTGTTAGTGGTTGAAATCACAATCAGAATGATCACTGTTGCACACCACTATATAAAAATTATCCCGATTAGCCCTTTCAAGCTTCACAGCCCATCATTCTGATTGTATTTTTCTTCAGTAGACATAACCTCCACTCATGGTTTGAGGTTAGCGTATGTTTACATCTGGCCGCTGTCAAACGCACGTTTTTTCTGGATGTGCGGCGTGCATGTAGTTCGTCTCGTTGCTGGTAAAAGACTGTCTTCGCTTCCTCTGTCGGACTGATGCATTTCGTATTTTTTATAGGATCTGATTGGTCAATATATTTTAATTCGTCTAATCTCGGCGGGCTTCGTCAAAACAGACGCTTACAAACGCATCACTTTCTGGTGTCGAGATTAAAAATTTGTGGTCAACATACCCACGCGCAAGGGCTCAGCATCATACAATTATTTTTATAAGTCCAATATCTTACTTATAACTGCACTGATGTCGTTTTAATTACCCTCATTGTTTCTAATTTTTTATGACGATTATTTTTAATCCCCTCATCATATATTTCGGATTCGGGGTTGCTGAAATCGCACTCGGTATATACACTTAGTGTCCATTAAGCTATTAATTATTATTAATACATTGTTTTTATTCCATATTCGATGGTAGTAACGCATTCTTATCTTACTGTACAAGTTTCCCTTAAAACTATGCCTTAATATTAATACTATGTCCGTTTTCATAGATTCAATCCTAGGTCTGTGACTATACATATTTGTTTTTTCTTATATTTTAACTAATTTCTAACATGGCCTATTTACACATTAATGGGTTTAGTCACTATTGACAGTGTTCTTTTTCCCTACATTATTAGTTTATTGCCTTAATTATTGTTTGTTAAGTAGGCTTGTCATACTTCATGGAGTTACCTTACTGTATGCTTGGTACTCTATACGTATTATTCTTATTGTCTTTCCAATGATAATTATAATGGTCTCAATGAAATTGTTATCAATGTGCTGCAGTTCATCCTGCATTTGTATTTGTTATCACCTTGGTTTAGTAGTTATCAACATTGCTTGCAGCTAGTTGTTACTATAGTTTTGTTGTTATTTTGCTAATTTAGATAGTTATCTTGGTTGAATTTATTCATCTGAACAGTATTCTGTCCCACCTCAAGTTGTTAGTGAGTTACTACTTTTGTATAATAAGTTTATAACATAATTTGGTTGCATCATGCATCTTTGTTATTACAAGCATATAGTTATATTGGATTACATTAATATAGCTTTTATATATAGTTATTATATCATCTATTGTGTACAAAACGTTCCTTATATCATCTAGTTACTTCCTAGCTTAATACATTCTGGTTTGATATTATTTTGGCTTTGTTTTTCTTAAGTTTTAGTGAAAACTGGTTGCCCAGATTAGGTTATGTTGCATGTTTGGTAAGCAGTAATGTGTTGCTGCTGGCTGTATATTTCTGCATTAATTTGATCGATTGGCTTTCATTCAGTGTTTGTACATTGGTTATTATTATTGTACCTTTGGTTTACTCTTTTATTGTCTTAATTTGTGTTAATTAGTGGGTTTTTACTAACATCAATCCCACTGTACAACTGGTCATTTATATTTTGGAACTTATTCTTCCTATTATGTCTACACATCATTTAGCTAAAATAAACTTATCCTATTCTTATTCAGTTTGTTGGTGATTCTTTATTTACAATATTTAGTCCTTATTGATTAGTTTATTCTACATGGACAAGGAATGTATTCATCAAATGAGTTGTGGTCAGTGTTGACTTTACCGTACAGCTTAGGGATTTATATCATGTAATTAATTAACATTTCTTCTTAGTACAATTATTCCTTTAAAGGTTTATGTTAGTTCGTTATATTTCAATTTCTTTCCCTTTTTCCTTGTGTCTTGTCTGGATATCTTCCTTCTTCTTTTCTTCACTGATCTCTTTCTCACTCTTATTTATTTTATACATGATGTTGTTTTCACTTGTCTCCTTCGCATTGTTTCTTCTTTCTTGAGATCGTTATCGTTGTGTTCTTCTCGCTGATTCTTCATTCTTCTTTTGTTTCCTTGTGGTTCTTCTCACTGATCTATTGGGTAAGGTATGTCAGTCGTCTCGTCTTTAGTCTTCTTTATTGGTACATTCACTAGTAATATCTTTTTCATGATACTTCACTTATTTTAACATATGATACTTTATCCTTCTGTATCCATGGTGGTATTCTTGACCTTTTATGTATTCTTAACAGTAGTGGCTTTCAAATTAATTTTCGGTACGTTGGTGGATGCAGTGTTATATGTACCGTTACAATGTTAAACAGGCTATAAAGAATTGTTCTTTCTTTGATAATCGAGATTTGGATTTTTATCAGTAATGAATCCTCAGCCACCAAAGCTTTACTCTTTAATTAAATTGCATAAGGATAACCATCCAATTAGACCGGTGGTATCATATGTAACTGCTCCTTCTGTTAAATTATCTAAAAGACTAATTAAGATTATACAAACGCAATGCAAATTTCAATCAACACATAGTATTAAAAATTCACTAGACTTAATTAACAGAATTAAAGATTCACATATCCTAGACAAAGCTATTTTATTATCATTTGATGTGAAGAATTTGTTTCCGAGTATTCCACTGACTGATGTAATAGATATTGTAGAAAAATTATTAATTGAAAATTGTAATAACCCCTTTATGAGAGAGGATATCTTGAATTTACTGAAGGTTTGCCTTAATCAAAACTACTTTGAATTTAATGGAAAGATCTACATTGGCAAAGAAGGGCTTGCAATGGGAAATTCACTTAGCCCTTTGGCAGCTGAAATCTTTATGGACTACATAGAAACTAAAATTAGAGCACACCCTTATTTCAAGTTGTTTATTTTTTGGTATAGATATGTGGACGATATTTTAGCAATTTTTCTAGGTACACGTAGACAATTACAGATCTTTCTTAATTTTATTTACAATTTACACAAAAATATTAGCTTTACCTTAGAATTAGAAGATAACAATAGTATCAATTTTTTCACACCTTACAATAACAAAATGCAATAATAAATTAGACTTCGGTATTTTCCATAAGCCTACACATACAGATATGACAATACACATTACTTCCACACATCCATACTCACATAAATTGGCTGCTTTTCACAGTTTTATCCACAGACTAGTTAGTATTCCGTTATCAGACTCAAATTTCCAATCAGAACTTAACATTATTAAACAAATAGCTGTCAACAATGGTTACCAACCTAGCCTCATAGATCACTTGTTAAACAAAAAATTTTATTCACAAGCTTTAAAACTAGTTTACCCTCCCTCAACACACATTAAAAGATATCACACTCTCACTTACATAGGTTCTGCTTCTGATAATATTGGTAAATATTTCACACAAAGGAATGTAAATATAGCTTTTAAGACGCAGTCTTCTTTGGGAAAATATATTAAAAATAATAAAAGTAAAACAGATAAACTGCAAAAGTCTGGTGTATACAAATTATCCTGTGGTCTTGTAATAAAGTTTATATCGGACAGACAGGTAGATCTTTCGAAAAAAGAATGTATGGTCACAATTATAGTTTTAGATATAATGATGGCAAATCAAATTATGCCAATCACTTGTTAGAAAAAGACCATAGTTATAATGACAATTTTGAAATTTTACATTTATCTGATAAAGGTCCAAAGCTTGATTTATTAGAAACCCTTGAAATTAATAAACACAAATATTTAAATGTATTATTAAATGATCAGTTAGACCTAAATAGCTCGCCTCTGCTTAATTTGTATAAACAGACTTGGTTTATGTTATGTTATATGTTTGTGTAATGTGTATTAAATCTTATTGACATGAGATTACTATCGCTCTCTATACAACAGCACTTGTATTATATTTTATATTCTGTATTGTTTGTACGAAAATTAATCAGCTTACACCATCTGATGAAGGCACTGTGCTGCCGAAACAGCTGTCATGGATTTATAATTTGAATAAACTGAAGAGTGAAAATCACTAAAACTATTTTATGGTTTTATTTTTTACTATAACCAACTTTTATACAACTCTATTTTATTTACACCAACAATCCATATGTGTGGCAAGATGAATTCATTTTGTGTCACTGGCAGGTTTATAGGCCCATATCACTGTTACTGTCATTATCATGGCATTACGACAAAGTCATGATAATGCTAACAGTAATAACAGGTTACAGGTTATCAATAATACAGGTTAGGTACCACGAATCTGTATCATTTTTTTCAGTTCTCTTGTAGTACTCAGCTCCACGAAGTATTCTCTGCAATCTTTATACCAGTGTATTGATACTGATGCTGCCTACAATGTCACTAACAAATGAAATGAGTATGGTAAGTAAAACACATGAAATAAAGTAGTGTAGTAAGGATGTAGCATGGCAGAGCAGGCCAGCACTGCTTTACCTTGGCCTACTGATTCTTCACTCGCACATGATTAATTCTAATTTGGCCCACTATTAAAAAAAAAAGAAAGTTCTATGCACTCTTATGCCTGTGTCACACTATCCTACTTCACTAGCCCCTACTTGTGTAGAGGCTACTAAGTACCCTAGCATGACAGATAGTAGCAGCTACTAGCACTTGCCACCGAGTGAAAAATCAGTAGCCAGAGAAGTTGGACGTGTTCAACTTATGGTGCTACTAAGTAGCCAGTAGCCAACCTGAGGTCATGTGACTCATTAGCCGCTACCAAGTAGTGCCCTACTGTCAGATTTTTTATTATGGATACTCGAGTTTAAGCGTTAATTACAAGTGAACCTGTAGGTCTACTTAAAAACTAGTTACATCAAATTTTTGCGCATTTAATTTTGTGTTGATCTGTGTAAGAAACATATTTTTTGAAGGTTGATTTAAATTTTTTTTCGCGGTTAGAGTAAAAAAGCCCATGTTTTTTGTGTTTTTCAAGAAACCGCTCTCTTTAAAATTATATAAATTAAAAACCCTTGGTCCGATCATAACTAAATTTTTATACAGTTGGGTACAAGTGTTTTCAATACATTACTTAAGTTACAAAATTGTTTTGTGATCCAAAAAAAAGTTATCAGTTTTGTGAAACAACTTTTTCTCGGTACAGGATAGTCGTACACAGGCAGACTTGCTCTTGTTTTGAAGCTCTTGACCGTGGTTATCAAAATCCACAACTGCTGTAAACATACATTGAGATGCCGATTTTATACAGAGTGATATTCATGCACGGGTGTGTGTGCGCTGGACCGTGTGTAAGCAGGCCTTCCGGCAGCAAAAGCGGGTGCCGTGTTGCCAAGTTCAATCACCCCGGCCGCTTCACTGCAGTTGAACAGTTGCTGTTTGGATAATTTTAACACCTTATTAATGTTATAAGTATAACATTATGTTTTCTATTATCCATTTCCCATCACCTTTTCTCATGACGGCCGTGTGGTAAGCAGGCCATACGGCAGTGAAGGCGGGTGCGGTGTTGCCGCGATGATTCACCCCAGACCCGGACTTTGCCCTGGCTGTTGTGGCCTACCCACAGACACATATGATTTGCTCGTTAAAAATGATTCATTTGAACACTGGTCAGTCTGAGTCATCAGTTCTTTAAATCTGCTTCGTCCGCATGCCACTTGTCATTCTGGCTGTGTTGGTCATTGTGTTTATATCACGTCAAGATGCCTCCGAGACCTCCGCTCTCAGAGGGTGAAGTTGCGATGATTTTAAGTGCTATATGTTTTTTTAAGAGTGACGGAGAAAAGGTTGGCGACAAGAGGTTTCCTGTATACCAGAAAGTATCACAGTGTCTTGGAGTATCCTTAGCGTCTGTGAAGAGAGTGAGTGCCTCTACCAAGGAGAACAAAGAAAGTATGTCACCTGGATCAAGAAAGAAGCAGTGTGTCAGGCGAGGACGTCCGAAAATCCAACTTGACTTCACTTTGGGCACAATATGGAGGAGCATACATGATTTTTATATAAACAAGATTTTTCCCACAATCAAAAACCTCCACACGAAACTTGTTGAAAATATGGCAGATTTTCCTGAGATGTCAAGATCTACTCTCTTGAAGATTGTTAAAAGCTTGGGATTTAGATATAAGAAGCTTAACAAGAAGCCAGTCCTGATGGAATCTGTGTCAGTTGCTGCATCCCGGCATACCTTCCTGAGAAAAATTATAGCTACGTTCCCAGGGGTACAAGATATTCTCTACAGATGAGCAGATGAGACCTGGTGTGGACAGAACCACACGATAAGGTATGGGTGGCAAGAAAACGTGCTGGATGCATTAGAAAATAATTTTGACAACTATGATCAATACAGAGGACACATTCAGCAGATTTATGGATGGCGAGGAGGATTCAAGACACCATCTGGAGCTGGAAAACGTGTTATTATATTACACATCGGAAGTGAAGACGGATTTCTTGAAGGAGCAGATCTGTGCTTTATTGGGAAGAAAGGCACAGGCGATTACCACAATGAAATGAATTCAGCTCACTATGAGGAAAGGTTTAAGAAAATCCTCAGTCTTTTACCTGAAAAGTCGGCTGTCGTTAATTGACCAAGCACCGTATCATACAGTGGTCGATCCTGCAACTAAAAACCCAAATATGTCATGGCTGAAAGCAGAAATAATATCTTGGATTACATCAAAAAATATTTTACCACCACCAGGCATTGACAGGTATGACAAGTTAACTAAAGCAGAGCGTATTGTCCATTCTAAGCCACATTTTAAAACACCAGAGAAGAAACTCGAACAACTCATCGAACGACTTCGACCTGATGTAAAACTTGTTTGGTTACCAGTTGCCCACTGTGAACTAAACCCAATTGAGCTTATTTGGGCTTATGTCAAAGGGAAGGTAGCCAAAATAAATATGGCGAACACATCAGAGAATGGCAGAAGTATGGAAGTGATGAATGCCTTGTGTCAAGAAGCCCTACGTTCTGTGACTCCCGAACTCTGGAAAAAATTTATTAAACATGTAAAGAAGATAGATCATTATTGGGATAGAGATCAACTGACTGAAAACATTCCTAATGTTGAGCCAGTTATAATCACTATGAATGACAGTTCTGATTCATCAGATTTCAGCGATTATTCTGACGAAGAAGATTAACATCACATAAGAGAAGAAAGAAGAATAAATCAGAAGTAGACATTGTATACAGAACTTTGTAAATTTGTCAAATAATGTAAATAACCCTTGTAAATATTGTATAGTAAAAAATTGACAACTCCTTTCAAATTTAGGAGGCAAACCATTTTTAAACCTGCCATTGGAGGTCCAAAGCCCTCATGAGAAAAGGTGATGGGAAATGGATAATAGAAAACATAATGTTATACTTATAACATTAATAAGGTGTTAAAATTATCCAAACAGCAACTGTTCAACTGCTGTGAAGCGGCCAGGGTGATTGAACTTGGCAACACGGCATCCGCTTTCGCCGCCGGAAGGCCCGCTTACACACGGTCCAGCGCACACACACCCTTGCATGAATATCACTCTGTATAAAATCGGCATCTCAATGTATGTTTGCAGCAGTTGTGGATTTTGATAACCACGATCAAGAGCTTCAAAACAAGACCAAGTCTGCCTTTGTATGACTATCCTGTACCGAGAAAAAGTTGTTTCACAAAACTGATAACTTTTTTTTTGGATCACAAAACAATTTTGTAACTTAAGTAATATATTGAAAACACTTGTGCCCATACTGTATAAAAATTTAGTTATGATCGGACCAAGGGTTTTTAATTTATATAATTTCAAAGAGAGCGGTTTCTTGAAAAACACAAAAAACATAGACTTTTTTTACTCTAACCGCGAAAAAAAATTTAAATCAACCTTCAAAAAATATGTTTTTAAACAGATCAACGCAAAAATTTGATGTAACTAGTTTTTAAGTAGACCCAGTGGTGCCCACAGGGGGGGATCATAGCGCAAGTTGCGCATTGAGCATTTTTGGGGGGGGTTTTTGGGTGTATTTTAAGGATTTTTGGGGGGGATTTTTTCAAGAATAACATTTTAAATCCAACTTTGATGGAAATTTTTACCATGTTTGTGCAACAAACTAAGCTATTAGTAAAAAACTAGAGCAATTGCATATCTTTATGATTGTTTTAACAAACTGGCGGCATAAATGTCTCTACCAGTACAACTAAAGTAAATTCCAGTACCAGTAAATTTTGTTTTGGAATTTGGAAAACTGACCCTGGCAGCCTGCAGGAACATCCTGTCAATAAGTCAGAGTCCGTGATCATGAATGTAAAAATGTGTGCATGTGCTAAGCTTGTAGACCGGCGGGCAGTGGAGTAAAGGGGGCGGGTCCTCAGTTCTTATCTCTGGTCCACCAGCCACGCGCGGTGGCAGTCTGCCCGTGAGTTTTACTCTATAATGCGGTGCTTTGTTTGTGTGAGTTGGGGTTGGAATGTAATCTCGTGTTTCGTGATAGTTGTCAAAATGCCGAAAAAACTGAAACAATCGTTTAAGTATAAGTGTATGGAGATTATGTGTAACACAACTCATCGAAAAGACAAGTGGTTAGAACATTGTAAGAAGAAACACGCCTATAAATTTAGACATAACCTAAACATTAGTTTTAAAATGGTTGAAGTGAAGTCCGGTGACGGCCCGTGGGTGAAATACACTGATGCTGAATCTTCTGCTGACCCCAGTACCAGTCAACATCATAGTTTAGATTCCAGGTATGTAAAATATAATTATTTTTGTCTCGTTCAGTTACCGTTTGAATAGCCCAAAATAGAAACAACTTTATATAAGATACAAAGGAATCGCTTTATTGCGTAATTTTTATTTGGGCTTATTAGCATTTTTGTACTACCGGTAACATTTTATTATATTTGTTGTTCTGTTATTTCCACTAATACGGCAAACATTAAAAATAATAAAATAAAGCAAACAATAAAATAATAACTTTGGGGAGGGGAGAGTTCTAAAATCGTTATATTTTTTTAGATCAAACGTAACCAGTGACGTTGCTAACGATGACCCTACAACTGAGGACATAGATGTACCATCAACTTCAAGTGCGAAACCCCCAGACGAGTCCCAAGATATAAATCCAACATTTGATATCGTGGAGGGTGGAAATGAAGACAAAATGCAAGCTAAAGCACCTCCTTTGTTTGTGACTTCAAATTTAAATACTAAATTATCGTTACCGCCAAATGTAGAGTTAGAAATCAGTAGCCCTTCAGGCTCAGATCTGAGCCCAGAAAACATTCAACCAGATAATCCAGACCCATTACCTGGTGTTCATGATGTAGAAGACCCTGCACTGTTTGCCAACATCAAACTATCGGCGGAGGAGATAAATTTGGGTCTTCGACTAGAAAATCAAGATTTGTCTTCGATGAGTTTCCCTTAAACAGGCGGAAGAAAATTTAATCCAGCTTGGAAAATCAGCACTTTACCTGATGGGACTAGAAGTAAAAGAAACTGGCTAGTTTATAATCCGATGAAAGATGCGGTTTTTTGGCTGCATTGCGCTCTATTTGCTCTGCCAGGAGAAAGAACAGTATGGGGTACAACTGGCTGCAGAGGTTGGACTGAGCATCGAGGCGAGCGCTACATAGAACAGCATGAACAGTCAAAACAGCATTTATCTTCCGAAGTCGCTAGAATCCAGTGGATATCGCAGAAAAGAATAGACTCCTCACTTGCTGAAGAATCTGACCAACTCGTTCATCACAACAGAGAAGTGTTGTTGGTATTTAGGTGAAGAAACGCTAGCATTAAGAAAAAAGGACGTTTCAGAAGGGAAATTGGTGAAACTGTTCTCACTGATAGCTAAGTATAATCCCGATGCCAGAGTGTACCTTGAAAAGATAGAAAAAATCAGAAACCAAAAGGGAAAATTGGGGTCAAATTTTCTCAGTTATCGAAATGTATTTGACTTGATTAATGTTATGAGTAACATTGTAGTCTCAAAAATAGTCAACAATATAAATTTAAGTAACACCTACTCAGTCATCCTGGATTCAATACAAGACATAAGCAAAAAAGAATGCACAGTGGTTTTGCTCCAATATGTTGAGCACGTAGATGAGCAAGGAGCTCCCAACACTCCAGTAAAACCGGAAGAACGGTTGATCAAAGTGTTCACAAGTGGTGACACAACAGGGGAAAACCTAGCCTACGAATTAATGAACACTCTAAAATCCATAGAAATCAACCCTAATGGCATGGTGGGGCAAAGTATGGACGGAGCAGGGAACATGAGAGGTCGGTACAATGGCTTAAAATCTGTTGTGCTTAGAGAGTCCCCGAGCATTTTATGTATGGTGTTGTTCTCACCGGTTTGCATTAGTGGTACAAAAGTCTATTGATGTTTGCCCTCAAATGCGAAACATGTTCTCCCTCCTTCAAGAGATGTATGTTTTCATGTCTGGGCATCGACGTCACCACATGTTTATCGACAATTTGAAAAAGGGCCTAGCACAAAACAAAATGAAAAGTGTAAAACGAGTGCAGACTACAAGATGGTCGAGTAAGAGTGATGCTCTCAAAACTGTGCTAACATGTTACAAAACCATCAAAGAGACCCTCAAAGAAATCTGTCTTGACAAGAAATCTGACAATGACACTAAAGCGTCTGCGAAAGGACTGATATACAGTATGTCAGATTATGAAAATATATGTGCCATGCACATTGCTTCAACTATATTTAAAGTTCTTTCTCCAATCACAATTTGCTTACAAGCCAAATCAGTTGATTATGGCATGATACCAGCAGTTATCTCAGAGACGAGGGCGAAACTGAAGACATTAAGAAGTGAAAAAGAGTGGGACAAACTTAAAGTTCAATAACACAATTTTCTGATCAACACAACGTCTCGCAAGTGCGAACTCAGCGAAACCGAAAACGGAAACGCCTCATGGACGAACTTTCGATAGACGAAAAAATTGATGACCCTGTAAAGAAAATGAAGGTTGAGGTTTATTTCCTAGTCTTAGACTCATTATTGTCTCAAACAATGATTGTTTCCCGGACAGCTCGCTTGCCATGGTTGAACAAATGTCTTATTTTTCTTATGGAGGAATTATGAAAATCGCACATGAATTGGAGACAGGAAAAGACTTCAACCCCGATAAGATAAAAGAGCTGTGTGAGTATTACAATCTGGACAATGACCTAATTCCTTCAGAATTGGAGACGTTTTGCAATGTGTACAAAGTCACTCACGCAGACATCGACATATCAGACATGTTACATTCCCCTGAAGCTGAAACGATGGAGATAACAGAGGATGAAGTGCGAATCCCGGCAGGGGCAGAGGATCCAGATGGCAGTGAAAATGAGGAGGTAAAGGAAGGAAATTTACAAAGTGAGAAACATAAGATGATGGACCCATGGATAATGAGAGGATTCATTAGACCATTCAGGTGTGTCCTTAACCTTTCGGCTCTACCTAATCTGACAGTGATGTACCGAATATTGTTATCTCTTGTCGTGACCAGCTGCTCTGCAGAGAACGATGAGCCGTTTGAAAATAGTGAAAAATCGGCTTCGGAACAGCATGGGAGACTCTTGGCTGTCAAGTTTGTTGATTCTATCCTGTGAAAACAACGTACTGAGCCAGATACAAAACGAAGAAATCGTTAACAAATTTGCAACCACGAGTGTACAAAGAAAAAAGCTGCTTTTGTACAAGACATTTAGACAAGGTGATAACTAATGTAAATGTATATTTTTGCACAAACATATTTTTCCTATCATAATTTAAACTACATTGTACGTTGTTTTTGCGCATTTCATTGTATTGGTTTTAATAGTACAATTATTTAAAATGTATTTTTAGTTTAGCAACACACTTGTTAAATACAATTTGCTAAGTACAATATTTGCTTGGTTTTTAATTACTCCAATACCCTTTGAATCTAGCCTGTTTTGTTCAAAGTAATGACATACAAAACTTCTAAACAATATTATTAGGGCTAACGATAAAATTCTGTAAGCTTAAACTGGCCATCCACGTTTCAATATGACCAATATGTTTTAAAATATATCTCTCAAATGTCTTTGCTTCTCATCCACACCCACACCAGTGTAGCGCCTTATCTTTTAAAACAATGATACAATTCAAAACAATTTAACAAGTGTAACAATTATCGTAACTGTAGTGTAGGATGTTTTTTTTTCATGACTTTTTTAACTAAAATAATTTGTATAGGCTTCAATTGGGGGGGGGGAGTGCTGAGAATTTTTGTGGAGATTTCCGCATTGGGCCTGGGGGGGGGGGCACCACTGAGTAGACCTACATGTTCACTTGTAATAAACGCTTAAACTCGAGTATCCATAATAAAAAATCCGACAGTAGTCGCCCAGTGTGACAATGCAGTAGCAGTAAAGTAGTGCATCGTCACCATGTACTTGTCTTGGCGTTTGTTTTGGTTTTGTTGTTGTTGTATTATACCATTTGATTGTTCTATTTCTACATTTACGAGTTATTTATTAAAGTGGTCGCGTGATGAAATAATTACTTTCCTTAGGCCTAACATATATAGAAAATATATTATCTGTGAGACATTATGTCCATAGAGTATATGAAACGCAACGCGAAAAAACTACTTTCAGTCAGGATGAGGTGGAACTTGCCTGATTACCAGCAAAAGAAGATGCTTTATAAAAGAAAATTAAAACACTCCGTGATGCTTATTGTAATAAAGTTCATAAAATTAAAATTGTAAAAAGAGTAGTCTCAGGACAGAAGTTAGTGTTTACAAACTAAATTTAGTTTAGTGACACTAAATCCAGCAACTCCTGAAACTTGAGGTACAGCTAACCGCATTATGTTATGATACAATTGGAGGTCTTTGATTATCAGCTCTCTTATATAGTGTTGCTGAAGCACCCAGTTTATCCCTTCTACATACCCATTGCTGAACCCACATGCATTCCTTTTCGTTCCTTATGTTATTTAGCAACTGATAACAAAGCTGTCTAACACCAATCAGCAACAGGCATCTCAAAGCTTTGTGTCACACACCCATGATGTCATTTTACACAATACTTTTAACCTGAAACCAATCTACGCAACCACGGTCTTTGATGTACTAGCCGCTACTGAATAGCTGCTACCTAAAAACAGTGTGACATAGAAAAAGCCAGAAAATCCAGTACCAGCTATGTAGTAGCGGCTAGTGAAGTAGCATGGTGTGACACAGGCTCTAGTTTTAACAGCAGTACAACATGGACATTCACGTGCGCGCGCACCCCCCACACTCACACTCATAAACAGACTCCACTTTCTAGCAGAATTGTTGCAGTGAAAGGTTTTACGGTTTTTACTCATAATAAACCCCTTTTTTTCTACTGCCTGAAATATTACAGAAGGCAAATATATTGATAATGTGACACATTATAATAATTCAACATTTAATGACACGAAACACAAAAGCACATCTGCTTCTACTTGTACAACTATGTCAGTTTAAACCAGAACAAAGAAACATTCAAATAAATAGATTTATTATATCTTTAATCTTCCAATAGCAAAAAATACATTTATCCAATGGAAACTATACACTTAATTCACCGCACCTCATTACTCATAATTCCAAGGTATTATAATTCCTTTAACGGTTACTTAACTCCTAACTAATGTCTGAATATGAATAAAAATGTATAAGCATACCGAGAAACATATGCTAAAGGTAAATAAACTGTTTATTATATGTCAATCTTTATAAACGCGCACACGAGGTACTTTCTGAAACACGTTTTACTAATTCGGTACTTTACTCGTCGTCTTCTTCCTCTTCTTCCAACTCCTCGTTATTGTAAAAGGAACTTGAGGGTACACTTAAATCCAATCGCACTTGTGTACCAACATTATCGAGGTTTGCCTTTGTTTCTTCTTTTTTATTTGCACAACCGTTATGGTTCGAAATTTCCAAATCACGAAGTTCGCTTCTTAATTGTAAACATTCTACCAATAACTTAAACCTCATTAATTTACAAAGTGATACACACTTCTGTAGTGTTTCTACTTGTGTTTCTAAGTCTTTTTCTACATGTTGTTTACACCCATTTTCGAACATTTTACACTTCAAGTATCACTACTACAAAATGTAACTCTGAAAATTAATTACGGCTACGCAATTCACTAAAAACACAACTCTTGCTTCTTCAAAGAGCAATTGTTTGGAAACTCAACAGCTGTGGTTAACAGTGCACCCAACACATTTCACATGTATTCTGTCTATCTGCATTCAAGTTTATTTAATGCTGTTTTACGCTTTACACTAAAATGTACAGCATTTTGTGTAGCGTTTAGGCTAAATAATTTGGTAAGTAAACATTGTAAATGCTAATGTGGAATTAAATGTTCGGGTCATTTAAATTTAATGTTAATCTGTTAACAAGTTACATATACGTACATTCCATATGTATTATGAAAACGTCTAGGCTATCTATAAACAAACCAGTCATAATGTACTACACACATTTAACGTTTTCTATAAGACATGATGGTTAATGACTGAAAAAAGTATTCGATCTGATCTGTCCGAAAAATTTGAATATATTTAATTATTGACAATATTTCTTCGTTCTCTTTGCTCTTCAGTGTGCTGTGTGCTGTCGTTATCATAATTCGCGGTGGCAGTGTCTTATTAATTTAATTTGCCGGGTTTACTTCAGAAAAAGTGTTACATCTGTTTTATAGAACGTTTTGTTATGAAATTAACTATTTATTATTTGATTAAAATTGTTGAATGTTTAGAAGTAACTAGCTTTATTCTTCACATTACATGACTTGAGCATAACCAATGGATATGGAAATAGCTAATTTAATAAAAAGCAAAGTGAAATGAAGCCCATGGATGTACTGAAGATTGGTGGTATGCAATTTACATTTTGAGTCAAGTATTTTTCAAAACAAGCAAATTCTTATTCAGCACTCTCATATGACATATCGACACTACGTTTTTGATGATTTGACTACGACATAACATCAAGATAAAGGTAAAAACCCAAGCACTAGTACAATACATCTTAGTGTGAAGCAGAAGAATCGTAAAATGGTTTTGCTAAATTATATGTGAAAATGCGTAATGTTTTCATGTGTAAGTGTACGTTGTTGTGATATTCATATTTGGTAAAGAAAATAGTACTCATGATATGGCAAATCAAAATGTTTAGTGTAACAAAATATACCGGTAATGAATGTCAGGCAATAACTTTTAAAAACACAGAACAGAACGGTTAACAACTTATATTTAACAGTACATATAAAACAGTAACATTAAGAAACCAAAGAAGTACCGGATTTTATAACTGAAATTGTTTTAAAACTTAAACTACCTAACCTAGTGCACAAAAACATTGTGTATAAGAACCACGTGCAAAATATTGAACATACCTATACATATTGTATTAAAATATAGTTACAACAAGATACCAATAACACTGGACATGTAATTTATGGACAGTTACTGTCAAGATCTTTGTTTAAAAAGTATAAACATCTGATTCCTTCTTCATCTATTGTACTTTTTTTTATCAATAACGGTGCCTGATATTCTAAAAAGTCTCTCTGAAAATTCTATTGATGGTGGTGTACAAGTCTTCTTTTATACTTTCTTCAAGTTTGAACACTTCACATGTCATTCTTACAGTATCCGAAGATTTTAGTCAAAGTGTGAAACAGTTGCTTGATTAGGTAGTTGCCTATATTTCTTGAGGTACCTGGCAGAAGTTTTTATGTTTTTTAGTAGATTTTAAGGTGCCAGTTGAGAATTGGAGATTCCTAATATAAATTTCTTGTTATTCTGGTTGTGAAGAATCATTAATTTTTTCTATACATCCTTTTTTAGCATTTCTTGAAATTCTGACACAGGTAATCACAAAATATCATTAATTTCAGTGATCATATCAGTGTTGACTGTTCGACACTGTTCTTGCTTTCGAAAATGCTTCTCTTGAATCATGGATCTAATACAATAGAAAAATATACTTTTTTCTTCTCTACCGATTTGTAGCTTTTTTACAGAGAAGTAATCCATTCATTTTGAAAGGCTTTTAGGGAGGTCAATGTTGATTTGAAGTTATTGAGATTCATGATTCTAATGATTACTGATCACCTAATTTATGAATCAGTGACTTGACTTGAATTACCCATATTAGTAGAACTGTCAAATACATGTAAGATTTTGCTCTAGTATGAGCACCCAATGGACCAAACATTTTTTTAGTCGAGATTCTCACAAAATTTTCCACGCAGTGTCTTTGTCAATGTACCAGCCTTGACTCGTACATGACTTTAGTTATTATTCAGACACTCAGTTGGCAGTTGTCTTCTCGAACAATCTGACTGATTTTTTCTACATTTTCTTTGAAGTTCGTCCAAGGGGTTCATTGTCTTCCATGTTCTGACACCTTTCACTAAATATTTTGCGCCACCAGGCACATATGTTTATGAGTAAGTCTTAGTAAACATTTTAAAATATTCTGTTGGTGCTTCGTTCAGTTTTACTAAAAATTTCAAATTGACATGTTGGTCAACTGTTAAACTTAGCATTGTTCCACCACACACCAGAAATACACCTGCAGTAAATGATGACTTACAATCAGCTGAATGTACAAGAGCGTTGACGTTTGTCATGGAGGTTCACACACACGTCCAAGGTCTCCGCCAAAGAGGTCACAATCACTTCTCACTCCTTTCTCTAAGAATAAGAAACACAGTCTCGTTATTTAACATACACACCCCAAATCTGTTCTGTAGTAGTTTGCTTTGTGTTTTTATATTATTTATTTGTAGGTTTTTCACAATTATTCATTATCAAACACTGCCTATGTGTGGTATACATTTTATTAGTGTCATGTTGTTGATTACTGGGAATTCATGTCCTGTATTTAATGTGTGTTTTGCAAAAGTGGATTTATAAATGTTTGTTTGTAGGTACGTACTTTGATGTTCGAAGTATTGAATTTTGAATTGTTTTTTCATCTGGCCTGTATAAAAAAATTTGCAGTTTTTGCATTCTCTATTTTGTAAATTCCATTCTTTAATGTATCAGTCATCCTTATTTTATGAGCTGTTTAGTATTTGTTGTTTTTGTTTGTTTAGTATGCTGTTTTAATGTAAAGTTAGGTGGGGTAATTGTAAACAGCAGGGAGATTTTAGTTTTCAAACAACCAATTTGAAAACATTGTCATTACATCATCTTTTGAAGTTCCCTTCAGAACTGGACAGTGCTGCTGGACTTCTAAAGTAAGGGTATATGCTATATTTGTAACTAAAGTTTTCGTGTTAAAAAAATATTGTGAAACAGTTTTGTATGAATTGACTTCAGAAGTATACTGATTTTGTGGACAGAAACAACCAGAAACTGCACCAAAATAATTTAAACATTAATGTAGGCCTAACAGTTTTTATTAACTTGTTGTGTGTTTTGTGAAGGTATTTTAAGATAGTCTCAAGCTATACTGCATTTACAATTACCCCACAACAATTTTCCAATGGGAAATATAAATGTGATTTTGGGTAATTGTAAATGCTGTTATTCAAAGACTCCTTGTTTGTTTAATAGTAATATATATATATTGTAACGCAACATAGTTGAGGTTCCCCAACGTTACATAAAAGACTGAATGAAATATGGTCAAAGACCATACCCTGACTTAAGGTTGTTCGATAGTTCATATGTTTGAGAAGGACCTCAAGTAAAAAGGAGGCAATGACTAATATGAAATGTATAAAACCCAGACTAATGAATGATTGGATGTAATGAAATGTTTGTTTTGTACTGTGACATGTTAAGGTCTATAGAATATTTATATTGTATGTTGAATGTGTTAAAAATGAAATGATGTTGTTTGATAATAATACTTAATCAATAATTATGTTTATATTTTATATTAGATTTGTTTTTATACAGCACAGTATAGTTACCAAGGTTAGGCACTGTACTAAGTTGTCAGTATTGTATAAAATTGAAAGATACTGTTGTTCTAATTAATGTTTATAAACTGGATCAGGAGTGTGACCAGTGTTTCAAGTCTAACAAGTAGTTCTGACAATTATGTCATAAATTAATAAAGGGTTCCAGAACCAATTAATTAATGTAAAAACAACTAACCACCAGTAAATTAAAATTCATGTAATTAACTATGCAATCAATAATTAATTGTACAGTAGGTCAGGTAAAAAGAAAATTAAGTTAAAAACCAAATAATGTTATAATAGTTGTAAATGAATCTATAGGCCTAAATTCCATATTAGTGAAAGGAAATTAATACCTTTTTAGTAAACCCAGTCCAACGAAACTCTAGTAAAACATTTACTGTTTAATAAGGAAGGTTAGGGGAGAATTTTATGTGATTCAATATTAATCCAAGCATGGAGTATTTTATTGGAAAGGAGTAGTAATATTCTATAATGCCGGCTCAAGGATATATAGAAAACATGGTTGTTAAGGCAACTGATTTTTAATAAGTTGTTGATTTTGAGATAGATGGTACTGATTGTTACAAGCTATTAGGTTGAGATGAACCGATATATTTAAAATATATGAATAAATATAAAGAAAATATATATATCCAAATTGAAAAAGCATTTTTGCAAAACAATTATACTGGAATGTTAATGAATCATACAAATTGAATAACCCTCTAAATTATCAATGAATACAATAAAAAAGAACTGAAAGCGTCTCACCTCATTCACTAAATAATCCCGCGGAATTTGGTATCAAACCAATTCATGCTATAAATTGAAGACCAATAAAGAGTTGAAGCCTGAATTAACGGAAATATTTGGAAATACAGAAGATTCGGTTGACGAAATAACCTTCATTGACAGCGTAAGCTGAGATCCTAATTCCAGTTCGTTGGGACCAAGAATTGTGAAGACGCAAAAGAAGAATCGAAGCACAAGAGTTCCTGTGGGATTATCATCATCCATTCATTGAAGACCAGAGCAGTTTTACTGGGTGAAGACGATATAAACTGCATTTTGACCGTTGTTGACAAACATTCACCGCCTAATGAAGCTTTCGCCGCTTGGGTAAAAAAAACAAATTATTTTCATATCATTGTATTTTAAGTAAATAATTTTATTCTTTTTGTAAATTGAACAACCTTAATTATGCGTTTTACCTGGCCTTACTAATGGTTCAAAGAACTACACGAACCCTGGTATAAGAATTAATTGTCATTATTTTCAAGTATATATGTTTTAGAGTTTGAATAATTAAGAATCGATATATGTTGGGATAGTCGATTGGATCGTCTTATTGTTTGTCTGAGACAACGTAACTTGTTAAATACCAGAGAAAAATAAATAAAGTACATTTGTTGTATGAGACAACGTTTTAATCATTGCAGAGAAAATACTATATGTAATTGGCGTAATAATTTATTAACAGATTGATACAAACACTCAGAATAACTAACCTATAAGTACACTTATTTCTAGTAATAGCGCTCCAAGTTTACAGCTGGTGGGACGGGAGATTGCTGAACTAACGGGTTTTGTCATACTAAATTTGAATGAAATTTTTAACGTTGAGGGACTAGGGTTGAGACAAAAACCACTTACATTCAGTAAATACTCCATATATATTGCTCATATTAAACAACCACTGAGAATTAAATTAAGCCTACAGAATAATACCATTATAAATTCAGGTACATAATTCTAAGTTTGTGGACTTAATAATCTGTGTTCTGAGGGTTTCACTGGTCACAACCGCAAGGTATATTAGTTAATAACATATTAATTAAACCAGGTAACAGCACTTTAATTGTTACGAATCGCCACCTACAACGTATTACTTGGCGTTTGTTACACCGGAGTATCTTATAACTAATTACACTCATAGACAAGATTTCTTTATAATTTGACGTCTCCAGCTGGTATCATACATTATAACATACGTACTCACATAATTAACAAGCAGTTCGTTACTAAATTGATTTACAACAGTGAGGCTTTAAGGAGAGATATCGAGTTTTGTTTCAAATTGACGCTCGCAACGTGGGGCATCATCATCATCATATCCTCTTAACATCATTGTAAAAGATTTGTTTCAAATTGGCGCTCAACGAGTGGGCTTTAGTTAAGTAAAAAATCATATTATTTGTTACTTAACTTGAGCAGGCAACCATTAGAGGCACAGGAATGCAATAAAGAGCTATGATACAACAGGAAACGAAAATGCCCGAACAAGAAAGACGACTAAGCTACGCGGAATGGATGACGGCGCTATTTAAAAAATTCAGCAAAGATATGGAGTATATTAACAAGAACGCCACCGATCACGAAAGAGCGCAAATGAGTCGCGCGAATGCAATGGGAACACCAAACGACAAAATGACTTTGAGAGACATTTATGATGAAATGTGGGAGTTAGATGCCAGGTGTAATAAAGAAAAGACTATTGGGACAGCCCACGAAAAAGACGATAACAAGGTGGAAAGGATGACTAAAGAAGATTGGGAAAGATGGGACGATAATGAAGAACAAATGAAAACCGAAAGAACAGGAGTATACGCCCAAGTGACAGAACAATATACTCAAGAAGATTATGAACAATGGAGACGAGAAATAAGACCACCTGAAAACCAAATACAAACAGAAAACAAAGAATTAAAGGAATGGATCAGGGTGATGTTTGAACTATCCCGAGAAGATACGTGTCACTGGAGGAAAGAACACAATCAAATAGATGAATTTATCGGAATGCCAAATCATAAAAAGCTAGAACAATCCAATGTACAAAAAGAAGTAAAAATAGTCAAAGGGAAGCAACAGAAGAAAATATCAAAACAACAGGCGAGCAATAAAGAGGATGCCCAAGGAAGACTAAATTGGGAAAAATTAATGGAATTAATGAGTAGTATGAAGGAGGATAATAGACAAACTAATGAGAGTTTAAGACAAACTAACGAAAAAATAGACAATATTAAGGAAAGTACTAGTGAACTTTTGAGACAAACCATAAATGAAAATAATGAACAATTGAAGGCTGATTTCAGACAAATCAGTGAGAAGCTGGAAAATAAAATAGACAGTATTAATGAGAACTCAAGAAAACAAAACGAAATTTTGAGCGAAAATTTAATCAAGCAAATGAATAAAAGGTTTGACAGGAATGATGAGAGTTTGAGGCAGATTCTGGAGAATAACAAACGAATGGATGAGAAAATTGAAAACCATAATAAGGAGTTGCGGCAAATCATCAATGAACAAGGCCTAGCATTGAGGGAAGTCATCAATGGAAGTATTATAATTGTCAATGAAACACGGAGCAAAGGAGTTGATAGCTATGAAGTGGAGGTAAGACAGCAAATAAATGAAATTAAGGTGGATCTGGAAAAGACAGATGAACCCATCATGCAACTCAGAGTAGAAGTAGAGACCAAAATTACTCAAATAGGAAACATACAAGCGAAGACCCAAGAAAAATTTGACAAGATACCAATTGATAGAACCGGAAGAATAGAACGGATTCATGATGAAATGATGATAGTGAGAATAAGACAAATGTGTAAAAGGAAATTAATAGATACACGGGAAGAATTGGAAATGATTAAAGGGGGATTAGTTAAACTGCATAGTAGACCAATTACGGAAAACGGAGAAGTAAGGCAAGTGAGAAACTTTAAACGAACCACACTTGAATTCCCAGATGGACTAGAAGGACCAAAAAGGCCAAAACTAACTAAGGAGCATGGAGGACTTATGGAATTTATGTATGAACCATCAGAACAATTAAGAGACAGTACAGAAGAATCAGTTCAAAGGACAATGATGAGCTTGACTATAAATGACAATTTTATAGTGACAAGAGGCAAGAACTGTACAATAATGAGATATGTCACAAGGACAGAAATAACTCTATACACTAGAGAGACCCGAACAACCAGTATAGAGGAAATAATGGACCACGGTTAAACAGATTCCAAACAGAATATAATGAAAAGGGACGGATTTTATGGATACAGGACCAAGCAACCCATTGTAAATAAAAAACCCAAAATTCTAAAGAAACTGTAAGGACAACTTACTCAAGTAATTTCGAAACGATATAATATAAAATGAAGAAACTAAAACCCAAAATTCCAAAGGATGTAAGAACAACTTACTCATAATTATTCAGAAACAGTATGATTTAAAATTAAGAGAATAAATACTCCAAAATTCAAAAAATGAAGTAAGCTCAACTTACAAACAAGTATCTAAGAAAACAATTTATGAGTTATATAAGAAAGAGAATTTTGAAGATAAAAAGAACAACCAAAGTCGAAAAATAAGTAAGAACACCTTACTATACAATTTAGAAGAAATTGCTTTAAACTGATATGAAAAAAAAAAAAAAAATTTTTACACTAATTCAACTTAATAAAAATCATCAAACCCAAAAAACAAGATGAGTTTATCTGATATAATATAATAGCGAGAAATATAATTTAGAATGTAAAGAAATAATAATGATTGTGCCAGAAGAATATAGCTACATGATGTAATGTATAGTACTGACCAAAATCTTATAACCAGCTGTATTGATCACAAAGGAATATAAGCCAATGAAGATAAGAGAATGAAGAAGCCAAAATGGAACCCTCAAAAGGATCACAAGAAAAGAAAAAACAAATATTTAAGAATTATCCGAAAACAAAACCCAATTAATAAATGTCAATAAAATAGCCAAGTATTGGAGATGAGAAGTGTATAATAGAAGGAAGAATTAATATGAAGAAATAATATGATCTGAGTTAAAGTACAGTGAATAATCCCTAGAATATGATTATTATTTATTATTTTATTGAAGGTCATATGATGACTACCTTACGAGGTTTATTAATGAAGATTGGCTGTAGAATATTCCAGCAATCATTTAACTGGGCAGAGACGATGTTCCTCTGATCCCAGAAAGTATGTAACGGACGACGGTAATTGGTTAGCCGATAGAGCACCACCGATTCGATTCCAGTTATAATGTTAGGGAGGTTTAGGAAAATTAAATATTAGAGGGAAAACTCACAAATAAATATAGAGAATTAAATAAAACCAGATCCAAAATGTATAATTAATGAAGAATGTCACAAGAATGATTATAGAAATAAGATTTAAACTTGGGAAATAATTCACTTTAAGAAGGAAAGGAGAAATGATAATAATATAACGGATAATTATGAAATATAAAAGTACTATAAATAGGAAACCAATTGGCCAGATACAAATTAGAAGTTTATTTCTTGCTAAACTTTGTTTATACCAAAATAAACTTATTTCGAAGGGGGGGTGTTATGTAACGCAACATAGTTGAGGTTCCCCAACGTTACATAAAAGACTGAATGAAATATGGTCAAAGACCATACCCTGACTTAAGGTTGTTCGATAGTTCATATGTTTGAGAAGGACCTCAAGTAAAAAGGAGGCAATGACTAATATGAAATGTATAAAACCCAGACTAATGAATGATTGGATGTAATGAAATGTTTGTTTTGTACTGTGACATGTTAAGGTCTACAGAATATTTATATTGTATGTTGAATGTGTTAAAAATGAAATGATGTTGTTTGATAATAATACTTAATCAATAATTATGTTTATATTTTATATTAGATTTGTTTTTATACAGCACAGTATAGTTACCAAGGTTAGGCACTGTACTAAGTTGTCAGTATTGTATAAAATTGAAAGATACTGTTGTTCTAATTAATGTTTATAAACTGGATCAGGAGTGTGACCAGTGTTTCAAGTCTAACAAGTAGTTCTGACAATTATGTCATAAATTAATAAAGGGTTCCAGACCAATTAATTAATGTAAAAACAACTAACCACCAGTAAATTAAAATTCATGTAATTAACTATGTAATCAATAATTAATTGTACAGTAGGTCAGGTAAAAAGAAAATTAAGTTAAAAACCAAATAATGTTATAATGGTTGTAAATAAAACTATAGGCCTAAATTCCATATTAGTGAAAGGAAATTAATACCTTTTTAGTAAACCCAGTCCAACGAAACTCTAGTAAAACATTTACTGTTTAATAAGGAAGGTTAGGGGAGAATTTTATGTGATTCAATATTAATCCAAGCATGGAGTATTTTATTGGAAAGGAGTAGTAATATTCTATAATGCCGGCTCAAGGATATATAGAAAACATGGTTGTTAAGGCAACTGATTTTTAATAAGTTGTTGATTTTGAGATAGATGGTACTGATTGTTACAAGCTATTAGGTTGAGGTGAACCGATATATTTAAAATATATGAATAAATATAAAGAAAATATATATATCCAAATTGAAAAAGCATTTTTGCAAAACAATTATACTGGAATGTTAATGAATCATACAAATTGAATAACCCTCTAAATTATCAATGAATACAATAAAAAAGAACTGAAAGCGTCTCACCTCATTCACTAAATAATCCCGCGGAATTTGGTATCAAACCAATTCATGCTATAAATTGAAGACCAATAAAGAGTTGAAGCCTGAATTAACGGAAATATTTGGAAATACAGAAGATTCGGTTGACGAAATAACCTTCATTGACAGCGTAAGCTGAGATCCTAATTCCAGTTCGTTGGGACCAAGAATTGTGAAGACGCAAAAGAAGAATCGAAGCACAAGAGTTCCTGTGGGATTATCATCATCCATTCATTGAAGACCAGAGCAGTTTTACTGGGTGAAGACGATATAAACTGCATTTTGACCGTTGTTGACAAACATTCACCGCCTAATGAAGCTTTCGCCGCTTGGGTAAAAAAAACAAATTATTTTCATATCATTGTATTTTAAGTAAATAATTTTATTCTTTTTGTAAATTGAACAACCTTAATTATGCGTTTTACCTGGCCTTACTAATGGTTCAAAGAACTACACGAACCCTGGTATAAGAATTAATTGTCATTATTTTCAAGTATATATGTTTTAGAGTTTGAATAATTAAGAATCGATATATGTTGGGATAGTCGATTGGATCGTCTTATTGTTTGTCTGAGACAACGTAACTTGTTAAATACCAGAGAAAAATAAATAAAGTACATTTGTTGTATGAGACAACGTTTTAATCATTGCAGAGAAAATACTATATGTAATTGGCGTAATAATTTATTAACAGATTGATACAAACACTCAGAATAACTAACCTATAAGTACACTTATTTCTAGTAATAGCGCTCCAAGTTTACAGCTGGTGGGACGGGAGATTGCTGAACTAACGGGTTTTGTCATACTAAATTTGAATGAAATTTTTAACGTTGAGGGACTAGGGTTGAGACAAAAACCACTTACATTCAGTAAATACTCCATATATATTGCTCATATTAAACAACCACTGAGAATTAAATTAAGCCTACAGAATAATACCATTATAAATTCAGGTACATAATTCTAAGTTTGTGGACTTAATAATCTGTGTTCTGAGGGTTTCACTGGTCACAACCGCAAGGTATATTAGTTAATAACATATTAATTAAACCAGGTAACAGCACTTTAATTGTTACGAATCGCCACCTACAACGTATTACTTGGCGTTTGTTACACCGGAGTATCTTATAACTAATTACACTCATAGACAAGATTTCTTTATAATTTGACGTCTCCAGCTGGTATCATACATTATAACATACGTCCTCACATAATTAACAAGCAGTTCGTTACTAAATTGATTTACAACAGTGAGGCTTTAAGGAGAGATATCGAGTTTTGTTTCAAATTGACGCTCGCAACGTGGGGCATCATCGTCGCATCTTAACACACACCTTAGATCTCTTTTTGTTTCAAATTGGCGCATAACAACGTGGAGCTTATTTAAACACGTACTCAACACATTCTATATATTTCTATTTGTTTCAAATTGGCGCCGGACGTGGGGCTTAAACGAAAACGAAGACGTCTCCATACTTAGTTTTGTTTCAATATATATATATATATATATAGTAACGACGAAACTCTTATCGTCATGTAAAAGTGTGTTTTATGTGTGTTAGCCCGACACGTTGTAGTCGTTACTTTGTGTTTATCTAAAAGTCGTGCCTTTTATGATTTTCTTACGCTGACGATGTCCGTCTCGAACGCACGAATTACCAGTACCGAAATCTCCCGGGTGTAAGCCTTACCTGTCCTTTGATATTATTGATTTCTCGATAGGCACCAAATTGTTTATGAAAACAATTAAAAGTTCAAACTGAGTTGTCGTTCTGTGCGGTGATAACCAATTCGAATTACCGTCGCAAACTGGCGAGCATTCGAATCTCGCTTGTAGTTTGTCGTGTTGCCAACGTCTAAATCTGGCAGACAATTTCACTCATCGCTAAAATACACAAACTTTCTAATACAATTTATAAGAAATAAAGGACGGTTATTACTAATCAGTACTAGTTTATTAACGTTTGAAATGATTAATAATTAATCTTTTAGATACAAAAATATAATGTTATAAAATAATGTTGCTCCGGCAATAATCAGAGAATATCTCAAGTTTGACTAAAATGACATCAGTTGTTCGAAGCCATGATGGCTACTAATATTGTTTATTTACACAATTTATTCTGTCACGGAGTTCTTTTGATTACGACAAAAAGTTAAACAACAAGATGTTAATAAAGTACACCACCTTACATCAATGGGACTTATATACTATTAATACGAGTATTTAAATACAATTCGTTTTCTGAGTGTTAAAAAGTGTGTGTTAATAATTCATACTTCTTGCATAGGTTATTTTATGTTTACAGACAAGTTTAGTTTTTATTATCAATCAATCCTTGAAAGAAATTTATTTATCAAGTTCGGAGTGAGAGTTTTTTGTGTTGTGAGACAAGTTTATTAATTTAGTTCGTAAATTCCGTTAATTCAGATATACTTAATGAAATCTGGTCGATTGCTGGTGATGATTCGCTATGGTTATTTGGGTTGGGTTGACACGATCATTAATCTTCCATCATTTGTACTTTTGATTTCATCTGGCTTCTTTTTCAATTAATCTGGATGTTTTAATTATTTTTTACTATTAAAATTTTGTTTATTAGTTCTCTTGGTTTAAATAGTTCCTTCATTCGTCTTCTTGAATCCACTTCTCAGTAAATTTAGCAGTATTTATTACTATTTTAATTAATAATTGAGTCGAATATGGTTTGGCTTCCGTCTCACTTGATCGTCAATAATGGACTAATGCAACCCTCGAAAATTGCACTCGCCCACTCGTCAGTGGCGAGTGGGTTTTGACTGAAAAAAAGGAGAAAAGAGGAGAGAAAGAATGAAAAATGGTAAAAATAAGGACGTCTATTAAACCAAAACACGTCATGTTTTTGTTTTAGTAAAGGTGCGTGTTGAAGTCATAGGCCGTCAGTTAGCTGTCACCATGTGAATTTTATAAACAAAACTGCTCTGTTGGATATACTTACTTCTTACTTCTTGGAGCGGACTTCCAGGGTCAAGTGATGTCCATGGTATACCACAGCAGCGAGTACCCAAAAGCGCTTGTTCCCGAGAATCCGGTCCAGGCCACCATTCTCTCCCATCACGGCCCTTAGGGTCTCCCTGGCTGGATTCTGTACTGAGCATCTGAGCAGAATGTGCTCAAGAGTTTCCTCCTCCGTCTGGCATCTCTCACAGGTTGGGGAATCTCTCAAGTTGAACCGGTGCAGGTAATGTCCGGTGACAATGTGGCAAATTCTGGCCCTTGCTGCAAAAGTAGCCGTGGCTCTTGCCACGTTACGGTATAAGGAAGGGTCTGCAGGTTCTTTCTGGAGTCAAAATAGTTGTCTCCCTGTCACTCCTTTGCACCAGCGCTTTGTCCATTCCTTTTTTATCTGAGCAGCCGTAGCTTTCTTGCATCTTGCCAGCGAGTATTGGGGGTATTTGACTGGTCCCATGTTTGCAGCTTCTTTTGCTCTGTTGGATATAAACATCTTAAAACACGTCGAACAAAATAGTGTTGCTGAGAGAGGGGAGCGGAAATTTCATGCCGTTCTGCGGGGCCGCCGGTCTTTGTCACTCCTTCCAAGTTGTACAGTCTGCTAATTATTGTTGAGTTGACCGGATGTGTTATGCATGTGATTTATTGTTTCGTGTACTAAGAGTATTCTCAATTTCTAAGATCGTGTTCAGCGTGTATTTTATTTTATGTGTGTTATTTTATTCATAATGAAACAGATTAAACTTAATTATTTCTTTAAAAAAAGTTCTATTGTCAGTACGACGATGCCTAGTGAGTCTGCGAGTGCGACGTCTACTGCTAGAGATGTAAGTACCGGGCCTAGTAGGGAAACTGAAATGCTTACTGTGGAAAACGCGAGTTCTAGTGGACTTAGGCCTACTCACGGTTCCTCTGGGAAACGAAAATTTCAAAGAGCTTGGCTGGATATCTTCCCCTGGCTAGCTTACGATTCCGACCTCGCAAAATGTACTATGTGCGCTAAATACTCTCAAAATAGTGACCCAAAATGGGTAGCAGGATTTTCTGGTTCCATGAAAAAGGAAACTTTTGTGTTTCATGGTAAAAGCCTAGTACATATGGACAATTTAATGCGGTTTGAAGTAGATTCAGAACCAGGAAAAGCTCCTCTTGCCAAATGTATTAAGAAAATAGTCTTCTATGTTTGAGCATCTAACAACTTTATTCAACATAGCCTATTTTATAGGCATCAATAAAAAACCATTTACCGACTTCCCTAAGCAAGTTGCCCTTGCAACTAAATTAGGTGTAAATGGGGAGACAAAACAATATGTAAACGATAAAAACTGCCAAGTTTTCATTAATTTTATTGCTAAACAGTTACAAGAAGATGTGGTTCAAAAATTAAAAAATGCTCAGTGTTTCAGTATTTTGATTGATGGTTCCACGGACCGAAGTGCTGAGGAACATGTGATTGCTTATGCTCGTTATGTGTGTGAAGGGGAGATAAGAGAAGACCTTTTAGGCCTTGTGCCTCTCGAGAGCGGTAGGGCAGAGTCGTATTTCATTGCTGTTACTGGGCTCTTGGATAACTTAGGGCTTGATTGGAGAAGAGAAAAGTACATGGTTAGTGTGGGAACTGACGGGGCATCGTCTATGATTGGCTCAAAGTCAGGTTTCGTACTTCGTTTGAAAGAAGAAGCTCCGCATTTAATTAGCATTCACTGCGCTGCGCATCGTCTACAATTGGCCATACTTGATGCTGCCAATTCCATCCCTTACCTAGAAAAGCTTGACGAAACTGTGAAGAGCATATACAAATTTTACAAACGATCCTCAAAACGCCTCCATGAGCTTAAAAACACCGCGAAAACTTTAGAAAGTGAGATAATAAAACTCAGAAATATTCACAATGTACGGTGGCTGTGTAGTAAATCTGACGCTTTGAAAGCTTTGCGGCGTGATCTCGTACCTCTGGTCATCCATCTTGAGGATATAACGAACCGGAAAGCTACAACAGGAGAAGCTACGGATGCAGCTAGAGCAAAAGGCTATCTAAAAATCCTTACATCATACAAATTTGTAAAAACATTAAACTTTTTGATTGACCTGTATAGGAAACTAGAGCCATTTTGTAAAGTTTTACAGTTGAAACAGTTACTGGTCTCACAGGTACGATCGTCAATGATGGTAACGGTGGAAATGGTTCAGTTCTTGCTTTCATCTGAAGGATCCAGTGTGAAACAATTCCTTTCTGACACTTCAGACTCAGAGAAACTGAATTGCTCAAAATACAAAGGCGACCAAGGAATTATTCTCACAAACACGTCTCAAGGGGAGGAAGAATACAAATCAATCCGTAATAAGCTGATCGAAAGCATAGTTCATTACTTGAAGTGCCGTCTTGATACACTTGAGACTGTAGTAGGCACCAAGTGCCACGTTCTGGATTTCTTGTGCCTTCCTCAAGATGACACCCTAACTGCATATGGCAATGAGGAGATTCTTCAATTGGCGCATGTTTTTATTACTGGTGATATAAATGAGGATGTTTTGCTATCGGAATGGCTTCAATTAAAAATGATGGTTAAAGAAGAGCAAATAACTTCAAAAGGACTGGGTGAGCTATTAAAAACTCTGTACAAGTTTCCTGAGCGTTTTGGTGAGCTAAAGAAAGTATTTTACGGCATTGCATGCATGGCAGTAACAACAGCATCTTGTGAATGGGGATTTAGCTTCGTTAACAGGATAAAAGTGAAACAGACTTTCCCTGGACATCACTTAATTAGGAGATCTAATGCAGCTGGCAGTAAATGGACCACCCTTAGAAGATTTCAACCCTCGTGTAGCAATAGACAAATGGTATTTCTCGTTGGGACTTCGCCATGTTAGTGGCCACAAGAGGAAACACTCAGCCTAGTCCAGCTTGATTATTTTTAATTAATTATTTTTCATCTTCAACTCAATAAGGGACTATCAGAATATAAACTGGGCTAATGAATAATGTAGCGGTACATGCTAAATATTAAATAATAAAGTTTTATCCCCCCCCCCGCGGGAAATGGTATCTGGCGAGTGGGAAACGCCAACAATTTTCGAGGGTTGACTAATATTTTATAACGGAATTAAAGATAATAACGTTCCGTTGTCATGGTAACTGCCTATACTCTCATTAGTTGAATGCATTTATGTCTATTGTTATAATATTTGAATTTTAGTTCAAAATTAATAAATATTTTCTACTGGCTATTATTCTTCGGTCTTCTTATCAATGTATTTGATATTATCATAACTGTTTCTATTTTCTTTCAAAGATTATTTTGACCTCCCACAAAGCTGGGTTTGTTCATGTATTAAAGTTTTGACAAAATGCTAATATTATATTATTACATATCTTTCTTTTTTGTTTTTAATCTAATTCTGACATCTTAATATGGTTCACTAATTGTACTTAATGAGTTACTTGCCCTGAATTTTCTAATACAATACCGTAGTTAATTTCTTACAATTTGTTTACTTTGACTTTATACAGTAAGGCATTTTATAGGCCTAAGCAGTAACTGGCTATAACTTCTTATTTTACACAAATTAGAGATTATTTTTCATTTACATATGTTTTGCTTGGTGTCACTTATGACTTATTTACCTTTTGAATTAATTTGGGATGTTCTATAATAATTGAATGTTCTTATTAATTTACAAAATCATTGCTTGTCTGTTATCCTCTTATTTTCTTTTTCTGTCTTTATTCGAATGATTAATTATTATATCCTTAAATTTTTAGTGACCGTCAATCAGTGAATGTTTTAGTGGATGGTTAGTGAGGATCGGTCAATAATACAACTTTAGTTATTTTGCGTCGACGTTTCGACAATATTTATTGTCATCTTCAGGACAATTGTTGCTGACGCCAAACACACAACTGTGACCCAAACACACAACCAAACTCACAGTTGTGTGTTTGGCGTCAGCAACAATTGTCCTGAAGATGACAATAAATATTGTCGAAACGTCGACGCAAAATAACTAAAGTTGTATTATTGACCGATCCTCACTAACCATCCACTAAAACATTCATTAATTATTATGTTGGTAAAATTTATCTCCTTACTCATATCTATTGCCTTTTCTTACAACTTGTTTATCACTTAATATTACTTATAAAACATAACACAAAATTAGGTTTATGGTCTGTTCATTTTTCAGCCATATTCCTTCTTACAAACTTAACTCTTTTAATTAAACAAATAACTATCTTGGTGAATAACATTATAACACCATTTATTCTATCTTGCTAATCATCCCTTTGAATATTTTTGTTAACAGAAGATGTTTTATTTTCATTGCACTCATATTACTTAGTTTATTATTATTTAACACTATGACATTAGTTGTCTATCCATCTATTAAAATCTGTTTTATTACCTTTGTTTCCTCCTTCTTATAATTATGAATTGGTTATTTTATCACTTCTAACACTTACACTGTTTATAACTTTCACTTCCTATCTATCTCTCACTCTTGGGTTTTTACTATTTTATACACAAATTTCTAGTTAGTCTGTCAACATTTTTATGTTTTGATTTTCTTATCATCATAGGGTTATTAACAATATACAATATCTATTAAGACTGGTTTCACTAACTTATTATGGTTAGTGTACTTTAACTTGGATTATTTTATTTAATACTCGTCACTGGATATTTATTATTTATTTATGCTTTTTTATCATTAGTTTAATTTATGCCTTCTCATTTTCTTTTCTTTATTGGGTCAATCACTTGGGTTGGGTCATGGTCATTTGTCTCGTCATAGTCATTTTATTTTTCTTGATTTCATATAGTTAATTCCTTAAAATTCTTCTCTGGTATTGGGACGGCTTTTGGTGTCATAATATATATATATATATATTGTAACGTAACGAAAATATGGCCCCCTACGTTACATAAATCAATTTATAAGTTTTAAAATAAAATATAAATAATAATTATCAATACTCGTAAAAGCAAATTGATGTCAATTTTTTCGGCTTGCACGCGTTATGTTGGTGTGGGTTTCTTCGGCACTTTCCATTTAAAAAGCGTGCAAATGTAAGAAAATAAACATGAGTGAGGCCAGAAATAACGCGAATTGTGTGTGTGTGTGTGTGTGTGTGTGTGTGTGTGTGTGTGTGTGTGTGTTCCCTGCCTTTTTATTGCTGTAGTCATAATAATAAAATGGAAACGTAAACATTACATAACTGAGATATGCTTACCTGCCAGGAACGATATATTATTTTATACATGTATATTAACTCATACATAATTTACATTAAAATGAAAAAATTATAATTTTCTTGCCTGGCAACAAAATTATTTTATTTTTAACAATTACCATTGTTTGAAAAAGTTTAAATGAATTTTCAAGTACTTTTTACTGTTGTTAAAACGTAAAAGGTTGCTGGTAAACTACCCCTTCCCCTTAACCGATCTTCACCAAAAACAATAGGTCTTGAGTACTCTACAAATCAGGGCTGAATGCAAAAAATTATTTGATTCTGTTTGAATTTGCGGCTGTTATCGTTTGCCATAGAAAATACCCTTGTTGAAACATAAAACGTTGCAGGTAAACTACCCCTTTCCCTTAACCGATCTTCACCAAAAACAATAGGTCTTGAGAACTCTACAATTCAGGGCTGTATGCGAAACATTATTTGATTCTGTTTGAATTTGCGGCTGTTATCGTTTGCCAAAAAAAAAAATCCCTTGATAAAAAAAAACCGTTGCAGGTAAACTACCCCTTTCCCTCAACCGATCTTCACCAAAAACAATAGGTCATGAGTACTCTACAAATCAGGGCTGTATGCAAAAAATTATTTGATTCCGTTTGAATTTGCGGCAGTTATCGTTTGCCATAGAAAAAATCCAAGACAGACAGACACACACACAGACACTTTTCGGAAAATGACTTTTTTTCATGTTTTGAGGGTAGTACAATCAGAATCTGCAATAATCTCGAACACGATTTTTTTTGCCATCACCATACTTCCATTTCCTTAAGGAATATGGAAGTAAAATTGGATCACTTGATATGGAATGACCCATTAGTTTTGTATGCTATTTTGTTATGTGTTTTTAATTCTATGTTCCATAAGAAAATGGAAGTATGGTCATGGCGAAAAAAATCATGTTCGAGATAACAGCAGATTCTGATTGTACTACCCTCAAAACATGAAAAAAGTAATTTTCTGAAAAGTGCCTCTGTGTGTGTGTGTGTGTGTGTGTGTGTAGAATTTTTCTATGGCAAACGATAACTGCCGCAAATTCAAACAGAATCAAATAATTTTTTGTATACAGTTCTGAATTGCAGAGGACTCGAGGCCTATTGATTTTGATGAAGATCGGTTAAGGGAAAGGGGTAGTTTACCTGCAACCTTTTATGTTTTAACAAGAGTAAAGTGCTTAATTTTGATAAATAAAGAATCCTTAAAAGAAGGTCATAATAATCCACTGTAGAAAGGTAGATGAAATATCTATAAATAAAAGGGTAGTTGAAGGGGAAGGGGGTAATGTTCTATAAATTAAAATGGTAGTTGATGATGAAGGAAGTAAATTTTATAAGTTTTATGTGTAATACGTTATTGACAACAAAGAAGTAGTTTCTATGGAAAAATTTCATTTCACTTTAACAAAATTCTATATTTTTCATTTTAATTTAAATCATGTATGAGAGAAAATATATCGTTCGTGGCAGGCAAGCATATCTCAATTATGTAATGTTTCCGTTTTATTATTATGATTGTACCGCAATAAAAAGGCAGGCAAGACACACACACACACACACACAATTCGCGTTATTTCTGGCTTCACTCATGTTTATTTTCTTACATTTGCACGGTTTTTAAATGGAAAGTGCCGAAACCCACACCAACACAACGCGTGCAAGCCAAAAAAATGTCCAGCGTGGATAGCGATTTGCTTCCTGTGGATCGCTGGGCACTGTAACTGCACGTGTTTGCAGAGGAACGGTTCATAGACTTTTCGTCTTTAGGGAATGAACCCTCTGCAAGATGCTCAGGGTCCATGAGTGACTTCGGAGTGCTTCAGAGGAGGGATGATTATCTGCGTATTACGGTTTCTTTATAAGAATAAAGTAAGCCTATCTAATTTTTATGGAAAAAGTGACTGAAAATAACATTATATTAAACGACTACCCCATAATAACAAAAATAACTATACATAGTGAAATTAGTTTGAGGGTGGGCGATATTTTTTTAGAAATTACCGAACTGACTTCAAGTAAATTATTTTAAACATAAATCTTACAACATGGAAATCATGTATGGTTCTCCATACCGATTTTACTTCCATGTTCCATAAGGAAATGGAAGTATGGTGATGGCAAAAAAAATCGTGTTCCAGATATGTTAATGATCCGGTCCGCGTGGACCGGAGAATTTTTAGTAGAAGAATGTTGAGTGTGAAGTATTCTATTTACAGTAAGTTGATTCACCAGGATGCAGAAATGATGAAGCGAGTGGACTGTAAATAATTCATTTATTTAATGTTCCCAATTACAATAGAAATTGTTAGGTACCATTTTTAGTGATAGATTGGCTAATAAGCATTTGTGAATACAATTCGTATTACGTTTAAATGAGTTTAATGAAAGGGCCTAACGGGCCTTATATGAAGTGTTGGCCTAAGGCCTACATTACTTGTCGTAATGTGTAGAATGGAGGTACGAATACGCGACACTCGAATACTTGAGTGCAAGTATTAGAAATGTGACAGTAAGGCTGCGAGCGCGAGCCGACTGCTGCTGACAAGCGTCTGTGACGAACTGTGCGGAGCACTGACATGAATTGATCAGATTAGAGTAAAAATTAAAGTGCAGATTAGCCAACCTATGAAGTAAAAATTACCGCGCTACTGTACATAAGCTGCCCGTCAAAAATCAGTAGATTTTTTACTACAATTTAGTAACTTATTATACATTTTGGTAACTTATTATATAACATACAGTGTTCTTATTAATGAAAGTTAATCGCAAGGCTGAATTGAACCTTGAGTTGTAATCTTAGATAACAGCTGTACGTTAATGGTTTAGCGATAAGCATGAATAAAGATAAGCGTTTGGTGGGCCAAGGTTGGCGAGCAAACTGATTTCATGCATGAATAAAAATGTATGCGTTGGCAATGTATTGCCCACATATATTTTATGTATACATTATTGAACGTTATGAAACATGAAAAATACATAATTTGACAATGTTTAATAATGTATGATCGGAAGCTCATCACATGATGGCCCGATAAATTGTAACCCTATGCAAGTCAGATGGTTACCGTGAAATAGTTGAGGCCAGTAGACCTGTACTGAGTATTGCTTACATGAACAAAATTGTCACAAATTATACATGTTTAAACGTAAATCTAGCATGGCATCATATATTGAATGAGTCATGCTATACCTGAAGTTTCAGGAACTTACAATGTGTTGTCGTGTGAGAACAAGCTATAGATAGCTGACTGATTGCAAGCACATATGAGATGACATGTATGTCATAATTTAAGCAGAAATAATAATTGTGCAATGCATAATCACAAAATACAAAATACCATATAAAAAAATACAATATAAAATAAATCTAGGCGTGGCATGGTTACATACAGTAGACGCAAAAAACAATATGTTTTACATAAATGCAAGTTATACAATAAATATAATGAACACGAATTTAGTTGATTACAAATATAATACATGTATTGAACAATCGTGAAATAAATTCAGAGAGTAACAAAATTTTTATATAATAGTAAGCAAAGACATGAGGCATAAATCAAATGTTGCATATACGAAAATACAAAATAATAATTAAGGCCTTGCATATTAAATAAACTGACACTTGCTTGAGTAAAACAAACAGTTGCTGATTCAAAAAATGTACAAATTAAAGCTTATGCTAAAAACAAAGGTGCTTATAACTAACAAGTGAGTAACAACTTTCCAAAACTTGTCTAATCCATTTTACTAAATTTTACAGGAGATAAAAAAAACGTATTATTTATTTGTCATTTGTTTGTATTAAGTGATACTTGTCAGAGCCATTGTTTATACTAATCTAAAACCAGAAACAGTATTGAAAAGGTTCACAAAGTAATAGAATTTAAGTAATTTCAGTTTAAAAACTGCCAATAACAAGTTTTGGAATGGCAGTTTGGATATAGCCAGTTTTGGAAAAGAAAACTGTGGATAAGACAAGTTTTGGAAAAAAAATTGTAAGAAAACACAAAATTTAATTTTTCTGCCAACAAATTTATTCACAACTCTTGTATCACTAATCTAACTAACTGGAGTTTATTGTAATTCTAGAAAAATTGTATTTAAAATATCATTCGGATATAGCTTTTAGAAAACAGCAAACTATCCTTAACAATTAAAAACAAAACAAACAATTAAAAAATTAATACAATCAGAGCAATCCTTATTAAACAAGTGTGACATCATGATGTAGGCCTACTTTACCAGTTATTAGAATACGCAACCATTAAAATATTACAAGAAATAAAATAATAACTTCAGAATATAATAGTCTTTGTTAAACAAATGGGAGCACATCATCATTTTCAAGTTCATCATCCATCACAGGTTCACAGAAAATACTTTGTTCTTCTGCAGGGTTAACTGTTTGTACATTAACCACTTGTTGATTAATAACGTTGAAAAAATATTTTAAATCTTCATTATTTATCCACTGTTCACCAAAGTGTTTTTCTAGCAAGTTCTTTACATCTTTCACTTTTGCTGCCGAAAGAGGTACTCCTTTTGGAATTACACCAGGATTAAAGTTTTGAATGTTCTGAGACTTCTTTAAAATTGACTTGGGAACACTCATCTCACTTAAATATCTATCTTCTCCTTGAAGCAGAACAGAAGAAGCTTTCTTCAGAAGTATAAATCTTTTAGCCTTTGAAAATTTGAAGTGCCATTGACTAGGAACTTTTATCACTTTGCCAACAGTTGACTTCCAGTCATGAACAATGGGAACCGGCTCGCAACCGACATTAATAACAGTACCATGGTGTTCAAAAATGTTCAAGTAATCCAGTGGATTAACGATAGTCGTTTTTTTCCGCAATTCTCTTTCAATATTGCCAAACACTCTGTCTGGCGGAATGAATGAGTGACCAGGAATGGGAAAAATAAGTTCTACTTTACTAATATGAGATGGAGCTTTAGCTAACCAGGAAGTTACCATTGCAATCATTGTAGAATTTCTATTCTGGCCACCGCATCCATCTGCACAGAGTCTCACAGTCTTGACATTTTCAGGAAAATGTGTACGTAACAGTCTGTGATAAACACAAGAGGCAATCTCGTTAGAACCTTTATGAAAATGATTTTCCATCCAAGTGTAAATAAAAACATTTTCAGTAGTTAAATGACAGTGACTATGACCTTGAACAATTGTAAAATTGTAAGTATAAATTTGTCTGCTGTAATACGCAGCCTGATCTGGAACTTTGGGGTTCACAAGATTCTTTTGACAATCGTAAGAGAATGTCATTAGGTCATCTCTTACCTCGCCAAGTAATTTAAAAAATGCGTCAGCACGTTTCACATGGAATTCTTTTTGGGCCACTAGAAATTTCTTTTTTTCTTCGTCATTTTCACTGTTTATCTTATTTTGTAAAGACAGGCACTGAGAACAAGCATCAGTTTGTGGGGTTCCAAAACCTAGATTAAAATCACGATAAAATATCTGATCAAAGAAACTTTTTTTTACTTTTAATTCATCATCAGCGTTTTTGTTATACAGGTTTCTCAGTTTAGCAATACTAAGATCACTTGAAAGATACTTTCGTGATATTTTTTCTCTGCAATAATGGGTTTCTTTTGTTTCTAAAGATGATAGAAAATTTCGTACATTGGATCTTTTACGTTCAAAAGCATGTGATCTAGTATCACCACCACGTTTCTCGATTGGTGACTGTCCCGTATAAAAATGATTGCGTGCAATACGTTGCACTCTGTCTTTTGAAACATTTAAAATATTGAGAAACGTATCTTGACACACAGGTAATTTGAAAGTATCACATCTAGCTACCTTAACATTGTATTTAATTACGACTTTCTTCCTACTACCATTCTGTTTACTGGCTCGATCTCGTTCGGGTTTTTCAATGTCAATATACTTTAAAAGAAAGTGATCCTGAAGAATTTTTGTTTTATTTTCATAAAAGTATTTATGAAAAAGTTTGCAATCTAGCATAGATAGTTTGACACATTTGTAAGATGGGCCTGAGTGTTTACAAACTGGGTACCTAGGCATACCCTTTGGTTTGTGCCGATGTAACTTTTCTTGTGTTTTTTTCCACTTCTCCTTGTTACCTTTCCGTCTACCTTCTCCGCAAGCAAAATTTGTATAACTTGTATTATTTCTTTCTTCACTCATTTTAACTCAAAACACTTTTAATTTCAATTAAAACTTTATTTTATTAACACTGACAATAAAACATAACCCTTCTCGTTCACTAAATAAACAACAATGGGCGCCATGTTGATTTTTCATGAAATCAAGTTTCTGATTGGCTGAGAGGATGAGCCGAGTTTTGGAATGGAAGGCTCATGAAATAAGACGAGTTTTGGAACAGAAAGCAAACTTCAACGCTTCTTTTGTGCCATTTACAGCGCGTTTTGGAACAAATGGTTGCTATATTCAAAACGAGTGCTAAATATACTATAAGAATTCATTGCCATCTAAATTTCGGTTTTGGATGGATAAGACAAGTTTTGAAAAGTCAGTACTCCTTCTTGAACATCAGATTTATGTGTTTTACAAATATATACAAAGGAAAATAAAACCCCTTTTTTATTGTTCGTCCCTATTAGGGACCAAACATAATTTATGGATTGGTCTGCGCAAAACACCAGTAGGCGTGCGAATGTCTACGACTCTAATTAAGTTATCTGGGCCGGGAAATGTGGCGGTAATTACACCAAATTTCCAGGCTAATGGAGGTAGGTTATCCTCAATAAGTAAAACTAGGTCCCCAATGGAAACATCCTTTGCGAATTTCCATTTGTGACGCTGTTGTAACTGGTGTAAATAGTCGCGAGACCACGCCTTCCAAATGACTTGGACAAACTTCTGGAGAAGTTGCCAACGTCCGAGACGAGAGATAGGAATATGAGATAGGTCTGGGTCCGGTATCGCCGTTAATGGTGCGCAAATCAAAAAGTGGCCAGGTGTAAGTGGCACCGGATCATTTACATCCGAAGAGATGGCAAATAAAGGGCGAGAGTTTAGACATGCCTCTATCTGAGACAAAACTGTCGTAAACTCCTCGAAGGTGAGTATAGACTTGCCTACCACGCGGCGCAGATGAAACTTCAAACTCTTTATGCCGCTCTCCCAGAGGCCACCAAAATGAGGTGACGAGGGCGGAATAAATGACCATGATATACCCTGAGAGGACGTGAATGATTTGAGTGATGAGGTGGCATCCTTATCATGCCAAAGGTTGTAGAGGTCATGTAAAATATTGCGGGCTTTCCTAAAGTTTGTGCCATTATCAGAATATAACTGACTGGGTATGCCCCTGCGGGCCATAAAACGACGTAAGGCAGCTATAAACGCACTGGCTGTAAGGTCGGAAACCAATTCCAAGTGAATGGCCCTGGTTGCTAAGCAAATGAACAAAGCCACGTATGCCTTAGAGAGAGTTCTGGATTTCTGCCCGCCATGACGAATCATGAAGGGACCACCATAATCAACCGCGCAGAATAGAAACGGCCGTGATGGAGTGACTCTAGGAGATGGTAAAATACCAAGCCTCTGAACCTGCTGTTTGGCACTAAACCTGAGACACTTGACACATTTACGAATGATGGAGCGAATGACTAACCTGGCATTAACAATCCACCAACGTTGACGAAGTGAGTGATGCACGCGTTGAGCACCAGCGTGAAGTAGACGAATGTGTTCGCGTTCAGTGATGAGGCGAGTAGAGCCGATGGATGTAAGACAATAGGATGTTTAGTGTCGTAAGATAATTGCGACTGCTGTAATCGCCCGCCTACGCGTATCACTCCAGAATCGTCAAGAAACGGGTCGAGAGAAGCCAACTTACTCCTAATAGAGACAGAAGACCCATTACGAAGACAATTAATTTCGGCTGCAAAGTGGATCGACTGAGATTGTTTTATGAAGAAATTAAGAGCATGATGAATTTCGATAGGGGTAAGATCGCCCGTTATTTTGTCAGCACTGGAGAGTCTAATATTTTTGATGAACCGAAAACAGTAAGCGTATGCGCGTGTCAAACGATGCAACGAGGAAAAGTCCTTTGAAAGGTCGATAGCCAGGGTAGACATTAGAGAAAGGTGGGTTTGTTTCTCTTCTGCAGTGACTTCAGAAGACGACGGATTAGAAGGTAAAAAGGGTGGAAAAGGATTGGATTCGGAAGATTGAGACAAACAAGTGGGACCGTGCCACCAAAGCGAACAATCGCGCAAAACGTCAGGGAGACACCCCCTAGAGATAATATCAGCAGGATTGTGTCTAGAATTGATGTGATGCCATGTATAGGCTTGCGTAAGATGCTGAATTTCAGCAACACGATTAGCGACGTAGGTTTTCCATTTCGTTGACTGGGCATGAATCCAGTAAAGAGACACCATAGAGTCAGAATATAAATGAACACTATTAATAAACGAATAAAGCGCAGGAACGACCTTCAATATGAGTCGCGATAACAACAAGCAAGCGCAGAGTTCGATGCGAGGTAATGACACCTGTCGTAGGGGAGCCACGCGAGATTTAGAACACAGGAGATGACAAGAGGCCGATGAATCTTGATAAATGACTCTAATATAAATACAGCACCCAAACCCCTTTTCAGAGGCATCCGAAAAACCATGTAATTCAACTGTACTTGCCTCAAACTTGCAACGAATAGAACATGGGACCACAATTTTGCTAATCAGACACAATTTGTCGCACAATGAATGCCAATCCAAACGTGATTGCCCGGAGATCGGTTCATCCCAACCAAGATTGCAAAGCCAGAGTTGCTGCATAAACTGTTTGTACAAGAAAACAACGGGACCGATCAGTCCAAGTGGATTGTATATGCCTGCGATAATCGAAAGAATTCTCCTCTTGGAGATGCTTGATTCAACGGGGGGGAATGATTTAATGTCAAACAGAAATGAATCGGCAGTGTTATTCCAGAGAATGCCCAGGGTACGCACGTTGTCCTGTTTGTTTAAGGGGAATGATAAATTGTCATGACTTGCGACCACTCTGGGTTCATTAGATGCCCATTTATGCAACGTGAGACCGTATTGACTCAATAACGCACCTAAATCAGATTTCAACTTGGTCAGATCAGAGATGGTGTCAGCACCGGTAAGCAGATCGTCGACATAGAAATCATTTGTTATAGCTAACGCCGCATCAGGAAAGGACACTTGATGGTCCCTACCAATTTGAATAAGACAGCGAGTGGCCAAAAACGAAGCACTAGCCGTGCCGTAGGTTACCGTTCGCAATGCAAAGTGTTTAAATTGTTCGAGAGGAGAGTCACGCCACAGAATACGTTGATAGTGACAATCCTTTTCAGCTACGCGAATTTGTCGATACATCTTCTCGATGTCGGCGATGAGAACATATTTATGCATGCGGAAACGTAAAAGAATAGAAAAAAGGTCTTGTTGAACATTCGGGCCTACCAACAATATGTCATTGAGGGAAAGGCCATTGGTAGTTTTGGATGAACCATCAAAAACGACGCGCAGTTTTGTGGTCAAGCTAGACTGCTTAAACACGGCATGGTGAGGCAGATAGTAAGTATTTGACACTCCTGAATTGATAGAGCAATTATCGATAAGCGTCATGTGGCCAAGATCCTTATATTCATTAATAAAGTCTGCGTAATCGCGCGCGAGCTTAGCATCACGCCTGAATCGACGTTCTAAATTCAAAAATCTTGCTTCAGCATTGGAGTAAGATTCCCCCAACTGGAGATGATCGGACTTAAGTGGCAGTGAAACCACGAACCTACCCTCATGGTTACGATGAGTAGAACGCACGAAATGCTCCTCACAAGCTGACTCGTTATCAGGTGTGTTGTCAGGGATAGTTTCTGCTTCCCAGAATTTTTCGAGAGACTGTAAAATTTGACTGTCGTTGTTCCTAGCTAGGAACGAAACAGCAGGACCCTTGTAGCGGCAGTGGTTGGGCAGATTGCCAGCCAAAATGTAGCCTAACTTTGTTTCCTGAATGATGGGAAAATGAGGGCTGCGTACGTATTTGTTGGGTAAAATTAAATCCAGGTAAAATTGCGCGCCTAAGAGTATGTCGATTTCGGATGATATATTGAAATGTGGGTCAGCAAGAAAAATGTTGTCTGGAATGTTGAATTGATTTATGTCAAACGATTGTGCTGGCAGATTGTGGGTTAATGCAGATAAGATAGCACATTTTGCCTCGAAGCTAAATCTCTGATAACGAGAAATAATGCGTATAGACGCGAGATTAGAGGCATGACACGCTGTATTGTTTATACCCGTAATTGGTATACTGGATTTAGTCAAATTAAGCCGTAATTTCTTTGCAAATGATTTGGTGCAAAAATTTATTTGTGAACCGGCGTCTAGAAGAACTCTTGCCCTTTGTCTATTGCCAGCCTGGTCAATGACAAATACAATTGCTGTTGATAAAAGAATATTGTTCGTTGATTGTACTTTAAATGAGCAATAGTTACTACTACTGGCAGAGATTGAGTTCGGCACATTGTTCGTGTGCAACAATGTGTGGTGTCGTTTTGAACAGATCTTACATGCCTGCTTATTCTTACAATTAGATACAAAATGATCTGATCTAAGACAATTGGTACAACATTTGTGATTTGATACAAATTGTCCCCGCTCAGCGGTGCTTAATGCACGAAATTTATCACATGCGTAAAGCAGATGATTAGATTTACAATACAAACATGAATAATTGCTTGACGCTGAGTGATAACTCTTAAATGTAGTACTGCCAGCAGCGTTTCTTGATTTATATTTATCAGATTTATTGTTGAGTCTTAAACTCGGCTTGTTGAGTTGCTGTCCGGCATCGATGGGCAGTGTATTTCCTAACAGCTGTCTACGTGCGTTTAAAAAATGAGTGAAATCTTGAAAGTTAGGAAGATTATCAGGGTCTATAGACTCCTTCCATATTTTAAAAGTAGTAGGGTCGAGTTTAGTTGATAATAATTGTATAGTAATAAGTTCAAATGAATTCACTGACAGTTGCATTGCCGCCAGTGAATTAACGGAAGACGTTATCGTGTTTGTGAATTCTGCTAAACTTTGGACAGAGTCTTTAATTGTCGACTTGACTTGAAGTAAATTTTGAATGTAATATTTTGCTAGTATGAACTTGTTGTCATACCTTGCGGACAGCAAACTCAACGCTGTTGAGTAATTCTCCTTACAAATAGGTAGTGATTTAATTAAGTCTAACGGTTCATATTTTAAAGAAGAATGTAAATAATGTAGTTTCTGCACTGGCGTTAGATCGGATCTTGTATGCACCAAGTCCATAAAAATTGAATGAAAATGCTGCCATTCCAAGATATTGCCTGTGAAGCAGGGCAAACTTATTGGTTTTAATTGCATATGGGTCGATAATACGGGAGGTACAGTCTGAACATTAAAGGTATCAATCAATTGCAAAATATTTGCTTCCGTAGAATATAGCATTTCTTCGACCTCAACTCGGTCTTCTTGAGCAGCGTTTATGTCTTTACAAATAAGTTCGATTACAGATTGTACCTCGTCGTACTTTGATGCCAAGCTTTTCAAACTTTCAAGTCTTACTGTTAAAAAATGTTTTGTATTGGAATTTGTATCAAAGTTACTGACAGCTGATTGTATGCGCACTATTGCGGACTTTAAGCCGCCTCTCTTTCTGGTTAACACTTTGAGGCCTTCTTCAGCCATTGTACCCACCTTGATATGATGTTAGTGAGGTGATACCTTGTAGGCGATGTCCTGAAGCGTCGACGCCGTGGAGCAGATGGCAAACACAGCTCGGAGAGATGACAGCCTTGTTTGACGTACTGAAGCTAGCAGGCTCTTGCGATGATATTGTCAGGAGGCTCAAAGACGACGAGCGAAATGCTGATCGAATCACGCCACGGTCGTATCAGCGGATATGCTGATTCGCCCGTGATGGCCAGAAATAGGGGCAGAAAAATAATAAGTTTGAATAATATCCGGAAATCCAGGTCCGGAGCGACAAAAAAATGTTAATGATCCGGTCCGCGTGGACCGGAGAATTTTTAGTAGAAGAATGTTAAGTGTGAAGTGTTCTATTTACAGTAAGTTGATTCGCCAGGATGCAGAAATGATGAAGCGAGTGGACTGTAAATAATTCATTTATTTAATGTTCCCAATTACAATAGAAATTGTTAGGTACCATTTTGAGTGATAGATTGGCTAATAAGCATTTGTGAATACAATTCGTATTACGTTTAAATGAGTTTAATGAAAGGGCCTAACGGGCCTTATATGAAGTGTTGGCCTAAGGCCTACATTACTTGTCGTAATGTATAGAATGGAGGCGCGAATACGCGACACTCGAATACTTGAGTGCAAGTATTAGAAATGAGACAGTAAGGCTGCGAGCGCGAGCCGACCGCTGCTGACGACCGTCTGTGACGAACTGTGCGGAGCACTGACATGAATTCATCAGATTAGAGTAAAAATTAAAGTGCAGATTAGCCAACCTATGAAGTAAAAATTACCGCGCTACTGTACAAGATAAGTGCTGATTCTGATTGTACTACCCTCAAACATGAAGAAAAGTCCTTTTTCGAAAAGTGTCTGTGTGTAGATTTTTTTCTATGGCAAACGATAAAAGCCGCAAATTCAAACAGAATCAAATAATTTTTTGCATACAGCCCTGAATTGTAGAGTTCTCAATACCTATTGTTTTTGGTGAAGATCGGTTAAGGAAAAGGGGTAGTTTACCTTCAACATTTTATGTTTTAACAATGGTAATTTTTACTTCCATATTCCTTAAGGAATGGAAGTATGGTGATGGCAAAAAAAATCGTGTTCGAGATTATTGCAGATTCTGATTGTACTACACTCAAAACATGAAAAAAAGTCGTTTTCCGAAAAGTGTCTGTGTGTCTGTCTGTCTGTCTGTCTGTGTGTCTGTCTGTCTGTAGATTTTTTTTCTATGGCAAACGATAACTGCCGCAAATTCAAACAGAATCAAATAATTTTTTGCATGCAGCCCTGATTTGCAGAGTACTCGCGACCTATTGTTTTTGGTGAAGATCGGTTCAGGGAAAGGGGTAGTTTACCAGCAACGGTTTTTTTTTAGCAAGGGTAAATTTGTTTGTTTGGCAAACGATAACAGCCGCAAATTCAAACAGAATCAAATAATGTTTCGCATACAGCCCTGAATTGTAGAGTTCTCAAGATCTGCTGATTTTGGTGAAGATCGGTTAAGGGAAAGGGGTAGTTTACCTGTAACGTTTTATGTTTTAACAAGGGTATTTCCTATGGCAAACGATAACAGCCGCAAATTCAAACAGAATCAAAAGATTATTTGCATACAGCCCTAAATTGTAGAGTTCTCAAGACCTATTGTTTTTGGTGAAGTTCGGTTGAGGGAAAGGGGTAGTTTACCAGCCACGTTTTTTGTTTTATCAAGGGTATTTTCTATGGCAAACGATAACAGCCGCAAATTCAAACAGAATCAAATACTGTTTTGTATACAGCCCTGATTTGTAGAGTACTCAAGACCTATTGTTTTTGGTGAAGATCGGTTAAGGGAAAGGGGTAGTTTACCTGTAACGTTTTGTTTTAACAAGGGTCTTTAATATGGCAAACGATAACAGCCGCAAATTCAAACAGAATCAAAAGATTATTTGCATACAGCCCTAAATTGTAGAGTTCTCAAGACCTACTGTTTTTGGTGAAGATCGGTTGAGGGAAAGGGGTAGTTTACCTGAAACGTTTTTTTAACAAGGGTATTTTCTATGGCAAACGATAACAGCCGCAAATTCAAACGGAATCAAATAATATTTTGCATACAGCCCTGATTTGTAGAGTACTCAAGACCTATTGTTTTTGGTGAAGATCGGTTAAGGGGAAGGGGTAGTTTACCTGCAACGTTTTTTTATCAAGCGTATTTTCTATGGCAAACGATAACAGCCGCAAATTCAAACAGAATCAAATAATTTTTTGCATACGTCCCTGAATTGTAGAGGTCTCAATGACTTTCGATTTTGGTGAAGATCGGTTAAGGGGAAGGGGTAGTTTACCTGCAACCTTTTACGTTTTAACAAGAGTAAAGTACTTGAAAATTTATTTAATTTTTTTGAAACAATGGTAATTGTTAAAAATAAAATAATTTTGTTGCCAGGCAATAAAATTATGATTTTTTCATTTTAATGTAATATAATATTTTTCATTTAATACAGCAATAAAAAGGCAGGTAAGACACAGCCTGGCTGTTTGGCTGAAAATGATTTTAAATATAAATCTTAGAATATGGAAGTCATGTATGGTTCTCCATACCGATATTTTCTATGACGAACGATAACTGCCGTAAATTCAAACAGAATCAAATAATTTTTTTCATACCTCCCTCAATTGTAGAGAACTCAAGGTCTTTTGATTTTGGTGAAGATCGGTTAAGAGAAAGGGGTAGTTTACCTGCAACATTTAGTTTTAACAAGGGTAATTTTTCTTATGACGCATGATACCTGCCGCACATTCAAAGAGAATCAAATAATTTTTTGCATACGTTCCTGAATTGTTAAGTACTCAAGGTCTGTTGATTTTGATGAAGATCGGTTAAGGAAAAGAGGTAGTTTACCCGCAACACTATGTTTTAACAACGGTAATTTTTTCTATGACGAACGATAACAGCCGCAAATTCAAACAGAATCGAATAATTTTGTGCATACAGCCCTGAATTGTAGAGTACTCAAGACCCGTTGTTTTTGGTGAAGATCGGTTAAGGGAAAGGGGTAATTTACCTGCCACATTTTATGTTTTAATAAGAGTAATTGTTTCTATGATGAATGATAACTGCCACACATTCAAACAGAATCAAATATTGTTTTGCACGCGTCCTTGAATTGTAGAGTACTCAAGGCCTGTTGATTTTGGTGAAGATCGGTTAAGAGAAAGGGGTAGTTTACCTGCAACATGTTATGTTGTAACAAGAGAAATTTTTCATGGCGAACGATAACTGCCGTAAATTCAAACATAATCAAATAATTTTTTGCATACATCCCTAAATTGTAGAGAGCTCAAAGCCTATTGATTTTGGTGAAGATCGGTTTCGGGGAAAGGGTAGTTTACCTGAAACATTTTTTGTTGTAACAAGAGTAAAGTACTTATTTTTGATAAATAAAGTATCCTGATTAGAAAATCTTAATAATCCACTGTAGAAACGTAGATGAGATATCTATAAATGAAAAGGCTAGTTGAACGGGTGGGGGTAATTTTGTATAACCAAAAATTATAGTTGAATGGGGAGGGGATAATTTTTTATATCTGTACTACGTTATCGGCAACAAAGAAGTAGTTTGTTGTTAAAATTCCTTCCCGGCCTATTTGGCCATAGACCAATGTTTTCTGCAAAACCAGACGTTTCAGCAGTGCCATCGACTTCCATCATCAGTGAAAATCGAGTGCAATGAGGTGGTATACGTTAGTGACCACAGTACTGTGGTTAAGGCTGAAGCAGTAAGTAGAAAGAAGTAGTTTCTATGGAAATATTTCATTTTTAAAATGATTTTAAATATAAATCTTAGATCATGGAAGTCATGTATGGTTCTCCATACCGATATTTTAAATAGTTTTGTTAGTTTTGTCATTTTATTACTTCCATGTTCCATAAGGAAATGGAAGTATGGTCATGGCGAAAAAAATCGTGTTCGAGATAACGGCTGATTCTGATTGTACAACCCTCAAAACCTGAAGAAAAATAATTTTTCGAAAAGTGTCTGTGTGTAGAATTTTTTCTGTGGCAAACAAGAACAGCCGCAAATTCAAACAGAATCAAATAATTTTTTGCATGCAGCCCTGAATTGTAGAGTACTCGAGGCCTGTTGTTTTTGGTGAAGATCGGTTAAGGGAAAGGGGTGGTTTACCTGCAACATTTTGTGTTTTAACAAGGGTAATTTTTTCTATGACGAATGATAACTGCCGTAAATTCAAACAGAAACAAACACTTTTGTGCATACATCCCTGAATTGTAGAGAACTCAAGGCCTTTTGATTTTCGTGAATATCGGTTAAGAAAAAGGGGTAGTTTACGTGCAACATTTTATGTTTTAACAAGAGTAATTTTTTCATGACAAATGATAGCTGCTGTAAATTCAAACAGAATCAAATAATGTTTTGCATACATTTCTGAATTGTAGAAAACTCAAGGGCTGTTGATTTTGGTGAAGATTGGTTAAGGAAAAGGGGTAGTTTACCTGCAACGTTTCATGTTTTAACCAGAGCAAAGTACTTAATTTTGATAAATAAAGTATCCTGAAAAGAAGATCATAATAATCCACTGTAGAAACGTAGATGAATAGATGAAATTCTATAAATGAAGAAGCTAGTTGAAGGGAATGGGGGTAATTTTCTATAAACGAAAATGATAGTTGAAGGGGGAGGGGATAATTTTTATTTATATGTCATGTGTACTACTTTATCGGCAACAAAGAAGTAGTTTGTTGTTAAAATTCCTTCCGGGCTGTTTGGTGTGGTCCAATGTTTTCTACAAACCAAACGTTTCGGCAGTGGTATCGACTGCCATCGTCAGTGAAAATCGTGTGAGCTAACGTGAAGTGGTATATACATTAGTGACCACAGTACTGTGGTTAGAGCTGAAGAAAGAAGTTTCTATGGAAATATTTAATTTCAAAAATTATTTTAAATATTATATAACTCTTAGAACATGGAAGTCATGCATGGTTCTCCATACCGATATTTATTTATGTATGTGAATGTGGCCCATTTTTTATTGTTGTTATTAATTTATGTGTTGTTCATTTTGATTAATTCTTAATTGTTCAGTTTTCATTTTATATTTGATTTTATTTTCTATTTTGTTTATAGTATTTTTATTGTATCCATTTTCATAAGCAATTTGGTATATTATATTTCTATCTTTGTCTGTTTAGTAGAATTTTGTACATTCTGTTAAATAGTGAATAGAAAGCTGCCATTTTATGTTGTGGTGGGTGGTCAGAATGGTTAGGTATAATGATGTTAGTAGATGTTGGTTTTCTGTATATTGCATATTGTATGTGGTTGTTGTTTTTTGTGATGGTTATGTCTAAATAGTTGATTTTGTTATGTTTTTCTTTTTCTTCTGTGAATTGTATTTTTGGATGTATGTTATTGATTTGTTTTAATATGTTATCTAAATTTGTGTTTTTGTTATTTGATACATATAGCCCATCATCTACATATTTTATCCATATGCCATTTGGATCAAATGAATTTATAATATTTTGTATTTTGGTGTCTGTGTTGTAAGAATATTTCTGCTATTATGGTAGATAATGGAGATCCCATTGCTAAACCTTCTTGCTGTTGATAAATTTTGCTATTAAATTCTAAGTAATTTTGTTTTTAGTATTAGTTGAAGGTTATTTTTTATTTCAGTTATATATTGTATGTCTTCATTTTGTTCTTTAAGTTTGTTTATTATGTCTATTGTTACATCTACTGGGATGTTGGTGTACATGTTTGTGATATCATGTGATGTGAAAAATGTATTTTCATTTATATTTATTATTTTCAGATTGTCTATTAATTCGTATGTATTTTTTATGTTATGATGATTATTTGTTAGATGGTTATTTTTTAGCTTTTGTGCTATTATTTTTGCTATTTTGTACGTAGGTGCTTTTTTGAAGTTGATTAATGGATGTATTGGGTTGTTTAATTTGTGTATTTTAATTAGGCTATTCATTTTAGGTGGTTCTAGATTATTATTTATATAGATGTCTGTATTTTTATTGTTGAAAATGTGTTTAGCTGTTTTTATTAGTTTTATTGTTTGTTTAAGATATTTCTCTGTTGGGTCTTTGTTTAGTTGTGTGCATTTATTATGTAATAATGCGTGTTGTGTGCAATAAATGAATGTATTTATTGTTTTTTGTCATTATTATTATTATTATTATTATTATTTCGTTAAATTCGTAGTGACCGTCAGTCAATGAATTTTTCAGTGAAGGGTTAGTGAGGATCGGTCAAAAATAACACAATTTTTAACTTATTTGTGTCGACATGTATTAACATATCATGTTAAAAATAACTTTTAATAAGTACATAATTAGTAATCCTTCAATCTGTTTTTAGTTATAATATATTTTACTATGCTATATGTATAAACGTTTTCTGTACAAATCTAATACCTAATTGTTAATTATTGCTTTTATAATTAATTTAAAATATTACATATAGCAATTTAAATTGTAATAGTGTATAAATTAAGTTTGTGATATTATAATTTTCTCGTTTGCTTAAAGAAAACACTTGAAGATGTAAACAAATTATCTCATCATGTATCTAAACAATGATACATTCATATGCACGCACACGCATGTGCACATACACACTCACATACACGAACACATTCACCCAAATAATTGTTCTGTTGTGTCTGACATTTCTTTTGTATTCATACACAGGTCCTGATGATGGCAATGAACATTGTCGAAACGTCAACACAAATAAGTTAAAAATTGTGTTATTTTTGACCGATTCTCACTAACCCTTCACTGAAAAAATAATAATAATTATTATTATTATATGCAATTATTTCTTTATGGTTACTTCTGAAATGTTCTGTTTTCAATTTATATTTCATTTTCTATTTTGCATATGGTGTTTTTTAATGTAACCATTTTCTTCAGTAATTGTATATATTATATTCTTTATAATATGAGATTACCTAAACAAGTAATATGATACAGACCTCAAGGAAGACGAGATACAGGTAGACCAAGGAAGAGATGGCTTCAGTGAAGGCAGAACAGGGTGTAAGCCTATACCTTGACGCAGGGGCGGATCCAAAAGTTAATGTCGGGAGGGGCAAACCAGTGTTCGGGGGTTCCCCCTGAAATTTTTTTGTAAACATAAGTCATAAAAGCACAATTTATTGTCTACTTACACATATTAAAATCATGTATAGGCGTAAACTGTATTACCTTTCTTTATTATCTAATACAAGTGTTACACAAAGAGTGCAGTAATATGTTTGCCCTTCAAAATGTTACTCTTCAGTAAATTTACACTCATTTTGTAGATCACGGTAATAGCTTAATTGGTTATTACCTTCAAACCTATTTTTACAAAAAATAAAGTATGACATACTTAATAGCTATAGAATGGAATGGAATGAATCATAATAAGTTCTATTTAATAAAAGAAGAAATATCGTTTTTTTTATAACAATATTATATTAAAATTTTACAGATACAAAATTACTATTAAATGGATGGTGAACGTATTTTAAAAAATAATAAAAATCAAATACAGTGACCGCCGCTTAATTTGATCACAGTTACTGGTACCGATTTGTTCCTCTGCTGTCTAGTGCATTCAATATTCTTACCACTTAATAGAATCAAAGTCATTGGCGGCTACTGTATATGTGTAGAAAATACATTTTTAAATATTTTAACGTAAGATATCACGCATAAAATAAAGTTACAGTGCTGTGCTTGTGTGAACAACCACTTGGTTACCAACCTACTAAAAATTCACTGTGTGTAAATAGGGCCATTGTTTACCAAGTAAAATTCTCAGGGGGGAGCAATTGCCCCCGTTGCCCCCTCTCTGGATCCGCCCCTGCCTTGACGTGGAGAAGAAGAATATATTCTTTGTAATATAATTCAAGACTCGCCGAATCGTGCCAAAATTGTTACCAATATAAAACAAACAAAATGTACTGAACCAATTTCAATAAGGGACCTTTTCTGCATTCAAAGTAACATTGCATTCAAATTTGTGAGTGCAAACATATCATCCTTTGTGAATATTTCAACACATGTAACTGAAAATTTGGTATAGGACGCTTGGCGATTTGTGTATAATATTTAATTCTTTCTTATTTATCCATTCATATTTCTCTAATATTTTTTATTGATTTGCAGTGTAAATTGAGTAGTTGCTTTTTATTTTATTTTTTAATAATACATGTGTAGAAACCCATTTTAATTTGTTCTTCTCAAATTTAAATGTGTTACATTTATTTTATATCATTTTATTAGCAACCTTCAGAGACAAGTCTGGTATAAATAACTTTTGGCAGATCTATAATTTTAGGTTTTATGTGGCCTAACAAAATGCGTGCTTTTTTCTAAATTTCTATATAACTGCTAGTCATCTGTTCTGATTGCCTCTTTTTGTGTTATAATGTAATGTTTTAACAAAAATTTAAGATTTCTTAACTAGTTATTTTAATATCATATTCTTTAATAGGGCATTAAATGGGATGCAGATTTAGTGAGCACATCTGTAAGTTATGTATTGGAGTTTGAGTGAAAAAGTAAAGAGTATTGGGTTATTTTGGAGAGGTTTATGGCAGCTGTAGATTACACATCCAGTTTCTTAACTGTCGATAATACAGATGTCAATAATTTTGTGTATGTATGTATGAAGTGCATATGAAACTGTCAGTATATTGTTTATTTAGCCACAAGTATAGTTTTATGATAAATATCTAGAATAACTTCAAACTTGTAATCGAGATGAATTTTTCTAAGTCAGCATAAGTAAGCAACTATCAAAATTAAAGTTGTGTGGTAATAATGGGTAATGGAAGAAGAGGACTGCTGACCACAGTACCTTAATTCTATACCGAACAGCCCACAAGTAGTCTATCTTACCTGATTATCCTAAGCAAATTTTTTGATAAAAGAATTATTGTATCAAGAACTCAAAGTTCCTAGATTTAATTATTTTCAGTTAGTTTGAATCTTTTTTTTTTCTAATGTATTATCAGGTACTGAAACTATGACAAGATAAAGGTTACGCTTTCAAATTGGAATGACTACGATGTTCAAATCTGAGAAAAAAACCTAATGTTTGTCTACTGATTTAAAAATAATTCATAACTATCATGACAGAGTAGCTGTATAAAGACATTAACTTACTTTAACAATATTTAATAAATGCAAAATAATATTAAAACTTTAGGTACTGGTAATCTATAGACCATTCTGTAATTTAGAACAGAGGGCACCCACTTGACTCTATCTGTGAGTATGTGTGATTATCTATGTATCAATGAATGCATCTATGAGTGTGGAGGTATATACTGTTAAAAAGCTAAGGAGATTTTAAAAATAAGGCTATTAGAAAAACTCTTCAGTAAATAGAGATGAATAATAACTAAATATAATTATTTCACTACCGACTCGGAACACAAAGTTTTTTATGGGTAAAAACGTAAAAGTTTTACTTTATAACCTGAACCGGTTTTCGCTTTTAAAAAGCTTCTTCGGACGCTTTTTTAAAAGCAAAACCGGTTCAGGTTATAAGGTAAAACTTTTACGTTTTTACCCATAAAAAGCTGTGTTCCGAGTCAGTAGTGAAATAATTATATTTAGATAAGTAACGGACATGTCATGGACAATGAAATCCAAGAATAATAACTACTTAAATTCAATAAAAGTCGCTAAGTAGTTGCTTATTAGTTTATTGAACTACTTAAAATTGTAAGTATAATAAAATACTTACTATTGAGAAAATTGAAAGAAATACTCTTGTTTGTAGAATAAATCTTTTTATAAAAAAGGTTGGCAATACTGGAAGTGAGATCATTTCTGTGGTACTGTGAACAGGGAAAAACTTAAAACAGACTGGTTGAAAATATGTTATTTATGACTTCAATTATTATGTTAAAAAACTATGAATATTGCTACAACAATTATGTAATTCTCTTTAAAAGTCAGTAGGTGCAGTTATATAAATGTTCTACATGCTTCTCGGCTAGTCGAGCAGGTGCAACATCTAGGTCAAGGCCGTGCAGTCAAGTGGCCTCTAGACTGTTCGAGCTCTTGTAACTATGCAAATTATGTTGACACACACCCAGTAGTATGGAAAATTATTCTGGAACTTCTGTGGATTATATATATAAGCAATAGCAACCAGCTTAGTTAGTTAGTTTCACCTGGCGAGATTGTAGAGTGCGGATCAAGTGATTGTTGTGGATTAGAGGAAAGTGTTTATTCTGTTATCATGAATGTGGAACTCTAATAGTTGACATTATTGTGGACAGATTTAACTTGAATTATTGTATGAGAGTAACTTGTTGATTTCACATTGTTATTTGTGACTAATTAAAGCTGGGAATGATTTCATTAGCGTCATTGGTAATATTTTGTTCCCACTGTACAATGAGACCATCCATGAGACCATCGTAACAATATCATTCTATAAAAAATGAGCAAAACCAATTTGGGTTTTGAATGTAGTGGAAATGTCTGTAGTTTTAAGAATTTTATATATGCTAGTTATTTTAATTACAAGAAAAGTTTATATTAATTTTATAATTTACTCTTCATTTAAAATCAGCATTTGCAAAAAATACAAAAAATAACAATAGTAAAAAGTTTCAAGAATATCCTTTATTAATTAGTTTTGTGTCTGTAGGCAGTAGAAATTCATCACAATGTCTTCTAATGCAATGCGACAGTTAGAAGAACGTCATGTTGCCACCAAAGTGGAACTCATGGTGTGGTCACACAAAATGGATTTGCTGGCACTGTCAAATGTCCGAGGTAAGTATCTATCTTATCGTGAAGCTAAACAAAACTTATTGTTAGTGTTTTAGGATAATAGTAAGAATAAAAATAACTAAAAAATTATAATAATTGGCCCAAGGTTAAAAAATGCCCAAGGTTTTCAGAATAAATCCAAGAAGAGGACAGGCGCCATCTGGACTGACAAAAGGAGGGAGAGACATAGATCAAGAACGAAGGAGATATGGGAAAGGAGGAAGAAAGAGGAGGAGAAGAGAGGAACCAGTTGAACCAAATGTAGTCCACAGTGGCTCACATGAAAAAAATTTACAGGCATCAATAAACCTAAAAAATATATATATATTTATTTTTCTTCATTTACCAATATACAGATTATAAGTTGAATGTAGTCGCATTCATAAGCGCACATGCATTCACCAATCATCCATGTTGATTTTGCGCTTTTTCTCAGGCTGTTCATCACATTCCTCTTCCAAAGACGTCTGATCCTCTTGGATTGTAAATCGCGACAATACTTTACGAGGTCCTGCTTTATTAATCTTGTCCATTCATTCAAACTTATCGAAGACCAGTGTCTCGACGAACATATCTAGAGTGATCCCCGATGATGTTAACTTAAAATCAGCAAGTTTCAATAAGAGAACCAAATGCAATATAAGCAAGCAGTCTCGAGTTCCTTCCATTTGCCGCAAGTTAATGTTTGTTGGTTCTTAATTTTATACAAAGGCGCTGTAATTTTACTTGGTGTTCCGAACGAATTATGCAATCTTACTCCAAATACTGCAGGCGTAATTTGATCATTCTTACCAATTTTATCAGCCGTTAATATTTTCGCTTTCATATTCTGAACTACCTTTGCAAAATCATGCAATTTATAGCGGTCAACAGCATCGATAAAGGCAGATGTATTGGCTATACATTTCATATTGGTAACAAACATTTCGATAAACGCTTCCATCAACTCTTTGCTCTGCTGATTCCACCAATATTTGACAGTTGGTAACAACTAATTCACACGATGTTTGTCTTGAAGATGATCTAAATCCTGTATTACGTTTCTGGAGGTGAAATTTTCAGAATCGTTGATAAACAACCCATACGCGTTAATAGTTAGCAGTAGATGAGGCGTCTCCTTATATTGGAATTGAATGAAATGCTGGCGAACAATCGCTTTTTTCGTCAACTTAAGATGAGTTTCTTTCAATTTGTCGACAGTACTAATACAGAGCTTATCCTTGCATGTATTAGTAAAATCACCATAGATATCTTTTAGATTTGTTGGTGTAAAGAAGTAATCTTTACCATCATTAGGACGTAACGTATATTCGCATGGTTCGACGATCGAAGTTGGTATTCGAGGTTCTTCATCATCATCTGATTGATCAGCACTAACAAAACAACGTAGAGACATGATGGATAATTTGTTTGTTGATTCACAACACTAATTATACTCGGGAAAAACACAATGCGTCTATAAATTTTGTTCGCTTTTCAATTTTGAACTATCGACTGTGCTTATTTGATCGATTAACGATGTAATGGCAGTTAAATCGTCATTATCTGTGATATTTTTACACGTTGGTGCATCATTTAACCATAGTAACATATGACAATGATGGCTACCTCTATGTTGGAATTCGATGTGCTTGAAATAATCAACTACATAATGATCTCCGACCACACCATTAGGTTTTTTAAACACGTTAATAAAGGTCGACACCAATTTCTCGAAATACAAGCAGCACAAAACTTGATCGTTGTTTACCAATTCTGCTCGATTTGTGCTCGACATGCCATCTAATATCGCTGGATCTATCGGTACGTCTACTGGTATATCTTCTTGAAAGCGATAAATAGATTCTAAGAGATGAGGCCAATGTATTTCAGAAGCGCTCAATGTGAGAAATATGGTAGGTTTGGCTAATTATCACATCATACTGAATAATTCCACTTTACACTGATGCGAATAATGGATTGAGTTCGGTATGTTTCTCATGAACGCTTCATTTTTTAGCAGCAAGCTCTTAACAAACTCGGTATCTTCCAGATCTCGTCTTGATACGCTGTTGATTTGATTATTATTTGCTCAAAACGCTAACTTTACATTCACTATGATTCTCAAACGCAGCACTTTCGCACCCATATACAAGATATGATCGGATTTTACACCTCTCTGATCCTGTCTACATATTTCGCTACTAGCTATCATGAATGGTGTGGCTCGACAAGTAAACTGGCGTTTCACACCATAATATATCGCTGGGAATGATAACTCTTCTGCATCTTCATCGAATGCGAGCGATAATGGTTGATGATTTTGTCCAGGGGCTAGATGTAAAATCAAATCTTCACACCAGAATAAGGTATGCTGCTGCAATTTGATGTACTCTTCGCCAGTTACATCTCGTTGTATGCTTGTTATTTTGCTATTAGATTGATTTATGTGAGACAATAAGTCTTTCCATTCTACGTGCTGTCGTTCTTGATCCTCGTCTTCATCCTCACTAGACGCACTGCTTTCATTTTCAGGCTCATTATGGAAGAACTTGTCATTAATCGTGATGTTATAATATCTGAATAGCTCAGTCGTCAACAGATGCCTTAACCAGAGCTTTAATTTACTTTTAGAAACCAGTCCTCACATATAAGAACTTTTATTGATTATATGCTTCTTAAGCCAAACGTTAAACGCCAAATCGTCATTCAACATGCGAGGCAATTGCAGAGTAGTGGTATCAAGGTTTATCGGTACGTTTATGACTTGTCCAATTATACGTTTAGCACCAGCAAAGTATGATATGTTACGAATGTGCATGAATGGAAGATACACGGATGATATGTCCAATTCTTCAAGTCCACAGACAAATGTCCACTTTTTCTGGGTCCACAGTTCTAATGTCCAGTTCTTTATGTCCACTAACTTGAAGTCCATTTAGTTATAGGTCCACTAATTTAAAGTCCATTACTTTGTAGGTCCTTTTGTTGTTTTGTCCACTTTTTCTGGGTCCACAGTTCTAATGCCCAGTTCGTTATGTCCACTAACTTGAAGTCCATTTACTTATAGGTCCACTAATTTAGTCTTTTCTTATTTTATCATGTGATGGTATGTCCAGAAATGTATAGGTCCACAAAATGGAATTATTGGCAAAAAAGAAGTTAATTTATCAAGAAGAAATATTATTATAAGTTCGTTATTTTAAATAATACATTTACTGTAGTTTTTGGTTATTTGAAAACAAAAACTTTAATTATTTATTTCATTATTATCTCCTTCCCCATGTACTTCTTCGGCATATAGCTTCAGTCGATAATTTATACCGCTCAGGTATCTATCAATGTCACCGTTTTCCCTGTAAGCATTGTAATTTCACACCATTTCCTCGATTTGTCGTGAATTTATAACATAGGACTTTTTTATAGGATGGCGTATGGCCATGTGACCAGTCATAAGCTGATTTAGTAATATACTATTGTCGTTCTGGTCCTTTTTCACGTTTTCTATGAATTTCCATATGTTTGCATGGTGGGTTACTATGCATTTTTGGAATTTCGAGTGCCATCCTTCTATTGCATTTGTGGACTTTATACACAGTGGGCAAAACGTTTGTGGACATAAATTCTTCATGGACATATTTTTATTGGGACGTTTGTAAATATGGACATTTAGTTTGTGGACCTATCATCCTGGAACCGAATGGAAGGCACGGTGATATTAAATGTTCCTCTATTGGCATTAGTTCAGGTAAATTCTCTGGTATTTGTGGGTACTTAAAGCCGTTGATTGTCACATAAGGTGGCAACCTGTTCTTCTTCAGGCATATGTAGCAATTGTGGCATACTTTGGATTTGTCAAGAATATTATAACCATGTTTATTAAGTATTTCTATAATGTCTGCGTGTCCAGTAACGTCTTTTAAGCTTTTAGTCCACCAAATTCATTCACAAACAAAGCAGTACTCATTCAAATTGTCATTATAAAAGTGTGTTTCGATATATCTTGCTAAATTACTCACTTGCTTCTCTTCACATTCTTCCTTACATTCATCTTTACATTCTTTCTTACATTCATTTTTCCTTATTCATCTTTGCTTCTTTCTTACATTCTCAATACCGTTTATCATTTTTGCGTTTTCGTTGCAGGCGTTCAGATTCAGTTAGTGGAGTTCTGACCAAACCTTCCTGTTCATTGCTCTTCATCTTTGCTTCTTTCTTACGTTCTCGATAGCGTTTTTGATTTTCTCGTTTTCGTTGCAGACGTTCAGATTCAGTTAGTGGAGTTCTGACCAAACCTTGCTCAAGTTTCTGTACTTTATGCTTCTTTTCCCACTCTCGGCAATATTCGAGCTTTTGTTTTCGACATTCTGCTTCCAATTGTAGCTTTTCCGCCAAATTAGTTCCTTCTACACTCGAATCGGTGGAAGTCTGAGCCGTACTTCCACTCGCTTCCTCCTGATCCATCGCTCCATAATAAACTCTTGTCTGATGTACTACCTGAAGATAAATTAAAGGGGATATGGCACTGAAACTCACCAAAAATTCAAAATTGTCTACGTTATTGACAACAAAGAAGTAGTTTCTATGGAACCTCACCGGTTCCCATTTTCAATCACGCACCAGCGATCTGTTGCAAATGTGCGAAACGTCCTTATAAACATTTTCCGTGTTAAAATTGGCTTTTTTAACAGTTGCACTTTATATGGAGAAACTGTTTGTATGTAATGCTCCTTCTTTCATTAGTATCTTAAATCATTTGAAGCAACCAACCAGCTAATTTCCCTCTGTTAATCTCATCCACTTGCATTCCTACTATACCCCAGTTTACATCAGTGTGGTGATGAACAATCACTGTCTTTCCATTCAGAAACTATGTTGTTTTTTATCATTGAAAATGTTGTAATCCTGTCTTTCCCACACTATAAACCAGAATCATCCACTGTTGGCCCAAGGATCAACCTTGAATGTCTTGCTTATGGCTGGCACAAATATGAATCTAAGGTACCACTGGAGAAAGAGTTATTTAACTTAGAACTGAGAAAACTTGGCTGTCTACATGGTTCTCTGTAAGTATAGCAACACTTGTGTTGCCAAATGCATGGGACAATAGGGGGTTCCCAGATGTAAGCAGCCTGCGTTAGATAATCAGCTTTAATATAATTAAATTACCTTATTCGGTCCACCTTAGTGACACTAGCTGCTGTCGGTTAATTAATTAATTACCTGAATAAGGTAATTTAATTATATTAACCATATAGTGACTCGGTACGTTAAACATGAATAAATTGAAATCAGCTTTAAAATTCCTCTAGCACACTTAAATGTGGAACATGAAAAAAAATCAATATTGTAGCGTGACAGATAAACACATAATAATGAATGGCATTGATCATTAGAATAATATAAGATAATAACATTAAATCCGAAGAAAGCATTAAAATAATATAAAGAATTAATTCAGAGCAACTGTGCAGAACAATCATGGTTATTAAAAGTATAATTTCGAATAAAAGCAATGTTACTAGTGATGAATCATCAAAACCAGTGTAATAACCCAAGGTTTTTAAAAATATAACCCAGGAAGGTAAGGAGTATATAAAGAAGCAACACAGAGTATTACTAAACCCACAATGAGGATAAATAAACGAAAAAGAAACCCTGAATAAGGCAAGATCCACCATAAAAGGTGATGTATTTCAAGAAACCAGAAGAAGATGAAGTAACCCCAAGAAACCCGATGGCATCCAGAAGAAGATGAAGAACATACAATTCAAAGAAGCCAGAAGAAAAGAAGACATCATTGAAGAAAGAAGAAGACAGCATCCAGAAGAAGAAGGAATGCTCTTATAAAAAACACCCATATCCCCATATCCCAAAATAAATAAAAACCACAATAATAAAAGTATAACGAAGTATTCATGAAAAGAAACCACATGTACAATAAAATTAAGAATAAAAGTTTATAGAGTAAGAGTTGCCAGTGGACCAAGATGAAACAATAATATAATACCCAAAGAACAAATCTTCATTGTAACCCACAAACCAATTTATTGATGTTAATAAAACTAAACAACCATTTAGAAATAGCATCAAAGAGTGTAAAGTGAACCAGTGCTAGTTTGTGTATTATAAAAAATAAACCTTATGTTTCATCCTTGGCATCCACAAACTGTGTAGATAATGAAAAATACAACTTTGAGTGATTTATGATTTGTACCAGGTGAATGTGATACAAGTAATAATATCAAGCTGTCAATCTGTTTGAAAAAACATTTCTTTAAAAAATGAATAAAACCAGATTTAAACATAAAGTGACAGGGTACAATTACCTTAAACCATATTAAAAACAGTTAAAAACTGCATAATTCAATTTAGTGTAAGAAATAGTAAATAAGAATATAAGAATAAGATTGTGTATATAGAATAGGATATTTTAAAAATGTATTAGTAATAAGATCCTTTTAATAAGTTTTAAATTACACTAACATCCTAATTGTAAATATATTTATTACTGGTATTGATAGTAATAATTAAATAAGATGTTAGATGGGAAAAAACATTCTTTGTAAACAATATTTCTGTTTTAGTATTAAGTTTTAATTATAAAAAAATGTCTAATTAGTTGAAGACAACCATTATTTGAAAATATTTCTTATTTGTTTATAGTATTGAAACAGATACTAATTGTTGTTATGTTTAATAGAAAAAATGTTTAATTTATATTACCATGTTAAAAAGTCAGAGAGGGTATGTATTGTTTATATAAAAATTTGTATGAAAAAACTTGTTAAGAATCTAGGCAAAAATGATGAAAACTAAACCTCATCAAAACTGAGAAATTAAGTGCTTAAATACATTTAAACTGAAGGGATTTAGATAACATAAATCAGAAATGAAGCCATATAATTAGAAATACAACTTAGAAAGATTTTGTAAAATTATAGCCAGGATTATAAATAAAAATGGAAATGACAGAACTCAAAAATTTGGAGAGGGGAGTCATATATTCCAAATAATATTTTAAAACTTAACCAATTCAAATAATTGCAAGAAACTAAGGGAATATAAACCTTTTTAATACAATATGAGATTAATCATCATAAATATAACTTAAAAATGGCAGAATTTGCATAATGACAGGAAGCTGATTGTGAAAATTTACCAGATACAAAATGAAGGTAAAATTACCAATTTTAGATAAAAAACATAATAAAACAGCATTATTCGATATCAAAATACGCCGAATGAACTGAAGGATAAAATTAAGTAACAACTAGCTAATAAATTTGAATAATAACCAAAGTTTAAGCAGTTATATAATGTAACTTTAATACTTGCACAGGATGCAAAGTAAAATTCGAACAGTGTAAGGAATAATATTGCTTTGGCTAAGATTTTAGTCGAAAATGAAGGAAGTAGAGGGTTGATTATTGAACGTTGTACGGGACACTTGGCACGAGAAATTAAAACGATTTAACCTAGTTTCTAGTACCGTAATGGCGAGTCAGTGTATGATACGAATTTGAAAATCGCGAGTGGCGACAAAAAACATTTCACAACATCGACACAGTGACATAAACACTTACAAAGGACTAACTAACATTATATAGCATCAAAACGACAGTGAAATAACATTTAAAACACCATAAAACAGTATATAACATAACCATCGAATAGTGCCTGATCGACAAAAAGTGAACTGACTTATAAATACACCACTTTTCAAAATACAACACAGAAACTTAACCAGAGACACTACACCAACATCAGAAGGAAGATTTGCTGACACCAGGACGTGAATTCGGCAAGAAAATATCTTTATTGGAACGCCAAATCTACGAAGGAACGATTGACAACTTTGACGGCGGCCATTTGCTTTTCGTCATCACTCAACTGAACAGCGCCTCCTAGTTTGTCAGCGACACGGTTCGCAATCAATTTATTTATTTTAATCTTTTCAATTGAATATATGTACTTTAGTATTAAGAATTATTATTGTAACGTTATACTTTTTTAATCTTTGCCCGATTTCTCTGACTTTTCCCATAAATAGCTGTTAAAAGAACCTTATTGTATTTTATATAAAAACTTGTAACATTCGATACCCTGAGAGTCGATTTTAAAATCGACAAGAGTCTTTTTAAACAATTGTTAAATAAATAATTTATACTTTTCATCTTAAAACAGTTCTTTCTTTTCTAAACATAGCAATTTACACATACTATAATTTAAATACATCTACTACGAGAATTTCACCACATTGAAGGAAGATAACCTCCAAAACTGAAAGTAAACAAAGATCGATTGTATCTGGAGACAATCCTATAAGTGGTTGGAGTTTCTTAAAAAATACAGAGAAGCTAATAACATTTTTTAAACAAGTGAGAAACGTTTCGGAGCTTCACGAACATCAATTAATTAATTGTTCCTAATTAATTAATCAATAAAAAAAAAATTTTAATTAGAAAAAATTTTTAACAACCAATTTTAATTTCTTTCAAGAACACATTTATACTTTTGTAACACTACACCAAATTTTTAACACTATAAACACGATAATTTTACAAAGTGGCGCACAACTGAGGGGCTTTAATTAGCGATTGAAAGGCCACTACAATCTGCCCAATCACTAATTGGAGTTCGGCAGCAGCTATAAAGACAGAGAAATTGACGGAAAAATGCAACGACGTGCAACATCAAAGAAACGGGCGGCGGAGGCCGAAAAGGAAGTAGAAATAGATATGGACAATAAAGAAGCGACGCCAGTAGATGTGGAAAGGTCATTGCCACCGGTATTGTCAAAACAACCTGCACAACCAGGGGAACAACCTGAGATGCCCACACAAACAGGGGAAATCAATGTTCCGGAGAAGGAAACAGAGAACCTGACAATAGAAGAAATGTTTAAAGCGATGATGGAAAACAATAAATTTTTAAATAAAAAGATGGAAGGAATGGACAAGAAAATGGACGAAAGTAGTAAGAAAATGGGAAGTGATAACCAGTCTGTGAAAGAAGAATTGGAAAATAAAATAGAAAAAACAAAAGAAGAATTTAGTGGGATGAACAAGAACATGGAGGAGAATAGTAAGAAGTTAGAAGAATTGAAGGAGGATAACCAGTCTTTTAAGGAAGAATTCAAGTCGACTAAAGAAGAATTGATTAATGAAATCGAAAACACCAATAAAAAAATCGATGAAACTAGGAAGAAGATAGAAAAGAACAACCAACAATTGAAGGAAGAGTTGAGGGAGAATAGCAAGAAGATGGAAGAAAAATTGGAGGAGAATAACAAGAAAATGGAAGAGAAGATGGGGGAGAAATTGGAAGAATTGAGAGAGGATAACCAAATGTTAAGAGAAGAATTAAGGGAGGTCAATCAGGAGAATCTAGACAAACTTGACGAGAGAATGGAATTATTAAGAGAAGAACTGAACAAGGAAATTAACGTTAGCAAGAAAGCTGTGAATAAAAAATTAGAAGAAGAAAACATAATGGTGAATCGACAGATCCGAGAAATTGACGGGAAATGCAACCAGACCGAAAAGGAAGTACAAGAATTTAAGGAAGTAGTAAACATCAAGTTTGCGAATATAGAAGAGCATAGCCGCAGGAAAGTGGAAGAACAACGGAAGGAGACTCAAGAAGAATTCGGGAGAGTACGGAACCAAGTCGCGGAACGGTGTGATGGGATGCAAGAGGCTATGACCAATATCACGGGTCAGGTACGGCAAAGCCAAGAAGAGATGGAAGCTTTTAGAAATAGACCAACTCATTTCACCAGATTGCCCATCAAAGAAAGCCGAGAATGGCTCAACTTCCGGCAGTACAAGCGGAAACCAATGGAGTTCCTGGCAAGGTTAGAGGAGTACTTCGCCAAACATAGAGGAACTCAGTGGAGCAATAACCGGGAAATACTAGACGAGTCATTCAGGGAGATGACTGATAATTGGTGGATGGCTAACCGTAGCGAGATTGGCGGCTACCAGCAGTTCAGGAGAATGTTCAAATCAAAATACTGGTCTGAAACAACCCAGAACCTGATCCGAGATAACATTTGCAACGGACGATACAGGGCACAAATAGGCAATAGCATGACAGCCTATTTCCTAGGTAAGGTGTGCATGGCGAAACACCTTGAGCCGGCTATACCCGAAGAGTGCCTGGTAAATAAACTCTCCTATCATTACGACGAAGATATTGTCAGGGCAAGGAGAGGTAGCCAGATCAAGACGGTACAGGCCATGACGGAATTACTGGAAGGGTACGAAAATGAAGAATACTACCGCCAGAGCAGGAGGAGGAATGAGCGACCAGAGGCGAGGACGAATCAGTACCCTAGTAACAGCAATAACCATCCCGGGAACCGAAACCAGCCCAGTAATTACGACGGCAATAATAACCCGCTGCGTAATAACCACAATTTTAATGGCAACGCAAACGGTATTAGGAACAACAACACCTATCCTAATAACCGGAACAATTATAATCAGCCCCCTAACAGCCCGTATAGTCAGAGAAATACTTACCCCGGTAATAATGATAGACATTACCAACCAAATAGAAATTATTATAATATTAATTATAATAATAATAATAATAGAGTGTCACGCCCGAGGGTTAATTTTATAAGAGCGGAAGATCGCGGTCCGAGAAGGTACTACCAACCACGGAGGAACAGTTTCCACGGTGGAGACAGAAGATGGAGAAGTGCGGAACGGGACGATCCACGCCACGAACAAGGAAGAAGAAGTACCAGCCTGGAGGATCTTGGCCGACAACAAAACAGGGAAATAAACCTCGAACAGGGTACAGAGCGGCAGGAAACGACACAGAGTTTCCCGAACGATGCCTCGGTCAATCCTAGTCCAAACGATGACCACAATACTTTAAACGGGAGGAGGCAGTAATTAACGATTACGACCCGTTACTGCTTCAACTTCCTGGGTTAAATAAAGATGAGTTGCAACAAGCAACCAATGCAAAGAACATCACGATAATTAGTAACCATTACCTGAAAGATATTAGAACCGAACTTTTAGAGGAGAACGATAAGAGCCTCAATAATAATAATAACGAAATATTATATATAACAGCGGAGGTAGAAGGAATTCCCGCAAAAATCATGATTGACACAGGTGCCAATATTTCCATTATAAATGCCAATGAACTGGAAAGAATCCAGAATAAGTGTGGAAAAACCCAACACTTGAAGGAGTAGAGGAGCTAACCATCAAAGAGCGACATTTAGAAGAGAAGGCATTTATAAGGAAAGAAAAAGAGAAGATCACCTTACAAAAGCATAAATAAAATGGGCCGGTATAGGGTACAATAAATGCCCATATGTTGTGGTAAAGGATAATCATAATAATACGTATGAACTGAGAGAAATAGTTTCCGGAAGAGTTAAAGGTGTGTACAATCAAGCATCTATGAAAAAGTACTATGAAGAAGGAGTGTAGAATTTTGAATTTAATACATAAAAATTCTAAAATAATTGTAAGAACATCTTACTACCAAATATTTTTGAGAAAAAACTTTATGGCAATTTAAAAGAAAGGAATTTTGAATTTTAAAAACAACAAAATTCGAAAACAATTGTAAGAACATCTTACAACCAAATATTTTTGAGAAAAAACTTAATGGCAAAATAAAAGAAAGATTTTGGAATTTAATATACAAAAAATTTAAAAATGAAGTGAGACCAACTTACTATAACTAATTTTGTGAAAAAACTTTATGGTACATAATTAAGAAGAATTTGAATTTAGAGAAATACCAAAAAATTCAGAAATAATTGTAAGATCACCTTACGACACACAATTTTGAAGAGATACCATTTGGAATAATTAAAAAGGAAGAATTAGAATTTAGAATTATATATAACAAAAAATTAAAAATTAAGTAAGCACATCTTACTATAAACAATTTTGAAGGAAAGAATTTTGGGAATAAATGAATTAAACAGAATTTGAATTTTGATAAAACGTCAAAACTTTGAAACAAAATAAGATCAACTTATTACAATGATTTATGAGAAATGTTATGGAATTAAATAAAAAGAAAAGTTTGAATTTTGCATAAAACTAACAAAGTTCTAAAAATAAATATGTTCCATTTATAATTAAATTTAGAAGAAAATAAAATGATTAATTCAGAAAAAAGAATTAAATATAATCCAGAATAAATGTGAATATCTAGCATTTGAAGGAGTAGAGAAGAAAAACAAAAAAGAGTGTGATATACAAGAGAAGGCAAAAATTTGGAAACAAAGAGAAGAATCTGTTATTATAATAAAATTATAAAAAATCCAAAATAGAAAAACAATAAAATAATAATGAGAACAACCTATGACTAATTACTTATGAAACGATAATGGAAACAGTTAATCAAGAAAAAGGAATACGATATTATTCAGTTCTGAAGAAGCAAAGAAGAACAACTCATACCAAACATATGGAGAAGATGATTTTGAATAATAATAATAAGACCTATATGAAATGCAAAGAGAAGAAGTACCACATGAAATATAATATAAATGAATTAATGTTAATGAATGCGAAGGCGTATTAATAACTTTCTAAGAGAAAGGAAAGAACAAAATGTTTAAATAAAATGATCAAAATAACAACCTGAATATCTAATATAAAGATACAAATTTAAAAAATTAAATATAATAAAATAAGACCATTCAAATAATGAATAAGAAAATACTATATATAAAGACCATGCTAACACTGTAAGTAACCAGAAGGAAGTATAAAGAGAATTCAGATGGAGAAGAAAAACTGTTACACTATAACCAAGTAACAAGAATTATTAAGAGAAGTTTTCAACCATAATTAAAATAAATATATCAGACAAGTTAAGAGTTCAGAAAAATATATATATAATGAGTATAATAAGAATTAAGAAGATTTATTAAGATAGAAAATGTGAGATAATCTGAGAAACTACGAAGTGAAGAATCCAAAGATATTTTTATCAGTCGAAAATGAGACTACTTTTTATTTATTTATTCGATGACTGACTGAAGATAATTCCAGCAGCATTATGTTTTTGAGCAGAGATGAATGTGCCTCTGGACTCAAATTGCAGAAGTGGTGTATGGCCAGCAGAGATTGTGTAGCCTACAGTGCCCCTCTGAACTGCCCCAGCCCACGTGATAGGGAATGTTAGGGAATTAATATCCCAAGGATGCAACACGAAGTTTATAAAGAAAGAAAATGTATAATAATAATAATAATAATATATCTCAGAAGACACTAACTATCCAAGAAGGATCAAAAGTAAAATAAGTAACTATATATATAAAATTTATTAAACTCAAACATAAAAAGTCAATATAGAAATGGAGAGGAAAATGAAATATAAAAAATAATGAAATTATCATAAGAAATTATTTCATCCATAAACATGTCTGAAATAATTACTTCTGGAGGAGAGCAATCTGTAGCGTGACAGATAAACATATAATAATGAATGGCATTGATCATTAGAATAATATAAGATAATAACATTAAATCCGAAGAAAGCAGTAAAATAATATAATGAATTAATTCAGAGCAACTGTGCAGAACAATCATGGTTATTAAAAGTATAATTTCGAATAAAAGCAATGTTACTAGTGATGAATCATCAAAACCAGTGTAATAACCCAAGGTTTTTAAAAATATAACCCAGGAAGGTAAGGAGTATATAAAGAAGCAACACAGTATTACTAAACCCACAACGAGGATAAATAAACGAAAAAGAAACCCTGAATAAGGCAAGATCCACCATAAAAGGTGATGTATTTCAAGAAACCAGAAGAAGATGAAGTAACCCCAAGAAACCCGATGGCATCCAGAAGAAGATGAAGAACATACAATTCAAAGAAGCCAGAAGAAAAGGAGACATCATTGAAGAAAGAAGAAGAAGACAGCATCCAGAAGAAGAAGGAATGCTCTTATAAAAAACACCCATATCCCCATATCCCAAAATAAATAAAAACCACAATAATAAAAGTATAACGAAGTATTCATGAAAAGAAACCACATGTACAATAAAATTAAGAATAAAAGTTTATAGAGTAAGAGTTACCAGTGGACCAAGGTGAAACAATAATATAATACCCAAAGAACAAATCTTCATTGTAACCCACAAACCAATTTATTGATGTTAATAAAACTAAACAACCATTTAGAAATAGCATCAAAGAGTGTAAAGTGAACCAGTGCTAGTTTGTGTATTATAAAAAATAAACCTTATGTTTCATCCTTGGCATCCACAAACTGTGTAGATAATGAAAAATACAACTTTGAGTGATTTATGATTTGTACCAGGTGAATGTGATACAAGTAATAATATCAAGCTGTCAATCTGTTTGAAAAAACATTTCTTTAAAAAATGAATAAAACCAGATTTAAAACATAAAGTGACAGGGTACAATTACCTTAAACCATATTAAAAACAGTTAAAAACTGCATAATTCAATTTAGTGTAAGAAATAGTAAATAAGAATATAAGAATAAGATTGTGTATATAGAATAGGATATTTTAAAAATGTATTAGTAATAAGATCCTTTTAATAAGTTTGGAACCACTAACATCCTAATTGTAAATATATTTATTACTGGTATTGATAGTAATAATTAAATAAGATGTTAGATGGGAAAAAACATTCTTTGTAAATAATATTTCTGTTTTAGTATTAAGTTTTAGTTATAAAAAAATGTCTAATTAGTTGAAGACAACCATTATTTGAAAATATTTCTTATTTGTTTATAGTATTGAAACAGATACTAATTGTTGTTATGTTTAATAGAAAAAATGTTTAATTTATATTACCATGTTAAAAAGTCAGAGAGGGTATGTATTGTTTATATAAAAATTTGTATGAAAAAACTTGTTAAGAATCTAGGCAAAATGATGAAAACTAAACCTCATCAAAACTGAGAAATTAAGTGCTTAAATACATTTAAACTGAAGGGATTTAGATAACATAAATCAGAAATGAAGCCATATAATTAGAAATACAACTTAGAAAGATTTTGTAAAATTATAGCCAGGATTATAAATAAAAATGGAAATGACAGAACTCAAAAATTTGGAGAGGGGAATCATATATTTCAAATAATATTTTAAAACTTAACCAATTCAAATAATTGCAAGAAACTAAGGGAATATAAACCTTTTAATACAATATGAGATTAATCATCATAAATATAACTTAAAAATGGCAGAATTTGCATAATGACAGGAAGCTGATTGTGAAAATTTACCAGATACAAAATGAAGGTAAAATTACCAATTTTAGATAAAAAACATAATAAAACGGCATTATTCGATATCAAAATACGCCGAATGAACTGAAGGATAAAATTAAGTAACAACTAGCTAATAAATTTGAATAATAACCAAAGTTTAAGCAGTTATATAATGTAACTTTAATACATGCACAGGATGCAAAGTAAAATCGAACAATGTAAGGAATAATATTGCTTTGGCTAAGATTTTAGTCGAAAGTGAAGGAAGTAGAGAGTTGATTATTGAACGTTGTATGGGACACTTGGCACGAGAAATTAAAACGATTTAACCTAGTTTCTAGTACCGTAATGGCGAGTCAGTGTATGATACGAATTTGAAAATCGCGAGTGGCGACAAAAAACATTTCACAACATCGACACAGTGACATAAACACTTACAAAGGACTAACTAACATTATATAGCATCAAAACGACAGTGAAATAACATTTAAAACACCATAAAACAGTATATAACATAACCATCGAATAGTGCCTGATCGACAAAAAGTGAACTGACTTATAAATACACCACTTTTCAAAATACAACACAGAAACTTAACCAGAGACACTACACCAACATCAGAAGGAAGATTTGCTGACACCAGGACGTGAATTCGGCAAGAAAATATCTTTATTGGAACGCCAAATCTACGAAGGAACGATTGACAACTTTGACGGCGGCCATTTGCTTTTCGTCATCACTCAACTGAACAGCGCCTCCTAGTTTGTCAGCGACACGGTTCGCAATCAATTTATTTATTTTAATCTTTTCAATTGAATATATGTACTTTAGTATTAAGAATTATTATTGTAACGTTATACTTTTTTAATCTTTGCCCGATTTCTCTGACTTTTCCCATAAATAGCTGTTAAAAGAACCTTATTGTATTTTATATAAAAACTTGTAACATTCGATACCCTGAGAGTCGATTTTAAAATCGACAAGAGTCTTTTTAAACAATTGTTAAATAAATAATTTATACTTTTCATCTTAAAACAGTTCTTTCTTTTCTAAACATAGCAATTTACACATACTATAATTTAAATACATCTACTACGAGAATTTCACCACATTGAAGGAAGATAACCTCCAAAACTGAAAGTAAACAAAGATCGATTGTATCTGGAGACAATCCTATAAGTGGTTGGAGTTTCTTAAAAATTACAGAGAAGCTAATAAAATTTTTTAAACAAGTGAGAAACGTTTCGGAGCTTCACGAACATCAATTAATTAATTGTTCCCAATTAATTAATCAATAAAAAAAAATTTTAATTAGAAAAAATTTTTAACAACCAATTTCAATTTCTTTCAAGAACACATTTATACTTTTGTAACACTACACCAAATTTTTAACACTATAAACACGATAATTTTACAATATGCACAAACATTATAAAGGCAGATGCTCACAATATTCACAGCTTGGAAGTATATGTTCAACTAACAGCTTTAAATTGGTGTTTGACATTATGATATCATCTGTGTTCTGCATTAAATATTAATTGGACCAAGAAATAGTATTTATTCGTATATCAGAAATTACTAACGGCTAATTAGATCATACCACACAATCTAATGATAGATGAGTTTGTAGAAATTTTAATCAACTTACCAGAACAGAAGGCATGTGATGAAAATTGAGGATTGATTTCCATTGGATGGGACAGAAGAAAGAAAAGGGATAAAAGGTTGAAACCTATTACAGAAGAAAAGACTTCAGATTCTTCTCATAGTATACCTATTTGGTATTACAGGCAACTATAAACTGGGTAAAAAACCAAAAAGGAAACCATAATACCAAACACAGTGGTACCTCACTGTATGAACTTAATTCATTCTGAAATGGAGTGAAACTCATTTTATGCAAATATTAAAATTATTAAATTTATTAAAACTTCCTTTTTATGGCTTTTCTTACCTTCGGGTGATCTCCAGGGTCGTATAGACGAAAACAGTTGCAGAGGAATTATTTTGGTTGTTGCGAAATAATTATATTAACACAGTTTATGCTGACTAAAACAAATTATTTTTCTTTTATTAAATAAAATTGTTATTTTCTCCCCTTGTATGACAATTATACCACTTCTTATCCTTTCTTGTAAATTAAGACATTTATCTCAAACATAAAATTAAATGCATAAAATTGACAAAAAACAATGCTTATAAGACTATAACAAAATGATCTGTATGATTACTCAACCAGTACTTTTCTTTTTTTTATTTCATTCACTCTCTCACTCTTTTACAATGGTATATTTAAACCCCTTAAAATTGAGATCTCGTTAATGAGTTACTAAGTTCTGTGCACGGATTCTCATACTGTTGATAGTTTTAAATTAGAAAGTTTGTTATATTGGTACTCATCCTTAATGTAGACTTCGTCCCATGGTCCAGGTCCTGTTGATCCCTACACTCCGATAACAAACAGCAAATGTCCGAATACTTTTATGCTCGTCACTTGTTGTCTTGGTGATATACTTTATAACTGTTTTGTCACATTTAACTCATTAATGGTGTCGACCGACGTGACTGGCTCGCGAGCACTAGTTTGATTTTTATGACTGCGCACTCTGAAAAATACGAGTTGACTGCTATATTGTTCATACACTGATTACTAGAACCGCCCACTCCGTTACTGCCCCGCGCGGCTCTGCTGTGTATACTTTAGTGGTCCAACAATGACTACTGACTGTTGTTGCCTCCTGCTGAAACTGGCTTGTGGTAATTACGTTTTACTGTAATTCACAGGCAGCATGAGTTGCCAGTGATTACGTAATACGTCTAGCCAGGCTGGCTCCAGACATAAACATACTGGTCTCCTTCAATAACATTGTATGCAGCGTTGTGAAAGCAGGGGTTCCCAAGAGGTTGTACACTGTTTGAATTGACAACATTTTAAAATTCTTTACCACCCAATTCTGTACCGTTACAATACCCCCCCCCCCAATGAGAGGTTTTATGCCAAAGCATAAAAACTCTCATTGCCTAAAGCCTAAGAGGATCAGTGAGGATATAGCGCCGCAACCCCCCTTAAATCTTTACTAAAATCATGGGCACTTACCCCCCTAGTCTGGTGGCTGTGGCTGCACCTATCCGACCTTACTGGACTTCTCGGCTCGAGATCCCAACACCATAAAATCAGACAGGCACATCACCACAGTATCACCTGACTCTGAAACATTCAATTAAAATATCAATAAATGGCCTTCCATTACTCCATATCCTCCATTGATTCGTTTCCTCTTAGTCGTCCTGGTATGTCATTAACAGAGTACTGGTTGAGTGTTTTCAAAGTACTGGTTGCTTATTTATTTATTGGTAACATACAAATATCTCCATTCTACCTTCATAAGCAATTACCTAATAATCAATTCAGCCCTTTATGGTTTGCTCTTAAACAGAATACAACATAATAAACATTCCTATTGTTACATTAAAACAAATATTTTCCCTTTAAATGTACATAATTACCTCAAATTAATTTAATTACATTGATTACCAAGATTTAAACATTTTACCTTGATTTCAAATAAACCTGTAACTGGACTACATAAAATACAATGTCCACAGGGCAACATAAACTTAATATACACTTACATCTAATACATATAAATCCCGTGCAAGTTATATACTGGTAATTTTCTCCCCTAACAAAGCACTATTCCCCTCCAAAATTACAAATTGATTATATAAAATTACAAGTAAGTAATAATCACCTTACTACAAAATACATGTTACCTACACAACCCTACATAATCACCACCCACTCTATCTTCTTCTCTACTTTTTTTTACTACTCCCCCCAGCCCCCTTTTTCACCTTAGCCCCTGATACCCTGTTACCTTTGTGCAAATTACCTCACAACCTCGCTGGTTTTGGTTTTGGTATTAACATGGTTGCATAAACATTTCATTTTATGCCCTGGCAGTAACATGGCCAGCACCCTTCCAAACACACACTATTACCCCCCTGGACTGTAGCGCCCAGTTGCCTCCACAAGGACTGAGGCGGAAGGGGTGAACATTTTTTCTTTTATTTCACCCCATCCTTGCTTCGGCATTACAATAAAATTCGGTATGACTGGTCTATTTAGTACCAGTAATCCTACTTCAGTAATTATTAATGATCCCTTGGGCGGTCTATCACTTCTTTTGGTGCCTAGCCTTGGATATAGAAAATTCTTAAGTAGATTCCCCTAAACTACCCCTCAAGTAACATTCACAACACACCAGGTTGACAAGAACAAACTATGATTCGGTTACAACAATTTTATTCATGGCTGGCTATAAATTAACTACTCCACGGTCACGGTTCGGTGAGGCCGTGACCGCATTTACACGGGGAGTCTACAATTAAACATATAACATAGGTTGTTTTCTTCTCTCTACCTGTTTACATCATCAGTTAAATAAACCACTTATCTCACAAATACCTTATCTCAACATAAACATTTCTAATATCACATCGTTGAATTTCAATAAAATTTACAAACATGATACAGTACTTTATATCTCACTTACCAATTAAATCTACTTTACTTTTCTGTTAAACATTTTGATCATCAAACTTCAATTATATATATTATCTATTGCCCAATTCAAATCAAAATAAATTTAGGTTCATTACCAACATTCACATTTTAAATTAATTTAATCTGATTCCTACTCAAATTTACTTTAATTACCTCATTTGTCAAAACAATTTCAGTTACTTTAATTACATTATTCAAAACACTTTAAATTTATTTAATTTCATCATACCTTATTTAATTTCATAATAAATTCATTTATGGCAATTGTTCATCAAAATAGAATATTATTGTTGTTATCAATTCCATCATAACTATAAACATTGGTCATACAACATACAATGTACATGTCAACAACATATCAGCTGATGCACTACCAGAATATCAACATAACCTTAACACAATACGTTTAACACCAATACAGATTTATTTACAAATTTTGGTCAAATCATTTCATTGTTTATCCCACCTCATTAACTAAGTAAGCCAAGTAATTACCATTAACTCAAATAATTAAATGTTCATGAGCAATAAATGTTTAACCGCCATCGTCGAAAATTAGTCTTATGTCGAACATACACAATTCATTTTTATTTAAATTCATTATATTCCTATTGTTAATATAATAACCATAAAAACTTGATTTTTCCATTATACCATAATAATAATAATTCCCAGGGTCATCCCCCATTATTATTTTATTATATGCCATGTCTACATCAGTATTTTTGGTTGTCTCCATCAGTATTTTCTGTCTCAGTTAAATAGTTTATATTTTCATTACTATAGTCAACTATTACTAGTATGCTACCTCTCACAACAGGTAAGTGTTTATTATTATCAACCTCAATATAATCATTGTTTGCTACTACACAAGGTAAGTCTTTATTATTTATAATACTTCTCTCATTATTTAACTTCTCAACTAACCCTTTATAATCTCTATTCAACTTAAATATCTCTATTACTATCTCTCTCTCTCTCTCTCTCTCTCTCTCTCTCTCTCTCTCTCTCTCTCTCTCTCTCTCTCTCTCTCTCTCTCTCTCTCTCTCTCTCTCTCTCTCTTTTTATGATCACTTTCCCAGCCCAATTTCACATTCTCACTCCACACAGAAGGCAATACTCCATTGTTATAACACCATCTGGCCTTACCAGATACACACAAAAAACGTATTTGACCATTTGCTGACCCATTGTCGCCCAAATGTCCTAGTGAGGATCTCTTATCCTCATAAACCACTTGTGAAGTCTTTACTCCACATTTAACACCAGAAAAATTTGGCCCTTGTACCCACTCTACATTTAACCTCTCTTCATACTCCCTTTCTAACTCAATAACACTCACTACCACTCCTCTAACCTCAACTGATTTTACACTCTCATTCTCACTACCCCTATTGACCTTATCATTCTTAGATACAGCCTTTTCAAATACTTTATTAACCTCCTCAGAATTAACATTATTACTCACCTTATCTACTGTCACCTGTTTTGCATTTAAACTATCAGCTTTCTGATTATCACTTGTATTAACATCACCCACCTTATCGTTTTTTATCTCCACTACACTGGAACTAGCATTATTATTTGTAAAAGTATCATTACTACCTCCACTATCAGAACCACTTATCTGGTTTGGTTTGCTTTCTTTATTTTCTTTTAATTTACATCTATCTCTTTCCCACTTTTTATCTTGTTTTTTCATTTTATTATTTAATCCCTTGACATCGTTTCTTAGTTCATCAAATTTAACATCATTTATATCAAAGCGTTTTTCAATTCATTAAAATTGCTTTCACATTTTACTTTTTGTTCACTTACATTACTACTTAATTCATTCAATTTTGCATTATGTACATCAAATTTATGATCATTTACATCAAAACATTTGTTTAATCTCCCCCATTATCTCACGCAACCAATTTCTCGTTTCATCATCCGTTTTACTTTCTGTAACTAAAATGGGAGTCGATTTTGCTCCCGCGTTACTAATTATGATTGAATCCGTTACATATTTTCGTTTCCTATGGTTGGAGTCGTCTCCAGCCCCGAATCATTCATAACCGCTGACTCAGTTCAAACATTTTCTCGGACCGTTGTAGGCATTAAATAGTCTCCTAACTCATTCGTGACTGTCGAGTCGTTCATATTTATTTCGTTATTTTCCATCTTATTCAGTATAACTAATTTAAGTAAACAATTATATGAATTGCCTATACAATTATAAAAACGTCTTAAAATTTACTCTACGTTTGGTGTTACTCACCTTATGCACCTAACCCTTAATCATACATTTATATATAACCTACCAAAACGCCATCACTCCCAAATAATCCTTCTCTGCAACTAGGATTAGGTCTAATTTGTATGATTACAATAAATCATACAAATCGTCCCTGTTCAGGCGCCATGGAAACTCTTCATTTCATGCAAATATTAAAATTTATTAAATTTATAAAAACTTCCTTTTTATGGCTTTTCTTACCTCCGGGTGATCTCCAGGGTCGTATAGACGAAAACAGTTGCAGAGGGATTATTTGGGTTGAGTTGCGAAATAATTATATTAACACAGTTTATGCTGACTAAAACAAATTATTTTTCTTTTATTAAATAAAATTGTTATTTTCTCCCCTTGTATGACAATTACACCACTTCTTATCCTTTCTTGTAAATTAAGACATTTATCTCAAACATAAAATTAAATGCATAAAATTGACAAAAAAACAATGCTTATAAGACTATAACAAAATGATCTGTATGATTACTCAACCAATACTTTTCTTTTTTTTTTATTTCATTCACTCTCTCACTCTTTTACAATGGTATATTTAAACCGCTTAAAATTGAGATCTCGTTAATGAGTTACTAAGTTCTGTGCACGGATTCTCATACTCTTGATAGTTTTAAATTAGAAAGTTTGTTATATTGGTACTCATCCTTAATGTAGACTTCGTCCCATGGTCCAGGTCCCGTTGATCCCTACACTCCGATAACAAACGGCAAATGTCCGAATACTTTTACGCTCATCACTTGTTGTCTTGGTGATATACTTTATAACTGTTTTGTCACATTTAACTCATTAATGGTGTCGACCGACGTGACTGGCTCACGAGCACTAGTTTGATTTTTATGACCGCGCTGTCTGAAAAATACAAGTTGACTGCTATATTGTTCATACACTGATTACTAGAACCGCGCGCTCCGTTACTGCCCTGCGCAGCTCTGCTGTGTATACTTTAGTGGTCCAACAATGACTACTGACAGTTGTTGCCTCCTGCTGAAACTGGCTTGTGGTAATTACGTTTTACTGTAATTCACAGGCAGCATGAGTTACCAGTGATTACGTAATACGTCTAGCCGGGCTGGCTCCAGACATAAACATACTGGTCTCCTTCAATAACATTGTATGCAGCATTGTGAAAGCAGGGGTTCCCAACAGGTTGTACACTGTTTGAATTGACAACATTTTAAAATTCTTTACCACCCAATTCTTTACCGTTACAGGAGTTTGTAACTGTCTAAATAATTTGAAAACATCTCACGTGAATATTACTTACCTGCGCGATCTTTTCTACACACTTACCTTAAACACCACTAGAAGATTACAGGGCCGGCAATATATTTTGAAGTGAAATATATAATGTTTAACACTCTTCCCATTAAAAGACACTTGAATAATTTTGATAACTTACCTCCCTTAATACAAAAAATGCACAGACTCGTTTAGGCGATTATTTCAGTACAAACAATAAGGAATGGTTTTGGCGTAATAACTATACTTAACACATGTTTTTTGCTAAACAAATCTCCTTTATTTAAATTCAATATTTAATTCTTTCTTTCTTTCTATATGTTACTTTAATAATTATAAACTATGAAACTACGTAAACAAATTTTTATAGACTAATTTTTCTCCACAAACCAGTACTTCCTTTGTATATTCTCACACACGCTCTCATACGATAGTCCTTTCTTTCTCTTTTTTTACCTCCCTCTATTTAATAGTTATAGTTTTACTTCACTTCAGGCCAAGATAGTTATTTTTCTATTGTACTTAACTGCACGTGCTATCCGCAGAGTTCCACCATCATTCTTAACTCCCTTTCACTTTCGTCACCACTAACACTATTCTAATCATTCAATTGTACATATTCTCGTTATATCACTCTCACTCTGTATTCTCTTTTTCTTCTTTTACATTTTCACAAGTTTCGGTAAGTCTCTGCTACTGTAATCGCTTTGACCTACCGAAATTTGGAGGCTACAATTATAACGTCTGACCGGGTTGATGAGTTATGCTGAACTGGTTGAAATTGTCTCGGTGACTGGGGCGAATGACGACTGGTAATCGTATACTATCCGGGCCGGTCACGGGGATTCCCGCTTCCCCTCTCATCTGGACATATCAAAAGTCTAGAAGGCGCGTTGTAATATTAAAAGCACGTGTTCCGCTCATGATACCATTGTGACGTCAGACTAATTACTGACTTACCTTACCTTATACGGTAAGGTATTTTGTCCCGTGCTGTGTAGTCCAGTTAAATATAGCCTTTGACTCACCTATGCTTTGTTCCAATTCCTAACGCGTAGGCTACCTAGTACGGGTTGTCACTGAATCTTAGATAGACGGGTTTATTGTTAAAAATGATTAAAAAATGGTTTTACACCTTTTGCCCCGTTACAATACCCCCCCCCCCCCAATGAGAGGTTTTATGCCAAAGCTAAAAAACTCTCATTGACAAAACCTAAAAGGATCAGCTCGTATATGGCACCATGACCCCCCCTTTACTTCCTTATTAAACTATGGTTACTCACCCCCCTAGTCTGTTGTCTGTGGCTGCACCTGTATGACTTTACTGGACTTCCTTTCTCAGGATCCCAACACCATAAAGCCAGACAGGCATGAGACACCCCTGCCCTGGCGCGCTGGCCAGCACAGGGCCGCCACCACAGCACCACCAGACTATGTAACAATTAATTAAAACATCAGTAAATGGCCTTTCAATATTCCGTATCCTTAACTGATTTGGTTTCCTCTTAGACGTACTGGTTTGCCTTTTTCGAAGTACTGGTTTTTTATCTTAACTTTTTATTACACAAATACATTGTTTAATATATATCCTTAACACTACATAATACATTTTATTCCAAACATCTAACATTAACATACTCTTGAAAGTCAAAATTCAAACTCCAAAAAATGATTCACCAACTCAATTATGAATTCAATTGAACAACCATTCCATCTTACATTTTAATTTCAATTCCCTCATATTAATGCAGATTACTACTGCTATCTTTATACAATACACAACATGATTAATAGAAAATAGAAAATTTATTCAATACTACAAATACAGAGACAATCAGAAAAATCTACTCCATTATTAATCACATTATATAGGTTATATATTTCACAAATACTTCCGCTCAAAAGAAACATTACCAATATTACATTAAAACAAACATTTCACCTTTGAATTTGAATAAAATTTACAAACATTACAACTTTAATTTCAATTTTCTATTAAATATTCCCATTGTCACATTATAACATCTGCTCTGAATTTCCATTAAACATTTTAATCATCAAATTTTAATTATTTACCATTTATTATACAATTCAAATCAACAAATAAATTTTTCAAATTTATCACCAACGTTTCCATCTTTTACATTAATTAAACCATCTCAAATTAATTTAACTCCATCATAAAATTCATAATTACTTAAGTGTCAATTATTCAATCAAACAAAATATTATTATTGTTATAAATTCAATCCAATCTATAACCATTGATGACACATTATACAACGTACACTCACTGTGTATCTTCAGATACCATATCATAAACATAACCTAGTACAAATTACATGTAACACCAATACAAATTTACATACAATCTACGTCATATCAAATGTCATTGTTTACCAAAACTCATTACATAATTTAGCCAAGTATTTAAACCATTACATTCACATAATTAAATGTTCATCAACACCACATATCTAACCTCCATCATCAAAAATTAATCTGACATTATTCATATACAATTCATTTTTTATTAAACTCATATTGTTACTATCAATATAACAACTATTTAAATTTGTTCTATCCATTATACCATAGTAATACTCTACAGGATTACTCCGCATTATTATATCATAAAACTTGTCAACATTAGGTATGATCACTTTGCCCTTAGTATTTGTTGTCACAATTAAGTACGTTATCATTTCATATCATAGTCATCATCTACTACTGCTCTAATTCCGTCACATGGTAAGTCTTTCATATAATCATCATTTCTCTCAATATTTAACCTCTTGACTAACTCTTCATAACCTCTATTAATCTTAAACATCTCTCTCTCTCTCTCTCTCTCTCTCTCTCTCTCTCTCTCTCTCTCTCTCTCTCTCTCTCTCTCATAATCACTCTCCCATCCCCATTTATTTATCTCACTCCACGCAGAGGGCAACACAACATTATTTAAACACCATCTGGCTTTACCAGGTACGTTACAACAACTTAAGGGACGATTTGGAGACCATATGTCTCCCCCAGAGTAACCAGAGTAACTTACATCCTCATTAAACACTTGTGAAGCCTTTACTTCACATGCAACACAGGGAAAATTTGCCCTCTGCCCCCCCATATTCACTTAAACTCTCTTTGTACTCTCTCTCAAGTTCATTTACACTTATTATTACCCCATCACTACTATTATTCACTGTATCACTTTTTGATACCCCATTTTCAACTACAGTGGAAATCGGTTAACACGAAATGACGGGGACCAGTTATTTTTTTCGTGTAAACCGAATTTCGCGTTAAGCGAACAAAAAGTGAAACAAAATGAGGAAGTGAACAAATAGTGTACTGTAGATTATTTATTGTACTGTCTAGTAAAATGCAACATATACAACCTTTTATTTATCCTCATGGTTTATTATTGTTAATTTTTCTTAAAATTATTATTAGCTGTTCTAAATTTAGTCCTATGATTTAGGTTTTCTTATAGACTACTGTATGTCTTTCAACTTTACCGTAGTTTTCGTGTTTATCTTTATTTAAAATAATCCGTTATTTTCTTTTGCACACAATTTTGCACTATTTTATTTTCAACAAATTGTTCTAATTTATCAACGTGTTCAAACATTTCACCTTCCGAGTTGGGTTCAAAATATCGACGAACACGGCTCAGCAACGAAAGCATATCGGTAGTGGTAGGAACATTTTCACTATCATTTTCCGTGTCAAGTTCGTCGTCACTATCATCACCTTCACAGTTGTCAACTTGCACTGTTTCCACGATATCGGTATCTGTTAATACGGGAGCCGTAGTTACGTTCTCGTCGACAGTCACGTACTCATTTAGAGAAATTGAAACATTTAATACAGATGACACGCGATTAAACATTTCAGATAGTGTAGGATCAATTTCATTTTCTTCGGGTTGTTCAGTTTCTGAATTCAAAATGAATCAAGCATGAGCGAAACAATATTGAATTGTTGTAGGCGTCACGAGGTTCCACGCTGTTCTTAACAAGTTACAAGCATCCAGAACATTTACACAGAAACCTTTTTTCCCCTCAATAGTGGCCAAGTATTTCCGCAGAAGTAACTTTCTGTACTGAAATTTTAAATTTTGATTAATACCTTGATCACAAGGTTGTAGGACACTAGTCGTGTTCGGTGGTAGAAAAACAAGTTTAATTCCCATCAATTTTAGGTCACATGGGTGGGCAGGACAGTTGTCAATAATTAACACAATTTTCCTCTTCTGAGAAGTGAAATGTTTTTCTAACGAAACCAGCCATTCGGTAAAAATTTTAGACGTCATCCACGCTCGTTTGTTAGCTCTATATTCTACTGGCAACTTTTTAACATTTTTAAAACAGCGCGGCTTTAAACTTTTTCCTATAAAAAGTAACAGAAGTTTTTCTGACCCATCAGCATTGCAACCTACCATCACTGTCACTCTCTCTTTGGACTTTTTACCACCAGAGCACTGCTCCCCTTTGAATTAAAGTGTTTTATCGGGCATACAACGGAAAAATAGTCCTGTTTCATCGGCGTTGAAAATATCCTTACGTGGATAGTCTTTTAAAATTGCAGGCAGCGTAGATTGCAACCACGATGATGTCATTTCTTGTGAGACCTGTCTTCATTCGCCACAGATGTTTTTAAAGGTTATGCCATTTCGTTTTTTAAACCTTTCTAGCCAGCCAGGATTTGCAGTGAAATTTAAGTTCTTCTGTTCAGCAAAAACGTTTGCTTTCTCCATCAGTAGTGGTCCAGAAATAGGAGCAGCTTGTGATCTTGCTTGCTTAAACCAAACAAGAAGAGCAGCCTCTTAAGTTTCGTGGTTTGCCTTACGGAAACGTTTTCTACCTGGTTCAGACTTGCCCGACTCATACAGTTCTAAAGTTTTATCTCTATTTTTTATAATCGTGGATAACGTCGAGTTTGGTATACCGAATGTTTTACCGATTTCTGTTTTAGTTCAAATACCGTCATTAACAGCTTCGGGAGAGCAACTATTTTTCTAAAGAGAGGGCACTTTGTTTACGCACTTTCTTCTCCATTTTACTTCCGGACTGCAAAAACGAAATTTACGAAAGCGTAACTTCACTTAACACGTACACGTCACACGCTTAACGTCACTTAACTGGCTGTAAAAGACTAAGAAGTTTGTACAGTAAAAAAGTAAACAGTTAATCCTCACAACTGAGTAAATTTTTTACAATAAAATGTTATCGGTACCCGGTACCGTACCGCAAACTTTACCACCGCTGTACACACACAGAATACAACTGAACTGAACTCACCACACCCTATAGAGTAGGTAGTTAATGTAAGCGATAACGGTTTATTTGCGGTCAATGAACAACACATTTGGTGCTGAAGGAGAGGCTATGGTTTCTCGTAAACAACGGTACACTGTATACAGTACGTACTGTAAATAGAACTTGGTATGAAGACAAAACAAAACAGGTAGACAAAACAAACTATGGTCACTACCTGCTCTTTCTCTTTTAGAGATGAAGAATGGATTCCGTTACATCGAAAACAAGCTTTTGGGCGTACTTGTGTGGCTTTATTTTGTATGCAGTTACTTAAAAGCCAGCCAAAAAAAAATTATTTTTAACAAAAAATTTTCGTGTTAACCGATATTTTTCAGGTAAACCTTTCGTGTTAACCGTACAAATAATACACTGTACATAACAAACGGCGATCGGTACCCGAGTGGTATTTCGTGTTAACCGATATTTTGTGGTAACCGTTTTCGCGTTAAACGATTTCCACTGTACATCTTTCTTATTATTATTCAACATTATTTCACCATCATCACTATTATTTTCACTTGTATTAACATCACTTACCTTGTCCTCTATTACTTCATTATTTATATTGTAGCGGGGCATTTTTGGGCATACCGGGGGTAATAACAGAATTTGTATTTTTTTTTTATAAATAATAAATAACTTGTTGAGTGATAGGAAAATTTTGTGACCGAGAGGTAAATTTGTTATTGTGGAAGCGATCGCAACGTGGCAGCATTGACTGTGACAATTATTTAATGATATTGTGTGGACAGTTTAATAACTGTACCAAAATCAGTTCAAGGACAATAACGAACCCGAAAAACGTAAACACGTTATGTAACAACAAATGACATAATCGTGTCAGGCGATGTGTTGCGTCAGCAAATTATATAACAACTGTGTGTCATCGGTTCGTCAGAGCCTATCCTGGGTGTGTCACGCCAGCAACTGTGTGAGGCACCGAACAAACAGTCGCAAAACAACATCTGAGTGATACAGACGCTAACCACTGTGCGTCGCCGGTTCGCCGGGTTTTCGGGCGAAGTTATTGTGTTCGCCGACGCGCCCGCAAAACCAATAGAATGTGAATAATATATTTCAAAATGTGGCTAAACATTCAAAATTCTTATTAAAATGTGATTAACAGTTTTATCCATAATATAACAATTCGGAAATCATGTAATAAAGTGAAAGTGCACACTGAAAACGATGTGACGTCGTCGGGACTAAAATTCGGACTCGAGGCAGATAAGTCTTACACAACATTACCAAAATTTATTATCTTTGTCAGGAATTCAAAACACATGGGGAAGATTAAAACAAAATGGGAGTCTAAGGGGAAAATTTTAAAATGGATTGAATGTGAGAGTGTGTGAGGGGTTTTGTTTAATTATATATATATCATGAAGTGCTGGTTTCCGTTCGAAAATTAATCTTAGGTTTATTGTATATTCTAGTTTGAAATTGCTTAAGCAAAATGATCATTTTTACTAATACTTAAACATACTAAAATTGCGAAAGTAAAAAAGTATGAGGGAGAGAGGAAATTTGGTGTTTTGTATCAACAATATAACTTGATGATGTTTTCTTTTCTTTTTTGAAATTAATAAAGTAATAGTGATTATAACATTCAATGTGAAGTAATAGTTATTTCAGACAACCATGTGGTTTCCAACACGTCTAACGAGATCCTGGACATGATGAGTTTAAGTTGGTACTCAACAATATGGCTGCTACTCCAGCCTAAAGTATAAAAGTTACAAAGTGTAATAATAAATTTAAATAAAAAAGACGATTAATTATTAATATAACAGTGGCGCCCTTACAGCTGGACCGTTTGCATAAATTAAATTATGCAAATGTGGACCTGTTGAAGAAATGATATGGTTGTTTGGAATGTGTATTTACGTATGTACGTAAATTAAACGTAAGAGGTTAGGTTCAATATGGGTGAGTAGAATATTTTTCAATAAGTATATGTTATGTACAATAAGATTATATGAAGATATATATATAAAAATTTTTTAAGAAAAATGGCAGACAATCATGAAACTGTCAGCGTCACTGACAGTGTAGATGAAAGCCAGATAAGCATAACTGAATCTCAAATCATGCATGAAGGTGTTCACTCAACACCAGTCGCGAATAAAACGGCTGAAGATAATGATATGATTAAGATGATGAAATTGCTTTTTAATGAACAGAAAAACGATATGCAAGAGTTCAAAAGTAGTATCAATGAAAAGTTCGATATTCAAAAGAATAGTTTTGAGGAGTTGAAATATGAGATTAAAGAGATTACTAAGAATTTGAACCAGATTGATGACATAATAAAAAACAGTTTAAATAAGTTAGAACAGAAGTTCGAGAGATTAGGTAACAATGTTTTAAGTAAGACAAAATGTAAAAATGACGAAATAGTAGACAATACTGAGAGTATAGTGGGGGTGAAGAATAATGTAGAAGCAAATGATGAAAATATAATAACAAAGAGTACTGATGAAGTTTTAGAATGCGATAATGAAATGTTAATGAGTGTTTATGAAGTAGAGAGAGTGGAAAAATAATGTAGTAATTGAATGGGGACAGAGGGCAAATTTTCCCCTTATTGTTTATAATGATGATGATGATTTAATGTTGTTTTTTCAGGGCAAGAGACCCTTATTGTTAAATGAAGTAATGTTGTATAATGTTGTACCCTCTGTCCGTAATAATTGTGAGAGTGTGATGTGGTGCTCTGAAGAAAGAGAGTTATATGTTGAGAATGAAATAGAAATATATAAGTTAGAAAGAAAGTATGATGGATTGAGAAAATTACTAAAAGGGGTGATGATGAATCATGTGAAATACGTACCTGTTGAAAGAGAGACAGAGAATAATCTTGATAATATCTTACCTGACTATAATGATTTACCTGACGTAGTAGTTGAGGAATACAAAGATGAGAAAATTTACCTGACGTTAACAAATAACACTGATATAGACTGGACAATCCTAACTTATGGTGACAAGATTTATAGTGGTACAATGGATGAAATAGAGTTGATAGATTATTATGATAGTAATGATTATCATAATTTGTGTGTTGATAAAAATGATGAATGTTACAAATACACTAGATATATATATGACGATGGAGGATGAGCTAAAAGATCAGTGTTGGGACATTTTTAAATATTGTAAATTTTTGGTAATGACCTTGCTGATTTGGACATCTGAAGTGAGATACACTTGAACAGTTTTGACGCATATTTTGTAAATAATATTGAATTCATTTGTGTGTATTGTGAAATGTTAGAAAAGTAATGTGTATATGTTTTAGAAAATGTTGTGTTAATAATAATAATATTATTAATATGTTAGCACTCTAATTAAATAACAAAATAATTATGAAGACAGTAATAAATGATTTGTAGAAGTTTGATAATAATTGAAATATGTTTTAATAATCAAATGAATATTTAATTTTAATAATCAATTGAAGTAAATAATTTGAGATGTTTAGATATTGTGATTGAATGTTATGTGTTTGAATTTTATAAGGAATTTAAATTGTGTGATGAGATTTTAATTTAATAATCATGAATAAATAAATAAATGTTAAATGGTTTATTTGGTGGAATTTTGTGGAACATAATGATTAAAAATATGTGTTAATAATAAATTTAGAATTTTTGAAAATCTGATTACAACACAGGATAAATTCATCATGATGATAAATAAAAAGAGTTAATGAAACATTTTAAATAATAATGTTTATAAATTTTTATATAAATTATTTAAAAGAGAATTGTTTGTTTGATGTATACTAATAATCCAGGTTTATTGCTATTTGTGTATTGTGTTATGTGATGTATTATAATAGTGTGTGTGGCTGGGAGGTTATCCAAGGGGATAACGTATTAAAAATTTGATATATTTTAATTAATAATGATGATTTGCTACTCAATAATTTTGTTTGAATTTAAAAAATAGATGCACTAAATACTTCTTATATTGTGTTATTATGTCTTATTGTGTTGATTGCATTAGTATGTTAGGAATAAGTATTATAAAAATATAATAATATGTTTTCAATGTGTTTATAGATTTAAAAATAAAATGAAAAATAGTTGTGATAGGTAAAATTTTCAATGGGTTGTAAAAGATAGAAATGGGTGATAGTAATTAGTTGAATAAAATGTTTGAGTCAATTCAAGTTGAATTTTGTGGGACATATAGATTTGTCCAAATCGAAGTAAAAGTTAAAGAGAATGAGAGATGAAAATAATGCAATGTTGTTTTGAGTTAATGTATGTTATAGAATTTTGAGAAGTATAAGTGGAGACACAGTAGAAATGGAGAATTTATGTAGAGTCTTGAGTGATATATTGTTGTTTATTTGTTGATGTTAATTTGTTGTAATTGTAGTGAGGTTATGAGATTGAGATTTTTTGGGGATGGCAATTTTGTAGTAGTGGTAGTGTATTTGGGGAGTCCGCAACAAGGGTTGGGACGGGATAGGGACCGATTGGCGCCGGAAAGGGTTACCTAGGGGGAGTCCAGGGACCAACATAAGGGAATGAGTTTTGGGAAGGAAACACGTATCCTATGTACAAAGGGTTAGAGAGTATTTTTTTTTTATATATAAGAGTAGAAGGTGGCGATTGGAGTTAAAATAGTAAGTAGTTAGAGGTAGAGAAGGGTTAGTAAAATTTTGATAGTGGGGTGTCATACTAGTTAGAGATTTTGTAAGGGAACGTTAGAGTAATAAAAGGGGTAAGATTATGAGTAAATGCCAAGTGGATAAAGTAAATTATAATGAATAACGTAGAATCACCCAAAGTAATGAAATGGAATAATGATGGCCAGAATTGAAAAAAAAAAAAATAATAAAATAAAATAATTTTTGTAATTTTGAGAAACGAATTAATAAGAGTAAATCAAGTTTAAAAGTAATTTTCTGATTTTATATGCCAACTTAATGTGTGTAACATTTTAAATACCAATTGTTTATTTTAATGTGAATTAGAAGTGTATTATATTTTCTTATGTTATATTGTGTTTGTTAGTTTAAGAGAATTTTATGAAGTTAACTATTTTAAATGCATTTTTAAATTGGGGATGAGAGAAATGTAATATGGTAATGGGAAATGTTAATAAGTCAGTCGTCTGTTTGCTTAAATTCTGATGGGAATCAGGGCAATGATTTTGAATTTTGGGGTAAAGTTGATAAGGGTAAGTAGATGGAATTTTAAGAGGGGTATGTATATATTGTTGGTAAATATGTTATGATATATACATGTTAGCGATAAATGAAAAACAAAACCAGTGCTTCTTAGCGCAAACCAGCACCGCTAGGGGGAAACAGATCAGTTGGGGATATGGTGTTGTATAAGGCCACTATTTAATATTTTGATTTGTTGTTTCAGTGTTTGGTGGTGCTGTGGCGGCGGACCTGAGCTGGCCTGCGCGTCAGCAGGGGCGTGGAGTATCTGTCTGACTTTACGGTGTTGGGATCTCGAGAGAGAAGTCCAGTATTGTCATGCAGATGCGGTCACAGTCACCGGACCAAGGGTGAGTTGATTATTCTTTTGTGTAAACCATACAGGGGGTTGTGGCGGCATATCCTGGCTGATCCCTCTAGCAAGTATGAATGTGTCAATGAGATTTTTTATGCTTCGGCATAAAATATCTCATTGAGGGGGTATTGTAGCGGGGCATTTTTGGGCATACCGGGGGTAATAACAGAATTTGTATTTTTTTTTTATAAATAATAAATAACTTGTTGAGTGATAGGAAAATTTTGTGACCGAGAGGTAAATTTGTTATTGTGGAAGCGATCGCAACGTGGCAGCATTGACTGTGACAATTATTTAATGATATTGTGTGGACAGTTTAATAACTGTACCAAAATCAGTTCAAGGAGAATGACGAACCCGAAAAACGTAAACACGTTATGTAACAACAAATGACATAATCGTGTCAGGCGATGTGTTGCGTCAGCAAATTATATAACAACTGTGTGTCATCGGTTCGTCAGAGCCTATCCTGGGTGTGTCACGCCAGCAACTGTGTGAGGCACCGAACAAACAGTCGCAAAACAACATCTGAGTGATACAGACGCTAACCACTGTGCGTCGCCGGTTCGCCGGGTTTTCGGGCGAAGTTATTGTGTTCGCCGACGCGCCCGCAAAACCAATAGAATGTGAATAATATATTTCAAAATGTGGCTAAACATTCAAAATTCTTATTAAAATGTGATTAACAGTTTTATCCATAATATAACAATTCGGAAATCATGTAATAAAGTGAAAGTGCACACTGAAAACGATGTGACGTCGTCGGGACTAAAATTCGGACTCGAGGCAGATAAGTCTTACACAACATTACCAAAATTTATTATCTTTGTCAGGAATTCAAAACACATGGGGAAGATTAAAACAAAATGGGAGTCTAAGGGGAAAATTTTAAAATGGATTGAATGTGAGAGTGTGTGAGGGGTTTTGTTTAATTATATATATATATCATGAAGTGCTGGTTTCCGTTCGAAAATTAATCTTAGGTTTATTGTATATTCTAGTTTGAAATTGCTTAAGCAAAATGATCATTTTTACTAATACTTAAACGTACTAAAATTGCGAAAGTAAAAAAGTATGAGGGAGAGAGGAAATTTGGTGTTTTGTATCAACAATATAACTTGATGATGTTTTCTTTTCTTTTTTGAAATTAATAAAGTAATAGTGATTATAACATTCAATGTGAAGTAATAGTTATTTCAGACAACCATGTGGTTTCCAACACGTCTAACGAGATCCTGGACATGATGAGTTTAAGTTGGTACTCAACAATATGGCTGCTACTCCAGCCTAAAGTATAAAAGTTACAAAGTGTAATAATAAATTTAAATAAAAAAGACGATTAATTATTAATATAACAATATTCTCAATACACTTACCTGTGTCTCTTTTACTCTCCTTTCTTTTTCTACTGTTATTCACATCATCTTGTGTTTGTTTTAGAATGGTGCTACAACGTTCATCTATCTCATTCAGACGTTTATTAATATTCTCATTTTGTTGTCTCATATCATTAAAGTTACTTTCACATTTAACATTTTGTTCGTTAAATTTAATATCATTAATATCAAAACGTCTATTAATATTATCAATACTACTAGATATTGTTCGTAAAACACTCATTATATCATCATCAGTCTTTTTACTTTCTTTATTTGAGACGGGAGTTGAATGAACTCTCGACTCGTCCATAACAGCTGATTCAATTAAACTGCTTTCTTTTATTACGATTGGGGTTGTCTGAATTCCCGAATCATCCATTTTGGCTGATTCGTTCAGACTGATTTCATTCTCTTTATTCTCCATTTTAATTTAATTACTTTTAATTAAATGATTAATAATTACTTATTAATTATATAAACAAAATCTCGTAAAGAATGTTACACACATTGTTTTATATCCTAACCTCTCAGCCTCTCATCACACATTTCGTGACTTATTAACAGTATAAAAAATGCCGTTGATCAAAACTCTCTGTGCGTCAAATAGGCCTAATTTATATTAAATTATATAAACATCCTGGCAGAACGCCAATTGTAACTGTCTAAATAATTTGAAAACATCTCACGTGAATATTACTTACCTGCGCGATCTTTTCTACGTACTGACCTTAAACACCACTAGAAGATTACAGTGCCGCCAATATATTTTGAAGTGAAATATATAAACTTCAACACTCTTCCCATTAAAAGACACTTGAATAACTTTGATAACTTACCTCCCTTAATTCAGAAAATTCACAGACTCGTTTAGGCGAATTTTTCAGTACAGACAATAAGGAATGGTTTTGGCGTAATAACTGTACTTAACACATGTTTCTGCTAAATAAATCTCCTTTATTTAAATTCAATATTTAATTCTTTCTTTCTTTCTATATGTTACTTTAATAATTATAAAATATGAAACTACGTAAAAAAATTTTTATAGACTAATTTTTCTCCACAAACCAGTACTGTACTTCCTTTTTATATTCTCACATACGCTCTCATACTATCTTTCTTTCTCTCTTTTTCTTACCCCCTCAATTTGAGCTCATTAATATTTATAGTTTTACTTCACTTCGGGCCAAGATAGTTATTTTTCTATTGTACTTAACTGCACATGCTATCCGCAGAGTTCTGCCATCATTCTTAACTCACTTTCACTTTCGTCACCACTAACACTGTTCAAATCATTCAGTTTTACATATTCTCTTTATGTCACTCTCACTCTCACTCTCTATTCTCTTTTTTTTTCTTTTACATTTTCACAAATTTCGGTAGGTCTTGGCTACTGTAATCGCTTCGACCTACTGAAATTCCGAGGTTACAATTATAACGTCTGACCGGGTTGATGAGTTGTGCTGAACTGGTTGAAATTGTCTCATCGACTGGGGCGAATGATGACTGGTAATCGTATACTATCCGGGCCAGTGACGGGGTTCCCTTCGATCCCCGCTTCCCCTCTCATCTGGACATATTGAAAAGTCTAGAAGGCAGAAGTGCGTTGTAATATTAAAAGCACGTGTTCTGCTCATGATACTATCGTGACGTCAGACTAATTATACTGACGTACCTTACCTTGTATGGTAAGGTACTTTGTCCCGTGCTGTGTGGTCCAGTTAAATATATCCGTTGACTCACCTACGCTTGGTTCCAATTCCTAATGCGTACCTAGTACGGGTTGTCACCGAATCTTAGATAGACGGGTTTATTGTTAAAAATGATTAAAAAATGGTTTTACACCTTTTACCCCGTTACAAGTTCATATACTGAAGTTCATTTGGTGAAACACTTTTACTAATAGCGTTTATGGGAAAAGTTGTATTTCGTTCAAGGGCCAAAAATATCCTTTGGCCCATATTGGATTGGGCAGTTTGGACTTGATTATTGAGTTTTATTTGAAGGTTCTTGGCATTACAGAGTGTTAAATTAGCATAGGCTTGAACTTCTATTGATTTTTGGTGCAAACACCAGGATAATCCTGTCCCTGGAGGCTTTTTCATCCTTGATAATGTTAAGTCCTGCTTGTCATTTTCTTCTAGTAGAGACCAGTTTCACCTGTCAATCACTTCCTTTGCAACAGCAATTGTCTTGATGGCTTCTTGAGTTTAGTTCAGCTGTGGGGCTTCAAGACAGTTTCCATACTCACATTACTACAAGGGACAGAAAACCTAACCCTGCTTGAAAACATAAAAACAGGGTGTAAGCAAGTGAGATGAGATTTCTGAGGCATGCATGAAGAACTAGGAAAACCAAGTTGAAGTAAACTGCCAGGAAACATGGAACACTTTCAGTAAGAACCAATTGTGGGGATAGAGAAGGAACAATGAAATGTGTCACCCAAGAGATGAAAGGAGTTTAGAAAGGACTTGTATGATTGATACAAAAGAGTATAAGAAAGATAAGAAAAAGTTCAATTAGTGTTGAGACAGTGTACAAAGTACTAAAAATTTTTGAGGTGATAATACTTTACAGATTGTCAAAAAGATACTAGAATGAGTTTTTTTTAATGTAGATAGCATACATATATTATATTAGTATGTTTGATCATGAATTTGTTGTCAGGTGAAGTAGCACTACATCGACTAACATGGCAGAAAGTTTGGTCTCGACGTCCTCCAACAGAGGGAAGTCTAGTTCGTGGTATTGCATGGAGACCTGATGGAAAAGTTATTGCTGTTGGATATAGCACATGTAAGTATTTAGAAATGGATTGACTACACTGCCATTCAATTTAAATTAATTTTAACTTCTCAGTATGTAATATTTGCCACTTGGAAAGCAACCAAAAACCAATATTAATTAATACCGTTGGATTAGGATTTAAAATAATTCTGTAAACTTTTGTATTGTAAATAAATTCCTTGTATTCACATTATAACAAAATATAAAACTGTACAAAGTTGAAAACGTAATTTGCCGGGGTGTTAGGTTGTGGTCCATCGTTAGTGTGTACAGATGTTTCTACCCACCATCAGAGGCCATCTTCAGTGTTGACACGGTGTCCATCAGTCCACCCCAGTAGTGAGGTAGAGATTCTTTGTTGACACCGACCATAAAAGCCTTAGAAAGCCTTAGATGTTTCCTATTTTTACATATATAGTACTAAAATATCAAAACAATCCCCTTACAGAAGTTACCTAATTCCAAGAACGTTTAAGCAAATGTGACGAACACAGGTTCGGTGATAAATAAAGACTTAACACATATTTAATAATTTTTCCTTTTAATACTATAAATGTTCGTGTTAATTATTCAATTGTCCTGACCTAACAGTATGATATGTGTATTAAGAAAGAAATAAAACAATATTTGGAAATGATTATATTTGATTTCAATTATTACAGTGATTAATTATCTGATTTCAAATAATATTAAATCAAGTTAACTGAAATCAAATTAGATCATCAAATTAAAATTTCATTAAGACACGTCAAATCAAATCAGTCTACTCAATACACATCAGGTTAATATAACCAGAGTAAATCAAGTGAAACCTACCAGCACTTTTTCTTTGCAATTAATTAATTATGTATTTGTTGCAATTAACCACACACACACACACACACAACAATTTTTTACTGCCGTTTTACTTATTAAGGCCTTATTATGCACATAAATCATTTTATAAATTAGTCTACTTATTTGGATGCTCAGCCCCTTGCCTACCTTGTTTGATGTAAATACTTAGGTCTATTGAGGTTATGATGTAGAAGTGTCCTTTTGTGTCTGCGCAGATAGTATTTCAGACTTCTGCCATTTCAATACAATCGCAGAAAATTTGTAGACAGCTGACATTCAGGTGGCATGATTCTATGACCTTGATTGCACCACACACATCTTTAAATTTAGAACATATTTCTCACCAAAATTTGCTTTTATTTATTATCTTATGTATTGTTCTTCTATTTTAAAAATGAATTAAAATGAACAGTCAACACTGATAATAATGAACTCGTGTGCCACTACGCAGTTATTAGAAAAAGGTCCAAATTAAATTCACTCTTCCAAAATGTTTTATCAAATTTTATTTTATTATTTTTGGTCTGTCTAATTTACTTGCTCAAAAAATTGAAAACGTTGATGACATCAGAGTTACATAGCTCTAAGTTTACCATCACATACCTTTTACAAATTGCGCAGTTCGAAATGTGGCAACCAATACTTTTGAACACACTTTTTAGCAGATTCGTTTTTAATTGCAATTAGATTTACATCAGCTTCAGTTTTTAAAACATTGGTCTTTGCCCCACACACACACACACACGCACAATTTTGATTTCTACATATTTAAAAACAACATTTTCTCTAGCACAGTGGACTGAAGGTGTGCTTAATTCAACAGTAGGCAATTGACTGAGAGTAGTTCCTTGTTCAGGAGTCGCCAATATCGTGCTTGACTTGTAAAGTCATAAACAAATTTAATCAACTAACTGCCAGAATCTTACATACTCTTGCGATCTTTCTTGCATAACTTACCTTTCAATCACGATCAGAAATTTATTGGGCCGCCACCTATATTTTTAAAGTGAAATATGGAAAACTTTCGCACTCTTCTCATTAAGTAACACTTGAAGAATTTTAATACATCTAACTCCCTTTAATCAGAAGGCTCACAGGGTCGTGAGGCGAATTTGATTGGCACAGAACATAGGAGATGGTTAACGGTGAAATAACTATTCTAACACATTGTTATGCTGACTAAACCAAATATTTTCTTTTATTCAAAAAATTCTTTTCTTTCTACTATTATTTCCCTCAATTCATCAGACTCTCCCCTTTCTTTTAACACACTACTCCATTTTTATAACAGCAAAACCATAGATATGAAATTCTAAATGATTAATTACAATAAAATTATGTAACAATTCTTTAATAATAAATTTTGAAAAAATAAAAAACACAACATCCAATATTTAATTTTAGCTCTTACCTTCACACGTTAGTCCAGGATTCTGTATACGAACTCGTGACCTGTAGAAGTGGTTACTGGGTTTTGTTACATAATAATTACTAACTCTCATTTACAAAATTTAAACAAACTCTTTTATTCCAAATAACTCTAGAATACTTTCTTACTCTGCGTTCTTTATTTCTTCTTATCTCTTACACATTTCCCAAAAACATTAGTTAACTTATTTATAGAATATATAACTATAATGGAAGGCAGTCCAGTACTTGCTTTTCACACACACAATCTCTGTTTATCACCCCCTTTTATCTCTCCCCCTCATTATAATTGATAAGTTTTACAAATTTGAAATGGTTTTTTTTGTATTTGGCCAAATATTTAAATTAGTTACTCATCCTACACATGCTCCGTTGTTACGCCACCTGTTGTTCGCCACTGTTTTACGTTTAAATGTTCCGAAAATGGTTTTAATTGTTTTGGAATTTTAACACTGTCTTTCTGTTGTCGATCTCTCACACTCCACTATGATTTCCTGATAGTTATAAGCACATTTTGATAGTTGACTATACTTCGGCTCGTGAGCACTAATATATGGAACCGCGCGGTTCAAAGGGGTGACGCCAACTGCAGCGTCCCAAAAATGGCTAAGCGTCTCTGCCAGTACACCTACTCCCGTTCTCAACCGGAAACAAGTCCATACTCGATTGTAATTGGTTGTAAAATTTCAAATTAGCATGACATAACGGAAATCAGTTCAGCACCATCGCCTCATGGTAATTTCTACGTCGCAAAAGGTGGCACACATATGTACGAGCGTCGCGCGCTCGTACATACAAATACGCACTTTGCTGATAATGAACATTCCTGTACTGTGCCGGACCTACCACGGAGCTACAGTCAGTGACCAAACATACACACTGGGTAACTAAAAAAAGATCATCCAAATGGTTCATTATCAAGTGGTAATATAAAAGTGATAAAATAAAACCCCCTTCCTTTGGCCCGTCACAATACCCCCCCCCCAAAGAGAAGTTTTATGCCGAAGCATAAAAACTCACATTGCTAAAACCTAAGAAGACCAGCAAGGATATGGCGCCACGACCCTCCCGTAATTCCTTATTAAAATCATGGGTAACTTACCCCCCCCTAGTCCGGCGACTCCGGCTGCACCTGCATGACCTTACTGGACTTCCCTTGTCGAGATCCCAACACCATAAAGTCAGACAGGCACACCACCACAGTATCACCCGACTGTAACAATTCAACAAAAACGTCAATACCATACCATAACACACAATACCATACCCTTAACTGATTTGATTCCCTCTTTGACGTACTGGATTGCCTTCAGCAAAGTACTGGTTCCTCATCTTATTTATCCACTAATACATAAATACTTGGTTTACTATATACCCTTAATCTAACATGGTACATTTGATTGAAACTACATATAATGATACTTTTATAAGATAGAATTCATACACAAAAATTAATTTAACAGTTCAACTATGAGTTCAATTTATCAATATTTCCATCTTACTCTTTCATTAGAATATACATTTAATGTCTCCCTTATAAGGCAGATTACTTCAGTTAACTTTATACAATGCAAAACAGGATTAATACAGAATCGCAAATTATGCAACACAACAGATGCATATAGCCCCTGGCTTGTAACAGCCAGCTCCTTTCCACACACTCTATTGACTTTTATGTTGGACTGTAGCGCCCATTTGCTTCCACAAGAACTGAAATGTTTATGATGTAAACGCTGCTTACACCGTTCTTGTTTCGGCGTTATAAAACATTCGGCATTACTGGTATCCAAGGATACCAGTAATCCTACTAAAAATTAGTTACATGCTATTAAACGGTCTACCATCTCATTCGATGGATAGCTACTGTTCCATAGTTTCTTAGGGATTCCCCAAAATTGTCAAAAAGGTTCAATTTCTAAATTCACCTTTACAACGATAACAAGCTATGGCCAGACTTAGACAGTGCGAAACATAATGTGCCCTGACCATAGCCAGTTAAAGATAAGCCAATTCCACGATCAGGGTTCGGTGAGGCCGTGACCGCCCGAAAGTGGGGAATCTATTGACGTTTAATCTGTCTACATAGTTACATATAAAATCCACAAAAATTATAACACTAGTTACATAAAACTTACAACACATGCAATGTGTTATCTAGCACCATTCATTTCCCTTCGTCACGCTTTCTTTACCATATCTTTACTGAACATCACAAATAGCGGGTACAAAATAATAGTTTAGTTTATTTCACCTAGAATATAATCTGTTCACATTTATACAATATACTTGTTTGTTATTACTTTTTCAATTCACAATTATTTTTACCAAGTATGTATTTGTTCATACATACATTTATATATTGTTTCTAAACACACAAAATTTTTTTTTGTTATATATACAATTACATTATTTATACAACTATTTCTATTTACTCCAATACAATTTTAAATTTGTCGCGTTCTGCGTACCCATTATCTCCCGCGTTACTTGATTTTGCAGTACATACACGTTACCCATCTTGATATCTATTATCTCATACGGCCCCTCATACAACAAAAAGAATTTCTTGATTTCTTTATCCTGTGCACTCGATAAGTCGTGCCTTCTAACCAACACTCGCTGACCTATTTCATATTTGGTACACTTTTGTTTTCTACTCTCTTCCTTCGTGAGTAAACTTTCATTGGCTAACCAAAGCTTTACGCATCTATCAACGGTATTACCTTCCGGTGGATATTCAAATAGTCAAGTTCTAAAATTCTCTGTGGGCGTGTTCTATTCACTAACTCGATGGGGTGAAACCGGTAGACTCATGTGTGGTGCAGTTCAACCAATCCTCAATTTTCTTCACGTACATCGGCCACTCACTATATTTGTTATGACAATACGCTCTAAATATTCTGCCGATTTCTCTCATTACTCTCTCTGCCTGATTGGATTGTGGATGGTACACCGCTGTGTGCTTTGGTATTATACCTTCCCAGCCCAGAGTCTGCTGCCACTTGCCACTGATGAATTGAGGTCCGTGATCGGAAAGTATTACTTTCGGTTTCCCCACGTTGACGGAAACCACTCGGTTTAACGTAGGTTGGAAATCACTCGTTATTTTCTCACTCAAAACCTTACTGGTCGCTCTCTTGACGCTATATAATTTTACAAACTTTGAAAAAGTATCTAACACTACAAAAACATATATCACTCCTCCCCTACCCTTCAGTAACAGACCGAACAGATCCACCGTGACTAAATCAAAAGGTCTTTCCACTTTAATAAAATTTAACTCCCCTTCTAATCGATAGTTGACTACCGTGGACTTTTGGCATAAATCACACCCCCAAAGTAATTTCCTTACCCGCCTTTCCATATTCTTAAATAAACACGATTCTTTTAACACGTTCACACATTTCCTGGCCCCAAAATGCTCATACCTAATATGACATTCCCATACTATCGTCTACTAACCCATCCGGCACAACTAACCTCCAATCCTGTTGGCCCCCCTCTACTTTCTTAAATAAAATCCCTTGATGCATTTGAAAATATTGGCTGTATCCTGAATCATCTAAATTGGCTTCTAAATTTTAAACTATTTTACCCAGCTTTGTGTCAGATCTTTGCATATTGTGAATGTCTTTTAATTCTTCCCCAAAAAGTCTATCTTCCCTGCTTAATCTATAAATTTCTATTTCTTTCAAAACTCTCCCGGTTCTATTCCCTCCATGTCGACTCATGATAGTGTGTCAGGTATTTTGTTTTCCAGCCCCTTAATATACTCCCAAGAAAAATTATACTCTTGTAGAGCTAACACCCACCTGGTCAGTCTGCTGTGTGTCAATCTGTAGGTGTTTAGGAAAGATAATGCCTTGTGGTCAGTCCTGATGATGGTAGAATTTCCCAACAGATAGGTTTGGAATTTCTTCACGGCGAAGACTATACTCAATAATTCCTTCTCCATCGTGGTATAATTCCGTTTGACCGCTAGCAAGGTCTGACTGGTGAAAGCAATGGTGTGATGCTCCTGGTCTTCATCCTCCTGGTAAAGTTCTGCTCCCAGGGCGACATTGCTAGCGTCCATCTGTAAGTAAAATTTGCGTTCAAAGTTAGGATGATTCATCATGATCGTGTTAACAAAGTGGTCCTTTATCTCGCTAAATGCATCTCTTTCTTTTTCCCCCCATCTCCACTATTTATTCTTTTGTAACACCGCACTCAATTTTGAAGTTATATGGGCATAGTTTTTCTGAAACTTTCTATAAAAATTGCATAACCCTAAAAAACTTTGCAGCTGTTTGATATTTCTAGGTTTTGGGAATTTCAAAATTGACTCTGCCTTCTCTGGGTTGGCTTTTATCCCTTCTGGTATAATTATGAAACCTAAGAAATGTATTTCTTTCTGTAAAAATTCAGATTTTTCCCAGTTGACAGTCAACCCCCTTTACGCAATATGTCTAACACATATTCTAAATTCTCCATGTGTTCTGAGAACTTGCATGAGGCTATCAGTATGTCAGCTACATAAATGGTTAAAAATTCTAAATTGTTTGGTTGTAATACCTCATCTAAACACTTTATATAGCTGGCCACACTGGTATTAAGCTTAAAGGGTAACCGTTTAAATTGGTAATTTTTTCTATTGAAAAGGAATGCCGTGTATTTCCTACTTTCACACGCTAACAGGACTTGCCAATACCCCGCGGTTAAATCTAATGAGGTCATGTATTTAACTCCGCTAAATTTTTGAAATATCTCATCTATTGCTTCAGGTGACTCCCGATCCGGAATGATGATCTGATTTATTTTACGGGCATCTAGACACAATCTTACCCTCCCATCTTTCTTGATAACTACAACTAACGGGTTAGAATACGGGGACACCAATCTCTCAATAATATCTCCCTCCAACATTCTATCCAACTCTACTTGAACCTCTCTTCTTTTCGAATATGGTACGGGATAACTTCTTTGTACGTAGGGTGCGTGTTCCCTTACCTTTAGCACACACTCATAGTTCCTGGCTCGACCAGGCAACTCTGCGAACACCTCTTTAAAACTTTTCACAACCCGCCACAACGCCTCATGTTGGGGACTCTACAGCGCCATACAAAATTTATACTCCCTGTCCTCCCATATTCGTTCTTTACTTTCAACCCTCTCGCTACTGTGTCCGCATCACCGACCTGATTTTGTATCACTTTTATACCTGAAACTCTTATTGTGCCCACTACCCGTTCAAAACTAATTCTGATTGGCTCAATCTCATTATCTAATTCTAATACCCATTTATGGAAATCAATCACCGCTTTGTGCCTTATTAAAAAATCGTTTATGACCATGTTTATCTGAATTTGTTTTGTGACACGCTTACTCCTCACCCCGGTAATCCCTACTATAGTAACGCCTGCTACGGGTAATGACGGAATATTTTTGTTTACCCCTTTTAATTCCTCTAAAATATGTTCTGAAATTACTGACACCTCGCTCCCCGTATCTACCAAGGTTTTCACTTTCTTACCTTCTATGGTGATCATTACCTCAGTCAATCTGACCTCCGGTTTCGTCACATCGGAGTTGTTCTCTTCTATTAATTCCTGGGATATATCAGTTAATACGAGGTGACTGATAGCTGTTGTCATCCTGGACCACGCTGTTGTTTAGTGACAATGGCTGGGTCCCTTCCTCCGTTGTTCTCTCTGGTTTCCCAGTTGAGCTGTTTCACCACCCTGCACGTACCCACTTCCGTTACCGTGATATTCCCGGTACTCCTCGGCGCTCTGTTTCGGCCATCCTCTCGCTGCTTTGGATTGGTGTGTTGTGGTAGTGTTCCGTGCCTCCGACCGTTCCTCGCCTGTTTACATCTATAACAGAATATGCGTTGAACAAAATTTTCAAATTTACACCCCTGACATGTCCAATATTCGTTTCGACTATTATTGTCTCCCCTCGCATCTCGATGAACGTGTGGTGGCCCCCTTGTTTGATTATGGTTTCCGTTATTTTGGGTCCCCGGTGGGTCAGACGCCTACCCATCTCACGGTCTCTTATATTTTGGAAAATGTCCAAAATTTTTTCCAATTCACTTATCTCTGCTATTTCTCGGGTCATCAACGACATCTGTACCTCACGGGGTAAATGTTTGCTAATGTGTCTCACGAACGATCTAAATGGTAGTGGAGGCTCAAGGTATTTAGCTTCATTAAAAATCTTCACATAGATGGTCACATTGTCACTATGCATCCCAAAATTCCCCGTTCCCATTATCTTACTTCTCAACACCTCCTGATCCTCTTCTGACTAATATTTTTCTCGGAAAGCTCGTTCAAACTTCTCATAACTCTCCCATTCGTTTTTATGAACCTCCGCCCAGATCGCGGAACTCCCCTTAAAGCATTTACTAATTTTAGTAGTTATACTTCCCAGCTGTTATTGTTAAATCGATTAAACTCTCGGACCCTATTCAAAAAATGCATAGGATGCGCACCCCGATTGTCGCAACTAAATTGTTCTAGTTCAATTTCATTGTTTAAATCTCGAGTAACTATTACCCGTTCTGTAATATTATTTAGTTCTGGCTTATTGCCACTTGCAACTCGTCTTTAACCTCGATAATACTTTGTTCTATTGACATAATTTTGTTATTGTTAATACCTTCGAACTGAATGCTATGTTTGTTCATAACATCCACATTCTGTTGTATTGACTGTATCTCTAAGTTATACTTATTCTCTATTTCTTTAAATTTAAGGTTAGTATTGTTTTTATACTGCTGAATATTCTTACTTATTTCATCTATCTGAACTACAGTGTTCTGTTTACATTCATTTATTTTACATTCTATTTCATTGTTGTACTTGATACGTTTGATAATATTGATATTAATTTATGATTGATAAAAACAAGGTTAAAGTAAATTCAGAACATCTAATTTTCCGGTAGCCATCTTGTACTGCCAACTTCTTATAAGAGAAAAAAAAATATATGTGCTTACCATGCTTACGTTCATACGGGTTCTTTTCGGCGAACAGGAAATCAGAATGTTGTTTAAACAAATAAAGAAAACTTTATATGTTTCCTCATCAATTAAAATTTATTAACATTTCTAGAAAAACGCACACAAAATGAAATTAAGAAAAAAACTTTTAATAAAAAAAAAATAACATTTTAGTGTAAAAAGGAATCAAGATTTTACATAGAAATAATCTCTATACTACTAGGATTAGTTTTACTACGGAAACCAGCACTTCATTACCTATTTATATAATTAAACAAAACCTCACACTCGCTCACATACTACTCCCACATTTTAAAATCTTTCCCTAAATTTCCCATTTTTATTTAATTTTTTAAAAAGGAAAAAACCAGCATTTTTTAATTATTATTTTGAATGTCTACTTTCCTGTTTATGAGTTCGACTCCTGGGGTGTCTCCTCATGGCGTGCACTGTTTTGCTGTTTTATCGTTTTATAGTTCGCACTATCACATTTAACGGCCGAAAAACTGTTTGTATTTTAGATATAAATATAAAGATTCACATTTTTTATTGTATGCGGGCCAATATCACGCACGGCCGGCGAACACCAAAAACTTCGCCTAACACCGGCGAACCGGCGACGCACAGTTGTTAGCGTCTTACAAGTTCAGAAGTTACATGCCGACTACTTTGTTCTGTTGTGTGTCACAATGTTGCTGGCGTGACACACCCTGCATTCATGTTATTTAATGCGCTGACGTCAGATGGTCTGACCTGGTTTGTAACTTGTTGCATAACTTGTTTACTGGTTGTGTTTGTCCTTGATTTGACTTTGGCACAGTTTGTCTGTTATTAAAACTGTCCACACAATATTATTAAATAAATCTGCATTCATAAAGTAAACAAGCCACGTTTGCGATCACTCCAAACAAGAAATTTACCTAAGTTTATAATTTCTGTCCCTATCACTCAACATGTTATTTATTATCATAAAAAAAATTATAAATTGTGTTATTGCCCCAAAATAGGCCCCAAAATGCCCCGCTACAATACCCCCTCAATGGGATATTTTATGCCGAAGCATAAAAAATCTCATTGACACATTCATACTTGCTAGAGGGATCGGCCAGGATATGTCGCCACAACCCCCTGTACGGTTTACAAGACAAAAAAAAATATAATCAACTCACCCTTGGTCTGGTGACTGTGACCGCATCTGCATGACAATACTGGACTTCTCTCTCGAGATCCCAACACCGTAGAGTCAGACAGATACTCAACGCCCCTGCTTTGACGCGCAGGCCAGCTCAGGTCCGCCGCCACAGCACCACCAAACACTGAAACAACAAATCAAAATATCAAATAGTGGCCTTATACAACACCATATCCCCAACTGATCTGTTTCCCCCTAGCGGTGCTGGTTTGCGCTAAGAAGCGCTGGTTTTGTTTTTACTCACTTATTACTAACATATATCTCATAATACCTAACAACATAACATAACATAGGAAAATATAGTACATTAATAATTCATCTTAAAATAAAACAACTTACATTTAAAATGTTACACACTTTACATCATTAAATTTGCATATAAAATCAGAAAATTACCTTTCAGTAATAAAATACATAGATCTCCATTTAACTTTTATTAAGTCATTTCTCAATAATTTTTTTTTTTTTTTTTTTTTTCAACTTCGTGTTACACATCATTTCATTTATCATTCCCTTTCATTAATTTGGGTGATTCTACATTACTCATTATAATTCACTTTATCAACTCGGCATTTACCTATAATCTTCCCCTTTTATTACTCTAACGCTCCCTTACAAAATCTTTAACTAGTATGACACCCCTCTATCAAAAATTTACTAACCCTTCTCTACCTCTAACTACTTACTACTTTAGCTCAATTCGCCACCTTCTCTCTATATATAAAAAAAATACTCTCTAACCCTTTGTACATAGGATAAGTGTTTCCCCCCCCCAAAAAGCTCAATTCCCGTTCTCTGGTTCCCGGATTCTACCTAAGGCAACCCCTTCCCACTAAAACTATACCAAATCCCGTCCCAACCCTTATGTTGTGGACTCCCACACTACACTACCCCTACTACAAAATTGCCATCCCCAAAAAATCTCAATCTCTTAACCTCACTACAACTTCAACAAAATAACATCAACAAAATAAACAACAATATATCACTCAAAACTCTACATAAAATCTCCATAACTACTGTGTCTCCACTTATACTTCTCAAAACTCTATAACATATACTAACTCAAAACAACATTGCATTATTTTCATCTCTACTATTTCTTTAACTCTGACTTCAATTTGGACAGATTCAAACATTTTATTCAAACAATTACTATCACCCACTTCTATCTTTTGCAACCCATTGAAAATTTTACCTATCACAACTATTTGATATTTTATTTTTATTTTATTTTTAAAACCTATAAACACATTGAAAACATATTATCATATTTTTATAACTCTTATTCCTAACATACTAAATGCAATTAACATAATAAGACATAATAAACACAATATAAGAAGCATTTAGTGCATCTATTTTTTAAATTCAAACAAAATTATTGAGTAGCAAATCATCATTATTAATTAAAATATAGCAAATTTTTAATACGTTATTCCCTTGGATAACCTCCCAGCCACACACATCTTGTATAATACATCACATAACATCATACACAAATTGACATTAACCTTGATTATTAGCATACATTAAACAAACAATTCTCTTTTAAATAATTTATATAAAAATTTATAAACATTATTATTTAAAATTTTTCATTAACTCTTTTTATTTATCATCATTATGAATTTATCCTGTGTTGCAATCAGATTTTCAAAATTTCTAAATTTATTATTAACATATATTTTTAACCATTATGATATTCCACAAAATAAACCATTTAACATTCATTTATTTATTAATTATTATTAAATTAAAATCTCATCACATAATTTAAATTCATTATAAAATTCAAACATTTAACATTCAATCACAATATCTAAACATCTCAAATTATTTACTTCAATTGATTATTAAAACACAACATATTTCAATTATTATCAACATTCTACCAATCATTAATTATTGTCTTCATAATTATTGTAATATTTAATTAAAATGCAAAATATTAATAATATTATTATTATTAACACAACATTTTCTAATACATATACACATTATTTTTCTAACCTTTCATAATACACACAAATGAATTCAATATTATTTACAAAATATGCGTCAATAACGGTTCAGTGGTTCCACTTCTCATATGTCCAAATCTGCAAGGTCATTACCAAAATTTACAGTATTCAAAAATGTCTATTCACTGATATCTAGTTCAGCCTCCATCGTCATATAAATACCTAATATATTTGTAACATATATTATTTTTATCCACACACAAATTATTATAATCATTACTATCATAATAACCCATCAATTCTATTTCATCCATTATACCACTATAAATCTTGTCACCATAAGTTAGGATTGTCCCGTCTATATCAGTGTTATTTGTTAATGTCAGGTAAGTCATTATAGTTAGGTAAGATATTATCAAAATTATTCTCTATCTCTCTTTCAACAGATACGTATTTCACATGATTCATCATCACCCCTTCTAGTATTTTTCTCAATTCATCATACTTTCTTTCTAACTTATATAGTTCTATTTCACTCTCAATACATAACTCTCTTTCTTCATAGCACCACATCACACTCTCACAATTATTACGGACAGAGGGTACAACATTAATTCATTTAACAATAAGGGTCTCTTGCCCTGAAAAAACAACATTAAATCATCATCATCATTATAAACAATAAGGGGAAATTTTGCCCTCTGTCCCCATTCAACTACAACATTATTTTTCCACTCTCTCTCTACTTCATAAACACTCATTAACATCTCATAATAATCACTACATTCTGCAATTTCACTAGTACTATTTTTTATTATATTTTCATCATTTGTTTCTCCATTATTCTTTACCCCCACTATACTCTCAGAATTATAATTGATATTATTTTTACTATTTACCACTACATCTTCCACTATTTCGTCATTTTTAAAATTTTCATACTTGTAACATGGTCACCTACCTTCTCAAATTTCTCAACACTCTGTTCTAATTTATTTAAACTGGTTACTATTGCTTCATTATTATTTTTAAAACATTTATTCATTTCTTTAATTTCATATTTCAACTCTTTAAATTTGTCATTCTGTATATTAAATTTAGCATCAGAATCGCTCTTTATTTCGTTAATTTGGTTTTTTAACTCATCCAACTGACTGCCAAAACTATTCTTTTGGACATTGAATTTCTCATTTATCTTATTGTATTTAACATTGGAATCAATTTGTTCTTCAAATTTTGCATTTAAGTTGCTATTTATGTTTTCGGACATTGTTTTTATCAAGTTAAACATATCATCCATCGACAACTCTCTAACTCGTGTGGTCGACGGTGTAGATTGAGCCGATACATTGGCAGATAACATTGACTCCGTAAGAGTACTTTCTAAATTTACTTCTTGATTCTCCATTTTCTAATAGTAAAATTATTACTTTAAACAAAAATACTAATGTATCATATCTACTTTTCACACAACAATATATTCTACTTACACAACGCTTTGCATTACTTTACGTAACTTTCTATGCACCTTATTTATACTTCGTTCATTTCAAAATTTATTTATATAATACCCTTTATTTATACTACTTAATAATCATCATACATATTAATTATTATGCATATTGCTTCACAATACCTGCTACAAAATATCAACATCAATATTTCACACTTATCACAACATAACCCCTATCTACGTCTATTTTACGTATGCATAAAAATTTTATTTTCTACTTCAAACAATCATTCTGTTCTCCCCGTAGGCCGTATTTTATATAAATTTATTTATATAAAATTGTCCCTCATCTTCGGGCGCCATTGATACGTTTGATAATATTGATATTAATTTATGATTGATAAAAACAAGGTTAAAGTAAATTCAGAACATCTAATTTTCCGGTAGCCATCTTGTACTGCCAACTTCTTATAAGAGAAAAAAAAATATATGTGCTTACCATGCTTACGTTCATACGGGTTCTTTTCGGCGAACAGGAAATCAGAATGTTGTTTAAACAAATAAAGAAAACTTTATATGTTTCCTCATCAATTAAAATTTATTAACATTTCTAGAAAAACGCACACAAAATGAAATTAAGAAAAAAACTTTTAATAAAAAAAAAATAACATTTTAGTGTAAAAAGGAATCAAGATTTTACATAGAAATAATCTCTATACTACTAGGATTAGTTTTACTACGGAAACCAGCACTTCATTACCTATTTATATAATTAAACAAAACCTCACACTCGCTCACATACTACTCCCACATTTTAAAATCTTTCCCTAAATTTCCCATTTTTATTTAATTTTTTAAAAAGGAAAAAACCAGCATTTTTTAATTATTATTTTGAATGTCTACTTTCCTGTTTATGAGTTCGACTCCTGGGGTGTCTCCTCATGGCGTGCACTGTTTTGCTGTTTTATCGTTTTATAGTTCGCACTATCACATTTTACGGCCGAAAAACTGTTTGTATTTTAGATATAAATATAAAGATTCACATTTTTTATTGTATGCGGGCCAATATCACGCACGGCCGGCGAACACCAAAAACTTCGCCTAACACCGGCGAACCGGCGACGCACAGTTGTTAGCGTCTTACAAGTTCAGAAGTTACATGCCGACTACTTTGTTCTGTTGTGTGTCACAATGTTGCTGGCGTGACACACCCTGCATTCATGTTATTTAATGCGCTGACGTCAGATGGTCTGACCTGGTTTGTAACTTGTTGCATAACTTGTTTACTGGTTGTGTTTGTCCTTGATTTGACTTTGGCACAGTTTGTCTGTTATTAAAACTGTCCACACAATATTATTAAATAAATCTGCATTCATAAAGTAAACAAGCCACGTTTGCGATCGCTCCAAACAAGAAATTTACCTAAGTTTATAATTTCTGTCCCTATCACTCAACATGTTATTTATTATCATAAAAAAAATTATAAATTGTGTTATTGCCCCAAAATAGGCCCCAAAATGCCCCGCTACATACTCATTTATTTTACGTACTAACTTTTCGTTATTCTCATTTATTTGTTCATTGAACTTGGTATTTACTGACTCTATTACTTGTTCCTTAATTGTATGGAAACGCTCATTAATTTCGTTTATTATATCACTCTTTACTCCATTGAATCGAGTATTTACCTCGTTAATTTCACTACTTATTTCAGTGAATCTGGTATTTATGTCATTTAGTTTTACGTATTGTTCATTAAACTTAACATCATTAATATCAAAACGATTACTCATCTCACCTTTTAAACTAATATTTTGTTCTTTTATTTCCCCTCTTAATTCATTAGACATTAGTTTAATCTCCCCCATTATCTAACAAAACCAATTTCTTGTTTCGTCATCAGTTTTATTTTCTTTAACTAAAATGGGAGTAGATTGTGCCTCCACATTACTCATTATAATTGATTCTGTCACATTATTTTCATTTGTTACTGTTAAAGCTGTCTGGATTCCCGGATCGTTCATATCAGCTGACTCGGTTGACCCACTTTCTTTGTTTTCAAAAATTGACTTACTTTCAGATTCATCAATGACGGTTACTCAGTTACATTTACTTTGTTCTCTATATTTTCCATTTTTTAAATTATAAAATGTTCATATACAATACAAAAATCTCACACTTAACTCAATATTATTTTACACGTATCTTATTCGTAAACTGCCCTTACCTCAAGTAACCTCCTTCTACATCCACAAGTAGGTACAGCCTGTACAAAATAAATTTATACAGACCGTCTCAGTTTGCGGCGCCATTTGTAACAATTGTTTAATAATAAATTTTGAAAAAATAAAAACACAACTTCCAATTTTTAATTTTAGCTCTTACCTTCACACGTTAGTCCAGGATTCTATATACGAACTCGTGACCTGTAGAAGTGGTTACTGGGTTTTGTTACATATTAATTACTAACTCTCATTTACCAAATTTAAACAAACTCTTTTATTCCAAATAACTCTAGAATACTTTCTTACTCTCTGCATTCTTTATAAAAGGTTATTTATTCTTATCTCTTACACATTTCCCAAAAACATTAGTTAACTTATTTATAGAATATTAGCGGAATACCCTTGCTTCGCTACGGAGTTTCACGTTGTACGTAATGAAAATGTTAGTTTAATTAATAAAGTTCAATTAAAGTAGGTTTCTTAAAAATAAATAGCTGTTGCCCACAACAGTTAGAACCCATGTTGGTTCTCCCGTTGCTTAAAATATTTGTGCCACGTTTGGTTGAAATCGGTCCAGTGGTTTAGGAGGAGATGTGGAAGACCCCAAAGGACCCCGTCGAACACCTATCCTATGTTGGTTCTCCTGTTGCGTAAAATATTTGTGCCAAGTTTGGTTGAAATCGGTCCAGTGGTTTAGGAGGAGATGTGGAAGACCCCAAAGGGCCCCCCAAAGGATCGTATCAAAAAAACACTTGTCCTATGTTGGTTCTCCCTTTGCATAAAATATTTGTGCCAAGTTTGGTTGAAATCGGTCCAGTGGTTTAGGAGGAGATGTGGGAGACCCCAAATACCCCCAAAAGACCCCCCGAAGGATCATATCGAAAAAACACATCCTATGTTGGTTCTCCCGTTGTGTAAAATATTTGTGCCACGTTTGGTTGAAATCGGTCCAGTGGTTTAGGAGGAGATGTGGAAGACCCCAAAGGACCCCGTTGAAAAAAACACCTATCCTATGTTGGTTCTCCCGTTGCGTAAAATATTTGTGCCAAGTTTGGTTGAAATTGGTCCAGTGGTGTAGGAGAAGATGTGGAAGACCCCAAAAGGACCCCATCGAGAAAACACCTATCCTATGTTGGTTCTCCCGTTGCGTAAAATATTTGTGCCAAGTTTGGTTGAAATCGGTCCAGTGGTTTAGGAGGAGAAGTGGAAGACCCCAAAGAACCCCCCCCCCCCAAAGGACCCCATCGAAAAAACACCACTAATTCAGAAACCTTCGCGGGTGTGCGCACAACAACTCACCGAAGTTTCATCGCAATTGGATGAATGGTATAGGAATGCATACGGGACAAACAAAGAAACATTCATTTTTATATATAAGATAGCGAGTACCCGGCATGTGTTGCAATGCCACTCAAAGAAAGAAAGTGTTTGTATATATATAATATATAAAGACTTCGTTCGCGTGGTCTTCAATTTAATGCGATAATATATTTAGAACAGAATCTATTCTATTGGGTTGCCATAGTAACCAAATCTAATAGTTTTTTAAGACCCCAAAGGACCCCCCAAAGGGTCGTATCGAAAAAACACAAATCCTATGTTGGTTCTCCCGTTGCGTAAAATATTTGCGCCAAGTTTGTTTGAAATCGGTCCAGCGGTTTAGGAGGAGATGTGGAAGACCCCAAAGACCCCCCCAAAGGACCCCATCGAAAAAACCACTAATTCAGAAACCTTCGCGGGAGTGCGCACAACAATTCACCGAAGTTTCATCGCAATCGGATGAATGGTATAGGAACGCATACGGGACAAACAAAGAAACATTCATTTTTATATATAAGATATAACTATAATGGAAGGCAGTCCATAACTTGCTTTTCACACACACACTCTCTATTTATCACCCCCTTTTATCTCTCCCCCTCATTATAATTGATAAGTTTTACAAATTTGAAATGGTTTTTTTTTGTATTTGGCCAAATATTTAAATTAGTTACTCATCCTACACGTGCTCCGTTGTTACGCCACCTGTTATTCACCACTGTTTTACGTTTAAATGTTCTGAAAATGGTTTTAATTGTTTTGGAATTTTAACACTGTCTTTCTGTTGTCGATCTCTCACACTCCACTATGATTTCCTGATAGTTATAAGCACATTTTGATAGTTGACTATACTTCGGCTCGTGAGCACTAATATATGGAACCGCGCGGTTCAAAGGGGTGACGCCAACTGCAGCGTCCCAAAAATGGCTAAGCCAGTACACCTGCTCCCGTTCTCAACCGGAAACAGGTCCATACTCGATTGTAATTGGTTGTAAAATTTCATAATTAGCATGACATAACGGAAATCAGTTCAGCACCATCACCTCGTGGTAATTTCTACGTCGCAAAAGGGACACGCGCACTCGTACACACAAATATGCACTTTGCTGATAATGAACATCCTGTACTGTGCCGGACCTATCACGGAGCTACAGTCTGACCAAAAGTACATACTGGGTAACTAAAAAAAGGCCATCCAAATGGTTCACTATCAAGTGGTAACATAAAAGTGATAAAATAAAACCCCCTTCCTTTGTCCCGTCACAATTATACATGATTAATTAATATGTTGATAAACAAACTTAATCGAAATAAATAAGTAAAATAAAACTGCCAGAACCTTACCTGCGATCTATTCTCGCTTACTTACCTTTTATAAAATCCTACCAATAGAAGTTCAGGGTCGCCACGATGTTTTAGGCTATACATCGAAACCTTTACACTCTTCCTTAATAAAACAAAAGGGATAATTTTGCAATCTGACTACCCCCCAATTCAGAAAATCCCCGGAACGTTAGACGAATTTTTCAGCACAGAACACTAGGAAGTGGTAACGACGAAATAACTACACTAACTCATGGTTATATAAAACAAAACCTTTTAATTTCTTCTATTATTAATTATTCTTCTTAATAAAATTATTACTCATATATATGGATTATTCACCTTTACCTCAAATATTACTGTTTTTTGTAAATAGGAATACCACAAACCATTTATTTCATATCTTATATTTATTTCAATATTTAATTTTAATAATATTAAGGCTAACCCAGCTTGCTATACTCTCGCATTCATTCTTTTAAACCCCATTTATTTCGAGCTCTCTGTTATTAAAATTTTAATGAAATTGTTAAAATATTAAAATTGTTGTTTGTTACTTATCCTTCATCGTGCAACACTGAACGTATGTCCAAAAGTTTTAATTTACCACATTTTAATTTTTTTCACTTCACTGCACTAACTCCATTCTGATATACCGTTCACTTGTGGGTAAAGGTTTATTGCTTTCTACATTTAAAATAATTTACGTGGGACCCACGAGTCCTAGCGTGAGTCTGGCCACCGCCGCGGCTGTATGTCGACTGGCGGTAACTATGCACACCTTTTCTACTCCAACACTATGTAGCAGACGGAAATACACAGCCTGCCTACGATAAATGTTCGTCAACTTACACAAAGCATGGTGTTGTCCATGTGCGTTAGGTATTGACGATATTCTATTTTGACAAGGCCGTAGACTCAGATGGGCGGAGTCTTACCTTGACTTCCATCATCTCAAACCACGTGGCGACTAAAATTTTATACTCTAGCCATTTTGGTTAGCGTCGTTTCAGTCTGCGTAGCGTCATCTGCGCGTATGATGGTGTTGCGCGTACTCAGTGCATAACACGACACTGGAATTCTCAGAATCGTATTGCGTTCTTACCACACCCGCTTGCAAAGCTATATCACTGTTCATTGTTTGACTGCTGTCGTATTTTACGTGGGCGTTACAATTGAAAATTAAATAAAATTGATGAAAAGTAAAACCTCCCATTCTGCCCCATTACAAATATATAATTATTCTTGACAAACCAGTACTTTTCGGTTTCTTTATTTTTCTCTTATTTCCTCACACGCACACTCATGCTCTTTACATTTCTCTTTCACTCCCCATTTACTTATTGAGCTCATTAACAAGTATAATCAAAACCCGTTTGCCCGTCTTATTTATTGTACTTACCTGTCCCACGCTATCCATATTGTTCCGCCATCTTGTGCCGTTCACTTCCACTTTTGTTACCTCTACACACAGTTTTAATTATTCACTTTTAATTTTCTTTTTGTATCACTTACACTTTTTCAACTATCTCGTCTTCTTTCACATAATTTTGGGGCAGGCCATGTGTATTTACACACGCCAGCCTCCCAACGCTTCTTTACTGAAACTATTGCTGGACTATCGACTATACTGTTTTATGACTGGTTCCCAACAATCCCGGCGTCACTTGCTTCCGTATACTATACAACGTTCAGGGCGTCACCCACGTGGTTGTAAAGTCGTTCGCTGATTGGCTGTGTAACGTCTCGCACCTTTCCCGAGATCTCGCGCGAAACCGTAATTAGTCCACGTGGTTTATTCTCAGTATTTCCGCTACTTGCTTTCCTGACAATTCACATTTTTGTACCACTCCATACCTAGCTCTGCGCTACAGGCCGTTCCCAAAAATTACATACACGGTGGTCCAAAGGTGTTATTAAAATATTTGTTCCCCCTGATTTGTCCCGCCACAGACTCCCTCTTATATTGGCAAGGTTCAACTTCTATCCACACATACAAAACATTACTTCTGCCAATTTTCTCCAATATTTTACTAAACCACTTTTTTACTTATACTTAAGTGATTTTTTTTCACATATACGCCAAACAGAAAGTTTATTGTACCCCTTTTCAGTATTTTTACTATCAGATCGTGTAACCTCAAATTATGTACTGCATTTTTATTCGAGTTTCCCCTTGAGCCACTGTTGTTGTTTTTTTCTTGTCCTGTTTTATTGGTGTCGTCCTTAACTCCTGTAATCTCACCAGTGAGTTGTAAAGCTCCTTCTACTTCTGCTACCTTTCACTTGTTTTAGATCCATGTTTTTCGGTATCCAGGCCACTTATAGTATATAATTAGTAAGATAGTTTACCTTTTTCTTGTCCGTCTGGTGGCCTTTTTTCTATATTTAATTCAACGCGTTTCGGGACATATGCCCCATCATCAGGATTATCCCTTGTTGAAGTTCGTCGATCGTTAAAATATTAAAAACACTGTGTATACAATTTTACACATGTAACAATAAATATAATATAAACATAAAAAACACACATAAAATACCCAAACTTGAGACACACGCGATATCGGTGGTGCACACCACGACATGCTATAGTCGACTGCAGTGTTCATGTTGTTATATATCATGCACTATGGACCTTGTTCTGTATTCTTATCGCTGTGTCGTATAATAGATTTGACTGGAAATTCAACTGATCGTTAAGGATGACTTCTTCTGTTTTTTTATTTTTGTAAGCCGTATATATTTCATATTCTTCGATAGCATTCATATAATTTCCTTTTCTGCATATATGGAGGGGTTGAAAGTTTGTTGTGAAATCAGTATAACTATGGTTTTTGTCCATCAGATGGCGCGCGTAATTTGACACTGTTTTACTAAATTCCCTTTTAGGTAAATGTTCTCTGAATCGTTTTTAAAGGGTCTACCAGTTTGGCCAATGTAAAAGCTATCACATTCATTGCATATTATCTTATAAACGCCCGTCCTGTCCTCAACCGATTTTGAATGTTTAAGTAAGAGTATCTTATTAATGTTATTATTAGTTCGGTAAGCCATTTTTATATTTATCCCACTGAATACTTTGATTAAAATTTTGGGTAGGGTGTTACCATATTCTGATGCTATATACCTAACTTTATCTCTATTATTTTCTTGTAATTCTATGTTGTTTTTCTTTTTTCTGTGTTTCTTGATGAAATTATCCACAATTGAGCTTTTATATAATTTGATGATGATGGGGCATATCCTGATGATGGGATAATCCCACAAGGGATAATCCTGATGATGGGGCATATGTCCCGAAACGCGTTGAATTAAATATAGAAAAAAGGCCACCAGACGGACAAGAAAAAGGTAAACTATTTTACTTTCACTTGTCTGTTTGCTATATTTTCAGCATTCAGTTATTGTCCATTCTGTCCAGGTGTACTGACCACTCACATTGTTGAATTTTTATATAACCTACTAAGTTCCTGTCTTTATGTAATTGTTTCTGCTCACATATATTCAATGAAGTGTCTTTCGCATATATTCAATGACTATATCTTTTTTAGGATGTGTCTATCAAAGTGGCTAATATTTCTTCTGGTTTCTTTAGCAATGTCAGTAGTTTTGCACATTATACTTTTCTGTTTTTATATTTATAAATTTGGATTTGGGGGTTTTGTATAAGACATGCAATGCCTTATTTCTTTTCATTATTCTATGCCAACTTTGTCATGTTTACTTGCTGAACTGCTACTTGTCATGTTCCGGACATATAGCACAATTTGTACAATGTTACAGTGTTCTCTGTGACAGTGAGAAAATTATAATATTTTCTCAGTCAATTTAATAAATTACAATATTTAATTTGTTAACCATTGACAAAGTTGGAATTACGGAGACTGTAAGATGAACTACTGTTCTTAATTTTTACTTTGCTTACCAGACATGTGAATTCATTTAGTATTCTTATGTTTTTTCCATCATTTTTCTAGTTTTGTCAGTGTTCTCACTTTGGTTACAATAGCTTGGTTTTAGGAATGTTTATTTCAAATCCTACTTCATAAACTGTTTCTTCTGCATTTGATAGCTTTCTGATATTCCTCTCGTGTATCTTCCTACGATGTAATTATGTCTATTATTCAATCTGTATTTTACCCTTTGTGACGATTTTAAAAAATAAAAAAGGAAATAAAAGAAATGTAAAATAATTTAAAATCTCACATTAAAACAAAACATAAACCCCTAAAGAAAATGGTAATTTAACACTGCAATAATACCCAAAATAAATAGTTTAAAACCAAAAAGAATTCGAGAATAAAATTGAGATAACACCCCTTAATAATTAACCCGGCTTTAACCTGCCGAAACCGGCATCAACACGCATAATTACCCGTGAATATGACTAATAATAGTATTAAATTGCTACTTGATAAAAAACAATGATGTACAATAATAAAATAATAAGTAAGAGATACCATAATATAATTAAATATGTCAGAGAATAAAGAGTAAATATTAATCGGAATATGGAACTACTTTTATGCTGAATAGTAAATGACGCGAGATTACTACTCTCACCCCTTAACTAAACACACTTGCAATGGAGCAGTCGAGGCGAAAACAGCATACAGCCGAGATGCGGTATAATAATAATAAGTTTAAAAGTTAATAAACTCGCCAGTTGAGACGTAGCGGCACTCAGTACACATTTAAAACCATGTGAACCGCGAATATAGTATAACAGTGCAATTACAGTGTTAATGTAATAAAGTAAATATGTAGTAAACGAGTGAGTGTGGATGAGAATTGCGCGTCTATGACATCTCTAGAAATCTAAACAATGAAGTGTATGAAATTAGAAATGTGGTAAAATCATAATGTGAAACTCAATAACTAAATCAACATGTGACGTGATTACAAGTGAATAAAACTTTTGTGCAAAAGATCCAAAACAACAAGCGATTACTACAACTTATTAAGAAAGAGAGAGAACCAGGGCTCACCATGACTAAAATGACATCCGAACTTCAACAACAACAGAAACCTGATCTTCAGAAAAACTACAAGACACCAGGACAACCGAGAGAGTCGCCGATTCGCCGAGGAGGATACCCACAGGTGACACAGAACTTTGGCTTCCGTGGTTCAGAACTTGAAATAGAATATTGTATGATAAACACTAAATAGAAAAAAAAATGAACGTAAAGTAAAACAAGAAAGACTGATTTAATTAAATTAAATGTAATTTCATGTTTAGCAATAACATGCGTTAATTTAAATAATTGTTGGTTAAATAAAGCAATATTTAAGATGACACAAGAATAAATATTATAAATGTAATATCATATGCTGAAACGAAGTACTCGGATCCGAGGGTATTAATAAAAGAAAAACTATGCTAACTCATTACTAAATTACTCTAATTCTCTTTGTACAAAAGGTACAAATGTTTTAACTTTTAATATACTCATTGCTAAATTTATGTAATAAAGAGATGTCATGGTCCAAAAGGAGAGTGAATAAATCTACCAAACCACTGTCAATATCCCTCAATTCACGGGATCACCTTTAACATTTGTTTACTTTTCAGTTATTTATGATTTTGTAAAGATTATGGCAGCCTGTTTAATTGACCTGAGCCAATTAACCAGGTTCCCAAAATGTAACGTCGGTGAAACGTTATAAATGCGCCACTCTGCTCTGCTGCTTTGCTTTTCCTTGTTTTGTTGTAATGTGCAAATGACAATAGCAAAATAAAATACTCTGCGTTTGTCATGTAATATGTGGTAGAATTATTCACTCTCTCAGTTTAACTACCGTGTTAAATTAAAATACACAAAAGGAAGAATTGAAGTAAGTAAAGTCAGAATAAGGTAGTGTGTTTTTATAATCATTATGTGGCGTAATAATATAATATAATATAATAACCATAATATATAAGGTAAGGATATTTAAATATAATATAATAATTATTTAAACGTTGTAAGCCCAGGGTAAAACCTGTTTAAAAATTCATACCCCAACTTGTCTGTTTAACGACAATCTCAGACAGGAAAATGACCTGTTACCGCTTGTACCAAACTGTCCCTTTGTTACACTCTGCCACGTCGAGTTAGACAATACATCACCTCCCTCTATTGTATTACAAAGTGTGTGATCCCTTGCCCAGTAACAAAAGATTTCAGACACATGTTGAAAATTAAATTAAAAAAAAAAAACAAGTAAATAATTTTATTATTAAAATGCGCCACTGCTTTTGGTTTCATTTTGTGTAAATGGTTAGTGTACTTAGTGTCACTTACAAAATACTCTACTCTGTAGATCTATGCACTCAGTTAGGAAATTCTATGTAAAAAGAAAAAGGATAAGTAGCATAAATGAATAATATTGACGATATTTATAAGTGTATATTTTGTGTGAGATTACGCACATACTCGTATATAATTATACGTGAAAAGATTAGATTGTATTATACCAATTCATGTATGTACGTGTCAAAGTATTCAGTCTCTAACACGTCTATATTGCGACAATTCAAGACCTGTAGTTTTCCTGTACAAGCCTGCATAAATGTGTAATTCGTGTTTCTATTCACACGGTGAGTTATATAAACTACTGACTAAATAAAACAAGTGTACTAATTAATATTATGGAATGATGCTTCCCGAAGTAAACAACCGAGTCCTAAACAAATGAAAAAAGAAGTTTCTTAAATCTGAGCAAAGTAAATAATAAGAAATAAATGATAAGTCCTTTAAATAAAAAGTTTAATAATATCTTAAACTATACTAACGTGTTATAAAAGTGTAACTAAACTCAGCTTAGTAACGGGCCGTAACATTCCATACGCATCGCACACGCCACCCCTCTTTGAAGCAAGCCAGAGCGAGTTAATAAGATGTCCGTCAGCTGTTGTTAAATGGAACAATAGAGATATATTCACCCTCGAGTTGACTTCCCCCTTAGTACGCATAAACAATGCCATTGTTTGAAGAAAACTAGTTTGACCCACATTCCAGCGTAACAGCTGATCGTTGAAAGTAAAGTGTTTGTACCCTTTTGTTTAAGTATTACAGCTGATCATTTAAAGAGAGAATAAAAATTATCTTCGTGTAATTCCGCTTCTCTCAGTAGCGTAAGAAATTAGGATTAGAAATAATCTAAAGTGGAGTATGGGATCCGCTTTAGGTTATATTAGAGGTAATTAAGAATTATATATGTAACGTAACATAGTCACAACGGCGCCGACTGAAAAGGGTAATGATGGTGCAGAAAGCTAACTGATATAGTTAGAGTGTGCCAAGGTAATCATTAGAGACTGCTGAAAGCTAACTGATGTAGTTAGAGTAAGCTGATGTCAGTCGGGCCACGATATTGTGAGTTACGGAAAATAGTATTAAGAATTAAAATTTAAGTTAGCGTTTTAAGAAACGAGATAAAGGGAATTTCACGAATGAGAACAAGACAAGAAATAAATGAATTTCAAGAGAGATAGAGAAAACAAATCGTGTACAGTAGAAGCCCGATACAGCGCGGTTGTCGGGTGACATACTTTCCCTCGCGTTATAGGCGTAACCGCGGTATATCGGAAGGTGACCTGTACAGTGACAAATGATGGGGAGGAAGGACCGGGAAAAAGGCTACAGCATAATGCACTACTATATACTGTACGTAAATTATGTCACCAAATGTAGAAATAAAAAATAAGAAAACTGTATTTTAATCCAATATTTTTTAATCTATTTTAATCCAATGGAATATAAAATACACTATTTATACATTGCTCACTCGACCTACTGTAGGCCTAATTGTTAAAGCGAAGCTTTTTATGTCGGGTGGCCGCACGGAGAGGAGTGAACAGAAAAAAATCGTTACGAGAGAAGCGTCACGAAGAATCATCACGCGCGTTCGTTTGGCAAACGATAACAGCCGCAAATTCATACAGAATCAAATAATTTTTTGCATACAGCCCTGATTTGTAGAGTACTCAAGACCTTTTGTTTTTGGTGAAGATCGATTAAGGGAAAGGGGTAGTTTACCTGTAACGATTTTTTTTAAATCAAGGGTATCGAATAAGTACACCAGCGTAACCATTTTTTCATCCAGCGGGGAACTTTTTTTCCAAAGCGATGAACTACACTTTTTTTTCTTAACCGTTTTCTGAAAGTCAAAATAAAATTTTAAAATCACAATCCGATAAAGTGTTAAGGAAACGTTTCGAGCTATCAAACGTCACGTGCAGCATCACGAAGAATCGTCACGCGCGTTCGTTTGGCAAACGATAACAGCCACAAATTCATACAGAATCAAATAATTTTTTGCATACAGCCCTGATTTGTAGAGTACTCAAGACCTTTTGTTTTTGGTGAAGATCGGTTAAGGGAAAGGGGTAGTTTACCTGTAACGATTTTTTTTAAATCAAGGGTATCGAATAAGTACACCAGCGTAACCATTTTTTCATCCAGCGGGGAACTTTTTTTCCAAAGCGATGACCTACACTTTTTTTTTCTTAACCGTTTTCTGAAAGTCAAAATAAAATTTTAAAATCACAATCCGATAAAGTGTTAAGGAAACGTTTCGAGATATCAAACGTCACGCGCAGCATCACGAAGAATCGTCACGCGCGTTCGTTTGGCAAACGATAACAGCCACAAATTCATACAGAATCAAATAATTTTTTGCATACAGCCCTGATTTGTAGAGTACTCAAGACCTTTTGTTTTTGGTGAAGATCGGTTAAGGGAAAGGGGTAGTTTACCTGTAACGATTTTTTTTAAATCAAGGGTATCGAATAAGTACACCAGCATAACCATTTTTTCATCCAGCGGGGAACTTTTTTTCCAAAGCGATGACCTATACTTTTTTTTTGCTTAACCGTTTTCTGAAAGTCAAAATAAAATTTTAAGATCACAATCCGATAAAGTGTTAAGGAAAAGTTTCGAGGTATCAAGAATGTAAGCAGAGCGTAGCGGAGCATTAACCAGTAAACACGCATTAATCTGAACTGTGTGTTGTCTACATAACTGTGTTACAGACACACACGTTGCAGTTTGTGCAACGACTAAACGCTTTGTTTAGTCTAATCGCAAACTTACTATCAACGTATTTGGGAGGAACGTTTCTTGGAAGTAAAGTTGTCACCGATTTCTGAATCGTGATTCTGCGTATTTGTGAACAGTTCAGTCGCTGACCAGGGGGAAGGGGTTTTGAGACATTCCAATGGTTCCGAAATTCCCTACTCGGCTAAAACACTGTAATGATTTATTTTCCTTTAGGAAGGTTTAAACGTGGATCTGCGAATGTACAGAAATCGTTTTAGTAGACTGGTGACATTAATATTTACCACCTCCACTTTTTGTTATAGGCTTGCCTTGGCATGAATTCTTAGAAACGTAGAGAATGTAAATACGGGGCAATTGTTTATGTCTACAGGTACACTTGAACTGGCAATTCTGGCTGTTGTTTACAACGCCGTTTCCAACAACAAACCTTTGTTTACAATAAACGCATTCCAATGTGACGGAAGTCACGATAAACAATTCATAATTTACTCACTCTCTACAAGTAATAATTTTCGCTAATAACGGGCGACATACTCTTCACCGCGTTATATCCGAATCCGCGGTATATCGGACCGCGCTATATCGGGCTTCTACTGTACTCAATTAAACTTCACACAGTAACGGCAAGCATACTCCCAGTATATTGCTGACCTAATAACCCGTAAAATACTCACCCGGTGTCATTTTTAAGCGGAGGAGTATGTGACGATTTTAAAAAATAAAAAAGGATATAAAAGAAATGTAAAATAATTTAAAATCTCACATTAAAACAAAACATAAACCCCTAAAGAAAATGGTAATGTAACACCACAATAATACCCAAAATAAATAGTTTAAAACCAAAAAGAATTCGAGAATAAAATTGAGATAACACCCCTTAATAATTAACCTGCCGAAACCGGCATCAACACGCATAATTACCCGTGAATATGACTAATAATAGTATTAAATTGCTACTTGATAAAAAACATAATGATGTACAATAATAAAATAATAAGTAAGAGATACCATAATATAATTAAATATGTCAGAGAATAAAGAGTAAATATTAATCGGAATATGGAACTACTTTTATGCTGAATAGTAAATGACGCGAGATTACTACTCTCACCCCTTAACTAAACACACTTGCAATGGAGCAGTCGAGGCGAAAACAGCATACAGCCGAGATGCGGTATAATAATAATAAGTTTAAAAGTTAATAAACTCGCCAGTTGAGACGTAGCGGCACTCAGTACACATTTAAAACCATGTGAACCGCGAATATAGTATAACAGTGCAATTACAGTAATAATGTAATAAAGTAAATATGTAGTAAACGAGTGAGTGTGGATGAGAATTGCACGTCTATGATATCTCTAGAAATCTAAACAATAAAGTGTATGAAATTAGAAATGTGGTAAAATCATAATGTGAAACTCAATAACTAAATCAACATGTGACGTGATTACAAGTGAATAAAACTTTTGTGCAAAAGATCCAAAACAACAAGCGATTACTACAACTTATTAAGAAAGAGAGAGAACCAGGACTCACCATGACTAAAATGACATCCGAACTTCAACAACAACAGAAACCTGATCTTCAGAAAAACTACAAGACACCAGGACAACCGAGAGAGTCGCCGATTCGCCGAGGAGGATACCCACAGGTGATACGGAACTTTGGCTTCCGTGGTTCAGAACTTGAAATAGAATATTGTATGATAAACACTAAATAGAAAAAAAATGAACGTAAAGTAAAACAAGAAAGACTGATTTAATTTAATTAAATGTAATTTCATGTTAGCAATAACATGCGTTAATTTAAATAATTGTTGGTTAAATAAAGCAATATTTAAGATGACACAAGAATAAATATTATAAATGTAATATCATATGCTGAAACGAAGTACTCGGATCCGAGGGTATTAATAAAAGAAAAACTATGCTAACTCATTACTAAATTACTCTAATTCTCTTTGTACAAAAGGTACCAATGTTTTAACTTTTAATATACTCATTGCTAAATTTATGTAATAAAGAGATGTCATGGTCCAAAAGGAGAGTGAATAAATCTACCAAACCCCTGTCAATATCCCTCAATTCACGGGATCATCTTTAACATTTGTGTACTTTTCAGTTATTTATGATTTTGTAAAGATTGTGGCAGCCTGTTTAATTGACCTGAGCCAATTAACCAGGTTCCCGAAATATAACGTATGTGAAACGTTATACCTTCATCTCAGTAACCATTATAACAGTGTATTAAATATAACAGGAACCTGTCTCCATCTTGAAGACCTTGTACTATAGCAAGTTCTATTAGATTCTGTGTCAATACAGGTTAAAATTGGGACATATTTTGCCTTTACCTTATTCGATGATGTTTTATGCTAGGCTAAATAATTTAGTTGGTAATCCTATGTCTAAAAATTGCATCATACATTGAGTTTATGCTGTTGTAGCCTTGTTGAACAATGTGTGTCACACTCTGGTCTGGGTGTATAGTTTTCAACATTTGTCAATATTGTGAGCAGTTGATTGGTAAGTTATAGGGCCTAGTCTGAAACCAGCTTGAAATTTTCAAATGTTTCTTTACGATGTATGGCGTTATTTTAAGACATATCAACTCAGTTGGGATTTTGTGTACATATACACAAGTTTGTAATTTGTACAGTTCATTCTTTCTCCCTTCTTGTAAGTATAATGTAATAAAGTCAATGTGATAAAATAAACTGGGAGGAGAAAATGTATATTGTCATAACCAGCCAGCTCTTTGGGGGATAAAAGTGTTACATTATTTCCAAACACTCACATAAACAATGTCAAATTGTATATTTTGTATTTTTCACTGGTTTCATAATATTTGTGGTTAGCAGTGTGACATATTTTCTACATTTCCATCAGTTGATCATATCTTTTCTCTAGCAATTTTGTAATACCCAGTATTTAACACTTTCAACCCGATGCCCGTAAAATTTACAGGCGCATGATTTTACTCAAAAACCCGACGCCCATATGTACGAAACATATACAGGCTTCGATTGTTGGTGCTTGTAGACTAGACTTTTTAGTTGCCAACTGAATACTCAGATAGCAGTACAAATCAGTTTTTTGCTCTGTGATTTTCTGATGTGAAACTTGCAATGTCAGTTTGTGTTACCCTGACTGTTTAATTTTGTACCATACAAAAGCAGATTATTGCAAATAGACTGATTTTTACTACATATGTGACTCAGTATTGTAAGAAAAATAATTTTGTACAGTAGTTACAATATAAAACCATTTATTATGTGAAAATACCTTGAAAAACTTTTTATTTTTCAAAAACTTGCTTCAGATCTCGATATTAAAAATTAAATTCACCCACAAAAGAAATAAATAGTGTATCATTTTATGAAAATAGGAGGTCCAATCTTTAATTTGACATGTAATTTATGTTGTTTTTAAGAAATCTTACTACTAAAAAACATAGGAATAAATGTGGAAAACAGCTTGAAATAGTTCAAGTGAATTGGTAATTAAAATATTTAAAATTCGTCCCTGTTTCGGGCGTCGTTGAAATAGTACAAGGGAATGAAAATATTAACATATTAAAATATGATTAAAAATATTCAAATTGGGTCACCTACCTGTATTTGGACCAGGTGTCGTCTAGTGTACTCAGCAGAGAAAACAGGTAAATGCGAATAACAAATACATATTTATACGTTCACTTAACACATTATTTTATTTCTTTCACATGACGTTCATTTCTTTTTCTATGTATTTCTATATACTTATATTACGACATACTGTGATGGCCCATTATAGGATGTTATCATTAAACATATTAAAAGAAAACCAAATATTGAAAATATACATTATAATCGGTATACCTTAAATAATTAACACAACCCAGTGTTTTGTTCATTACATAATTTTCACGCTCACATACATACATACATATATATATATATATATATACTACTTCTTTAAGTCCCCATTTAATTAATAGCTTTTTCTTTGTTTTATCAGAATTTAAACAGCCGTATACTATGTTAAAATTTGTTCAAAATATAGGAAAAGTTCAAAAGTTACTCATCATCATGTAATGTAACAGAAATGCGGTCCTCAACGTTAGATAAATAAAATATTAAAAAATAGAATAGGCAAGTAAATATTTTAATTTTCCACACTAATAAAAAGGTCAGAAAATAAATTCATCATTGTATAAAAGTAATAAGAATGCAAGGTGTAGTGGGGCATTTTGGGCCTACCTGAGGCAATATAACAAAATTTGTATTTTTTTTTATGATAGTAAATAACATTTGTGATGATAGGGAAAAACTTAGGTAAATTTACTGTTTGGAGCGATCGCGACGGTGGCTGCACTGCTTGAGGCGTTGAATGCAGAATTATTTAATAATATTTTATAAACCATAGAACAGATTCAATAACCGACTAACTGTGCCAAGGTCAGCTCCAGTGACACAAAATCTGTCAACAAATTATATAACGGACGATCAGGCGATGTGTTGCGTCAGCGCATTACATAACGAGGTGTGTCATCAGTTTCGTCAGACACTCAGCAAACGAAAGCAGTCTACTGGCGCAATGATACAAACTATATACAAACAAAGGAAATTGATCATCCAGCAACAGCCGCTTCACAAATTAGCGCCTGTAGCTCTGTCTCAGTCGGCTATGAACATCTGAATACATTAGACGCAATCAACTGTGCGTTCGCCGGTTTTAGGCGAAGTTTTTGTGTATTCGCCGGCTGTGCGTGATGCCCGCATACAACATATAAAATGTGACGAAAGTGTAAAAGAATGTAAAAATAACTAACAGTTCTCTTCATTAAAAGCACAGTTTTATTTTTTTTTTCGGAAATCATTCAATGTGCGCGAAAAAGTGTGACGCCATCAACTCAACTGGACAGCTAAGTAGCCATGTTTCCATAAGATTTTAACAAGGTTTTTTTTTTCAAAATTACTGGCAGAATGGGGAAATAAATTTTTAAGAAAGTATAAAATATAAAATGAGAGCTCTTAAATCATAAAATCATTGTGTGTGTGTGTGTGCGTGAGAAAGTATGTAGACAAAGAAGGCTGGTTTGTGTTGTTAGTATTTTAATTTAATTCATATTTAATTTCTTGAAGTTTATTTGGAATTTATATACCATGTTTTCATTCTCATTGTAGCAGAATGATTATATAATCAATAACTTTCGTAAATGTGAATTTCTAGTAGAGAGAGATTGGCAGGAGGTAGTTTGTTAACAATGAAAAATTATAGTAAAAAATGTCAATAAAACTCTATTCCTGGGAAACAAAATAAAGTTTTGTTTAATTTTTGAACAACCAATTCTGATCTCCTGTTCGCCTAAAAAGAACCCCAAAATCTGGTAAGGATATATATTTTTTCTATATGCGTAGTTGGCAGTACAAAATGGCGACCAACAAAAATAATAATAATTGAGTCAAATTTAATATCAATTATATTTTATGAATATCAATAATATCAAACGTATCAATGGCGCCCGAACAGGGACAATTTATATAAATAAAATTATATAAATATAGGCCTACTTGGGAGAGCAGAACAATGGTTGTTTAAGGTAACGGAAAAAATGTGTTAACATACGTAGTAAGGTTATGTCATGATTATATGTAGTACGAGTAAGTAGAATATTTTTTTTAGTATGTGTTACATATAAAAATATTTTGTAAAGAAATATATTTAGAAAATTTTAAGAAAAATGGCAGATAATAATGATATCAGTTTATCTGATAGTCAGATAACAAATCAAATAAGTAGCGACTCCGGAATTCAAACAACTGACAGTAGTCTTGAGAAGTCAAAAATAATACAGACAGTTGAGATTCATTCAACACCTATTTTAGGAAATCAAAATAAGAAACCTGATAATGATACTATGTTAGCAAGATTGTATGATATGATGTACAATAGTGTAGAAAAACAAGAGAGTAATTTTAGAGAATTGAATAACAAATTTGATGAGTTAAAAACCCAAATCAAAGAAATGAATGAATGTTTAGAGAATACTAATCAAACAATAAGAAACAGTTTAAATAAATTAGAACAGAGTGTTGAGAAGGTAGGTGACAATGTTATAAGAATGACAAATATTAATAATGACGAAATAGTGGAAGATGTAGTGATAAATAGTGATGATAATGATATTAATTACAATTCTGAGAGTATAGTGGGGGTAAAGAATAATGGAGAGACAAATGATGAAAATATAATCAAAAATAGTACTAATGAAATTGCAGAATGTAGTGATAATGAAATGTTAATGAGTGTTTATGAAGTAGAGAGAGAGTGGAAAAATAATGTTGTAGTTGAATGGGGGCAGAGGGTAAATTTCCCCATTAAATTTTTTGAACCAAGGTGTTCACAAATGTTGTTGTTTTTGCAGGGTAAGAGACCCATATTAGTAGATGAAGTAAAGTATATACTGATGTTGTATAATGTTGTACCCTCTGTCTGTAATAATTATGAGAGTGTGATGTGGTATTATGAAGAGAGAGAGTTGTGTATTGCGAGTGAAATAGAACTATATAAGTTAAAAAGAAATTATGATGAATTGAGAGAAAGAGTGGTAGGGGTGAAGATGACCCATACAAGATACTTACCTGTTGCAAGAGAGATAGAAAATTATTTTGATAATATTTTTATAAAAGATAATGGCTTACCTGATGATAAAACAAATTACCTGACGTTAAACAATAATACTAATGTAGACTGGACAATCATAACTTATGGTGACAAGATTTATTATGGTATAATGGATGAAATAGAGTTGATAGGTTATTATGATAGTAATAATTATAACAACTGGTATGTGGATAAAAATGATACATGTTATAAATATATTAGGTATTTATATGACGATGGAGGTTGAACTAGATATCAGTGAATAAACATTGATAAATATTATAATTTTGTAAACGACCTTGCAGATTTGGACAGTGAAATGTGAAACAATTGAACAGTTATTGACGTATACTTTGTAAATATAATGTAGTGAATTCATTTGTATGTATTATGAAATGTTAGGTAAGTAATGTGTATATGTATTAGAAAATGTTGTGTTAATAATAATAATATTATTAATATTTTGCATTCTAATTAAATAAAATAATTATGAAGACAATAATTAATGATTTGTAGAATTTTGATAATAATTGAAATATGTTATTTTAATAGTCAATTAAATATTTAATTTTAATAATCAATTGAAGTAAATAATTTGAGATGATTAGATATTGTGATTGAATGTTATAGGTGATAATGAATTTGAATTATTTGATGAGAGTTCAATTTAATAATAATGAATAAATTAATGAATGTTAAATGGTTTATTTTGTGGAATGACTTAATGGCTAAAAATAAAGATTAATAATAAATTTGAAAAGTTTGAGTAACCTAATTACAGCAAAGGATAAATAATGAAATGATGATAAATAAAAAGAGTTAATAAAAAAAATTTTTAAATAATAATGTTTATAAATTTTTATATAAATTACTTAAAAGGAAAAATTGTTTGTTTAAATGTATACTAATAATCAAGGTTAATGTCTATTTGTTGATTATGTTATGTAATGTATTATACAAGATGTGGAGGTTATCCAAGGGGATAACGTATTAAAAATTCGTTGTATTTTAATAATGATGATTTGCTACTCAATAATTTTGTTTTGATTTGAAGATAGATGCACTAAATACTTCCTATAATGTGTTTATTATGTCTTATTATGTTGATTGCATTTTGTATATTAGGTATAAGGATTATAAAAATATGATAATATGTTTTCAATGTGTTTATAGATTTTAAAAATAAAATGCAAAATAGTTGTGATAGTTAAAATTTTCAGTGAGTTACAAAAGATAGAAATGGGTGATAGTAATTGTTTGAATAAAATGTTTGAGTCAGTCCAAGTTGAATTTTTGGGGGACATATAGATCTGTCCAAATTGAAGCCAAAGTTAAAGAAATAGTAGAGATGAAAATAATGTAATGTTGTTTTGAGTTAATGTAATGTTATAGAATTTTGAGAAGTATAAGTGGAGACACAGTAGAAATGGAGAATTTATGTAGAGTTTTGAGTGATATATTGTTGTTTATTTTGTTGATGTTATTTTGTTGTAATTGTAGTGAGGTAATGAGATTGAGATTTTTTGGGGATGGCAATTTTGTAGTAGGGGTAGTGTATTGTGGGAGTCCGCAACATAAGGGTTGGGACGGGATTTGGTATAGATTTAGTGGGAAGGGGTTGCCTTAGGTAGAATCCAGGAACCAGAGAATGGGAATTGAGCTTTTGGGGGGGGAACACATATCCTATGTACAAAGGGTTAGAGAGTATTTTTTTATATGTTAAGGGTAGAAGGTGGCGAATTGAGTTAAGGTAGTAAGTAGTTAGAGGTAGAGAAGGGTTAGTAGAATTTTTGAGAGAGGGGTGTCATACTAGTTAAAGATTTTGTAAGGGGGAGCGTTAGAGTAATAAAAGGGGAAGATTATGGGTAAATGCCAAGTTGATAAAGTGAATTATAATGAATAAAGTAGAATCACCCAAATTAATGGAAGGGAATAATAAATGAAATGATGTAAAAAAAAAAAAAAAAAAAATTGAGAAACGAATTAATAAAAGTTAAATTGAGATAAAATGTAATTTTCTGATTTTATATGTCAATTTAATGATGTAAAGTGTGTAACTTTTTAAATACAAATTGTTTATTTTGGGATAAGAATGATGTGAATTATGAACGAATGTACTATGTTTCTTATGTTAGGTTATGTTGTTAGGTATTCATATATATGTTAGAGATAAGTAGAAAACAAAACCAGTGCTTCTTAGCGCAAACCAGCACCGCTAGGGGGAAACAGATCAGTTGGGGATATGGTGTTGTATAAGGCCACTATTTGATATTTTGATTTGTTGTTTCAGTGTTTGGTGATGCTGTGGCGGCGGACCTGAGCTGGCCTGCGCGTCAGAGCAGGGGCGTTGAGTATCTGTCTGACTCTACGGTGTTGGGATCTCGAGAGAGAAGTCCAGTATTGTCATGCAGATGCGGTCACAGTCACCGGACCAAGGGTGAGTTGATTATATTTTTTTTTGTAAACCGTAAAGGGGGTTGTGGCGACATATCCTGGCTGATCCCTTTAGCAAGTATGAATGTGTCAATGAGATTTTTTATGCTTCGGTATAAAATATCTCATTGAGGGGGTATTGTAGCGGGGCATTTTGGGCCTACCTGAGGCAATATAACAAAATTTGTATTTTTTTTTTATGATAGTAAATAACATTTGTGATGATAGGGAAAAACTTAGGTAAATTTACTGTTTGGAGCGATCGCGACGGTGGCTGCACTGCTTGAGGCGTTGAATGCAGAATTATTTAATAATATTTTATAAACCATAGAACAGATTCAATAACCGACTAACTGTGCCAAGGTCAGCTCCAGTGACACAAAATCTGTCAACAAATTATATAACGGATGATCAGGCGATGTGTTGCGTCAGCGCATTACATAACGAGGTGTGTCACCAGTTTCGTCAGACACTCAGCAAACGAAAGCAGTCTACTGGCGCAATGATACAAACTATATACAAACAAAGGAAATTGATCATCCAGCAACAGCCGCTTCACAAATTAGCGCCTGTAGCTCTGTCTCAGTCGGCTATGAACATCTGAATATATTAGACGCAATCAACTGTGCGTTCGCCGGTTTTAGGCGAAGTTTTTGTGTATTCGCCGGCTGTGCGTGATGCCCGCATACAACATATAAAATGTGACGAAAGTGTAAAAGAATGTAAAAATAACTAACAGTTCTCTTCATTAAAAGCACAGTTTTATTTTATTTTTCGGAAATCATTCAATGTGCGCGAAAAAGTGTGACGCCATCAACTCAACTGGACAGCTAAGTAGCCATGTTTCCATAAGATTTTAACAAGGTTTTTTTTTCAAAATTACTGGCAGAATGGGGAAATAAATTTTTAAGAGAGTATAAAATATAAAATGAGAGCTCTCAAATCATAAAATCATTTTGTGTGTGTGTGTGTGCGTGAGAAAGTATGTAGACAAAGAAGGCTGGTTTGTGTTGTTAGTATTTTAATTTAATTCATATTTAATTTCTTGAAGTTTATTTGGAATTTATATACCATGTTTTCATTCTCATTGTAGCAGAATGATTATATAATCAATAACTTTCGTAAATGTGAATTTCTAGTAGAGAGAGATTGACAGGAGGTAGTTTGTTAACAATGAAAAATTATAGTAAAAAATGTCAATAAAACTCTATTCCTGGGAAACAAAATAAAGTTTTGTTTAATTTTTGAACAACCAATTCTGATCTCCTGTTCGCCTAAAAAGAACCCCAAAATCTGGTAAGGATATATATTTTTTCTATATGCGTAGTTGGCAGTACAAAATGGCGACCAACAAAAATAATAATAATTGAGTCAAATTTAATATCAATTATATTTTATGAATATCAATAATATCAAACGTATCAAAGGTAATAATAATAATAAAAGATAAGCATGTAATAAAGATAATAGTGATAAATCTCAAGGTTCAGTGAGAGGTAAATAAAAAACATTGACAAATATTGTAAAAAAGAAAAAACTAATATTGACTATTTCAGTGTAATTGATGTTTTTAAAATAGATAATATAGTGTACTAGCGAGTACCCGGCATGCGTTGCAATGCCACTCAAAGAAAGAAAGTGTTTGTATATATATAATGTATAAAGACTTCGTTCGCGTGGTCTTCAATTTAATGCGATAATATATTTAGAAGAGAATCTATTCCATTGGGTTGCCATAGTAACCAGATCTAATAAGTTAGTTTTTTAAGACTCCAAAGGACCCCCCAGAGGATCGTATCGAAAAAAAACACCTGTCCTATGTTGGTTCTCCCGTTGCGTAAAATATTTGTGCCAAGTTTGGTTGAAATCGGTCCAGTGGTTTAGGAGGAGATGTGGAAGACCCCAAAGAACCCCCAAAAGAACCCCATCGAAAAAACACCTATCCTATGTTGGTTCTCCCTTTGCGTAAAATATTTGTGCCAAGTTTGGTTGAAATCGGTCCAGTGGTTTAGGAGGAGATGTGGAAGACCCCAAAGGACCCCCCGAAGTATCATATCGAAAAAACACATATCCTATGTTGGTTCTCCCATTGCGTAAAATATTTGTGCCAAGTTTGGTTGAAATCGGTCCAGTGGTTTAGGAGGAGATGTGGAAGACCCCAAAGAACCCCCAAAAGAACCCCATTGAAAAAACACCTATCCTATGTTGGTTCTCCCTTTGCGTAAAATATTTGTGCCAAGTTTGGTCGAAATCGGTCCAGTGGTTTAGGAGGAGATGTGAAAGACCCCAAAGGACCCCCAAAAGGACCCCCGAAGGATCATATCGAAAAAACACATATCCTATGTTGGTTCTCCCGTTGCGTAAAATATTTGTGCCAAGTTTGGTTGAAATCGGTCCAGTGGTTTAGGAGGAAATGTGGAAGACCCCTAAGGACCCCCCAAAGGACCCTGTTGAAAAAAACACCTATCCTATGTTGGTTCTCCCGTTGCGTAAAATATTTGTGCCAAGTTTGGTTGAAATCGGTCCAGTGGTTTAGGAGAAGATGTGGAAGACCCCAAAGGACCCCATCGAAAAAACACCTACCCTATGTTGGTTCTCCCGTTGCATAAAATATTTGTGCCAAGTTTGGTTGAAATCGGTCCAGTGGTTTAGGAGGAGATGTGGAAGACCCCAAGAACCCCCCAAAGGGCCCCATTGAAAAAAATTCATAAACCTTCGCGGGCGTGCGCACAACAACTCACCGAAGTTTCATCGCAATCGGATGAATGGTATAGGAACGCATACGGGACAAAGAAAGAAAGAAACAAACAAACATTCATTTTTATAGATATAGATGACCAGAGTTACAAAAAAATACTTGTTATGAATTGTATGATGTTATGTTGTTATCATAACTGTGATGTTATAGTTTGTGTTATCATATGAAAGTTTTCCTGTTGATAGAATATCAAGTAATTAAGTAATATGTATTATTCATTTACTGTTGTAGAACTGTGGTTGAACTCAGTTATTGAGTATTAATTAGTTTCATTTTTTATGTGTTATCTATAGGTCAAGATAAAGTTGTTGTTAAATATCATAAAGATAATTATTTGTATACATGTACGTAGATAAAAAGTTGATTATATTTGTAAACTTGGATAAAAAGGCTATAGTTGTTAACAAGTTAAATTCAGAAGTAGATCAAGGTATAATAATAGGCCTAACAGCCAATAACATTATATAATAAATCAGATCAGAAAGGTTAGGTAAAGAAATTAGTAACAAATACTAAATATAATTCAACGAGTTAGTAGAAATTAATAATAAATAATAAACAAACTCAAACTAAACAAATTATGGTAATGCCATAGTGCAAAGATACCGATAGATAATGTTTGGTAACGGAAAAATAATATTTATTAAAGGAAACAGACTAAGAGTAAAAAACTGGCAAAATTTATAGGAATTAGTAAATAAGATTATATTCTGATGTAATGGAAGTTTAGTAAGGAATTATTTTGATGAGTGGAAGAATATTATATGAAATGATTACAATATAACACAATATTGAATAAGAATTAAAAAAAGGTTGTTGCTAGGGACGACAAGATGGATATAATTTGTTGATTTGGTTATTGAATTTTTTGACATGAACTAGAAGAGTTTAACTAAGAGAGATGCTCAATAAAAAACTGAATTAATTTGGAATACTAAATACATCAAAAGTTATAATAAATGAATGACAAATTGCAATAGTTTGGGTCAAATAACCATTAACCAAATTGTATAATTGGATGGTATAAAACGATAATAAGTAACTGAAATTAAAGGAAGAACTTGGATTGCCCAATTTCGGATCATGAACAGAATATTAAATTAACGAAGTAATAAAACCAGAGAAATAAATACCTGCATAAAGAATTAATCCTCTAAAACAAATAAAACTAAAATAACCACCAAATTACATTGGAACTTGCAATTTACACCTTCCAATAGAAAAACGTATTTGGATTCGGAGTTCGTCGAAGCATGTAATCACAAGCTTGGACATTGGTGAACAAAAGGAGCGGTATTTCGGCATCACCCAAGGACCAAGAATTCCACTTTATTAACAACTTTGGAAACAAGACGGATGAAGATCATTTCATCTGCTCTCGATACGAACCAAACGCTATTCGAGGTTAGACGTGAACAGCCTCCTCGAGCTGCGATGTCCAGCGGACGGTAAAGCTTCAATTACTTAAATAAAATTTAATAAAATAAAACTTTACATTGTAATACCTTGTATTCCTATTTATATATTTTCTGATCTTCCCAACAGTTGAAAGAACCTTCATGCCCTGTATTTAAAATAATTATAAAAAACCATAACTGAATTTAATATAAAACCTTGTACCGATCGATAATCGATTAATTCAGACTTATAGCCTTTTCGTATCCAAAGTAAGAACAATCTTATTGAATATTAAATATTAAAAAACTAATAAAGTATCATTGCAGAATTTCAGTATCTTCTCATTTATGTATGATTTAATGGAGGTGAATAAGAGATAAAGTAGGTAGAGAGTATAACCAATAATCACTGTACGCGGTGGGTTAACCTACAAAATTACCTTGTCTGGGAACCACAGCGCTATTCGCGGAATTCTCAGGTATTAAAGAGTGTGACCATTGGCTGACTCATACGCGCCTACGCCCAATTCGCACCCCTTTTGACCATTTACATTCCCAGACTCTTTTAATTGCTTTTCTACTTCGCTTGGCCTGGTACGAGGGGGACCGCAAGGTGTTCAACAATGTCATGCGTTTGTGATCAAAAGTTGTTCAGCCTGAGTGGCTACTACTTTTTACAATTATTAAAGAATAAAATAAATCCCAACAGTTTGTCCCTTTACAATACCCCCCCCCCAATGAGAGGTTTTCTGCCGAAACAGAAAACTCTCATTGCTAAACCCTAAGAGGATCAATCAAATATATTGCAACTTACCGTCTGCGGCTTTTAGAAACAACGTCTTCACAAAGTTGACATGTTTCGGGACACTTGTCCCATCATCAGAACTTAAAATAATCGTGTATCGTTTAATTTGATACAGTTGTCAATTAATTAAAATATTAAAGTCCAACATGAAACAAATAACTTAAAACAATATGAATACTTAAATGTCTAAAGCGAGCGCGAAGGTTTAACGATGTACATCGTACGGAGATTGACCGCGCACTGAATTATGTTTTGCTCCCACCACGACAATAGCGCAAGGCAGTGTCGTACAATACAATTGACTTGAAAAGCAGTTTATCATTTAAAACACGCGGCTTGGTATCAGTATTGTTATATGCTTTATAAATTTCGTACTCTTCAAGAGCATTCAAATATCGCCCTTTCTTACATATGTGAAGGGGTATTAAATTAGTTTTAAAATTAGTGTAATTATGATTCTCGGAAATGAGGTGTTCTGCAAATTTTGACTTGATATTGTCCAAACTGTGAAGGTGTGTAGGCGGCCTATGTTCTGTAAATCTTTTTAAAAAACTACGTCCTGTCTGGCCCACATAAAAGGCGTCACAGTCGTCACATATCAATTTGTAAACACCAGTTTTGTGTTCAAGGCTGGTAGTTCAGCGGACACGAAGATTATTCATAATATTATTAGTGGTTTTGTAAGTGACCTTTATATTGCTGGTTTTATTAAAAATTGACCCAAAAATCTTAGGCATAAGGTATGTGTACGGTGTTGCAATGTATTTGCGTGTTGTATTCTCACGTGTTTTATGTCCATTAATGTTTCTATGTTTTTTCTTATGTTTTCGAAGGATGTTGTTCACCATATCGACATCATAACCATTAGCAACTGCAATGTGTTTAATGGTGTCTAATTCCTCACGGTGTACTGATACCAAGCCGCGTGTTTTAAATGATAAAATACTGATACCAAGCCGCGTGTTTTAAATGATAAACTGCTTTTCAAGTCAAATGTATTGTACGACACTGCCTTGCGCTATTGTCGTGGTGGGAGCAAAACGTAATTCACAGCACGGTCAATCTCCATATGATATACATCGTTAAACCTTCGCGCTCGCTTTAGACATTTAAGTATTCATATTGTTTTAAGTTATTTGTTTCATGTTGGATTTTAATATTTTAATTAATTGACAAATGTATCAACTTAAATGATACACGATTATTTTAAGTTCTGATGATGGGACAAGTGTCCCGAAACATGTCAACTTTGTGAAGACGTTGTTTCTAAAATCCGCAGACGGTAAGTTGCAATATATTTGATTGAACAACACGTGGCTTGGTACTAAACAATTGGAATTATTCCTTTTAAACCTAAGAGGATCGGTGAGGATATGGCGCCAACAACCCGCCTTTAATTTCTAAACACGTCATGGGTAAACTACCCCCCTAGTTAGGCGACTATGGCTGCACCTGAACGAGATTACTGGACTTTCTCTATTCGAGATCCCAACACCGTAAATTCGGACAGTTACTCACCACAGTACCACCTAACCTTGTAACATTCTGAATAAAGTTCCAAAAACTGGCCTTATACCATACCAGATTCTCAACAGATATATCTCCCCTTACATACATACTGGGTTGCCTTTAGCAAGTACTGGGTACGTACACATATTCATTACTAATTACACACTATCTGCACATTAATTATTATAATATAAAATTCAGATTTGGTTCCAACAGTTAAATAAATCTACGTACCCTATCAAAAATTTACTTGGATGTTACTTTACATTATCTGGTTCAATTAATTTAAACATAATTTTCAAAACTCAAAGTCTTTATGCATTTATTTTTTCTTTACTACTCCTCTTAATTTACCTGTTACCAATCCTGTTACATAAAATAAAATAAACAACTTGTCCCTATCCACTTATTCAAACACAACTACACATGATTATAAAATATACTCTAACATAAACATCATACATCAGCTGACACCTTCTCTACCTATAATGAACATAAAGAATTAAAATAGAATCCTTTACGGCAAAAAACAAATCTTTTTTCCCCCAAAAAGAATTATTTTGTCAATAAAAATTATTATTCAATCATTTAGTTAAATTGATTAACAAAAGAATCTACAAATCAATTATAAGGAACATACTACATATCTAACACCAGTCATCAGCTGATGTCTCATGGTCAGGTGAATGACCTTACACTTCAAAAAAAATTATACAATGTAAAATGCATCACACATGTTTATAATTCTTACACTCTAACGTAGTACAACATTATAAAATTATCATACAGAGCATAACATATTTAAATCAATTACTTCTGAACAAGTTATCTATTGGAAAACGTTAATCATCTGCCTTTTGCATAGTATCTCTTGACTGAAAATAAAATCATTTAATTAGCTTATCAGCTCGTCAGCATCATTCAGTTTCAATTTTTAATTCGTTACTCCCCTGTGTAACCTCCTTCCCACACACACTATGGCTCCCCCCTGGACTGTGGCGTCCAGTTGCCTTCACAAGAACGGAAGTTTTTTGGGGGTAGACACTGCCTACCCCGTTCTTGCTTCGGCCTTACAAAACATTCGGACTTACTGATGTCCAAGGACACCAGTGATCCTACTAAACTTAGGTATATGCCTTTAAACGGTCTACCATCCCATTCGATGGATAGCCGCTGTTCCATAGTTCTGGTGATTCCCCTGATTTACCCCCTGGTTAAATTCTAAAGTCACCTCTTACAATGATAACAACTATAGCCAGTTTAGGCAAAACGTGACACAATGAACCCCAACCATAGCTGTCAAAACTGAGCCAATTCCACGGTCAGGGTTCGGTGAGGCCGTGACCGCCCGAAAATGGGGAATCACTTTAGTTTATATTACACACAATATAATTACATGTTTAGATTTCTACACCCATACATAATCAACATAATAGACATTAACCTTGAACATTAACATTGCTACATTTAACTAAACAATTCACCTTTAAATAATTTGTATAGAAAATTATAAACATTACAACTTGAACTTTCTATTAACTCTTTTTATATTAAACTTTAATTACTTATCCTTTATTGTACCATTAGATTCTCCAGAAATTCAAATTTATTATCAACATTCATTTTGCATAACAGTTTATACATTAAAAATTTTCACCTCAAAATAAACAATTCATCTTTAAATTGGCATGTAAAATCATAGACATTACACTTTACTTTCAATTGACTTTTTTCTAATCAATTATTTAGCGTTCACTACACCATTAAATTCTCCAAAAAAAATTTTTAATTTGTCATTAACATTCATTATATCACATTCAAATTCAGATTTTATCAAAAAATTTACACAACTTACAGCTTTATTTTAGCTTTAAATTCTATTAACACTTTTTATATCAACTTTTAACTATTTATCATTTATTATGCCATTAAATTCTCCACAATTTCAAATCTATTATCAACCTTCATTTTGCATAACATTTCACTATAATATTTTACCTAAGTTAACTTCTTTCAAACTCATTTAGTGCCATTATAAGACTCTTTTACTTTACTTCAATTCAAGGTCATTATCAAATTCATACTTACAAATGGTCAATCACTCCCTCTAATAAACACATGATTACTGTCATTAATTCCAAATATAAACAATTCATCACCATAATTATCACGTACAACCATGTGTACCTTCTGAAACATTTCAACAACCATATGACTCCATAACTAAACACATTTTACATCTATTCATTTGTTATTAATTTCAAATCATATAAAATCATTTAGTTAATTAATCAATTAATTCATCTACAATTTATTTTAATTCCATCAGTTATTTAAACACAACATTACTTTAATTACCTTATTCCAAAACAATTACAAATCAGTTGTTTTAAAAAACTTCCTTATTACTTTTGTTATTTGCTTAGTTTGATAAAATATTTGTTAACAAACTCCTACCTTTTATTAATAATAATAATAATAATTTTATTATGGTACTTACCATATTAATTGACCACATTTTCGGTTCGTACACGTGGTGTGGCTGCCACACTACATTTTTTCACTAAGGGTCCAGAGTTCTTTATTAAGCGAGAAACAGAAACAGTCTGGGATTTTTCGAAATAATAAGTCAAAAGCATTTGGTTAAACAGAATTTGTGGTTTAATTCAGAATTTCAATTACTAATATTCAGAAAACAAAATGGAGTTTTATACTCCCAAAACAAGATGGCGGCTACGTACTTCCGCCCAATAATTATTCCTTAACTTTCATTATTTAATTTTATCCTTAATTTGTTACAAAACATTTCAAATAGACTGCAGTTCATTCTGTGTTGATTTACTTAGTTTTAAAACGTAAACCAATGCCTCAGTTCATTTATTTATAAATGCCGGCATACTCTCGCATGCACACGCACACTCTTTCCCCAAATTTTAATTATTGGTACATTCTTGTTTTATTTGAATTATAATTTAGAATTTAGAGCTCAATTTTGATAAAACGAGTAATGGTTATTTAAGTTGAAACTTTCCTGAGTTGTAATTGTAGTCTCCACTCAGACGTTCTCCATTTCGAGCCAGGTGGTCGGCAACTTTCACTGTTTAGTCTGTCCTTACGTTGCACTGAATTTATATTGCCATTTTAGGTAGCCGGTTACATTGCTAGGTAATAGTTACTGGTTAATCACATTTCAACTGTTCAATAAACACTTTTACTGGCAAAACTGCGCCAGCGAATATTTTAGCGTGCTAACGCTCTGATGGTATGCTGCAGACTGGGCAGACATCTTTGTACAATTTACCCGTGTGGAAGGGGTTATTCCGTCATCATTCTTTTGTTTAAAACCGGATGACGGCATTGTCTTACGCCTTGGGTGTTACGTTTTCTTATTTGTTATGACGTTTTAACATTGTTCGAGACCTGCTCTGTCCAAATATGTGATGTTCTGCACGTACGCCCATGACCTTGACGTCGAGTTACCCTGGCGAACTGCGTTGTATGTACAATATTAGGAAAAGTTAACCTAACCATTTTTAACACATGAAAATACAATAAAATTATTTCTCTGTACCAATAAATCCTTAGACGGACTTATGTACCGTCACATATTATTATTAAAATCAATTACTACTGCATACATACATTGTTTACGTAGAATACATCTTACAACACAAACACAGTTAATCTCCCTATAAATTTATTTACAATTTTTCGTCATTATTTTATTGTTTACCACACCTCATTTTATAAAACAGTCCAATTCAAAACCATTAATCACATAATTAAACGTTCATAAACATTAATTGCTTACCCCCCATCATCGTATAATAACCTGGTTTTACGTCTACACCACTCATTTACAATTACAGGCACATTTTTATTATTATAATTATAATAATGATTATCATTACTTTTTTCCATTGTATCAATATAGTAACCACAAATATCATTGCACACTATCAATTCAAAATTCCTGTCAACATTGGGTATAGTAAATTCTCCATTAATATTTTCCGTTAGCATTAGGTAAGTCACATCATTATATTCACCTACTACATCAGTTATCTCATAAGGCACTTAGTCAATATCCCCAACCTTATCATCATTTGCTGTACTACCTATTTCGCAAGGTAAGTATTCAATATTATTAACTCTCGTAATATCTAACCTCTCTGCTAATTCGTTATAACCCCTGTTCAGCTTAAATAATTCTATCACTCTCTCTCTCTCTCTCTCTCTCTCTCTCTCTCTCTCTCTCCCTCTCTCTCTCTCTTTCTCTCTCTCTCTCTCATAATCACTTTGTATTTCCATCAAAATTCCATTGCCACTATTATTATTTATTTAATCTTCTAACACCACATTTTTAACTATATCATCATGATTATCACTAGTTTTAAATTCGTCACTTACCTTAGTACTTGTACCTTCATCATTTTTGTTTTCGTTATACTCACCTGAAACTGTATCATTTTCTACCTCCTCCTTCAAAGTTCTACTTTCGTTTACTTCGTCTTGTATTTTATTTATATTTATAATTATCCCACCTTTCATTCCCGCAATAATCTCACTCCGTTTTTCTAGTTTCTCATTTATTTCTCTTACTTTTTCTTCTTGTTTGTTTATTTCGGTTTTTAACTCTGTGTTACGTGCCCTTATCGCTGACTTGATTTCATTTCTAAATTCATTCAAACTTGTTCTCAAATTATCTGACTTTAACTCTATGCTACTTTTATTTATCGCTGACTTGATTTCGGATTTGATTTCATTTAAGCTCGTTTTTAATTTATTATTTCTTGATTTCATTTCAGTTTTAAATTCATTTAACATGCATTTAAATTATTATTTTCTGACTTTAACTCATCTAAACTCGTGTTTAATTTATTATTTTCTGATTTCATTTCAGTTTTAAGTTCATTTAAACTCGTGTTTTGTTGGTTAAACTGTTAGTTCATTTCTGACTTGATTTCGGTTTTAAATTCATTCAAGCTTGTGTTTAAATTATTATTTTCTGACTTCATTTCAGTTCTCATTCCTGCCATCATTTTCATCATCAACGCTAATTGGTTAAATATATTTACATTATCGCTTTTGCTATTTTTAGCGTCTACTATCTCAATTTCGTTTGTTGTATCGTCTACGCTCTCGTTAATATTTGTCGATATTAAATCATCTTGTGTAACGTTTAAAATTGATTCCCCCTCTACACCCTCACATACATTTGCACTCTTGTTTTTCTCTACGATTTCGACAAGGTTGTAAATTAGTTTAATTTAATTTTAATTTACAGTGTCCCTGTAAATTCGGGCGCCATTGAAATAGTTCAAGTGAATTGGTAATTAAAATATTTAAAATTCGTCCCTGTTTCGGGCGTCGTTGAAATAGTACAAGGGAATGAAAATATTAATATATTAAAATATGATTAAAAATATTCAAATTTGGTCACCTACTTGTATTTGGACAAGGTGTCATCTAGTGTACTCAGCAGAGAAAAACAGGTAAATGCGAATAACAAATACATATTTATACATTCACTTAACACATTATTTTATTTCTTTCACATGACATTCATTTCTTTTTCTACGTATTTCTATATACTTATATTACGACATACTGTGATGGCCCATTATAGGATGTTATCATTAAACATATTAAAAGAAAACCAGATATTGAAAATACACATTATAATCAGTATACCTTAAATAATTAACGCAACCCAGTGTTTTGTTCATTACATAATTTTCACACTCCCATACATACATTGTAACGTAGCGGTTTTGTTAGAGGTATTAGCGAAAACTTTGTATGTTGCTTATTGGGTGTTCGTCTTATTTAATTAAGCTCCCAATGTTGTGTACGCCAATCTGTAACGTACTGCCTTGAGATATCAAAGTTTCCGCCTCTCCGCAGTCGCCACTTATGAATTATAATAACTGAAGTTTAAAAATAAAGTGTTTGGTAATGTTACTCAATCAAAAGCCGAAATCGAGAGTGTGTGATTTGGGGTCAAGCAGGGAAGTTGTTCAGCCTTATGAGAAAGAGAGAGTAAGTACCGATTATTTACACTCGGTTTAGACGATTTCTGATCTTATCAAATTGTTCGCTGTGATGTAAGTCAGCTGATGGTGGGACGAGTTTCCACTCCTAGTTCAACCAGCCTACACTATAGCAAAATATGACCCGATGTATCAATCTCTTCTGTTTTTGTGCTGAAATCTATTACAACTACCCACTACAAAAATTATAACACATTTTTATTATTCGATATCATTTTTCAATAATATTATTTATTTATATTATTGGTTTTTGTTTCCTGCCACCAAAATACAAGTATCACAATTGATCTTTCCTTAAATAAAACATAAGATCAACTTCATCGAGTAAACATGGAATTGTCTAAAGAAAAAAACATATATGGTTTTGTTTACCAAACTTTACACTATTTTTTAAAACATCAATTAATATATAATTCTTAATAATTCCCCAGGGTTAAGGGTAAGTTCTTTTTGTTATGAGATGGTCAGAAATGGATAATTACTAAGCTTTACAAATACCGAAAAAATCTTAAATAAAATTTGTTTATTTTTTATTTAGTATATAGTTCCAGAAATGTCCGTAAGAGAGCAGCGTGCGTTTGTTTACTTAAACACATGTGATTAAATTTGACTAGTTTTGTTTTCTATATCACCATTCGGAATGCGTTTTCTTCGTTAACTATTAGACAAAATGTTTATATTACCTCTCTTCTTATAGCTCTTACTGGAATGAAGCCTTTTCTCTGGTGAGGTCCGTCTTGTGTTATAATTTCATTACCGTCTGGCCCATATTCTATCGTCAACTTGAACCATGGCGAAACTAGGCCGAATCATCAGAAGGGTTTTCTTTCACAGTTTATTATGGAGTATAATCCTTTAATTTTGATAAATAAGGTATGATTATATCGAGTTCATATTGCTTTTTAATTTTTTACTAATTTTACTCCTCCAGAGTTTCAGAAAGGATATTTTATTAGAATTGTAGTAGCATCATCTTGTCAACTCGCCAGGTTTTTTCCAAATTTTCTATTTAACAATACTTGTTATTTTAGTCACTCTTAGTAACCCAAAATATTTTTATTATACAGGCAGTTTGTAATTATTATAAATTTATATTTTATTTACCGAAAAATAATTCTTTTTAATTCCAGTTTCTTTACCAATTTGTTGTACATAAGAGGTTTCTGTTCATTTTCTTATGACCTGGTATATAAGTATTTAATATTTTTTATTATCTCTAAATGAATTTATATAGTATTTATTAGTCTCTCATAGTATTCCTACACTGCACTACTTCCTGTTGCCATTTCCCTCATATAGAATTATTTTAATTTTTTATTATCCTTTGATATTTAAACTTTTTATGTTTTTTAAAACGAACCCTGGGTTATCTTATATTATAACACAAATATTTGAAAAAATATAACATGAACTTAGGTATTACAATTGGTTGTCTACACAATATAAATATTACAATAAATTAATAAAATACAGAATCAGTTAGTAGCATTATAGTCTACTATCATAGTTTTATAATTCCCAAACCTACAGCACAATTCTGTAATAAGTTACCTTCACTTTCACTTTTTACCTCAGTGGGTACACTATAACTCACTTGTCACTGTATATCACTCGAATTGTTTATAATGTTTAGTGATATACTTTAATTTAGAGCTAGTTATAGGTTACCCATTTCTGACCTTTATGTTATCATGATTTAATTTATTGGGACCGGGTTATGTAACGTTACATAAAGCCCCCCCACTAGAACAAATTTTGTTTTAGTTTAACTCGTTTATTAAAAATAAATTGTTGATTGGTTCAATTCTCCTAATAGTCTTGGCTTTATTTTCATAATAGTGTTTCATTTCCGACTGATTATACTCTGACTGGTAATTCAGACTGGTGGTAATTGCTGTTTTCTTACTCTACTCTCTCTCTCTCTCTTGGAGGCAAATTCATCAATTATTTATTTCTGGGTAGTGGTACTTCTACATTTTATTTGATAAGGACTGGTCACACTAATCATATTAAACTTGTTTTAACACTCATTTCTATTTACTTCTATAAATTATCTTTATCAATTAAGCTTCAGTCCGCTATCTTCCTTCTATTTTCTTCATTTATACTTCTGGAATCTAATATCACTCTTTTCAGCTATTTTATAATTATTATCCCTTAAATATTCAATTTCCCTAACATTTTTCCCTATCCTGTGCGGTGGTACCAGTCGGGTGGCCACTCTTGGGTCCATTACTCCGCTGTCCAACCTTACACCTTCTGAGACCAGGGGAACATCATCCCCTGCTCATAAAAATTATTGCCGGAACATTTCTACGGTCAATACATAAAAATAAAAAACTTATAAGTAGTAGTCAATTAGCGACTAGTACTAAACACTTTTGGGATTCTTCATACTGTAGATGTTTGCATTTATTTATATATTTCTTTTCTTCTTGATTCCTTCTTCTTTTCCATTAACTAATAGCATATAACATTATTGATAGGCCTTATGTTAAAATTCTTTTGACTTTACTTCTTGTGACATATTTCTCTGTATCATTTCTTCTTATATAATCTTCAATTCCGAGAAATTCTAATTATTGTATTAATTATCATCCTCCTTCAGTTTCATTGGAGTCATTAAATTATTCTTTATTCTTCTTATCTGAGCACATTACCATCAATTGTTTCTGTTCATTTAATTTTTCTTCTGTTTGTTACCATTAAAAATATTACTTTTTCCTATTATTTCAGTTTAAATCAGTTATTTATAATTAAATTATATAATCTGTTCTTACATTTTCTTGGTGTTTTGTCTTTTTATTTTAAATTATATGGTTTCAAAATAACTTGAGTAAGATGTCCTTACATGCTTTTTAGAATTTTGGGGTTTTAGTCTTTCAATACTTTTTCTCAATATTTCATTTAACATTAGTTTAACCGTTTTCGGTATCATTCACAACACGGATTGATCCTCTCTTATATTTTTCCCGTGGATTCTGTTGATTAAACTTGCCAATAAAATTCGCTATTGGATTGCCCCATTGTGGATCACTACCATACATTTCAATATTATCGTATGTATATAGCATCTCATCTTTATTACTGGGACCAGGATTAGACCCTTGATTTTTCCCACGGTCAACTCGTTTGTCCCCTTTTCTTTGTTGCTGTTCATCGGGTCTCCTCGAATCCCTCTCATCAGCCATTAGATAATTTATTTGGGCTTGATTAGTTCCCTGATTGTCATTTGGTGGATCTCCCGAGGGTATGTCCCTATTTCTATCTCCACTTCTGGACCTCCTATATTCGTCATGATCATTCCATTGTTGTCTGTTGTAGTTGTTTCTCTCATCTCGTCGATCATAATTTTGTCTGTTTAAAATACGGACGTTTTCCTTGGTAACTATTACTGTAATAATTGTTATTAGCATGTACATAATTGACTCTAGGTCGATTCTCTCTTGGTGGTTCATTCTTTCGCTCCTCAGTATTCCCTGACCTCCATCTACTTCTCCTATAATAAGATTCCTGTTCATAATTTTCTAGTAGCGTTTCCATGCCTCCAATAGTTTTTATTTGTCCACTCAATCGGGAACTGATGATCTTCTCTTCGAAATGATACGCCATTTTGGTCAATAGACACTCTTCAGGTATCTTAGTGTCTAAATACTTTGCTATACACACCTTCCCCAAAAAATAGGCAGTAGGTGTTTGTCCCACTGTACGATCATACCTACCATGACAGATATCGTCCCTAATAATGTTTTGTACTGACTCTGACCAGTACTTAAGTTTGAACATTGTTTTGAAACCACCATAATCACACACCTCGTTCCTGATTGCTGTCTACCAATTATCATTGATATTTTTGAACGATTCGTCTAATATACCTTTGATCATATTCCATCGATTCTCCTTTAATCTGTTCAAAATTTCGTTTAATCTGTTCGTTAGGGCTACTCTCCCTAAAAATTCAAGTGGGTTTCTGCGATAATCCCGAAAGTTTACACTTTCCTTACTGTCTTGATAAACATGATGACTACTGCATGCAGATCTAGAACCTATTCTATCCACATCACATTGAAAATTGGTTTGTATTTGTTGCAAATTATCTAATTTCTCTGCTTGGCTATCACACCGATTTTTTACATTCTCTACTGTTTTATGGAACTCTGAAATTTTACAGTTTAGACTGCTCTTGATACTATCTAACTGGTCATTGTTTTCTTGTCGTATGGCCATTACACGAACTTGATTATTTTGGTCTTCCTTTTCCATTCGTGCCTCGACTCCGGTTTTAATTAGTTCCATCTTCTCTTCAGTTTTATCTAATCTTTGGTTAGTTTCTATTAATTTCTTCTCTGCCTCTTCCTTATATTCATCTACTCTTTGGCTAAGCGTATTACTGACACGTTCAATTTTACTCTCTAGATTTTCTCTTAATTCCTTGTTGAAGTTCTCCATCTTACCCTCAATTTGTTTTAAATTCTCATTATTCTCTTCAAATTTTGCATTCATCTCTTCTCTTTGTCCTTCAACAGTTTCTTTCAGTTCATTGTATTGTTCATTCATGGTTTGTTTGATATTTCCATGAATGGTCTCTATTTTTTCATTTAGTTGTTTGACTAAACTTTCCTGAATGCTATCGATTTTCTCATTGGTCTGTCTATTTTGTTCCTCCTGTTTCTTAAAATTTTCCGTATTTTCCTCCTTGGTTTGCTTCAAGTTTTCATCTATTTTATTAAATTTTTCGCTCAAGGTTTCATTTTGTTTCCTTGAGTTTTCATCTATTGTTTGTTTATTGCTTTCCTTAATGCTATCAATTTTCTCCATCATCATCCTCATAATTTCTTGCCAATCTGGTTCTCTTCTGGCTTCCGCTTTTTCTGGTTGGTCCCCTTGGGCATCCTCTTCAATTATTTCCGTTTCCGGGTCCATAACTACTTCGGTTTCTTCTTTATCCCCTGTCTGTTGGTCCATTTCACTGTCCGTGACTAATTCTATTTCTTGCTCCTGTCCACCTTCTTCCTTCTCCTTTTCTTCGGCCCTCTTCTTCGATTTGCCTCGGGTATTATGCATTTATTGTTTTCTCATAACTGCCGATGATAATTAGATTTTTTGGTATATTTTTATTAAATATATCGAAATTCTTTTCTAATTACAGCCCTTTTACGTTGAGCGCCAATCTGTAACGTAGCGGTTTTGTTAGAGGTATTAGCGAAAACTTTGTATGTTGCTTATTGGGTGTTCGTCTTATTTAATTAAGCTCCCAATGTTGTGTACGCCAATCTGTAACGTACTGCCTTGAGATATCAAAGTTTCCGCCTCTCCGCAGTCGCCACTTATGAATTATAATAACTGAAGTTTAAAAATAAAGTGTTTGGTAATGTTACTCAATCAAAAGCCGAAATCGAGAGTGTGTGATTTGGGGTCAAGCAGGGAAGTTGTTCAGCCTTATGAGGAAGAGAGAGTAAGTACCGATTATTTACACTCGGTTTAGACGATTTCTGATCTTATCAAATTGTTCGCTGTGATGTAAGTCAGCTGATGGTGGGACGAGTTTCCACTCCTAGTTCAACCAGCCTACACTATAGCAAAATATGACCCGATGTATCAATCTCTTCTGTTTTTGTGCTGAAATCTATTACAACTACCCACTACAAAAATTATAACACATTTTTATTATTCGATATCATTTTTCAATAATATTATTTATTTATATTATTGGTTTTTGTTTCCTGCCACCAAAATACAAGTATCACAATTGATCTTTCCTTAAATAAAACATAAGATCAACTTCATCGAGTAAACATGGAATTGCCTAAAGAAAAAAACATATATGGTTTTGTTTACCAAACTTTACACTATTTTTTAAAACATCAATTAATATATAATTCTTAATAATTCCCCAGGGTTAAGGGTAAGTTCTTTTTGTTATGAGATGGTCAGAAATGGATAATTACTAAGCTTTACAAATACCGAAAAAATCTTAAATAAAATTTGTTTATTTTTTATTTAGTATATAGTTTCAGAAATGTCCGTAAGAGAGCAGCGTGCGTTTGTTTACTTAAACACATGTGATTAAATTTGACTAGTTTTGTTTTCTATATCACCATTCGGAATGCGTTTTCTTCGTTAACTATTAGACAGAATGTTTATATTACCTCTCTTCTTATAGCTCTTACTGGAATGAAGCCTTTTCTCTGGTGAGGTCCGTCTTGTGTTATAATTTCATTACCGTCTGGCCCATATTCTATCGTCAACTTGAACCATGGCGAAACTAGGCCGAATCATCAGAAGGGTTTTCTTTCACAGTTTATTATGGAGTATAATCCTTTAATTTTGATAAATAAGGTATGATTATATCGAGTTCATATTGCTTTTTAATTTTTTACTAATTTTACTTCTCCAAAGTTTCAGAAAGGATATTTTATTAGAATTGTAGTAGCATCATCTTGTCAACTCGCCAGGTTTTTTCCAAATTTTCTATTTAACAATACTTGTTATTTTAGTCACTCTTAGTAACCCAAAATATTTTTATTATACAGGCAGTTTGTAATTATTATAAATTTATATTTTATTTACCGAAAAATAATTCTTTTTAATTCCAGTTTCTTTACCAATTTGTTGTACATAAGAGGTTTCTGTTCATTTTCTTATGACCTGGTATATAAGTATTTAATATTTTTTATTATCTCTAAATGAATTTATATAGTATTTATTAGTCTCTCATAGTATTCCTACACTGCACTACTTCCTGTTGCCATTTCCCTCATATAGAATTATTTTAATTTTTTATTATCCTTTGATATTTAAACTTTTTATGTTTTTTAAAACGAACCCTGGGTTATCTTATATTATAACACAAATATTTGAAAAAATATAACATGAACTTAGGTATTACAATTGGTTGTCTACACAATATAAATATTACAATAAATTAATAAAATACAGAATCAGTTAGTAGCATTATAGTCTACTATCATAGTTTTATAATTCCCAAACCTACAGCACAATTCTGTAATAAGTTACCTTCACTTTCACTTTTTACCTCAGTGGGTACACTATAACTCACTTGTCACTGTATATCACTCGAATTGTTTATAATGTTTAGTGATATACTTTAATTTAGAGCTAGTTATAGGTTACCCATTTCTGACCTTTATGTTATCATGATTTAATTTATTGGGACCGGGTTATGTAACGTTACATAAAGCCCCCCCACTAGAACAAATTTTGTTTTAGTTTAACTCGTTTATTAAAAATAAATTGTTGATTGGTTCAATTCTCCTAATAGTCTTGGCTTTATTTTCATAATAGTGTTTCATTTCCGACTGATTATACTCTGACTGGTAATTCAGACTGGTGGTAATTGCTGTTTTCTTACTCTACTCTCTCTCTCTCTCTCTCTTGGAGGCAAATTCATCAATTATTTATTTCTGGGTAGTGGTACTTCTACATTTTATTTGATAAGGACTGGTCACACTAATCATATTAAACTTGTTTTAACACTCATTTCTATTTACTTCTATAAATTATCTTTATCAATTAAGCTTCAGTCCGCTATCTTCCTTCTATTTTCTTCATTTATACTTCTGGAATCTAATATCACTCTTTTCAGCTATTTTATAATTATTATCCCTTAAATATTCAATTTCCCTAACATTTTTCCCTATCCTGTGCGGTGGTACCAGTCGGGTGGCCACTCTTGGGTCCATTACTCCGCTGTCCAACCTTACACCTTCTGAGACCAGGGGAACATCATCCCTGCTCATAAAAATTATTGCCGGAACATTTCTACGGTCAATACATAAAAATAAAAAACTTATAAGTAGTAGTCAATTAGCGACTAGTACTAAACACTTTTGGGATTCTTCATACTGTAGATGTTTGCATTTATTTATATATTTCTTTTCTTCTTGATTCCTTCTTCTTTTCCATTAACTAATAGCATATAACATTATTGATAGGCCTTATGTTAAAATTCTTTTGACTTTACTTCTTGTGACATATTTCTCTGTATCATTTCTTCTTATATAATCTTCAATTCCGAGAAATTCTAATTATTGTATTAATTATCATCCTCCTTCAGTTTCATTGGAGTCATTAAATTATTCTTTATTCTTCTTATCTGAGCACATTACCATCAATTGTTTCTGTTCATTTAATTTTTCTTCTGTTTGTTACCATTAAAAATATTACTTTTTCCTATTATTTCAGTTTAAATCAGTTATTTATAATTAAATTATATAATCTGTTCTTACATTTTCTTGGTGTTTTGTCTTTTTATTTTAAATTATATGGTTTCAAAATAACTTGAGTAAGATGTCCTTACATGCTTTTTAGAATTTTGGGGTTTTAGTCTTTCAATACTTTTTCTCAATATTTCATTTAACATTAGTTTAACCGTTTTCGGTATCATTCACAACACGGATTGATCCTCTCTTATATTTTTCCCGTGGATTCTGTTGATTAAACTTGCCAATAAAATTCGCTATTGGATTGCCCCATTGTGGATCACTACCATACATTTCAATATTATCGTATGTATATAGCATCTCATCTTTATTACTGGGACCAGGATTAGACCCTTGATTTTTCCCACGGTCAACTCGTTTGTCCCCTTTTCTTTGTTGCTGTTCATCGGGTCTCCTCGAATCCCTCTCATCAGCCATTAGATAATTTATTTGGGCTTGATTAGTTCCCTGATTGTCATTTGGTGGATCTCCCGAGGGTATGTCCCTATTTCTATCTCCACTTCTGGACCTCCTATATTCGTCATGATCATTCCATTGTTGTCTGTTGTAGTTGTTTCTCTCATCTCGTCGATCATAATTTTGTCTGTTTAAAATACGGACGTTTTCCTTGGTAACTATTACTGTAATAATTGTTATTAGCATGTACATAATTGACTCTAGGTCGATTCTCTCTTGGTGGTTCATTCTTTCGCTCCTCAGTATTCCCTGACCTCCATCTACTTCTCCTATAATAAGATTCCTGTTCATAATTTTCTAGTAGCGTTTCCATGCCTCCAATAGTTTTTATTTGTCCACTCAATCGGGAACTGATGATCTTCTCTTCGAAATGATACGCCATTTTGGTCAATAGACACTCTTCAGGTATCTTAGTGTCTAAATACTTTGCTATACACACCTTCCCCAAAAAATAGGCAGTAGGTGTTTGTCCCACTGTACGATCATACCTACCATGACAGATATCGTCCCTAATAATGTTTTGTACTGACTCTGACCAGTACTTAAGTTTGAACATTGTTTTGAAACCACCATAATCACACACCTCGTTCCTGATTGCTGTCTACCAATTATCATTGATATTTTTGAACGATTCGTCTAATATACCTTTGATCATATTCCATCGATTCTCCTTTAATCTGTTCAAAATTTCGTTTAATCTGTTCGTTAGGGCTACTCTCCCTAAAAATTCAAGTGGGTTTCTGCGATAATCCCGAAAGTTTACACTTTCCTTACTGTCTTGATAAACATGATGACTACTGCATGCAGATCTAGAACCTATTCTATCCACATCACATTGAAAATTGGTTTGTATTTGTTGCAAATTATCTAATTTCTCTGCTTGGCTATCACACCGATTTTTTACATTCTCTACTGTTTTATGGAACTCTGAAATTTTACAGTTTAGACTGCTCTTGATACTATCTAACTGGTCATTGTTTTCTTGTCGTATGGCCATTACACGAACTTGATTATTTTGGTCTTCCTTTTCCATTCGTGCCTCGACTCCGGTTTTAATTAGTTCCATCTTCTCTTCAGTTTTATCTAATCTTTGGTTAGTTTCTATTAATTTCTTCTCTGCCTCTTCCTTATATTCATCTACTCTTTGGCTAAGCGTATTACTGACACGTTCAATTTTACTCTCTAGATTTTCTCTTAATTCCTTGTTGAAGTTCTCCATCTTACCCTCAATTTGTTTTAAATTCTCATTATTCTCTTCAAATTTTGCATTCATCTCTTCTCTTTGTCCTTCAACAGTTTCTTTCAGTTCATTGTATTGTTCATTCATGGTTTGTTTGATATTTCCATGAATGGTCTCTATTTTTTCATTTAGTTGTTTGACTAAACTTTCCTGAATGCTATCGATTTTCTCATTGGTCTGTCTATTTTGTTCCTCCTGTTTCTTAAAATTTTCCGTATTTTCCTCCTTGGTTTGCTTCAAGTTTTCATCTATTTTATTAAATTTTTCGCTCAAGGTTTCATTTTGTTTCCTTGAGTTTTCATCTATTGTTTGTTTATTGCTTTCCTTAATGCTATCAATTTTCTCCATCATCATCCTCATAATTTCTTGCCAATCTGGTTCTCTTCTGGCTTCCGCTTTTTCTGGTTGGTCCCCTTGGGCATCCTCTTCAATTATTTCCGTTTCCGGGTCCATAACTACTTCGGTTTCTTCTTTATCCCCTGTCTGTTGGTCCATTTCACTGTCCGTGACTAATTCTATTTCTTGCTCCTGTCCACCTTCTTCCTTCTCCTTTTCTTCGGCCCTCTTCTTCGATTTGCCTCGGGTATTATGCATTTATTGTTTTCTCATAACTGCCGACGATAATTAGATTTTTTGGTATATTTTTATTAAATATATCGAAATTCTTTTCTAATTACAGCCCTTTTACGTTGAGCGCCAATCTGTAACGTAGCGGTTTTGTTAGAGGTATTAGCGAAAACTTTGTATGTTGCTTATTGGGTGTTCGTCTTATTTAATTAAGCTCCCAATGTTGTGTACGCCAATCTGTAACGTACTGCCTTGAGATATCAAAGTTTCCGCCTCTCCGCAGTCGCCACTTATGAATTATAATAACTGAAGTTTAAAAATAAAGTGTTTGGTAATGTTACTCAATCAAAAGCCGAAATCGAGAGTGTGTGATTTGGGGTCAAGCAGGGAAGTTGTTCAGCCTTATGAGGAAGAGAGAGTAAGTACCGATTATTTACACTCGGTTTAGACGATTTCTGATCTTATCAAATTGTTCGCTGTGATGTAAGTCAGCTGATGGTGGGACGAGTTTCCACTCCTAGTTCAACCAGCCTACACTATAGCAAAATATGACCCGATGTATCAATCTCTTCTGTTTTTGTGCTGAAATCTATTACAACTACCCACTACAAAAATTATAACACATTTTTATTATTCGATATCATTTTTCAATAATATTATTTATTTATATTATTGGTTTTTGTTTCCTGCCACCAAAATACAAGTATCACAATTGATCTTTCCTTAAATAAAACATAAGATCAACTTCATCGAGTAAACATGGAATTGCCTAAAGAAAAAAACATATATGGTTTTGTTTACCAAACTTTACACTATTTTTTAAAACATCAATTAATATATAATTCTTAATAATTCCCCAGGGTTAAGGGTAAGTTCTTTTTGTTATGAGATGGTCAGAAATGGATAATTACTAAGCTTTACAAATACCGAAAAAATCTTAAATAAAATTTGTTTATTTTTTATTTAGTATATAGTTTCAGAAATGTCCGTAAGAGAGCAGCGTGCGTTTGTTTACTTAAACACATGTGATTAAATTTGACTAGTTTTGTTTTCTATATCACCATTCGGAATGCGTTTTCTTCGTTAACTATTAGACAAAATGTTTATATTACCTCTCTTCTTATAGCTCTTACTGGAATGAAGCCTTTTCTCTGGTGAGGTCCGTCTTGTGTTATAATTTCATTACCGTCTGGCCCATATTCTATCGTCAACTTGAACCATGGCGAAACTAGGCCGAATCATCAGAAGGGTTTTCTTTCACAGTTTATTATGGAGTATAATCCTTTAATTTTGATAAATAAGGTATGATTATATCGAGTTCATATTGCTTTTTAATTTTTTACTAATTTTACTTCTCCAAAGTTTCAGAAAGGATATTTTATTAGAATTGTAGTAGCATCATCTTGTCAACTCGCCAGGTTTTTTCCAAATTTTCTATTTAACAATACTTGTTATTTTAGTCACTCTTAGTAACCCAAAATATTTTTATTATACAGGCAGTTTGTAATTATTATAAATTTATATTTTATTTACCGAAAAATAATTCTTTTTAATTCCAGTTTCTTTACCAATTTGTTGTACATAAGAGGTTTCTGTTCATTTTCTTATGACCTGGTATATAAGTATTTAATATTTTTTATTATCTCTAAATGAATTTATATAGTATTTATTAGTCTCTCATAGTATTCCTACACTGCACTACTTCCTGTTGCCATTTCCCTCATATAGAATTATTTTAATTTTTTATTATCCTTTGATATTTAAACTTTTTATGTTTTTTAAAACGAACCCTGGGTTATCTTATATTATAACACAAATATTTGAAAAAATATAACATGAACTTAGGTATTACAATTGGTTGTCTACACAATATAAATATTACAATAAATTAATAAAATACAGAATCAGTTAGTAGCATTATAGTCTACTATCATAGTTTTATAATTCCCAAACCTACAGCACAATTCTGTAATAAGTTACCTTCACTTTCACTTTTTACCTCAGTGGGTACACTATAACTCACTTGTCACTGTATATCACTCGAATTGTTTATAATGTTTAGTGATATACTTTAATTTAGAGCTAGTTATAGGTTACCCATTTCTGACCTTTATGTTATCATGATTTAATTTATTGGGACCGGGTTATGTAACGTTACAACACATATATATATATATATATACACTACTTCTTTAAGTCCCCATTTAATTAATAGCTTTTTCTTTGTTTTATCAGAATTTAAACAGCTGTATTCTATGTTAAAATTTGTTCAAAATATAGGAAAAGTTCAAAAGTTACTCATCCTCGTTGCTAATCCTTTCACCACCCATTCGAATTTGTTATTTGCCACTCCGATATAATTTTAAACTGTTAACATTGTTATTACCGAATGTCCACTTGTTTCTCACTCCGTTATTATTGGAAATACTTTTAAAACCACATTTTATATTAGTCGGCCGACTGGATATTTTGCTTGCGAGCACTGTTTTCTGACCACGCGGTCTGAGGGATTTTGTCGACTGCCGATTTTCAACATGGTCACAGATCCTCAGTGTGTGGCAACTTGCGTCAGGATTGGTGGAGCGCATCTCGAGGAGCTTACGTCATCTAGCACCTGGTGGGAAAGAATTCTTTAAACGTGCTTTCTATCGTGTGACCGTTGGCCGACTCGCGCGCGCCTACGCCCAATTCGCACCCCCTTTTGACCATTTACATTCCCAGACTCTTTTAATTGCTTTTGTACCTCGCTCGGCATGGTACGAGGGGGACCGCAAGGTGTTCAACAATGTCATGCGTTTGTGACCAAAACGTTGTTCAGCCTGAGTGGCTACTACTTTTTACAATTATTAAAGAATAAAATAAATCCCAACAGTTTGTCCTGTTACAAGCTAGGCTGCTGGGACATGCCTATGGTGAAATCGCCAGGGTTGAAAGTGTTAAGGCACCTTGGTCATTTAATTCTAATGGTCTGGATTCATTAAAGTGAGTACAAATAATTTAAATAACAAAGACATTATAATAACAGAAAGTAATGATTAAGTAAAGGGAATCAAAGTATGTACCTACAACAGCTATGAAGTATAAAGAGACAATGGATTTTGTGTGAGACTTTGTTTAAGGTATAGACTTTAGCGTACAGTTTTGTTTTTTCACTGTATATCTTCTGTACCAGAGACATTCGTGTTTCACAATTTTTCTTGATTGTGTATTGTTGTTATTTATGTTGTCTTCTCGTTTTAGGTGAAGTATTGTTAGTGGATGTAGAAAACAAGGAAGTACTACATACGAGCAGAATGGAAGGAGATATCAGCTGTTTATGTTGGTTACAAGAGAAACAACAGCAAGACTGTAACCAGACTTCAGCTAGTAACAGTCACAGCCAGGTATTACATATATATGCTAGCAGTCATTTGGTATTAATATACCAAAATTGATATACATTTTTGAATCTGATGGTTAGTGAGTGCAATTTAAAGTAGCTATTAATTCAAAATAAGAAATTAATAACAAATCATATGCACTGTAGTTTTTAAATGACTGTTCAGACAATGTACAATCACACATATTGAAGCCGGTTTCGTGTTTTGTTACATAAGTAGTATTAAAACTTTCCCTTTCTGAAAACAGACACTTATCTAAGAGAAATAAGACAATGATAACGTTGAGAGTTCTCAAAAATATTTTCTCATACAATTTAATAAATTACAATATTTAATTTGTTGACCATTGTAAGATTTTCTACCTTGTTTTAAATACAGAAAAGTTTGCCTTCTTTATTTTTCATTTCTAATTAATACCATATCAGAAATTTCTGAAGGAAATACTATGTTTTTGAGGGGAGTATATAATTGGACTATAAAATGTTGTGTTGAAATGATTATAAGTGGGTGGATTGATTGAACAGAAAGTAGCTATTAATTCAAAATAAGAAATTAATAACAAAATCATATGCACTGTAGTTTTTAAATGACTGTTCAGACAATGTACAATCACACATATTGAAGCCGGTTTCGTGTTTTGTTACATAAGTAGTATTAAAACTTTCCCTTTCTGAAAACAGACACTTATCTAAGAGAAATAAGACAATGATAACGTTGAGAGTTCTCAAAAATATTTTCTCATACAATTTAATAAATTACATTATTTAATTTGTTGACCATTGTAAGATTTTCTACTTTGTTTTAAATACAGAAAAGTTTGCCTTCTTTATTTTTCATTTCTAATTAATACCATATCAGAAATTTCTGAAGGAAATACTATGTTTTTGAGGGGAGTATATAATTGGACTATAAAATGTTGTGTTGAAATGATTATAAGTGGGTGGATTGATTGAACAGAAACCATTTCAACGTCACCATCTAATAATTCTAAATATTTCTCCTCATAATTGTTAATTTCCACTATTTTAAATTAATTTAACTACACTTATATTCATATATAAAATAAAAAATAGTATATAACACTAATCTCAAATATTAAATGCTTTTTAATTTACAGGATGGAACAAGTGACTTTTTACCTAAACTACCATCTTTGTCTCGTACTTTTGGTTCAATTAATGAAAATGTTGAAGAAAATCTAGAAGATGCTAAGAAAGTTAAGGATCAGTTAAACTTGAATTTCCTTGTAGTTGGTTTCGATAATGGAAAAATATCCTTGAGTGTGTTTGGATTGTTTCCATGTGGAGTTATAGATACGTGCGAGATTTTGGGTGAGGATGAATGTTCAGTGCTGGATGCCGACATTTCACAAGACATGAAATGCTTGTTTGTTGTTGTGGCTACTGGAAAAGAAAAAAAATTCCTAAAATTATTGATATTAGACACTCGAATTCTATCTTCGAGATCACGTGAACTTCATGCTTTAGCACTCAAACACGGTCATATAATTAGTTTATTAGATTACTTGGAACAAACCATGCAGGCAATAAAAGAAGCCTTCGAAATATTTGCTTTGAACGAAATTGATTCTAAGCTAGCAACTTATGCAGAATCTATGCCAGAAGGATCAGTGTCTGCTGATTTTCTAGAATTATTAATGTTCGGCACAACAACTGATGCATTAGAAAAATTTCTTCTCCATGATTTGAGTGATAAAGGGATTAAAAAACTTGGCCATTCCATTGAACATAGCCATTCAAATATTCAGAAACTAATTTTGAAACACCTACATTCTGTTGGGCAGAGTTTAGCGTATCACTTAGCAGAGCTTAAGGGAATGGCAAAACTGACTGATCGTTTTAAAGTTCTTGGTTTGGATGAAGACACAGTAGCTGCATCATTTATAGCAGCAGGAGCATTTCTTGTAAAATCAACAGAAGTGCAATTAGTTATCGATGATTCGATGAAAAAGTATAAAGCATTCTTTCGTTGGCTGTATGCAGTAATTCTCAAAGTGACCGATGATAGAATTCCAGACCTTACACTTACAGATGTTAATCAACAAGATCTATCATTTATCGCAGACTACTTACATAGTTTAGATGATATTAAAACATCGAGTGGTGAGGAGACGCCTACAAAGAAGAAGCAGTACCTTGACCGTTTAGGACAGTATTTGTTGGATAAAGAACTAACAAATCCACCAGATACAAGTAACAATCCATGGCTGAAATTACTCGAGGAAAATGAGTGCCTTGCTAAACATCCGAGCATAATTCCAAGGTTTAAGAGAACATCCCTAGTACAGCAACATAAACATTTAAAGGATGCAATTGATAAAGTATTCAGAACCCCTGAAACATTTATTGGCAAATTATTTCAACTCAAAATAGCTGTGACCATTTCTGAAATCCAGAATAAAATACGGATATCAATGGTACAATTACCGGATGAACAGAAACTGAATATAGCATTAGTTCAGCCTGAGTCATTGTCAAATGAATTTAAATTTATTGAAATCAGTGTTGATACTGACGTGTCAAGTGTATTGAGAACTATAAATGTTTACTTTAATTCATTGGATAAAACAAAAATGAAACCATTAGATGTTCAATTCTATGCGCCAGAAATATTATCAGTATTATTGGAACCAGTTAGTGAAAGTCGGAGTGCAGTGTTTATCCAGTTACCGACAAAAGGTGTACGAGGAAGTACAAGTGACACTGTTGAAGGTAACACATTGGTTGATCCTGTGGCTCTGAGGCCCATTACGGATATGGTAGCATCAACATTTGCTGTCAGTGGGCATCGCAAGATTGCTGTTGTGTTGTCTGATAGCAGGCGTAAAGTAAGACTGTTTGAAATGGAAGTGGAAGAGGAAGAAGAAGATGAAGAAGTTATGGAAGCTACAGTAAGCAGTAAGGATAGTGACAGCAGTGTTCTTGAAGTAAGCAAGACAGAATAAAGTTACAGTAGCAGTAACATGTTGCATTCATCTAGGTGAATTTGAGACTAATATGAAAACCCTGATTTGTACATAAGACTGTATAATTTCAGTGCAGAGAGAGAGAGAGAGAGAGAGTGTGTGTGTGTGTGTGTGTGTGTGTGTGGTAAATGTTGATAGTATTTTTTGAAATAATCTGTAAATAAAAAGTTGTTACAAATAAAATTAATTTTATTATTGTAGTTGAATTACTTTACTTATAACAGGAGTTGAAAGGCTGTATGATGGTACTGTTAAAAAATGGGTCAGATTAAAAATATCTTTTCTTTGATCCCAAATATTATATTATAAGGTGTACATTTTTTTGCTATTTTGTGCATATATTCTACGTCTGTTGGAATAAGAATCACTTAATTTTTTAATTACTTTGTTAATGACTCTGTAATTTTTGTGCCTATAAAAAGGTTGATTTACTTCAATAATATAACCTTGTTTAAGGAAACGTTTCTAAAATTTGTTTTTCCAATATTCAAAATCTATAAATTGTACATCTGTAATTTTGCTTCAGTAAGTAGACCAAGCGTTTCATAATCATCCTTTTAATACACTGGGTAACATAGTTTCTGAGATACATTTCCTCTAGTGTTGAAGTAGCTTAAAAAATGTGTTTAAAAGTAAGTAGAGTTTATACTGTAATTAACTATTATATTCAGCTTTACCATTAAACGTGTGCATTGTAGTTAGAGCCTTCTTCCTGTTGTAGGTTTTCTTCTGACTATTTGGCATAAAATCAGCTGCATATTGAGCAATATTGATATGAATTTTGTGTACCATTCTGATCCATGTCATAACGCTATATTCCACACAGGCTAGTAAATAACTAGCCATCAGGGAGGTCAAAATATTTTCAACGAGGGGCAAACAATTTTCCAAAGGAGAAAAATATTTATATATTTTTCATACATACACACATGCATATATTAGTTTATAATTCTCATATCATAATAGAAATAAGTACACAGATTGTATTAATTGCTTTAATACAACAACACTGTCCAGCGATTCACAGGAAGCAAATCGATGTCCACCTTTTCGGCTTGCATGCGTTGTGTTGGTGTGGGTTTCAGCACTTTCCATTTAAAAAGCGTGCAAACATAAGAAAATAAACATGAGTGAGGCCAAAAATAATGCGAATTGTGTGTGTGTGTGTGTGTGTGTGTGTGTTGTGTCCTGCCGGCCTTTTTATTGCTGTAATCACAATAATAAAACTTTGGAAAAGTAAACAGTACATAATTGAGATATGCTTGCCTGCCAGGAATGATATATTTTCACTCATACTGTAACAATAAAATATTGGAGCCGAAATATATATAATAAATAAAACCACTACCAGGACTTACCTGTACGCAATCCTATCCACTTACCTGTTATTCAAATTTTACCAGAAGACCAAGGTCGCCACGATTATTTTTTACATAGGATAAAATATCGAAAACCTTTACACTCCACCTTAAATAAAACGGACAATTTAGCAGTCTGACCCCACCCAATTAATAATTCAGAAAGATTCCGGAACGTTAGACGAATTTTTAACACAGAAATGAGGAAATGGCAATGACGAAATAACTTAAACTAACACATTTTCCAAATAAACTAACTCACTTTAATGAATTAAGTCAATTTTCACTGCTATGAGTACAAAAGAATTAGTCATGATTAATTGTTATAATTACCAGAATGAGAATGCTACACAATCAAGTTTTAATTACCTTAAACTATACTTACAACTAAGGCAGCCCATATTGCCCACGCACTCTTCCATACCTTTTGTTTTTTATATACATTCCCCTTTATTTATTCAATTTTTAAATATTCCGATTGTTATCCGCGGTGCCCGTCCACGAACACGATGCCGGCCGAACACGCGGTTGGTCCCGTAACTTCACTATTTGTTTTATCACTTCAATCTCTCCACATCACTGTCCGTATTACTCACTCCGATATGTTGATTACCTTCTGGGGTCCCGGTCGGTCTTATTGAGTGAAATACATTTGCGAAAACTCGACCAACCGGGCCCAAACCGAAACTTTAGATGTCTGTTACTGTAGTTGGCGTCCTGTTGACTGTATGGCGTCTCTGCTTAAAGTCGACTGTTCCGTCACGGTGAACGTAACAGGTACATGTACCTGTTTCTTTGGAGGGAAGCTGTTGGTCACTGCCACGATGTTTTCGTCGTCGCTCAGGCCTCATTTGTTGGGAAGTAACCACTTTATATATGGATTAAGGCTGGTATGTGTGTATGTCCAGAGGCCGATATTGGACTTGGTTCCGCTGATGTCACCAACAGTAGGCGGAGTTTAATGCGACTTCCGGGAGGTCTTAGAGAAGATGATGAATATTTTTTACGCTCTGGCCATCTTGAGTTTTTTGTTAGAGCGTCCTTTGAGCGCGTGCGGGTGTAGTTGCGCTTGAGCGTTGACACACATGTACAAAGTTCTTAGAATTTTTAAGGTGGTAAATTCCTTAGCCGCGTTACACCACTGAAATTGCGCAGCGCCTTGTTTCCAACTGTTTCTCAACTCTGGTCTATTATACGGACAAATACGTTGCACAATAATCCATTTATTTTGCAATATTTTCCAATCCCGCCCGAAAATGAACTGAATAAAAATATAATTATCCCATACTGTTGAAAATAAAAACACCCAAGATTTGACCCGCTACAATACCCCCTCGAGAATTCTGCTGTTCACGACAGAAGAAATCTCATCGATAACCCCGAAGAGGAACGGTGAGGAACTGGTGCCAACAACCCCCTGGTTCTTACTCTCATGGGTACACGACCCCCCTGGCTCAGCGACCATGGACTCATCTGAACGAGATCACTGGACTTCTCCATAAGAGATCCCAACACCGAGAAATCGATCAGACTCGCACCACAGCGCGCCTCGCCTTCTAACATGCTACCCCCAAAAATCCTCAATCCCTGGCTAAAATTATCCCAGCTCCTCCGCCGATGTGGTTCCCCTTTTTGCAAGCTGGGCTGCCTTTAGCAAATACTGGTCTCACACACACTGACATTACATATTACCATAACGCATTAAAAATAAAAACTTCCTTTTAAAATTTATTATAAATTAAAAAAAAATTCAAAATTCAAAAAAGTAATATTTTATCAAAAAATTCTCTTCCTCTTTTTTCTAATTTTTGTTTCAAATGACTTAACCTAGACATTTCTACTAATATAAACACATCCTTACTCTAACATGAGAACCACTTATAGTCTACCAATAAAATGCAATACAATAAAATAAACATGGTTAATGCACACATAATAAAATAATCATTATCTAAAATAGTCATTCGCTGGCAGGCGAAAAATCAAGTTTTTTTTTTTTTCCAAAAAAATTAAAATTTTCAAAAATTTTAAAATTCAAAAAAAATTTAAATTTATTCATTAAAAAATTTTATTAAATTTATTTATTAAATAACATATTTATTAAAATTATTCAAATATTGGTTTGAATTAATTAAACAAACAAATTAAAATTGGATTCCTACTATACAAGCTTAGTAGGTGTATGACCTCATCAGCTGATCGTAACTAGGTCAAGTCCAAAACCCTTGACCTACATATGTTATGCATGCTTTCTGAAAATACCTTGAACATCTGTAATATCCTAACTTGAAATACAAAACATAGTAAAACAAAATATTTAAAATTACAAAATATTAATATTATAATCAAGTTGACATTTACATTATTTAAAATAAACAATTCTTGACTTTACATTATTCTCAATTCTATCAAAATTTTGTCACTGGCAAAAAAAAAATAAACAATTGTATATTCTTTATCATGAATCTCTCTTTTTGCTTAACAATCCTACTCTATTCTACCGTGGGTGATTTAAATTATTTATTCTCGTTTAATATACTACTGTATTAGATCTCTATACATATATAAACTTTCTCCCTCTGACTCTAATATTCATCAACTTCAACTCCCATGACACCCATCTCTATCAAAATCTCTACTAATCAGGACACTCTAAGTCCCAACTTATCATTTAACACAATTCGCCGCCTTCTCTACATATAAAATACTCTCTAACCCTTTGTATATATAGGATACGTGTTTCCCCGCCCCCAAAAAACTCAATTCCCTTATTTGGCCCCTGGTCTTTGCCTAAGGCGGCCCCTTCCCCACTAAAATCTATCCCTATCCCGTCCCAACCCTTGTTGCGGACTCCTACATGACACTACCCCCTAATACAAAATTGCCATCCCCAAAAATCTCAATCTCATTACATTACTACAAATACACAAAATAACCTCATTAATTATAAACATAAATATATATCATTCAAAACTCTACATAAATTCTCCACAACTACCGTGTCACCCTCAATACTTCTCAAAATTCTATTACATTACATCAACTCAAAAACAACATTACATCATACTCATCTCTATCATTTCACATTCAACTTTTAATTCAATTCGGACAGGTCTACGTGTCCCATAAAACATTTATCACCCATGAATTATCTTTTATTAATTTGCATAAATTATTGTTATTTTATTTCTCATATTCTTTTTATCTTTACTTCAAAATATCTGTAGTACACTAAACATTAATTACTTGTAACATTTACAAACCAATATACCAGTGACGTTATTGCTGATCAGCTGATATCCTAACATAATAAAAACACATCTCAAAATTGAACAAATTACATGGAATGTACATATTTATTTTTATTCATTCTCCCTTCTCACCTCATTGTTTCCCATTTCTCTGGTTCTGATGCTTATGTTAACCTGCCAGACGATTTACTTATTGGCTTAAACAAATACACACAATAAAATTACAGATTCTTATCAATGCTTATCTAATAGACAACAATAAAATAATACACTTAAAATTGTAGCATGAACACCTTATTTTTAAATATCTAAGCAGCTAGTTACCTGAACAGAGCACAAGCAGTTTGATTTGATCAAAATTTGAATAAAAAAAAAAACTTTTATGTCATAAACTTTAAATTCGTGACTCCTTTGCGTCACCTCCCAGCCACACACACTATTTCAGATTATGTAAGACTGTCTCGCCTTTTCGCTTCCACAGAGACGGTATATTTTGGAGCAGGTGGAGCAGGGTTTTACCTCTCCGTGTCTCTGCTTCCGCTGTTAAGTTTTAAAGTTAGTGAACATCAACATGTTCTTGTTATATACTCATACACCCTTAAAACGGATCTGCCACCTGGCTCTGCTGTTCCTCCTCGAACAGAGTGGCAGCCGCTGTTCCCTAGTTCCGGAGATTTCCTCTTATGTCCCCCCATTGAATTTCAAATTTATACCAATTTCAAGTCAGCTATGGTCAAGGGACTTGATATGACCATAGCTGGCCGCTAGCCAAAACCACGGTTAGTGCTGGTAAGACAGTAACCGCCCGAAAAGTCGAGGAAATCTAACTTTAATTTCACTGCCTGTTTCACATCAATATTATTATGTGCGACACGTCATTTAATATTGTGTGTAAAATTTTTATTTTACACGGATAAGGTGTGCCGCACATGTATCGCCAGTTTGGCCTCCGATGGAGGTAACACTCACTGCTACCCCCAACCCTTTTCGCTACTTGTGAGAGCACAGGCAACCCCCACAATAGCCACATAATAACTAATTACGATTGACAACTAATTAAAATTTTTTGTATACATTATCATATAATATTTACATCAATAATCGTCTAGCCCATTCATAACCTTTTACCGTTTAACTTTCTTGAAATTTTCAAAATTTATTATTAATAATCATTATTTATCATTTTTCATTTATTATTAAAAATTTTTAATTATCATATTTATTCAACACAATGATTGCATTAAAATTTCACTATTGCATTAACACCTCAATCACACCTGTAACTATTTTTATTACACATGGTTATAAAATTTTTCTACTTACAATCCATTTAACATGATATGCCCACAAAACATAATCACCACCATCTCTGAAACATTTCACAAAATTTATTAGCTTCAATTAAATAATTTATCATTCATTACCAACTTTCCATCTCGTCATTCAGAAAAAAAATTAATTACTTAACATTTACATAATCAATTAAAATATTTAAAATATATCAAATTGTTTCAATTAAATTAATTATTAACAATATAGAATTCATTACCATCCAAACAATTATAATTCTCTGATTACTTGTTTTCAAAATTAATTTGGTTTATTTATTTAAATTGCAAGTATTTCAATATTATTATCACAACAATCATCTTACATACACTGTTCACTTAACCACAACACATACCATTGGCTTTACTACATATTTATTTACAAATTTACTTCAGTATCTATTCAGTTATCACATCTCAATTTCCAAATCAGCAAAGTCAAATCCCTTAAAACAACATGTTTAACTGTCTTTTCTGTTTTATATTTTAGCCACCATCGTCAAAAATATACCTCACATATTTATAGCATAAATGATTTTTATTTACATCCAATTTATTATAATTATTTTTATCATAGACCATTACCTCTATGTCATTCATTTCCCCTTTTATTATTCCATACGACTTGTCACTATTATTTGTTTTTATCCAGCCTCCGTGAATATTCGTTGTTACACCCAGGTAATTTATTTTCTCATCATATTCCTCCACTACAAGTACACTAATTCTTCCTACAGGTACATATTTATCATCAATATAATCATTGTCTACTACTACACAAGGTATGTCTAAATTATTTATCATAACTCTCTTTATATCCATCTTCTCTATCAGCTCTACATAACCTCTATTTATTTTGAACCACTCCAACTCTTTCTCTCTCTCATAATCACTTTCATCACAATACCTGTCACAACACCACTGACCTACTTCACTCCATGCAAAGGGCACAACAAACTCACTATACCACTTCCTGGCGTTTCCAGGTTTACAAAAAATTAGGGGACCGCTTGAAGACACCTTGTCTTCCACATAATTACCGGAGGAAACTCTGTCCTCAAAATTCACTACTAGCGGAGTCCTTACTCCACTTACATCACGGGGAAAATTTGCCCTTTGCCACCCTAACCTTTCATCACACTCTCTCTCAATTTCATCAACACTAATTACTACTCCGTTACTAACACCAACTAACTTTCTACTCTCATTATCACCACCACTATTACTCAAGATATCTACACTATTTTGATTCACTAATATTTCACTCTTGTTAACGTTATCATAACTAACATTATTACTCACCTGGTTTATTGCCACTTGTTTTACATTTAAACTGACCCCATTATGATTATAGTTATCACTATTATTTCCACTTACCTTGTCAATTAGCACCTTGTTTGCACTTAAACTAACCTCTTTCTGATTATCATTTGTATTCACCTCCCCTACGTCGTTTTTTATCTTCACAGCACTTAAACTAGCACTATTTTCTGTAAACATATCATCAAACAGTTTATTTATCAATTCCCCCCTTTCTTCTACTAGTTTCTTAATTATTCGCAACATATCCATTACACTCATCTTACAATCAGATTCACTCATATTATCATTGTTTACCTCGTTATCTGCCACCTGATCGTCTTTATTTTTGTTAACTTGGTCTGTCTCTCTACCTTTATTTATCACCACCACACTATCATCATTATCACTAGGCCTATTCTCTGCCTTATTTTCTACCCCTATTACTTCAGCTATCTTACCTTCATTGTTGGTCCTCTCACTATGTTTATCGATTTCTGCAAATATTCCTTCCTCTTGTTCTTCCATTCGTGTTAACCTATCGTCTAAATTACCCCATTCCTCGTCTGTCATCTCACCCACAACACCTCGAAATTCATTCTCCCACTCATCCCATGCAAAATCACTATCGTTACTTTGTATTATAGACATTTTTTAAAGTTCGTTTGTATAACATTCATATATAAAACTACTATTTTTCTATACTCAAAACGCCTAATAACTACTGTGAATATGTGCAATACAATTTTTATACCTTCGTCATTACCACATCCTATTTTCTGTGTATTAAAATAGGTCTATCTCGTATAAATAAAATTAAAACGAAAATCCTGGCAGGGTCGCCATTTGTAACAATAAAATATTGGAGCCGAAATATATAAAATAAATAAAACCACTACCAGGACTTACCTGTACGCAATCCTATCCACTTACCTGTTATTCAAATTTTACCAGAAGACCAAGGTCGCCACGATTATTTTTTACATAGGATAAAATATCGAAAACCTTTACACTCCACCTTAAATAAAACGGACAATTTAGCAATCTGACCCCACCCAATTAATAATTCAGAAAGATTCCGGAACGTTAGACGAATTTTTAACACAGAAATGAGGAAATGGCAATGACGAAATAACTTAAACTAACACATTTTCCAAATAAACTAACTCACTTTAATGAATTAAGTCAATTTTCACTGCTATGAGTACAAAAGAATTAGTCATGATTAATTGTTATAATTACCAGAATGAGAATGCTACACAATCAAGTTTTAATTACCTTAAACTATACTTACAACTAAGGCAGCCCATATTGCCCACGCACTCTTCCATACCTTTTGTTTTTTATATACATTCCCCTTTATTTATTCAATTTTTAAATATTCCGATTGTTATCCGCGGTGCCCGTCCACGAACACGATGCCGGCCGAACACGCGGTTGGTCCCGTAACTTCACTATTTGTTTTATCACTTCAATCTCTCCACATCACTGTCCGTATTACTCACTCCGATATGTTGATTACCTTCTGGGGTCCCGGTCGGCCTTATTGAGTGAAATACATTTGCGAAAACTCGACCAACCGGGCCCAAACCGAAACTTTAGATGTCTGTTACTGTAGTTGGCGTCCTGTTGACTGTATGGCGTCTCTGCTTAAAGTCGACTGTTCCGTCACGGTGAACGTAACAGGTACATGTACCTGTTTCTTTGGAGGGAAGCTGTTGGTCACTGCCACGATGTTTTCGTCGTCGCTCAGGCCTCATTTGTTGGGAAGTAACCACTTTATATATGGATTAAGGCTGGTATGTGTGTATGTCCAGAGGCCGATATTGGACTTGGTTCCGCTGATGTCACCAACAGTAGGCGGAGTTTAATGCGACTTCCGGGAGGTCTTAGAGAAGACGATGAATATTTTTTACGCTCTGGCCATCTTGAGTTTTTTGTTAGAGCGTCCTTTGAGCGCGTGCGGGTGTAGTTGCGCTTGAGCGTTGACACACATGTACAAAGTTCTTAGAATTTTTAAGGTGGTAAATTCCTTAGCCGCGTTACACCACTGAAATTGCGCAGCGCCTTGTTTCCAACTGTTTCTCAACTCTGGTCTATTATACGGACAAATACGTTGCACAATAATCCATTTATTTTGCAATATTTTCCAAACCCGCCCGAAAATGAACTGAATAAAAATATAATTATCCCATACTGTTGAAAATAAAAACACCCAAAATTTGACCCGCTACAATACGTGAATTAAATTAAAATGAAAAATATAGAATTTTGTTAAAGTGAATTGAAATGTTTCCATAGAAACTACTTCTTTGTTGTCAGTAACGTAGTACACATATAAAACTTATAAAAATTTACCTCCTCCATCATCAACTACCATTTTAATTTATAAAAAATTACCCCCTCCCACCTTCAACTACCCTTTTCATTTATAGATATTTCATCCACCTTTCTACAGTGGATTATTATGACCTTCTTTTCAGGATACTCTATTTATCAAAATTAAGCACTTTACTCTTATTAAAACGTAAAATGTTGCAGGTAAACTACCCCTTTTCCTTAACTGATCTTCACCAAAAACAATAGGCATTGAGTCCTCTACAATTCATGGCTGTATGCAAAAAATGATTTGATTCTGTTTGAATTTGCAGCTGTTATCGTTTGCCATAGAAAAAATTCTACACACAGACACTTTTCGAAAAATTACTTTTTTTCATGTTTTGATGGTAGTACAATCAGAATCTGCCGTTATCTCGAACACGATTTTTTTCGGCATGACAATACTTCCATTTCCTTATGGAACATGGAAGTAAAAATGCCTGAAACAAGGTAATCTGTTATTATTTTTGAGATTGAATAATTAGGTCCCTAAGGTTATATTACACTTTAATTTTATTTCTGGTAGAACAGATGCGAGAAAGCTGACTCAGTCACATGTTTTTAATTTACTGAAAAAGAAAAAAAACGTCTTTTTTTCTTTTTTTTTTTGTCATTTCCAATTGTATTTTCTGATGATTTCATATTCGTATTAGTAGAGTGGTAAAAATACATCCAAACTAAAAATGAAGAGTCCGATGTACTGCGCAGACAGTGAAACACCAAATCTTGAAAGTGACATGGAGCTATATGTCTTGTAAGGTAACTGAAGACTATACTGTACAAGAGATTCTGATGCAGAAAGTATACAAATGTCCTTAAAACCCAACTTTTTCTGCAACTTAAAAACTGGTTCGTTCCTTAATGGAGATTTTATTTTCATGCAGGGTGAGGGACCATGTCACAAAGGCCGATCAGTCATGAATTTTTAAGAAGAAAATAATGCTAGTTTTCTTCCATGGCCAGATAATGTCAGGCCCAGGTTTAGGTGTCCTGCCGCCCCTAGCCACTATTGTTAGCACCCCCCCCCCCTAACAAGTAACTTCTATATATTCACTTCTCCTTGACTGCTGAAAATAGTCATTTCAACTATCTCTGTTGCAAATATCTCATTTGATCTTAAATCTAAAAGGGAAATGTGGAAAAGACTACATTTTTTTAACTTTTATTAATATTTATTTATGTGAACACTTTAGTAACACATAGATTAGTTTTATAACAAGTAATATATGTAAGCCTACTTTCTTTTTATAGGTTTATTTTTAGACCTACATAGTTTGGTTTTATCATCAAACATAGTAAAATCAGTTAAAGTAATGTAAGTTGGATAATAGAACAAATAATTTTAGAGTGATTGAATAACATCTCAAATTACACAAATGACTTGATTTTAAATTGGCCTTCGTCTTGCTTTGATCAATTAAAATTCTTCAATAAGGCCTTCAATTTTCATTTGTTCACTGTTTAAAAGTTCTGCCTCAACATGCAAGATTGATAGTAAGTTGAGTTTTTCCTCATTCATTGTGGATCTAACTCATGATTTAATTCTTTTTAAAACAGAAAACGTGCATTCTGCCGAACAGTTAGAGATAGTTGTACACAAATACATACGAAGAGCTATTGCAATATTTGGAAATGTTGATTGAAGTTGCTCTTGTCGCATGAATAACATCATATGCAGTGGGATGTTCTTAATATTGTAACGTGACCTACGATAGCACCAAGTTTACAAGCATAATTAATGGAAGAAAAGCTGTATACTAAAGGAAAATAAAAAAAATTATTAAAAGAAGAATGATAGAACAACACTACTAACTGATGTTGACTTAGACAATGACAATGACTAGACCCAATAGATTGGATAAAGTGAGACAGAGAAAATGTTAAGTTTTATTTATTATTTTAATTATTCTTTATCTAATTGTACATATAAACACTTTTAACGTCTGTATTCAGACGCCATCTTTAAAGTTAGCCAACTGTAATAGAAAACATAGGTACTTACCAAAATCGGGTTCTTTTCAGCGAACACAGGAGAACAGAATTATGGTTATTCAAAATAAAGAAAGCTTTACTTACTTCCCATAATTAAGTTTTATTGACATTTAATTATTTTCTTTCATCATTATATTTTTTTTTTATCATTGACAAACTACCTCTTCCACTCCCTCATCTATTATAAAATTCCCATTCTAAAACTCATAAAATAAAATTGAAACGTAGTATAAAAATTTTCAAATAATAAAAAAATCAAGATATTAAATATAACTAATTTTTAAAAACACAAACCAGCCTTCTTTATCTACATACTTTCACTCACGCACACACACAGAGTTACTTTATACCCTTAGAGATCTCATTTTTTTTTGTTTAAAAGTTTATTCCATCGCATTCAAAGTAATTTTGAATAGCCCTTGTTTTAAAATTTATGTACACATTCGTTACTTAGCTGTTCAACTGAGTCTTGAAGACGTCACATTTTTACGCGCACATTGCTAATTTTTCAACTGATAATTTCCGAAAAAAAACTGTTCTTGTGTAACGAAAAACTGTTAGTTATGTATAAATTTTTATTTTACATCACATTTTATTGTACTTCAGGCGCTCGCGATTTTACGTTCTAGAACTCGGGTTTTTAGCAGCCGGCCGGCTCTATATGCAGAATTCAACTGGGCTGAGACGAACGGCACTATTTTGTATAACGGCCGCGACTGTTTTACTATTTTCCATTGTTTTAAGTCCTTGTATCCCTACGCCAGAAGTAGGTTCGCCTGACACGCCTGCATTCCAAAGTTATGTAAGTACTGACGTCATATCGTTCGACCCGATGTTACATAATCGGTTAGTCACTGTTTCTCAAAATAACTGCTTTACTCGCGTCTGGAGCTGACCTTGACACATTTTCGCTTGTTTGTTTTACTACGTCTTTATAATTTATGAATAATATTTCCTCCTGCCAATTTCGCTACCAATAAAATTTACCTTTATTCTCAATTTACGTCTATGTCTCCCAAAATTACGTTATCTCACAAAATATTATTTTATCAAAATACACTGATTTTTTATATTACCCCAGGTAGGCCAAAATGTCCTGTTACAATACCCCCTCAATGACAGGTTTATAAAATTACAGTTATAAACACCCAAGTGTTAAAAAGCATTATATATAAATAAAAGTACAAAATTAAATAGGAAAATAAATAATATGTAACCTATAGGAAAGATAAAAAGAAAATGAAATATAAAAACAAATATACTGAAAAAATTACTTTTAAAGTAAACTATCAAAAGACACTAACATAAAATGAACTTGAGTAACAATAATTCATTAGGAAAGCGGTGTGTTAAGCTACGAATTTATCACCATTTAATTAACATATAAAACCATACAATAATAAAAAAAAACTTACACTTACCTTTTTGCGTGTTCTTGGGTCCAGGGTCTCATACGTACTTTGGGATACAAGCGTAATTTTCAAGGTTGTGTGAAGAACTTATAAAATGCATCTTGGAAGAGAAATTATTTTTTGTTTATTAATCAAAAGAGTTGAATTTATACTTTTCTCCAAAAAATAGTTTTTTACAGGTTTTAAAGGTATTACAAGTGTATAGGTTGTGCAACTATTACATCTTACTTACTATCCTTATTTCCTACTACTTACATACTCTAAGATAGCCCAGCCTGCCATTCACTCATTCTTTCAATTTATACACCCTCCCCTGAACATTTTTATTACCCCAAACCCTTAAACATGTTGTGAAATTCTATAGTCGGCAACGTGGTCTTCATGCGCACTCACTATTTAACGTTTGGCCATCACTGGTATGTCCGTAATTAAACGTGGATATTCTTCACTGACTGGTATTAACCGCGGTTACATAGATTTAAACTGTTATTTCACTTTTTTATCGGTGAAACATGAAATTTTATACTGAGCCTAACTTAGCTCTGTACCGGCCGGTACGCACAGAGTATGACCACCATCACCGAGAACGTAACAGGTACCGCTTGCTTTCTTTGGAGGGAAGCTGGTTCTTTACTGCCACTATGTTTTCGTTGCTCCTTGCTCATATGCTGTTGGGTAACCATTTTATATATGGAATGGAGCTGATATATGTGTGTGACCAGAGCTTAATATTGGACTTGGCTCTGCTGATGTCACCAACAGTAGGCGGAGTTTAATGCGACTTCCGGTATTGAGTTGATGGCTGCGACAAACGTTTTTCTACATCGCCATGTTTGACAGCGTGGGTTGTGTTTTCCAAGCGTCCCTCAGGCGCGCCACCCATCAATGTTGCATACGGGCGTGATCATACACACGCAAAGTTCTGCGAAAAATTGGGGTGGTAAATTCTTCGCCGCATTACTCAACAACAACCTGCGTCTTATTGCTTTGTTTCACTGTTCTGTTATACTGACAAATACGTTGCACAATAATACAGTTATTTCGCAATATTTTATACAAGCCCGCCCGAAAATGAAATAAGTAAAAATATAAATGCCCCAAACGGTTAAAATAAAAACACCCAAAATTTGATCCGCTACAATACCCCCTCGATGAGAATTCTGCTGTTCACGACAGAAGAAATCTCATCGATAACCCCGAAGAGGACCGGTGAGGAACTGGTGCCAACAACCCCCTGGTTCTTAATCTCATGGGTACACGACCCCCCTGGCTCAGCGACTATGGACTCATCTGAACGAGATCACTGGACTTCTCCGTAAGAGATCCCAACACCGATAAATCGAACAGACTCGCACCACAGCGCGCCTCGCCTTCTAACATGCTACCCCCAAAAATCCTCAATCCCTGGCTAAAATTATCCCAGCTCCTCCGCCGATATGGATCCCCTTTTTGCAAGCTGGGCTGCCTTTAGCAGATACTGGGCTCACACACACTTACATTACATATTACCATAACACATTAAAAATAAAACTTCCTTTTAAAATTTATTATAAATTTAAAAAATTCAAAAAAAAAAATAATCTTTTATCAAAAAATTCTCTTCCTCTTTTTTTTTTTTTTTTTTTTTTTTTTTTTTTTTTTTTTTTCTTTAACATGACAACCTAGACATTTCTAATAATATAAACACATCCTTACTCTAACATGAGAACCACTTATAGTCTACCAATACAATACAATACAATAAAATAAACATGGTTAATGCACGTATAATAAAAGAATCATTATCTAAAAATTTGCATTCGCTGGCAGGCGAAAAATCACTTTTTTTTTTTTTCTTGAATTTTAAATTTAAAATTCCCAAAAATTTTAAAATTCAAGAAAAAATCTAAATTTATTTAAATGTTTCCTTTTATGTGTAGAAATTATTAAAATTTGGTTTAAATAGATTAACTAAACAAATTAAACTGATTTCCTATTATACAAGCTTAGTCTGTGTATGACCTCATCAGCTGATCGTAACTAGGTCAAGTCCAAAACCCTTGACCTACATATGTTACATATAAGTTCTGAAAACACATTGAACATCTGTAATATTCCACCTTGAAATACAAACATACTAACAAAATGTCTTTAAAATGAACAAAATATTATTACAATAATCAAATTGGCATTTACATTATTTAAAATAAACAATTCTTGACTTTACATTATTTTCAAATTTTATCAAAATTCTGTCACTGGTTGAAAAAAATAAACAATTGTATATTCTTTATCATGAATCTCTCTTTTTGCTTAACAATCTTACTCTTCATTTAACAATCTCGCTATACTTTACTGTGGGTGATGTAAATTATTTATTCTCATTTACTGTATTACTAGATCTGTATACATATATAAACTTTACCTCTCTGACTCTAATATTCATCTTCAACTCCTATGACACCCATCTCTATCAAAATCTCTACTAATCAGGACACTCTAAACCCCAACTTATCATTTAACACAATTCGCCGCCTTCTCCCATTATAAAATACTCTCTAACCCTTTGTATATAGGATACGTGTTTCCCCGCCCCCAAAAAACTCAATTCCCTTATTTGGCGGCCCGGATTCTACCTAAGGCGGCCCCTTCCCCACTAAAATCTATCCCTATCCCGTCCCAACCCTTGTTGCGGACTCCCCAAATACACTACCCCCTAATACAAAATTGCCATCCCCAAAATTCTCAATCTCATTACATTACTACAAATACACAAAATAACCTCATTACTTATAAACATAAATATATCACTCAAAATCTACATAAAGTCTCCATTACCACTGTGTCAACATTAATACTTCACCAACTCTGTTACATTACATTAACTCAAAAACAACATTACATCATATTCATCTCTATCATTTCACATTCAACTTTTAATTCAATTTGGACAGGTCTACGTGTCCCATAAAACATTTATCACCCATGAATTATCTTTTATTAATTTGCCTAAATTATTATTATTTTATTTCTCATATTCTTTTTATCCTTACTTCAAAATATCTGTAATACATTAAACATTAATTACTTGTAACATTTACTAACCAATATACCAGTGACGTTATTGCTGATCAGCTGATCCTCCTAACACAATGAAAATACATCTTAAAATTGAACAAATTACATGGAATATACATATTTATTTTTATTTCTTCTCCCTTCTCACCTCATTGTTTCCCATTTCTCTGATTCTGGTTATTTATGTTAGCCTGCCAGACGATTTACTTATTGGCTTAAAAAAAAATACACACATAATAAAATTACATATTCTTATCAATGCTTATCTAACAGACAACAATAAAATAATACACTTAAAATTATAGCATGAACACCTTATTTTTAAATATCTAAGCAGCTAGTTACCTGAACAGACCACAAGCAGTTTTGTTTGATCAAACTTTGAATAAAAAATGTTATGTTATAGAATTTACATTCGTGACTCCTTTGCGTCACCTCCTAGCCACACACACTATTTCAGATTATGGTGGACTGTGGCGTCCATTCGCTTCCACAGAGACTGTATATTTTGGAGCAGGTTTTGCCTCTCCGTGTCTGCTTCCGCTATTAAGTTTTAAAGTAGTGAACATCATCATGTTCTTGTTCTATAATCATGCACCCTTAAAACGGATCTGCCACCGGTCTTGCTACCCCTAAGCGGGCAGAGTGGCAGCCGCTGTTCCATAGTTTCCGGGAGATTTCCTCTAATTGTCCCCCCATTGAATTTCAAATATATACCAATTTCAAGTCAGCTATGGTCAAGGGACTTGATATGACCATAGCTGGCCGCTAGCCAAAACCACGGTCAGTGCTGGTAAGACAGTAACCGCCCGAAAAGTCGAGGAAATCTAAACTTTCATTTCACTGCCTGTTTCACATCACTACTATGTGCGACACGTTATTTAGTATTGTGTGTAAAATTTTTTATTTACACGGATAAGGTGTGCCGCACATTTATCGCCAGTTTGGCCTCCGATGGAGGTAACACTCACTGTTACCCCCAACCCATTTCGCTACTTAAGAGAGCACAGGCCACCCCCTCAATAGCCACTTACTAGCTAACTAATAGAATTTTTATATACAACATTCTAATGTGACATCTTCATCCATCATCAATCATTAATCATCCTTCATAACTTTCTACAATTAGATTACTTAAAATTTTCAAATTCATTATTAATATTTATTTTTCATCATATCTCAGTTATTATTACCCTTTAAATCATTATCTCAAGTTATTTTCATTATTGAAGTTAAAATTCGTTCCATTAAGTTAAACATTTGTGTACATTTTATTATATTTGACTTGTATCATAAAAATTTTATACTTACAATCCATAATTCATATACTGACATACATAACTATATACACCATACACCACTACTCCAAGTAACCTCTGAAACATTTAACAAAAAGTTATTTCCAATCAACAACTTATCATTTAATTACCAACTTCACTTCTCGTTAAACCATTTAAATTCATCAGAAAATTCAATTATATAATCTTTGAATTAATCAAAACATTTAAAACCTTTCAAATTATTTTAATTAAATTAATTAAACATTTACAATTAGCCAATTAGTTTTCAAAATTAATTCGGTTATTTGTTTAAATTGCAAATATTAATATTAGTATTACAATAATCATCTACACACATATTGTTTACTTAACATTCTACAATTCACACAAATAAACTTATTAAACATTTATTTACAAATCTGCATCCTTATTTATTTAGTCATATCACACTTCAATGTTCAAAGGTTGCGAGGTCACAAAACCATAAAACAATATATATAAAATTGTCCATTGATTGTTTATAGTTTAGCCTCCATCGTTCCAAATTAACCTTGGTTCTACATAACACTTTTCGATTTCGTTAACACACATACTGATACTTTGTGTGTCATAAACCCAAAAATCAAAGTCATCCGTCTTATCAAAATAATCTTGCAACAAGTCAACATTAAGTATATCTGTTAAGTCTCCGTTAGTAAATTTCTTCAATATCGGGTCAGTTACTTTTGTATTAAAAATCAAATCATTCTTATTTAAATACTCTTCTAATATTTCTTTCAACTCACCATAATCTCTCTTTAATTCATATAATTCTATCTCTCTCTCAACACACAATTCTCTATTTAAATCTCTCTCATCATAACACCATCTCATACCTTCAATATTACTCCCGACAGAGGGTATAAACTTATACAAATAAAATAAACAACTCAAATCTTCTACTAACACGGGACTCTTGCCCTTCAAAAACAGCACTTGTGAATACATTAAATCATCATAACTAAGGGGAAAATTTGCCCTCTGTCCCCACTCTACTACAACATTATTCCTCCTCTCTCTCTCTAACTCACTGACACACATTAACATCTCATAATCACTACATTCTACACTTTCATTAATACTCTTATTATTTATTTTTTCCGTATCAGTCTCTGATACTAACTCTTCAAACACATTAATATTCTCAGTATTATGTACATTATTTGTTAACTCTTTATCTGGCATTACATTTTTGTATTTGTCATTACAAGTTTCATTTGTATTATTCTTATCTGGATTCATCACATGTACTCCCATTCGCTCCACACTCTGTTCTAATTTATTCAAACTAGTCATTATCGTTTCATGGGTATTTTTACGTCTATTAATTTCTTGAATGTCATTCTTTAATTCATTAAAATTGTGATTTTGTATTTCAAATTTAATACTCTGTTGCTCCAAAATTAACTGCAACATATTCATAACTTTCTCCTCTCTATCTATCTCTTGTTTACTTTGGACAGGTGTCGCTAAATTTTCTCTTTTGTCGTCAGTGATGCCGACTTCATTGTCACTATTTTTATTTTCTCTATTTGATTTTGGGGTCGTTTGGATCCCCGAATCATCTGTATTATTTGATTCATTTATACTACTTGTGTTCAAAGTTTTGGTTACATTCATAATTTTGTCGTCTTGACCTACATTCGGTGTTGAATGTATTTCAAGACTATTCATAACACCTGATTCGTCAAATTCAGCTGTTTCGCTTATCACAGTCGAGTCGGACAAATCGACTCCGTTCTCTGTATTTTCCATTATTATATTTTTAAATATGTAATTTATTTCTTATCTGTCTGAACAAATATTTTTTACTTATTTTACGTAACTTTACGTCTTTCACTTAACTTCTCAATTGCGCTTGTATCTTATTTGTAGGTATGGAATTTCATTTTATTAAATTCGTGCCTGTTCCGCGGCGCCAAATGTTAAGCTACGAATTTATCACCATTTAATTAACATATAAAACCATACAATAATAAAAAAAAACTTACACTTACCTTTTTGCGTGTTCTTGGGTCCAGGGTCTCATACGTACTTTGGGATACAAGCGTAATTTTCAAGGTTGTGTGAAGAACTTATAAAATGCATCTTGGAAGAGAAATTATTTTTTGTTTATTAATCAAAAGAGTTGAATTTATACTTTTCTCCAAAAAATAGTTTTTTACAGGTTTTAAAGGTATTACAAGTGTATAGGTTGTGCAACTATTACATCTTACTTACTATCCTTATTTCCTACTACTTACATACTCTAAGATAGCCCAGCCTGCCATTCACTCATTCTTTCAATTTATACACCCTCCCCTGAACATTTTTATTACCCCAAACCCTTAAACATGTTGTGAAATTCTATAGTCGGCAACGTGGTCTTCATGCGCACTCACTATTTAACGTTTGGCCATCACTGGTATGTCCGTAATTAAACGTGGATATTCTTCACTGACTGGTATTAACCGCGGTTACATAGATTTAAACTGTTATTTCACTTTTTTATCGGTGAAACATGAAATTTTATACTGAGCCTAACTTAGCTCTGTACCGGCCGGTACGCACAGAGTATGACCACCGTCACCGAGAACGTAACAGGTACCGCTTGCTTTCTTTGGAGGGAAGCTGGTTCTTTACTGCCACTATGTTTTCGTCGCTCCTTGCTCATATGCTGTTGGGTAACCATTTTATATATGGAATGGAGCTGATATATGTGTGTGACCAGAGCTTAATATTGGACTTGGCTCTGCTGATGTCACCAACAGTAGGCGGAGTTTAATGCGACTTCCGGTATTGAGTTGATGGCTGCGACAAACGTTTTTCTACATCGCCATGTTTGACAGCGTGGGTTGTGTTTTCCAAGCGTCCCTCAGGCGCGCCGCCCATCAATGTTGCATACGGGCGTGATCATACACACGCAAAGTTCTGCGAAAAATTGGGGTGGTAAATTCTTCGCTGCATTACTCAACAACAACCTGCGTCTTATTGCTTTGTTTCACTGTTCTGTTATACTGACAAATACGTTGCACAATAATACAGTTATTTCGCAATATTTTATACAAGCCCGCCCGAAAATGAAATAAGTAAAAATATAAATGCCCCAAACGGTTAAAATAAAAACACCCAAAATTTGACCCGCTACAGGTGATAAGTAATAAACGTTGATAGGACGCAGTGATAATAAATACATGAAAAAGTGATAAATGAATAAGGAAGATAATAATCAATAATGAACCATTATTGGACCCAGTGTTAATAAATGAACTACATAAACACACTAGTTAAAGAAAGTGCAGTGTAGTCAGAAATAAAGAAATAAACTTGTAATAATAGATTATAAGTAATCTATTAACACAAATATAATAACTAAACAAACTAAAACTATAATAAGAAAACAAACTAATACCTGAACAAATACAAATCAATACAAAACATGACACAATATTCAAAGCACTCAACATTGAAAATGCACAAAAAACTAACACATACACCACAATCACACACAATATGTAGCATGACAGATAAGCTGTAACGTGTCAAAATGATGGGGTATTTTATTTTATTTTATTTTCATTTGCGGGGTTTCATAAAAATATATTGTGTAATTTATTCCAACAAACCAGAACACATGGCAAATAGAACAGTGAAACGAAGCAGCAACGCAATATAACGTTGTGAAATCAGTTGAGGTATGTAGCCATCCTCGTTTTCCAAGAACTCTGTTGAATGTGGTCATGCGCCTGTACGCACGACACAGGTATACACGCGGGTGGGTATGCGCAGCAAATCAACCGACGCTGTCGAAAATGGCGCAGAAACGAGGTTTTGTGAGACTTACAATCCAAAACGGCGGATATGAAAACCTAAGTTACCGCCCATATCGTGACATCAAGCCAAAAGCGCCTAAATATCGTGGGCGTATACTACAGAAAAACCCACTATGTACCATGAACAGAGTCGAATAAACTGCAACAATTCAACTATGAGCGCCGACGAAATCCGTTGGCGGTGAAAATGAACTTCCTCCCGCGCAAAAAGGACGCTTCCCAGTTCATCTATGACTGTGTCGGCCGACACAGAGCCAAGTGCGCTCTGCTAAACTTTATCAGTTTTTTTTTTATATAAAAGTGAACTAACAGCTTTTAAACCAGTGACAGTGGAGTGAGTAATGGACCGGAAAATGCCAAAGTCGAGTTCGGACGTAATTAAATACAAAATGCGAAATTCATAATTCGAACTACAACCGCGTGCCGGCAGGGAGGGGGGTTTTATTACAAAATGTTAAGGGGATTTTATATTTGAAATGAAGTTTTTAAAATAATGTATGTGAGTATGTGTGTGTAATGCAGGCTGGGCAACCTTCATAGGAGTAAGTAATTTAATTTAAGTAAGTTAAGTATGCCAATATAAGCTGTACCAACAAGAAGTATAAAATTTAAAAGTAATATGAGAAAATTTATTGGAATCTAAATGCATTTTTTCAAATAAAAAATATTAATTCTCTTCCAAGAATGAGTATAGTTAATTATTGCACTAACCTATGAAACACATGTTTGCATCTGACGTACATGTGATCGAATTCTGGACCCAGATAAAGAAAGAACCTTTACAGGTAGGTGAAAATAAACTGTATTTTTGTATTTTATGTATTAAACATGTATTTGAACTTAACAATGGCGCCCGTGACAGGAACGAATTTAATAAATTAAATTCCACACCTACGAAGATGCAGACGTGTGTTGTTAGGTTAGCGAAATAAAATAAAAAGTACGTCATTCACACAAAATTGGCTATATAGTATATTACATATTGATGTACGCACAAGTATCATAAAAAAGTAAGAATGGCAGATAACGAAAATAACATAAATGAAACGACTAGTGTCGAAATTTTTGACGAGTCAAACATGAGTAATTTTGAGACACATTCGACTCCAAGTGCGAGTCAGAATAAAACAGAAATAAATGTAACAGATCAAAGCAATGTAACTGAAGATTCGGGGATTCAAATAACCCTGAAATTAGATAGGGAAAATAAAATTAATAATGAAGAAGTCAGCTTCACTGACAAAAATGTAGCAGCACAATCTACTCCAACGACGACACGAAGTAAACAGTTGTCAATGGAAGATATGTGTAATTTCATGAAAACAATATCTGATAACTTGAGTAGCTTTAACGCGAAATTTGATGAACAGAAGAGTGACTCGGATGCTAAATTCAATGTATTAAAAAAGCAGAATAATGAGTTAGATATGAAATTCAATGTACAAAATAGTAAATTTGACGAGTTAAAAAATCAGAATAATGAGTTAAAAAAGGAGATCCAAGAAATGCATAAATGTTTTGAAAAAAATAATGAAACAATAAAAACTAGTCCGAGTAAATTAGAGCAGAGTAGTGAGCGAATGGGAGTAGTTGTAATGAATCCAAATAAAAATAAAACAAATGAAAATGATAATGACATGTGTCAAAATGTGATATTAGATAAAGAGTCAACAAATGATAATGATAATGTCGAAAATAATGAATGTAATATTGATAGTAGTGTATTTGAAGAGTTAGTATCAGAAAGTGATACGGTGAAAATAAATAATGAAAGTACTGATGAGTTTGTAGAATGTGATAATGAAACGTTGATGTGTGTATATGAGTTAGAGAGAGAGAGGAAAGATAGTATAGTGGTAGAATGGGGACAGAGGGTAAATTTTCCCCTTATTATTTTTGATGATGATTTAATGTGTTCACAAGTATTGTTTAAGAAGGGCAAGAGTCCCGTGTTGATAGAAGAATTGAAGTGTTTATTTTTGTTGTACAATTTTGTACCCTCTGTCTGGAATAATTGTGAGAGTGTGATTTGGTATTATGATGAGAGAGATTTAAATAGAGAATTGTATGTTAATAAAGAAACAGAATGGTATGAATTGAATAGAGAGTATGATGAATAGAAAGTAAGGTTAGAAGTGTGTCTAAGTAATAATGAGTTAATTGATAATACAAAAGTAAATAACCCGATAATGAATATAATTACTGATGGAGACTTAACAGATGTACTTAACGTTGACTTGTTTTATGATTATTTTGGTGAAATGAATGAATTTGGTTTTTATGGTTATGACACACAAAGTAACCATTTGTTTGTCAATAAAATTGAACAGTGTTATATAAAACCAAGATTAATCTATGACGATGGAGGGTAGGCCATAAAACAATAAAAGACAATTATAAACATTTTGTTTTATGGTTTTGACCCGGCAGATTTGGACAATGAAGTGCGAAAAAACGGAACAGTAAATAACAAAAGTTTGTAAATAATTGTAGTGTGTTCATTTATATGTATTGTAGAATGTCAAGTAAACAAGTAGCCAGGTAATTGTTGTAACAATAATAATATTAATATTTTGCAATTTAATAAATATCAGAATTAATTTTGAAAACAGGAATTGGTTAATGGTAAATATTTTGATAGTAATGGAATTTGTATTTTAATAATGAATTTAATTAAAATAATTGGAGATGTTTTAAATATTTTGATTGACTATTTAAATGTTGTGTAATCAAATTTCCTAATGAATCTAAATTATTTTTACGAGATTTGTGAATTTGGTAATTAAATGATAAATTGTTTGATTTAAACTAACATTTGTGTTAAATGTTTCAGAGGTGAGGTGAAAGTATTGAGGTGTATGGTAAATATGTTTTGTGTATGCCAATTTAAATGGACTGTAAGTATAGAAATTTTATGGTACGAATCAAGTATAATAAAAAATGTTTACAGGTGTAACTCAGGTGAAAGGATTTTAATTAAATAATGAGATGATTTGCAATAATTGTGTTAAATAAAAATGATAATTAAAAAATTTAATAATAACTGAAAGATGATATATAATAATTATTAATAATAAATTTGAAAATATATATATCAACTATATATAAATTTGCACAGCAAATCAACCGACGCTGTCGAAAATGGCGCAGAAACGAGGTTTTGTGAGACTTACAATCCGAAACGGCGGATATGAAAACCTAAGTTACCGCCCATATCGTGACATCAAGCCAAAAGCGCCTAAATATCGTGGGCGTATACTACAGAAAAACCCACTATGTACCATGAACAGAGTCGAATAAACTGCAACAATTCAACTATGACCGCCGACGAAATCCGTTGGCGGTGAAAGTGAACTTCCTCCCGCTCGAAAAGGACGCTTCCCAGTTCGTCTATGACTGTGTCGGCCAACACAGAGCCAAGTGCGCTCTGCTAAACTTTATCAGTTTTTTTTTTTTTATATAAAAGTGAACTAACAGCTTTTAAACCAGTGACAGTGGAGTGAGTAATGGACCGGAAAATGCCAAAGTCGAGTTCGGACGTAATTAAATACAAAATGCGAAATTCATAATTCGAACTACAACCGCGTGCCGGCAGGGAGGGGGGTTTTATTACAAAATGTTAAGGGGATTTTATATTTGAAATGAAGTTTTTAAAATAATGTATGTGAGTATGTGTGTGTAATGCAGGCTGGGCAACCTTCATAGGAGTAAGTAATTTAATTTAAGTAAGTTAAGTATGCCAATATAAGCTGTACCAACAAGAAGTATAAAATTTAAAAGTAATATGAGAAAATTTATTGGAATCTAAATGCATTTTTTCAAATAAAAAATATTAATTCTCTTCCAAGAATGAGTATAGTTAATTATTGCACTAACCTATGAAACACATGTTTGCATCTGATGTACATGTGATCGAATTCTGGACCCAGATAAAGAAAGAACCTTTACAGGTAGGTGAAAATAAACTGTTTTTTTGTATTTTATGTATTAAACATGTATTTGAACTTAACAAAGCCCATAAAAATGAATGGTAAAATGATCATAGAACTAAAATAATAACATAATTAAATCCGAGAAAGCAAATTAAAATAAAGAATTAATTAAAAACCACCGTGGAATACAATCATTGATTAAAATAAAAAGTTCATGTAAAATAAATGTTACAAGGAGTGATGAATCATCAAAACCAATTTAAAAGCTAAATATGAGAAAACAGGTAATACCCAGGTAGGAAAGGAGTAGGTAAGGAAGAAACCCAGAAAATGACTAAACCTACAAGAAGAAAAGAAAATATGTTATAAGAAACAAGAAGAACAGAAGGGACCAATGAAGAAACATCCACAAGAAGATGAAGAAAATAATTTTATAAGAAACCAGAAGAAGAGGAGGAATCAATGAAGAAACAAGAACAAGACAGCATCCACAAGAAGAAGGAGTGCTCTTATAAAAAAAACCCAAACCCCTAAATGAATATAATAATAATAAATCAGAGTATAACAAAATATCAAAGGTAAAAACCACATGTACAATAGATGTAAACCAAAAAGTGTATAGAGTAAGAATTGAAAGTGAACATGTGATATTACTCACTTTGCATTATAATCTATTTTTATTTATACGAATAAATAGTACCATAATATGGCACGTGTGTACTTACCAACTTTAATTATTGCCGGGCTCATACTCTTCTTATGCAATATGCTTTTATACCTAAGGGTGCCAGGGATTCGTTACAGCGAGATTCTTGAGTCAAAGAAGGTGACACAAATGATAACACGGTTTAGAGTGAAAGTACTATCAAATTTTAATTGTCAACATAAATGCATTATAAAAACCATGTGCTTAAAATGGCGTCGTACAAAGTTGCAACAAAAGAAAATGGTGGCTATTTAGTCAGCCCTGTCAGTATTAATATTTCTGGTGGTCTCTAATCAAAATCGTTAAAATGTTATATTTGTACTGCAGTTCTAATTACTTATTAATTCATATTTGCTATATTCACAAACCAATGCCCTTGGCATATACATATATACTCATGGCCATGCGCTCACTCTCACACTCTCACATACATTCATCTAATTATGGGTACATGATTTTAATTAGTTGTTTTCAATTAATGAGCTCATTAGATTAAAATAGAAAATGACAAAAGGTTGACTTCTCTTAACGGTGATAGGCGTAGATCCCTCGCTGCTGTTGGTTGAGTGTTCCCTGCATGGCTGGTGTTCGTCTCAAGTCTATTTGGTTTTAATTACATAGTTATCACTGATTCTACATGTTTTTTAGATTTAACTGTCAATACATTTGAGCAACTAACGCTCCACCATCACATTTGAAAGTTAGCTTTGGTTGATTTTAAATTTTTATAGTAAATCTGAACAGACAGCGATACATCGCTGCTGTACCCTTGAAGAACTACGTTGGATTGAGACGGAGGCAAGTGCAGAATTGCGCTTGTGTGCGTATATTTTTACGTCATCACTCTTTTTTCACACAGGACTAAGACTGGTTACCTGCGTTGTCGTCAGTGCGTCATTGCTTTTGTTATGACGGATCAGTGTTATTGTCCAATCGGAATTCGTATTGTAGTCTTTTCGTCACAAACACCGCCATGGTAGATTTTGAGTTTAGCACGTCCATCGGCGACTTTGGTGTCTTACTCTGGCCGAAATTGCGTTGTTCCTTTTTCACAGAGGGACAATGTACCTAACCATTCTGTATGTTTAAAAATACATAATAAAACATTGAAAACCCTTACATAACCCACAATTATGGTATTGGGCCAGTATGTACTGTTACAAACCCCTCAAGGAAAATTTTTGTGTCGAAACCCAAAAAATTTCCTTGACTCATTCACACTCTCCTAAAAGGATCAGTCTAGATACGTCACCACAACCCCCTGTAACGTTACAAAAAAATTTTATCATCACTTACCCTTGGTCCCATGATGTTGGTCGCACCCTCTGACCTTACTGGACTTCTCCTGAGAGATCCCTACACCATAAGGCCATGAGGCACTCTACACTCCTGTTCTGACGCTCCAGCCAGCCCAGGACTGCGGTCACAACACCACAAAACTCTGAAACATCCAATACAAAATTCAAAATAGTGGTATAATACACTTACGCATCTACAACTGATATGTTCCCCTTTAGACGCATTGGTTTGTGTTTGGGGCATTGGTTTGTTTCTAATTTTAAAAGTGTCACTTAACCACAATAAGACTTAAAATACATTGATTTCTTACCACCACCAAATTCAACTACTTCCTTGCAAGAAAATAAACAACATATATATGTAACTAAATATAACACAATATATCAACAATTCTTTATTATACCCCAAAATACCTTCACCTAATTATTTCTATAAATTCAGCTTACAACTATCATGGCAGACACTTTTTCTTTAAACTTTGTTGCTCAACTTATAATCATTTATCTATTTTGTAAATGACAGCTTACTAGAATATTTTTATTTAACTTCATTTTTAACTTTAAACTTCCAACTTTAAAATCTACTATATCTTAAAACTTGTTATCGTCATTACCCCTGTATTGACCTCCTAACCACACACTCTATTGCCCCCCAACCGAACTGTAGCGCTCGGGTGCCTCTGCAAGGACTGTAATTGTGGAGGAATTATCATCTCCTTTGTCCTTGGGTTGGCTTCACATTTAAACAACAAGATATAATAATATCTAAACGTATATATTTACACGCCCTTAAACGGTTCTACCACCGGTCTTCGCTGTTCCTTCTCGAACAGAGTGGTAGCCGCTGTTCCCTAGTTCCGGGTAATTTCCCCATAGATATACCCCCCAGTTAATTTCTATTCTACACCAATTTCAAGACAGCTATGGTCGAAGGACTTAAATAATGGCCATAGCTGACCGCTCGCCAAAACCACGATTAGTGCTGGTAAGGCAGTAATCGCCCGAAAGTCGGGGAAATTTACTTTCATTTACATGTTTTACACTTTAATAATATTGCTACACTGCACAAATAAAATCACATATAATATAAATTACATTCAAAATGTACAGTGCATTACGCCCACATGAGGCCTCCGATGATGGCAGCATTCTATGTGTTGCTCATCAACCCCTTTCACTAGCCACAGTAGTACATGTCACTACTGCCCTAGCTCATTACTTATACTTTACTTTTTCTACATTAACTGCTTTCACAGTCCAATTTTGACTTATCATTCACTAACACCACCTAACTACAAAATACTCTTCACTCTTGCTCAAAAACAAGTTCGTTAATTATTTAAAATTTTCACATAGACACTTTACAAGTTCGAGCTTTACCTTTTTTCACAACTATATTCACTGCTATAACAAGATAGGAATGACAACAATGGATCACCTGCTCAGCTTACCTTACGTACACATATTTCTCTGTTTTCAGATGGAAAACCAACAATACTCATTTCTCTAATTATAACACTTTTAACATATTTCACTTCACACTTTCAAAGAAATCTTTGTTACTGGAATACATATTTATTTTATTTTTTTTTTTTTTCAATACACAGTTAATTCTCATTCACACCTCTAATCAAGTACCCCTCTCTGTTTCCTTTTTTTTTTTTTCTTAAAATCTATTTTTCTATGCTTCCCAGTATAATTTCAAATTGCTAGCATTTTGTGTACCCACTATTCCTTTAGTCTCCCTATCCTGTAGTACATAGGCATTCTGCATTTTAATTTCAATTATCTCATAAGGTCCTTCGTATAGCAGAAAGAATTTCTTAATTTCCTTCTCCTGTGCATTTGACAAATCATGCCTCTTCACCAATACCAACTGTCCTATTTCATATTTCATCCACTTACCTCTTGTGTCGTGCCTATTCTTCCGTCTTTCTCCTTTGCTCAGTAAGTTTTCATTTGCCAAACGTATCTTGATGCTCGCGTCCATAGGTGCGTTCTCAGATGGATAATCAAATAACTGTTCCAATATTCTCGGAGGACGGGTCCCTTTGATCAGCTCGTGAGGTGTATAGCCGGTGGACTCGTGGGTGGTACTGTTCAGCCAACTCTCTACCTTTTTAACATACAACGGCCACTCGCTGTGTTTAGCGTGACAATAGGCTCTAAAGATCCTGCCTATCTCTCTCATTACACGCTCAGCCTGGTTGGACTGGGGATGGTACACAGCCGTATGCTTCGTGATGATTCCTTCCCATCCTAACGTCTGACGCCATCGGCCACTGATGAATTGCGGTCCGTGATCTGACAAAATCACTTTCGGCTTACCCACTTGTATCATGTAATCCTTAGTCACTTTCTTACTCAATACCAGACTGGTAGCTCTTTTAATACTATACAACCTCACATACTTAGAAAAGGTATCTAACATTACAAATACATACTGCACTCCTCCTCTACCCTTTGGTAACGGTCCGAACAAATCAACTGCAACCAAATCAAATGGTCTCTCCACTTTTATAAAATTCATCTCCCCTTCGACTCTATAGTTGACCACTTTTGATTTCTGGCATAAATCACAACTCTTTAACAACCTTCTAACCCTTCTCTCCATATTTCTAAAAATACAAGACTCTTTCAATACACCCACACACTTCTTCGCTCCGAAATGTCCATACCTTAAATGACAATCCCAAATAACCTTATCAACTAACCCTTCTGGAATTACTAATTTCCAAACACGCTCACCCCCTACTATCCTCTTAAACAATAACCCATTATGAACCTGAAAATACTGACTATACTCTGATCCACTTACCTCTTTTTCTAAACTCTCTATGACCTTACCTGACTTGTCCTCTGTTCGCTGCATGGTCCGGATGTCTCTCATCTCCGCTCCCAAAATTCTATCCTCTCGGCTGATCTTAAAAATCTCGATTTCCTTTAAATCTCTACCTGTTCTGTTGTGCAGTATGTCTATCCTTGACAAAGTATCTGGTACCTTGTTCTCCGATCCCTTGATATATTCCCACTCAAAATTATATTCCTGTAATATCAATACCCATCTAGTTAAACGACTATGAGCCAGTTTGCATGTGTTTAAAAATGATAAAGCTTTGTGGTCCGTTCTAATTACTGTGCGACTTCCTAGAATGTATGTTCGGAACTTTCCCACTGCGAATATTATACTCAACAATTCCTTCTCTGTCGTCGTGTAGTTCTTCTCTGCCTGGATTAGTGATCTACTTGCAAATGCTATTACCTTATGCTCCTTGTCTGCGCCTTCTTGGTATAATTCTGCCCCGATGGCCACATTGCTCGCATCCGTTTGTAAATAAAATACTTTCTCGAAGTCTGGGTGGTTCATCATTACCATTTGACTGAATTTCTTCTTTATCTCTTCAAATGCTGTGCGCTCCTTTTCGCCCCATTTCCATTGTTTGGTTTTCTGGAGTACTGAGCTCAATCTTGTGGTTAAATCTGCATAGTTCTGTTGAAATTTTCGGTAGAAGTTACATAACCCAAGGAAACTCTGTAATTGTTTCACATTCCTCGGTTCAGGGAAACGCATGATTGATTCTACTTTGTCGGGGTTAGCTGAGATTCCTTCAGGTGTGATAATGAATCCTAGAAATTTTACCTGTGTCTGCAGAAACGTTGACTTATCCCAATTCACGGCGAGTCCTCCTGCCTCTAGTTTAGCCAATACATAGTCTAAGTGATCTAAATGGTCCTCGAAGGTCCTTGATGCGATCAGAATATCGTCCACGTAGATCGTCAAAAAGTCTAAGTCTTTGGGCCGCAAAATTTTGTCTAAACACTTTATAAAGCTGGCGACGCTGGTGTTCAATCCAAAAGGTAGACGTCGAAACTGGTAGTTCTTACCATTAAATAAAAATGCTGTATACTTTCTACTGGCCTCTGCTAGCGGAACCTGCCAATATCCAGATGTTAAATCCAACGATGTCATATACTTTACACCACTGAACTTCTGGAAGATCTCATTGATAGGCTCTGGTGACTCTCTGTCGGGAATTATGATCTGGTTTATTCTTCTAGCATCTAGACACAAACGTACGCGTCCATCCTTCTTAATTACTACTACAAGTGGATTAGAATAATGCGATACTGACCGTTCGATTATACCTGTTTCTACCATCCTGTCGAGTTCTCTCTGCACCGCGCTTCTTTTTGAGTAAGGGACGGGGTAGCTCTTTTGCATAAACGGTGTGTGTTCCCTTATTTGTAATACACATTCATACCCTTTTGCCCTTCCTGGAACCTCGGCAAACACTCCTCTGTACCTCGCTATCACCTGCCATAACGCTTCACGCTGGCCACTCCTTACCACCTCACCTTCACTACAAAATTCCTCCGCCCTTAACTCCCATACAGCATCATTAATATTACTCTTTTCACTCTCCAACTCACTCATATATTCTGTTTCTATACCTGCACTTACCATGGTACCTAAATTATTCTCACTTACACCCTTCTGTAGTATTTTAACTCCGCACGTTCTAACTCTGTCTAAAATTTGCTCAAATTTTACTCTTACCGACCGATCACCCCCATCTAATTCTATCACCTTATCTCTAAAATTTATAACAGCTTTCGTTCTTTGCAAAAAATCATTACCCAGTATGACATCTAAACTTAACCCTTTTACTATCAAAAATGTGTTTATAAATTCTACATTATCTATTAGAAAATTCAAATGTATCTGTTTAGTGACTCTCTTACTTCGTACACCCGTGACTCCTATTACCGTGACTCCTGCTACTGGTAAGATTGGAATATCCTTGTTAAACTCTCTTAATTCTGCTAAAATGTTTTCTGCTATCACGGAAATTTCACTACCCGTATCTATCAAAGTTTTAAAATTCTTACTTCCTACAGTTACCTGAATCTCTGTCAGTCCTGCTCTCACCTCGCTGGTCGCATTGTTTTCTTCTTCCATCAGGTCAGCGACAATATCTGCTTTTATTACATGGCTGTGTATCTCCTCGACTGGTTGGACCTCCTGCGTTTCCCTGAACAGTGGTCGGGTCCTAGCTACCACTGTCGTTTCTAGTTTTCCTGGTGTCTGCTGGTGGAGGGGCCTCGGTGTCCCTTATCTGGCCTCTGGTTGTTGTTCATTGCTCCTCTGGTGTCAGGTGTCTCTCTGCCTTGTGGTTTATCTCGTCTCTCCTCCGTTGTTCTTCTCTAGGCGTTCTACATTTGAAGCACTGTCGCCTGAATGGGAAATTCTCCTGTTGACACCTATAACACTTCCACTCACCTGGTTTATAATGGTCATTTTTATTTATCACATTAGGTTCATTGTAATGGTTTCTCTGTGGATGGTATTCTACCTGGTTTGGTTTATAACTACTCGGTGTTACTCGCCTATTCACTTCCCTATCTCTAATATTTTGCAAAATGTCAAGGATTTTTTCAAGTTCGCTTAAATTCGATATTTCTTTAGTCATTAAAATTATTTGTACTTCTCGAGGGAGATGCTTACTAACGTACCTTACAAATGATGTAAAAGGAATAGGAGGTTCTAAATATTTAACTTCATTGTACAACTGTGTCACGTATATTGTTATGTTATTGTTTGTGCGACTCCCGAAATTACCCGTTCCCATTATTTTACTCCTTAGCTCTTCCTGTTCCTCCTCTGGCCAATATTTTCCCTTAAACGCTTGCTCAAACATCTCATAACTACCCCACTCTATTCTGTGTGCTTCTGCCCATACCGCGGCACTACCCTTAAAACATCTGATTATTTTAGTTAACTGGATCTCCCAATTACTACTACTAAAATGGTGGTATTCCCTGGTTTGGTTAATAAATCGCATGGGGTGTATTGAGCGGTTCTCATGACTGAATAATTCTAACTCTATTTCGTTGTATAAATCTCTCGTAATAACAACTCTTTCCGTATTTCCCGTTAAATTCTTTCTAATCTCCCCCCGCAATTCATCTTTCATTTTGGTTAAATCATTTTCAACTAGGTTATATCTAACATGCACATCGTTATAATTTTGCACACTTAAACTATCTATCTCTTTAACTCTATTCTGCAACATACTTATTTTATTTGTTGTATCATTTTCATGTTTTGATATAGTACTATCTATTGTCTGAATACTTTTGGTTAGGTCTACTACATTTGATTCACATTGTTCTACTTTACTTTTTAAAATGTGAGTTCTCAATTCTAGCTGTTTGTCTACTTCATTTTTAGTTTTAATTTCTAATTGTTCTACTGTCTCTACATATTTATTTTCTGTTTCTCTATTTTGGGTTTCTATCTGATTTTGAACGGTTTCATTGATTTGTCTGACTTTGTCATCTAAATTACTTATCTTAGTTTGCACTTGCTCATTTATAATTTCTGTTTGTCTTTCAACATTATTATACTGTGTCTCTATTTTACTAATTTTCTTGTTGACTTCAACGTTCTGTTTATACATTTCATTTTCAAATTCTTCAAATTTCTCTTCTACTTGGTTTAATTTGACATTCTGTAAAGTATTTTGCTTTTTTAATTCACTTTCAAAACTATCTAATTTTGCATTAAGCGTACCATTCATTTGATTGAATTTGTCACTGATTAATGTGAATATATTTTCTAATGATACTTTATTTTCAGCTACTTTAGGTGTTGAGCTAATGTGTCTTTCCAGTAAAATGGATTCTGTCTCTGAATTTTCTATTTCTATGCTACTATTATTATCTGCCATTTTTATTTTAAATGTTGGAATCACTATTTCGCTCTACTTGTAACAAAATTACACAATTACTATTTACTCTGGTTGTCAACATAACCTCCATAACCTCTCTTGTTAGGTTCTGGATATCATCTCGTCACCCTCTATGTCTCTGACTCTGGCTTATTTATATAAAATAATTTTATATAAAGTCAACTGTTCGGGGCCATTTGTGATATTACTCACTTTGCATTATAATCTATTTTTATTTATACGAATAAATAGTACCATAATATGGCACGTGTGTACTTACCAACTTTAATTATTGCCGGGTTCATACTCTTCTTATGCAATATGCTTTTATACCTAAGGGTGCCAGGGATTCGTTACAGCGAGATTCTTGAGTCAAAGAAGGTGACACAAATGATAACACGGTTTAGAGTGAAAGTACTATCAAATTTTAATCGTCAACATAAATGCATTATAAAAACCATGTGCTTAAAATGGCGTCGTACAAAGTTGCAACAAAAGAAAATGGTGGCTATTTAGTCAGCCCTGTCAGTATTAATATTTCTGGTGGTCTCTAATCAAAATCGTTAAAATGTTATATTTGTACTGCAGTTCTAATTACTTATTAATTCATATTTGCTATATTCACAAACCAATGCCCTTGGCATATACATATATACTCATGGCCATGCGCTCACTCTCACATACATTCATCTAATTATGGGTACATGATTTTAATTAGTTGTTTTCAATTAATGAGCTCATTAGATTAAAATAGAAAATGACAAAAGGTTGACTTCTCTTAACGGTGATAGGCGTAGATCCCTCGCTGCTGTTGGTTGAGTGTTCCCTGCATGGCTGGTGTTCGTCTCAAGTCTATTTGGTTTTAATTACATAGTTATCACTGATTCTACATGTTTTTTAGATTTAACTGTCAATACATTTGAGCAACTAACGCTCCACCATCACATTTGAAAGTTAGCTTTGGTTGATTTTAAATTTTTATAGTAAATCTGAACAGACAGCGATACATCGCTGCTGTACCCTTGAAGAACTACGTTGGATTGAGACGGAGGCAAGTGCAGAATTGCGCTTGTGTGCGTATATTTTTACGTCATCACTCTTTTTTCACACAGGACTAAGACTGGTTACCTGCGTTGTCGTCAGTGTGTCATTGCTTTTGTTATGACGGATCAGTGTTATTGTCCAATCGGAATTCGTATTGTAGTCTTTTCGTCACAAACACCGCCATGGTAGATTTTGAGTTTAGCACGTCCATCGGCGACTTTGGTGTCTTACTCTGGCCGAAATTGCGTTGTTCCTTTTTCACAGAGGGACAATGTACCTAACCATTCTGTATGTTTAAAAATACATAATAAAACATTGAAAACCCTTACATAACCCACAATTATGGTATTGGGCCAGTATGTACTGTTACAAACAAATGTGAGATAATAATATAACACCAAAGACAAATCTTCATTATAATCTATAAATAGATTTCTTGATTCTAGTAAAACTGTATAACTATTTAGAATTAAAATCAAGGAATAAATCGAGAAAGTGCAAGTTTTAGTGTTATAGAAAATAAACCTTATATTTCAATATTGGTGTTCACAAACTGAGTATATGATGAAATACTACAACTTTAAAGTGATTTAATTTGTGTTCATGAATAATAAATAGAGTATTATCATGACCTATAAAACATGTGTTTTTGTAAATAACTGCCACTCTTTTTAGAATAACATTCATTAGAATGAATAAAATAAAACAGAGCAGGCCATAATAACAGTGAAGTGACAAGGTACCATTACCCCAAAAAACAGATAAAAACTGATATTCAAACCTAGTTTAAGAAAAATAGGATAAGATTATAATAATTATATTTGTTTGTATAAAATAAGGTGTTAGCAATAGTTAAGTTTAAATGTCAGACTCTAACATTCCTTATTTATAATATTTCTTGTGTATTTTATCTATCAATATGTATACAATGTCCGAGTTGAAAAGACAAATATTAATTTGATTTATATATTGTGTGTTAATGGTATGAACCATATACTAATTGTTATTTTTGTTTACAATAAGAAAATGTTAATTTGAGTTATATGTTATTTGTTAATAGTATGAACCATATACTAATTGTTAACTTGTTAAAATAAGAAAATGTCAATCTATGTCACAATAGCAATGAAAGTCAGAGAGGGTATAAATCAATATGTACTATTTAAAAAACTTTGTATGTAAAAACTATTAGAAATCTAGGCCAAATGTTAAAAACTAAAAACAGCATCAAATTTGATTAAATAAGTATATAAATATTATTACACTGAAGGAATTTACATAAGGTAAATCAGTAATAAAGTCATGTAATTATAAATATAAGTAAGGAAGATTTTGTAAAATTATAGCCAGAATTATTGTTAAAAATGGAAACGTAAGAACTCAAAATTTGGAGAGGGGAGTCATATATTACCGAATAATATTTTAAAACATAACCGATTAATCTAATTGCAAGAAATTAAGGGAAGATAAACCTTTTATTACAATCTGAAATTTAATATAATCACCAATATAACTTATAATATGGCTTCATTTGAAAGACAAGGACAGGAAGTTACATAATTACATAACAAAATGAAGAAACAAAATACCATTTTAGTTTAAAAACTTAATAAAACTACATTATTTGGTATCAAATTACGCAGAATGAACTGAAGAAGAAGATTAAGTAGTTACAAGCTAATAAATTTGAAGAATAACAAAAATATAATCAGTTATATAATGTAACTTTATCACATCCACAGGATGCAAAGAAATTTGGAACAATGCATTAAATAATATTGTCTTGGCTAAGACTTTGGCCAAGGAAGGAGGAAGTAAGTTAGTGGATTATTGAACGTTGAATGATACACTTGATACGTGTGTTTAAAAACCTTAACCTATTTGCTACAACCGTAATGGCGAAGTATTTCGAAGCCTAAAAGTGACGAACGGGAGTTTCAACAAAAAACATTTTAAACGGAGACCGAGTGAGATAGACACCTACAAACATTCAACTAACACTATACAGAACAGAACACCAGTGAATACAACAGTTAAAACCATTAAAACAGTAATAACACTTAACCATAAAAGTGCTAACATCCGCCTAACATACAAAAGTGAATTTGACTTAAATCTACACTATTTTTCCGAGTACAACACCAAAACTAAACCAGTGACACTCCACCAACACAAGAAGGAAGAATTGCAGCCACCAAGACGTAAATTCAGAGGAAAAGCATATTTATTTAAACTTTGAATCAGCGAGGTAGACCAGCTCCCGACTATACACTAGAGGCAGCCATCTTTGATTACCCATAGTACAACTCAACACAGCCTTCAATACAGATTGGTTTGACAACGACTCACTTACTATTATATTAAATATTAAATCTGTATTTTTAATCTTTAAGGTGATATATTTGTACTGTTATACTTGATAAACTTAACCCTTATTTCTCTGACTTACCATAAAATAACTGCTAAAAGAACCTTTTATATATAATTGTACGATAAAACAACACCCTGAGAGTCGATAAGGAGTCAAAAGATATTGAATTGCTAATAAAATTTCTTATTTATTTCATACTTACACAGTTTTTTCATTCCTAGAATAAATAATATAATAATTAAATTTAGTAGAAGTAACAACCAGGATCTCACCACGAAGAAGGAAGATAACCTCCAAAATAAGAAAAGTAAACAAATCGATTGTTCTTGGAGATGAATCTATCAAGTGGCGAGAGAATTTGAAAAATACCAAAAAGTCAAACAATAAATAAACGTTTCTGAACACCACAAAACATAATTAATTAATTGTTTTTAAATAATTATATAAAAAAAATTTCATAAACAAAATTTTTTTTAAAAAACGAACATTATTTTTAAAATTAAACACAAAATATATACTTGTAACACACATAACGTTTAGTTACAAATTGGCGCACAACTGAGGGGCTTTAATTAGCGATTGACAGGCCACTACAATTTGCCCAATCCCTAATTGGAGCTTGGCAGCAGCTATAGAGTTAGAGAAAAGGGAAGATGCAACGACGAGCAACGTCAAAGAAACGGGCGGCGGAGGGCGAAAAGGAGATTGAAATCAGTATGGAAGACAAAGAGGCGACGCCGGAGGAAGATGTGGAAAGGTTATTACCACCAGTATTATCTAAACAACCCGCACAACCAGAGGAACAGTCCGAAAACAATACGCCAACAGGGGACGTCAATGTCCCAGAGAAGGAGATGGAGAAATCCAAAACAATGGAAGATAACAAGATGGATAAGATAATGGAAATGTTCCTACAAATGAGTAAGCAAATGGAAGAAGCTAGCAAGAAGATGGAGAAGAAAATAGATTCTACACAAGAAGGAAATAGTAAAGAAAGAAAGGAAGACAAACAGTCCTTGAAAAAAGAATTGAGTGAAATGAATAAGAACATAGAGGAGAATAGTAAAAAGATGGAAGAAAGAATGGGAGGAAATTAGAAGGATTGAAGGAGGACAACCAGTTGTTAAAAGAAGAATTCAAATCAACCAAAGAAGAATTCATAACAACCAAGGAAGAACTGAGTAATAAAATTGAAAGCACCAATAAGAAAATTGATGAAACTAGGAAGAAGATAGAAATTGACAACCAACTATTGAAGGAAGAATTGAGGGAGAATAGTAAGAAAATGGAAGAAAAATTAGAGGAGAATAACAAGAAAATGGAAGATAAGATGGGGAAGAAGTTGGAAGAATTGAGAGAGGATAACCAAATGTTAAGAGAAGAATTAAGGGAGGTCAACCAGGTGAATCTGGACAAGTTAGACGAAAGGATGGAGTTGTTGAGAGAAGAAATGAACAAGGAACTCAACGATAATAAGAAATCTCTAAATAAAAAATTGGAAGAAGAAACCATAATAATGAACCAACAGATCAGGGAAATTGACGGAAAATGTAACCAAACCGAAAGGGAAGTACAGGAGTTCAAGGAAGTGGTAAACATCAAGTTTACTAATATTGAAGAGCATAGTCGCAGGAAAGTGGAAGAACAACGGAAGGAAACTCAGGAAGAATTCGGGAGAGTACGGAGCCAAGTCGCAGAACGATGTGACGGGATGGGAGAGGTTATGACCAATATCACGGGTCAGGTACGGCAGAGCCAAGAGGAAATTGAAGTCCTGAGAAATCGACCCACTAATTTTACCGGGATACCCATCAATGAGAACCGAGAATGGCTGAACTTCCGACAATACAAGAGGAAACCTATGGAGTTCCTGGCCCGGATAGAAGAATACTTCGCCAAGCATAGAGGGAGTCGATGGAACAATAACCGGGAAATTTTAGACTAGTCATTCAGGGAGATGACAGATAACTGGTGGATGGCGAACCGTAGCGCGATAGAGGACTACCAACAGTTCAGGAAACTGTTTAAGGCTAAATACTGGTCAGAAACAACCCAGAACTTGATCAGGGATAATATTTGCCATGGACGATACAGGGCCCAATTAGGAAGCACCATGACAGCCTATTTCCTAGGGAAGGTGTGCCTGGCAAAAAACCTAGAGTCAGCAATACCCGAAGAATGTCTAGTGAACAAACTATATTATCACTATGACGAGGATATTATCAGAGCGAGGAGAGGTAGCCAGATTAAAACGGTGCAGGCCATGACTGAGTTGTTAGAGAGCTACGAAAACGAAGAATACTACCGTCAAAGTAGGAGGAGGAATGATAAACCGGAGGGGAGAACTAACCAGTACCCCAATAATGGTAATAACTATCCTGGAAACCGCAACCAGCAAAATAATTACAACGGCAACAATAACCCGCCGCACAATAACAACAACTTTAATGGCAACCAAAACGGTAATAGAAATAATAACCAATACCCTAATAACCGTAATAATTTGTATCAACCCCCTAACAACCCGTATAGTCAGAGAAACCCCTACCCCGGTAATAATGAACGGTATTACCAGAATAATAGAAATTACTGTAATAATAATAATAATAATAGAGTTTGTGATATTAATTACACTTCTTAATACATTAAAATCATCAAACTTATTTATCTTCCACTTACCTTAAAAAATCTTCTCTCAGCCCAGGGTTACGTCACACGAACGTTGGAATGCAAGCATGATTTAAGGCTGTTTCAATAACTGACGCAACTCGCATTTTGTGAAGAGATTAAAAATTTTTAATATATAATTATTTAATTTTTATATTGTTCTCTAATCATGACATATTCTTTCCCAAAAATCAAGACAAATTAAAAGTTCTTTAAATATTAGTGAAACATCTTATATTAACAAAGTTAAATATACCTCTTATTTTTACAGAAAACAGCCCAGCCTGCTCGCACACACATTCATTTCAAAACCCATTTTATTTATATATATACCCCATTTTATTCAAAATAATTATGTATTCGGTGTCATACTGTTACGCAAGGTTCCTGCGGGCTGCGTGGCGTCTCCTCGAGCTAGCGACGCATTACTCACTCAGTTCTCTTTTGAAGTGTCCGAAAAGTTTGCGTTGTTAAATTTTGTTAGATACTGCACTCACTTGCACATTTGTTTTAAATACTGCCCTCACTTTCGATTGATATTGAAATGTTATTGTTGAACCCTGTTTGACCGGCTGCCTGCGCAGGCTAGAGTCGGTGAGGAACTGCGAGAGAGCATCTCTAAGTCCCCTCTACTAGATTTTGGCCGGACAAGGCGGAAAGCAATGCCTGGTACTTTGTAGTCATAGTTACTGTTCAGCCAACACATGGGTTTTTCGTGTTTTAGACGTGGACGATATTTAGGGTGCACTGGTCGACGTCACAAATGTGGGCAGGACTAGGTTTCGTTTCCGTCACCTCCGATACATGTGGCGAAAAATATTGTCTTTGGGCCATCTTGTGCACCTTTCGCTTAGCGTGGGTATGCGCTCCGCCGATGTTAGTGCATTTGGGTGCATTACACAGCCTCAAAATTCTCAGAATGGTATGGCGTGATTGCACGTTGACCCATTCCAACGTATTGGCATCACCTCACAAGTCCTTTGTTCTAACTACGCTTTATTTAACACGTGGCTGTCCCCACAGATGAAACCGAATTTAGTAATATTTTAATAAAATAAAACCCAACTTTAATAAAATAAAAAGCCCCTCCCTTTTGCCCCGTTACAAGTTTCCCATCCTAGAGTTAATTTTATAAGAGCCGAAGATCGAGGGCCGAGAAGATTCAACCATCAACGGAGGAATAGTTTCCATGATGGAGATCGCCGACGAAGAAGCGAAGACGGGACGGTCCGAGGTATGAACAAAGAAGAAGAAGTACCAGCCTGGAGGATCCTGGCCGACAGCAAAACAGAGAAATAACATTCGAACAGGATACAGAGCGGCAGGAAATGACTCAGGGTTTCCAAACGACGCCTCGGTCAATCCGAGTGCCAACGATGACAACAATAATTTAAACAGGAGGAGGCAGTGATAAACCATCACGACCCGTTACTGCTCCTATTCCCTGGGTATATAAACGAGTTGCAAGAGGCAACCGAGTTAAAAAGCACACCATCATAAGTAACAACTACTTAAAGAACATTAGAACGGAACTATTGGAGGAAAACGAAACTAGCCTCGATAGTCAAAACAATGAGATATTGTATATGGAAGTGGAAGGAATCCCCGCGAAAATCATGATTGATACCGGTGCGAATAATAAACAAAATACTAAGATAATATTCTTGAATCTTGCCAGTATAATTTAACCAAACCGGACAATAGTATGAAATCACAATAGAAAATAAATAACTGGATTGTACAAGGAAGGACTTGAATTGTCCCATATCTGAAAGGAATTGACGATATAATAAACCAAATAGAACGAGTCAAATGTATCACAACTAATAAAATACACTACACTAGAACTCATAACCTTTCAAATACACGGAACATCACTAAATACTTCAACCTAAAGAAGAACGTATTTGGATCCAGGAATTGCAGAAGAAGCATCAATCGGGCTGTAAATCAATCCAGAGAGCTGTATTTCCGAGGTGGACAGGACAAGAACTCCATTTTATTAAACCGAAGAAAGAATATTGTACGGCATAATCGTCCAGAACAGTAAATTTATCAATCAACCGCCTACACGATTTGCTTCGTTCTAGTCTGGTAAATTATTATTATATTAATCATATTAACTACACAACACTTCAAATTTGTAAATCTTGCATTCTTATCTATGTATTTTTAATCTTCCCCACAGTTACAAGAACCTTCACACCCTGAATTAAATTAATTCAAATTAAAACACGCTATATAACTGAATCTAAATAAAGGATCGGAATAATCAATAATCGATTCACGCAATCTATAGCCCAAGCGTATGTCAGTTAGAACATATCTTATTCAATGTTAAAGAAGTAAACAAATAAAGAACCTTTATATAGTTGCAAAATCTTGTCATTTGGAGTGTGATTTAATGAGTTGGGAATAAAAAAGTAACTGACTAAGTATAGAATAATTGGTTAACATAAACAGTGAAATAACCTATAAGTTTCGTTGCTCCGATACTACAGCGCTTATAGCGGAATTCTCCGACACCAAAGAGAGAGCGTAAAAATACAAAATTATACATAATTCTCTTCAAGGTATAATAGGGTTGAACGAAATTACAGAGTAACGCATTAATCATTTAAGTTTCAAGTACACTAACACTGATATTTTTTAGAGAGCTAAGTTAATATTAATTAATTACATCAATATATCCCACAACTCCAAATATCTCAGATATTTAAATAATTAAGTAAATTAAACGACCTAAGAGAGTAAAGACAGGGGAACATACCCGTTCATAGCAACGAATAGGCTTACATTGCATGAAAATAATGAGACGCTCGTACTTGTCCCATTACAAATTAACGAACTCAACAGTGGGGACTTGAACCGTACGTACTCGTCACGATACAATATATATATTGTAACAAAATCAGCAAAATATTAAGATCTGTAGTAATGTTGTTATAACAATTTGAAATAAAAAAATTTTTATTCTTTATTTCACAAAAAAAAATTTCTGGAAAAATATTTTTTATGTAAATTTTAATCCTAATATTTAGGAACTAATCATGTTTATTGTTTGTAATTAGAAATGAAGTGGTATTATGTTTATTTTGGTAATAGTGTCACTTTCAGTAAATTTGTTAAAGGACAATCTGGTTAACTCCAAATCTAGGTATAATTAATGCTTGATGCCTTTACTTGGTGAAAATCCATTGTAAATTATAGTAAAAAATAAAACCATAAAATAGTTTTTGTGATTTCCACTCGTCAATGTATTGATTCAACTCATGACGAGTGGAAATCACAAAAACTATTTTATGGTTTTATTTTTTACTATAATTTTCCAAATCTAGGCGAAAGACGGCTCTCTTCTTCTTCTTCTTCTTCTTGAAACGTTCGTTGTTTCATATATACCGCCTTTCGGTTGGTTGGGTTTCTTGATTAATTTACCTGTTAAGCCTGTTTATAAGAAAAATCAAATCCAAATTACAAAAACAGAACGTTTATTAATAAAATAATTAATTTGTTCGATAAGAATCGATGTTACAAAGTAGTATCGACTCACTCAGGGCCGGTCGATATAAAAAGTTTACATTAGTATTATAAAAATATGGTTCTTTAAACGGTTATTTAAGATATAGCCAGAGAAGGTTATGGGCAGGAAAGTATAACACTTACAATTATAAAATGCCTTAATATTAAACAATACAATGTTATAATTACAAATAATAAAAGTTTATATATGATTTTTATTCAAACCAAAAGCAGCAGAAGGTCGTTTTTCCACTGCAGAAGTGAGAACAGCAATGAATCAAAATGGCCGACTGGCGCATGCGCGATGAAGCATCTAACTTTGACGAAGTATTTGTTGAAATAAAAATGTCCTTTCTTCGTGTAAATGGTCTCAGCAATTGTATATGATAGTCCTGGATATATTTGAATGTCACTGGTGTATGGTGGAATAGTTCACTTGGTGTAAAATGTTGTTATTGGATATATCTCATTGTGTCTCTGTGTGTCGGTTTTAACCTAAATTTTTCGTCATTAAACTGTGTGATATTGGTGTTATTTCGATTAATTAGTCTTATGTGGTTCAGTTTATTGGTGTTACACTGTTCATATGTTAACTTCACTGGTTCACAATAAACAAACAATTTAAAATAAGATTTATAAAATTTTCACCGAACTCGGTTTATACTGTTAGCTGCCATTATCGGTAATTTCGGGCAATTAATTACGTTAAGTACACTCGTCAACGGATAATAATGAACTGTTCTCATTTCCTTCGTCTCCTGAAAATCTTAGCCTATTTAATATATCTTATACATTGTTTCAAATTATCTTAGCTTCCGATACATTTTATTTTAATACATTATACTCAGAAAATAATTTCGTTATTAGTTAACTGTACGAAATACATATTCGGTTTCATTATTCTATTCTGCTTATTTTGCTAGTAATTAATATAGTGTTACAAAGTTTCATTAGAAAATTATATTTATTACATTTTTGGAAGGTAGGCCTAAATTTATACTTCCTGTAGTCTAAGCAAATAATAGCCATTTTCCCTAATATAATTATTATTCTATTAAATCTGAAATTGATATAATTGTCTATTCTTACTTAATTTCTTGCAATTTAGTTTATTAATGATTGTTTTTAAATACAATTCATTTGTCTATGACTCCTCCTCTGATAATGTCAGTTAGTCCATCCCATTTTTATTGGTAATTTTATTAGATAAATAAGTAATTTTACTTATCTACTGACCATATCCTTAGAAAGTCTTATTTACATGGTATACTATATGTTGGGTTTATCTTGCATAAATATTGTCAGTTTAACTGGCTTATAAGACTAGATTTATTAATTATTCTGCAGTTTAAATTCATTATATGGCCTAGATTTGATGTGTTGCTATTTGCAAAATTTTTACTAATGTAGTTAGTTTATACCCTTCTCTGACTTTTTATCCTTATATACTTTATTAACAATTAGCTCTTTGACTGGTATAACAGTGATTATTGATTGTACAATTAAAATATAACACCTATCTCTATCAAAACTGGTACCTTGAATAATACCTTTTATGTGTATTGATTACACCTAGTAACATAATTAAAAAACATTTTATAACATGGGGAATGATATCTACCTTTAGATAGGGCATTCCTAATTTAAATTAACAACAAAATAACAGTTTATAACAATAATATCTCTTACTAATAAATCTTATTTGTCTAGTTATTATATGGAACCGGAACATAACATATTGGTTCCATATAATGGTTAACACTTTCTTAAAACTAATGATTGACAGTCTGCTCTGTATTTCCCAATTTAAAGGATTTATTCCCCATCTCTAAGTATAACACTAGCTATCTGTTCATTATTTCATTCTATGGAATGTTCTTATAAATTCAGTAGCATTTCATTAGCAATATTATTACTTCATATCAAATATGATACTGTTCAAAAAACACTTAAAGTTTATACCCATTTGTACGGCAACTCATGCACCTTTTTAAAGTTTATCAGTTATAATTCAATAACTTACACTTGTCCATGGTTATTTATTAATATTATTACTAGTCCTTTTCTAGCTTTACAACATGAAATATTTAACCATGGGGGGACTGTGAAGATTTGTTCATACAAACTAAACAATAACTTTTTTGGGTGCACTGTTACTTAATACTATTGACACTTTTGGTTTTTGTCAGTTTTACATTGTGATATGGTTTTTTGGGGTGTTATACTTTCTCTTTGGACATTCATTTATTTTTGGGTTCTCTCCCTATGGGGTTTCTATTTGGTATGGGTCGGCTCACTTCCTTTTTTCTAGTGGATCTTCTCAGGTTTCTTCTTTCTTCAGTATTTTTTTTCATTTTATATTTCTTCTTTCTTCAGTACCATTCCGCTGTGTATGCTTTTGTTTCTTCTGGTCTGGTTTCTTAGTCGGGGTATCTTAATTGCCTGCTTCTATCCTACCTGGGTAATTTTCCTATTCACATTTTTAGTTTTCTGGGTTTTTAAATTTGTAGTATATATATTATTTGCAGATTTTTTCTTTATTTTAACTTTTCTTGTGAGTATATTAATTAATATTGCCTTTTAATTGATTCTCATCTGGATATTCCATATATTAGTGCTTTATTAATGATCATTGAGTAATGTATTTGTGTGGATTATCTGTCATGCTACAATATATATATATATATATATATATATATTGTTAAAACACAAAAAAGCCACCCCAATACCAGGGAAAAAACTATGAATCAACTATATTAAATGTTTAAACTAATGAAAATAAAATAACTAAGACGCGACAAAAGACTATGACCCAACCCAAGTGATTGACTCAATAAATGAAATAAACTGAAATCAAATAAGAAGGTAAATGAAAAGGAAACAAATCAAAATATAAATGAAATCAAATGAGAAGATATAGAAAGACACAAACAAATCATAAAGGAAAGGAAATGAGATATAATAAATGTAAATGATAATTATTAAAATCAAATAAATAATAAATGTTGTAAAAGATCTTTTGTTTCACTGTCTAAAAATTATATTTAGTTATTTAATTTTAAAGTTATAAATCGATTATAATGAATAATAAGTTACACTTTAAAAATTAACTCTTTTTAAAATAATTGCAGTAATAATCTTTAGTAGTAATTGATAATACTGTTCAGTTAATAAAGTTAGATAATTATAGTGAATAAATCTTCAAACACTGGTCGGTGGATGAATGTAGCCGTAGCGTCGATCTTGCAGCGGAACTCCTCTTCTCGGTTATGTGTCGTCAGAGTACGTAACGTTAAGTCTCGTCTGGACAACAAAAATTTATAATAGTAATATATATACTTTCACGTACCTGTTCGTGATACTAGAAGCTCTGAAGTTCACTTACAAAAAAAAATAATAAGCTGTCAAGATGGACTTAATACCAGCTTGATTTATTAACAAGGTGATAACACTCCTTGTTTATGATAAGGGCGCCACATGGGTTTATTTGAGGAAAATTCCCATGAAAAACCAATTAATAGAATTTAGAAATTGATAAATTTTCTTTAAACTCTGTTTAAATGCTTAAGGCATTCACTGCGATTCAAATCTAATATCGTAGAGTCTCTATTCAGAGTTATCTCCTAGTATTCAAAGTTAATTATTAACTCACTATTTGAAATAAATAGAATCAAGGTTTATGCTGCAAACAAACGGGTTTTATTTTACCCTTTGAAAATAAACTCAAAAATTACAAATACAATTGATACATTAATATAACTTTGGCATTACTTCGTCCGTTTACAATACGGTCTAGCTCAGATAGAACAATAAACTCTTATGGTTATTAACAAATTATCTTTTAATTATATTTTATATATCTCATGGGTAGATTCTTTGAAATACAAGAAAGAACTACTTTATGCCTTGACAGGCGTTAATGACAATAATTACTAATTTGGCCTCTTTTTAAAATTCGTACCTTTTTCAGGTTAGCGTTGGTCACGCTGACTTATTTACTAACAAATATTTTTAAAACTTAGGATTAATACAAATATCTTACATAGGATTGACAAATCCACTAAATAAATTTGATCCGGTGTATCAGATAGAAAGTTTTGTTGTTCTTGCGTCAGTACAATTTTGTGGTAAATGATTATAAGTGCAAGCAGATAAATAAAATAAATTGTCACAGTGTTACCTTTTTTCTTTAATCATATAGATTAAAATTTATTAAAACACTCCAGTGATTGGATTATAATGACCACTGGTTAATTACACTTCACACGAACTAGGAACGGAGAGTTCGGCCCTCTTCTGACTAAATCTGGGCTATATTAAATACTGGTTATAAAACTCTCTCTCTCGTTCTAAAATCGCGCACAAATGAAAATATTCACTTTACATTCGCTGCACTTCCTGGTAATCAATTGTTGTATGGTTATCTGTGTTGAAGAAAATTTTAAAGGGATTCACTGTTTACATACTACGTTAAGTTATTAAAATGTTGTGTTGACGAGCGACGACCTTCTCGCTCGAGTGATGACAAAAAAGTGTGTGTATAAAGTTATTAACGAATTTTGCGGTGACGAGCGACAACCTCTCTCTCTCGAGATGATGACCAAAAGTGTGCCGAATTCTCTCGGTTTTTGATTATATACCCCCTCGCTTCATAGGGCTTAGGCGGTGAAATCGTTTAATAAGCTATTTTCTGATTGGTTCTGACAACCGTTACAAAAATGACGTAGGTATTGTTTTTTAACCGCCGTTCGGCAAACGTTACTGACAGTTGTTTGTGTTGTTGGTTTTACCCAACCAATTTCTCACTTTATAATAATAAATGATGCTAACGCGCACTACGCACTTATTATAGTTTCGATCGCGAGGTTATTACCACCAAATTAAAGTTTAGTTTATGGGCTTTAATTTGATGTGACTTAACACTGGTTTTAACCGCGTTTTCTTTGACACTGCTAATAAATACTGTTTAAAAACGTGGTTTCTCATTGTCGTCTGCTAGCGATGCCAAATACAATCCTTCCCTATCTTTTTATGTTTAGTGTTTTACATGGCGTTTTCTTTATAACGTCTTTGTTGGAACACTAACACATTTGTGATTATACTTAATAGCTATTTATGACTGTACAATATGAAATCTTAACATAATTAAGGCGATACATTATTATCGGAAATCCTTATTTCTAATTACATTTCGTTTGGCCTACTCAACTTAACGTTATTCATTGATAATTGAGTGGTGATATTTCCTATTACATTTATTTATATTGATTGTTCAGTAAATTTTATGTACACTAGGAGTCCTTTTTCCTTACTAATTTACTGACAAACGTTTGTTGAGGCATAGTCTAGACATACCTTTAGTATCGGTTTATGCCTTAATAATCGTTACTAGTTACATTTTGTATAATCAGGAAGTTACTCATCCTTATAAGGCTTCCTTTTATAAGTATTCTTACTTCTTAATATTACATTTGGGTTTGTAATGCAAGTTTTAATACACATTATGGCCATAGCTAATCTAGTCATAGGCTTTGTCATTTACTGGTCATGGTTCCTTTATTTTCAGCTAAAATGCTGTTACTGATATTACATTATTTTAGTCATTATTTCATTAGTTTTATTCAACATATGACATTACATTCATGTCATTGACTGGCTTGTATGACAGCTTATAGTGAACTTAGCATGTCCATTAGTTAGAGTCAGTCATAGTATTTGTTGTAGTGTCATGCAGTGTATTCCTTACTGCTTCTTGGGATCCTTCTTCTTCTTTCTCCTTTGTTGGTCCTTCTCTTCTTTGCTACTGTCATCATAAATTATTCACTTTTATTATTTCAGTGTATTTAATTACCGTTTTGGTGAATGTCTAGGTTATGTAACATTTTGTTGTGTTACAATGTAAATGATAATTATTAGAATCAACTAAAGTAAAGACAACGAAACTACACTAACCAAAGAAATAGAGATTAAAAGTTATAAATAACTCTATAATGATATGAAACTTGTTAACAGTATAACTAACCATTATGAAGTGAGAGATAGATAGATAGTGAACATGATTAAGTGAGAAAAGAGAATTTAATGTTAGGGAACACCCACTAGTAACACTCAAATACTATAAAAAAGTGCAAAGTGCCAGTGTAAACCCCCAAAATAAATAGAAAACTATTCATGTTTTACGTACCGAGTCACTTTATGATTAATATAATTAAATTACCTTATTCGGTCCACCTTAGTGACACTAGCTTCTTTCGTTCAATTACGTGTTTCGGGATGAAATCCCATCTTCAGATACACAATATCAATTCAAAACGTAAATGTATACCACATTTTGTGGTTATGTCATAATTTAAAATGTTTAAAATCTTTTAAATAAAATATACAAAACATAACAACTGAATCGCTCGGATCGCTCCCATGCATGCACGCTGTACCGCGATTTCCTTACGACTGGCTATAATTATCATTCAACCATATAGCAGTGTCAAACAGGTTATTAGATCCGAAGTTCATTTGACCATTTAATATATTATTTTTGGTTGTTGCGTTTTTTGTATCTTTATATATTTCGAACTCCTCTAGGCTATCCATTAATTTACCCTTCTTGCAAGTATGTAACGCTACAAAATTGTTTTCGAAACTAGTATAATTATGACCTTTTGTTATTAAATGTTGTGGAAAACTGGAATTATTATTATTTGTTTTAGGAATATGCTCTAAAAATCTTGTATAAAAATCTCTGCCGGATTGGCCGATGTAGAATGCTGCACAATTATCGCATTTTATTTTATAGACTCCTGATTTATTTTTTAAAGGAATAATTATTTTACTTTTGAAAAAATTTTTTAACTTATTACATGTTTTGAATGAAATATTATATCCTTTGCTTTTAAAAACAGATTTTAAAATATTTGGCATCAAACCAGTGTAATTAGCTGAAATGAATTTTTTATGTTTTTTATTATGTTGGTTAATAATGTTGGTATTTTTATTTTCTAAACGTTTTTTATGTTTCATTATCATTCTATCAATTATTACTGGCCTGTAACCATTATTTAGAGCTATTTGTTTTATAATATTTACTTCTTGATCATAGTCTTCGTTATTAAGGGGAACACAAAGTAATCTGTCAATAAAGCTGTTAAATGCAGCCATTTTTTGTGTGCTTTCTGTATATTTTGTATTTCAGGTCATTACCGTTATGACGGTAAAAAAAAAATGCCATAAAAAACCCATAATGATAACCCCAACGCTTTAGTATCTCACCATTTAAACATCGGCCATGCATTTGACTTCAACAACACCCAAATTAAATATTACGAAAATAATTATTTCAAAAGATGCGTACTGGAAATGATTCAAATTAAAAGTGACCCTCACTCCATTAATTTTCGCACTGATACTCAAAACCTCTCGTCCAGTTATGCTCAACTTATACACACCGTCAAAACATGAATTTGAAGAAATAATCAGTAGTCTCCCTACAGGATGTTTGGTCATTTTAATGGCCAGCTTGTTGTCAGATATTAATTAGTGTCACACTCCCCCCTACTGCAAATCTTTCTCAACTGTCTTCCGAACACATGTTACTTAATTTCCTACAAATGTACAAGGGTTGTCTGTTCTGCTTTATAATAAGGTGTTGGTCAGGGAAAATTTACAGTTGTGTGTTTGGCGTCAGCAACAATTGTAAGTGTCTCACTAATCATATTATTTAGTATTAGCTATGAAACATATAAAATTTCGTATAGACACATATCCGATCAATTTTAAACTCAGCACAGTGGGCATCTCCGTTGTGCATAATTTACACTTAGATGATAAAAAGAAGAGAATAAAATAGTATTATATTTATGTATGGATTCTCGAATGTGTAGTTGGCTTGTGAGGTTGTTTTGGTGTGTGTGTGTGTGTGTGTGTGTGTGTGTGTGTGTGTGTGTGTGTGTGTGTGTGTGTGTGTGTGTGTGTGTGTGTGTGTGTGTGTGTGTGTGTGTACACATCTACGTGTTAGATTTGTGGTATATATCTGTTTAGAATAGAGTGAGAGAGAGACAGAGCGCCCGAGTGGTTAACGTGAGTGAGAAGGTGCTGTATGAGTCAGTAAGATACAAGACTGAGAGATAGAGAGAGAGAGAGAGAGCATGTGAGAAAGATTATTACCGACATATATACGAACTACATTGACTATGGTACTCTGTATAGACCAAGTTCCAGGTAAATAACATTGTACAAAATGTAAATATTAAGTAATAACCATTTTCATATAATAGATCTGTTATCTATAATGTTGTGTTATAAAGTCTGTAACCCAAGTTTAATACAAGTTGGTAAATCATTTCTGTTATCATGTGCATAATACTCTATTTTATATGAGGATGATAGTGTAATAAAAATGGTGAGTGTTTTAGAGTGCCAATCGTGGACAATGACAAGTGAGAGAGAGAGAGAGTGAATGAAGAGATATAATGAGAGGGAGAGAGAGAAAGAGAGAGAGTAGTGAGCGAAGGGTGGAAGAGTGAGAGAGGGAAGAAGGGAGACAGTGAGTGTGATGTAGAAGAGAGAGAGAGAAAGAGTGAGTGGGGTGATAGTGAGTGATAGATCGATTTCAGGTTAGAGTGAGAGGCTGTGAGAAGGACTGGCAGGGGGAGAATGGGTGAGAGAGAAGGGTGATTGTGGACACATACATAAATTACATTATTCTATAGTACTCTTGACTATATTTTATAATATGATTACAATTATTATCCAAGTTTACCTGTTAGTAAAATTTACCAGAAACTTTTGTTTGTAACCTTTGTCAACTATCTAATTTAAGTCGTAATGTTTTACAGTATTTGTAAATTGTATGTTTCTAAATTATGATTGTTTGTTAACACCAATAGTGAGTGAAACATGGTAAAAGTAACTTTTAATAATTACGTAGTGAACATCCCCTAATCTGTTTTAGTTATAGGTAATATATTACTTTGCTATATGTTGACTGTTGTAGGTATAAACAATTTATGTACCAATCTAATATCCAATTGTTGATTACTGTTTGTTTAATTAATTAAAATAACATTACATTTAGTAATTTAAATTGTAATACTGTATAAATTAAGTTCTCTCATACTATAATTTGCTCGTTTTCTTAAAGATAATTTAAAGATGTAAACAAACTATCATAAGTATTCACATATAAAATGATACATACATACGCACGCACACGCTCACATTACCAACACGTTCAACCAAATATTTAATTGTTTCGTTATTTTTGATATTTCTATTGTATTTCATACACAGGTCCTGAAGATGACAATAAATATTGTCGAAACGTCGACGCAAAATAGCTAAAATTTGTATTATTGACCGATCCTCACTAACCATCCACTAAAACATTCATTTTATTAGTCGCAAATAGACTATGTATTATTATTATTATTATTAAATGGTGATTGTGTGTTGAGATAAGTTCCAACAATCATTTTATTGAGCAGAAGGCATGACCTCTGAACTCAGAATATGTATAAAATGGACAGCAGAGTAATAGAGCCACACGTGCCCTCTGACTAGGACCAATTTATATGAATAGAAGGAGAAAATTTAGGGAAGTAAAACCTTCAAGGGATATAACACGCATTAGAAAAGAACAGAAGAAAAGAATATCATATCAAGAATCATGAAATATGGAATAAATAAATGTAAACCAGAAGACAGTCTAATTGATGAGTTCAACGATAATAACATTCTATAAGAAGATATAAAGTAGAAGAAAATTTAATTAATGATTTCAGAAAAAACAACCACGTTATTTTTAGAAATAATCAATTTTGGCGGGGGCGCATTATGTAACGTGACTTACGATAGCACCAAGTTTACAAGCATAATTAATGGAAGAAAAGCTGTATACTAAAGGAAAATAAAAAAAATTAATAAAAGAGGAATTATAGAACAACACTACTAACTGATGTTGACTTAGACAATGACAAACACTAGACCCAATAGATTGGATAAAGTGAGACAGAGAAAATAATTCAAGCCACAATATAACAACAGTTATAAACACCCAAGTGTTAAAAAGCATTATATATAAATAAAAGTACAAAATTAAATAGGAAAATAAATAATATGTAACCTATAGGAAAGATAAAAAGAAAATGAAATATAAAAACAAATATACTGAACAAATTACTTTTGAAGTAAACTATCAAAAGACACTAATATAAAATGAACTTGAGTAACAATAATTCATTAGGAAAGCGGTGATAAGTAATAAACATTGATAGGACCCAGTGCTAATAAATACATGAAAAAGTGATAAATGAATAAGAAAGATAATAATCAATAATGAACCATTATTGGACCCAGTGTTAATAAATGAACTACATAAACACACTAGTTAAGAAAGTGCAGTGTAGTCAGAAATAAAGAAATAAACTTGTAATAATAGATTATAAGTAATCTAGTAACACAAATATAATAACTAAACAGTGTAAATTATAAGGGACAGTTATAAGTAATCATGGGCCTAGTGTAATGAAAAAAGAAAGATTGTATTAAAATATAAGAATATTTGTGGGAAACAAACCACTGGAAATTGTATTACATTATGTTAAAGAAGTTTGTTAGTATAGTATAAGGATGATAAGGGATATATTGTTTTAGGGTTAATGAATAAAATTAACAAAGTTATATTAACCACATTGAAAATAAGTACCTATAAAAGACTAGGTTAGGTTGAATACAGCAAGGGGAGTTAGACACTATATTCTCTAAAGTGAGTTTATAAGGAAATATTAGTGCATATTTAATGTTCAATTTTGTTATAGGTTTCTTTGATTTTAATTAACCAAAATATTATTATGTTGAAAATTATGTTAAACAAAACCGTTTAAACGCATGTAAACTTTAGATACAGGGATGGGCCTAAAAAGAGTTATTAAGTAGTTATATTATATGATGATTAAAATTAATCAAATGTTATGATTTAAGTTAGTTTGTTACAGTAATTATGTTTAGTAACATATAAAATTAACAAAAGTGACTATAAACAATTGTAATGAGTATAGGGTAGGTGAATTATGAACTCTAGGCATTAGGCCTAGAACTGATAACCAGAAATTTGTGAAATTTAAGATAAAGTAATAGCCATTGATAAAATAAAGTGTATAATCTGTTTAGGTTTCATAATAATAGTGTAGGATACAAAACTGGATAGATAATAATTAGTTTAAATGTAATTAACAAAAGAAAAACCAAAGGAAAAAATAGTAATCTGTTTAAGTTGACAAAAAGTAAACTTGTGAGGTATCAAAATAATTTGTAAACAAAAAACAAACTAATGGTATTATTGTATTTGAGATTACAGGTAGTATAAGGGAGTTATAATAAGTTAAAGATTTTTAATAATTTTGTATAGAAAAACGTTAGTTTATATAACAATGTTATAAATTATCAACCAATGGGAACTAGTGTTTGGAAGGAGAGTTGCCATAACAACGAAACCTTGTTAGAAAAAAACCGTTAATAAATTGTATCATTTCATTATTAGAGCTTGACGACAGCAGATGTATTAAAACCACAAAGAATAAAAAAGAATTAATTCAACCAATTTTATCAAAAGTAATGATCAAACTAATAAATTAAACCACAGAAGTAACACTAAAATACTAAACAAATTAATAAATCTACCAGAAGAAATTATAATTAACCAGGAGGAATTGCTGAAGAATTCCAAGTGGTGGAAGACAAACCAACTGAAGGAAGAAAATATATAAAACACATAAATGAACAATGGAACCTGCCATAACCAGGATGACTGATGGAAAATAAACATCTTAACCAGAGAACTACGAAAATTGAAACCTGGAATTAACCGAAACACCCAAGAAAGGACAACCAGCAGCATTCGTTGAGAATTATTATCCTGGATAGCAGAGATGAAAGATTGTTAAGTATATTTTAAATACGACTTCACAGTAAAAACACCAGAAAATCAACCATAAGTGAACTACACTTTCCACATCATTTATCACTTTTAATAAACACTTGAACTTGATTTTATTTAACAAACACCTCAAATTGAATAACTATCTCAATCCAACATTGATTTTTAAGGAATATGTTTTAAAACATAAAAGTTACTAAACGTAGATAACCTCCAACCGCTAATTCCTGTAGCTATAGTTTACCACTGTAATTATAAGTATATCACCTGTTCTATAATATTTATATGGTATGTGTAAAATTTTGTACTTTTATTAGTCCATTTAACAACATTTTTTTTGTAGTCACAAGAACTTCGACCTGAGATAATAAATAAACGAAATTGCCAACCACATCAACGAGAGTCTCGATATACGGCTGGACAGAATAGCCAACCTCGAATAATTAAACATGCCGGCGCAAAAAATACGATTTATAATTTGAAAGAAATTGTAGAATTCGAACCCAATTAATAATTGTTAATAAAAATAATACAAACAGTAAACTGTATGTTTGATTTTATTCAACTAATATTTAAAATTTGAGCACAAAATATAGAATAGTAAACTTTACAATTTTGGTTTACTAAGAAGAGTTGGCCAACCCGACGGTGAGGCAGTAAATACGAATTTGAATGGCCGAACTGGTGAGTAGACACTCGACACTTATAAGTAATTTAACGAGTACAACCTCGGCATATTACAATATCAGCATTTTTTATTAGTCCAGCAAAATGGACACATTCATTAGCAAATGACTCTTCAAGATCATTTTTGTACAAAGATCGAAGTTTATTAGCATGTTCAATGACAATGGCAGATGGCATGGTAGTCAGTTCCTTAAAAACTACAAAAATTTCTGATATTGAATCATAGGCATTTTTCCTTCTATGCAACTCAGATTTTAATTGGTCGAGTACTGTATAAAACGTATCCACCTTGAACTTCTCTCTCCCATGAACAATAACTTCAGACTCATTTTTCTCATCAGCCTGGTGTTTTCTTTTTCTTTGGCGTTTGTTACATGCTCATAGTTCATCTCACAACGTTTCTTTGCTCGTTTTTCATATTCATCAAACATTTCCCACAGGAAATCAATAAACATGATTAAAGACTCATACAGTATTACTACTTTTTCAAGTGAAGTATCAACTTTTTGGAGAGTTTGACTCACGTTCTCAAATCTGTCCAAAATGTCACACCACAGTTCCATCATCAGTGTTGTTTCAAGTCTGTTTAAAGACTTCAGTAATCCCGATGCTTCACTCCTTACTAACGGTTTCTCATTAGTACCACCTTCGTAATGCTCCAGAGCCAGTATCACACTTACAAGCCTCTTCTCTAGCGCTCCAACGGGTATCAGACAAACTCTTGAGTGTTTTACTTTTAGGTTGACTAAAACTTTGTAAAGTTTCCCAACTCTTGGTAGATGCAGTGAAAAAATTACACATTTTGAGTTAAGTTAAAAAATGCACATGCTTCCGGACAACAACTTGCAGCACAAGTGCCTAGTAGATTAAGAGAGTGTGCTGCACAAGGTACGAAAAGTGCTTTCGGATTTTCACCCTTGATGCGCGTTTGCATGCCACTGTATACTCCTGACATATTGCTGGCATTATCATAGGATTGTCCTCTACAGTCAGCAATATCAATAGAGTTTTGACTCAAAACAGTCATCACAGCATTAGCTAAATTCTCTGATTTATGCCCGGGATGAGGCAAAAATAAAAGAAAATATTCAAAGAGATTGCCATTTTCTTCTACATATCTTAAGGCAAAGGATATGTGTGACATATCGGGTGTTGAGTCTACTATTATGGAGTAGTACTTAGCTCGTTTTACATCATCAGTTATGATTTTTCTTACTTTACAAGCAAGCAATTCGATCTCCTCATCACATATAACTGAAAAAGGTAGGAGGTACGTCCTGAGCCTGGTTTACCGAATCTCTGAATGTGATCAGCTAGAAACAGATCGAATTCAGATATTAGTTCTAAAGACATCATATATTCACCGTTTTGCAGAGAACCAAATATTTCATCATCTCCTCGAAAGGGACGTCCTTGACTTGCCAATTTTTTTACAACAGCAAATACTCTTTTCAGTACATTTCTCCAGTACTTTCCTTCGCTATCCACATTTGATTCATAGTGCTTTTCTAGAGTTCCTAGGCCTTTTCTCCGGGTTAACAATGTCAGTTCAGAATTTATATGTTCTTGAGAATTTTCATGAGCAGTTAATATTCTCCCTATATTTTTCCAGTCCGATACGCTGTCGGTGGCTAACTTAGAAGCTGGTTTGATTTTCCAAATTACCTACACGAAGCACAAAATACTGAGCCTGTACTTTTTGAGTAAACTAAATAGTCTCTTGAAGTCGATTCTGCATTTAATACTTTTCGGTTAAAGATTCCTTTATGTACATATCTGGTCTTACTGCCAAAAACTCTTTTGGAGTTTTGAAAGTCACATTCCTTGTTCTGATTAATTTCTTTGCATAAAAGTATTTCAATTGTCGTATCATCAACTCTCCACTCAATAGGATCGTCCTTAACAGTGTCATTAGTGTTTAAGATATCTGAACATTTATTTGTTACTTCACATGTAACGTCAGTTTTATTAGCCTTGTTCAATTTAAAATCCACACGTTTACGCTCACTGTTTAAGTGTTCATTGTTTTCGGAATCAAAACCAGTATTATCTACATTAGATTTTTCAAAATTTTCACAACCAGATGCAATATCTTGCTGTTGACACGAGTCTCCTTCCACATTATTTAGTTTGTCTACAGGTTTGAAAAAACTGTCAACCTTTTTAATAGTTTTTAAAGCTTAGTCTTTGTTTCACGTTTTTTGTTTGCAAGTTTTCGATACAACGATCCACTAAGCTTTATCCTTTTCTCACTCATTCTTTGTAAAAAATAATGCACCGCTCATATATGCGTACTACTTACACTATTAGTCTAATTCTTGCACTTACTACTTGTTCCAGTGTTCCAGAGTCCAGACAAGTCAGAAAATAACATCAGAAATACACGAAAACAAATGATCACGGTTACTGTTGCTAAGAACGGTGCAAGACTGAAGGGCGTGGGGGATGCTTGTCGCTACCTGTGCCTGTGACTCACTCACTGGTGCTGACGACACGTGACGAGCGGCATGTGCTCCCATAATGCAAGTGCCCAATACAATTACTCTAATTAAAAAACCGAAAACATGAAATTTTAACAAATAATTTTTCACCTCGTGCCGCCCCCTGAGCCTGCCACCCTTAGGCACGTGCCTAGTGGGAAATCCAGGCCTGGATAACGTCCCAAATAAAAATTGTTAAGCCCATATTTGGAAAATATTGTTAAGAAAAAATTCAAGAATAAAAACCGTTCATTACCAAGACCGACTTCATAACTGATCTTACATGAATATGTCATAGGATGAAGGATAGCAAGTAAAACTGTAAAACTTACAAAACATATAACAAACTATATTAAGTTAATTGGAATGAACAAAGGATGTAATTGTAAAAAAATGGGTTTGCTATACATGTTTGAGTTTAATAATTTGCACATATCTATAGGATGATCAACTAAAAATTAAGAAGTACTAGAATCAAGCATCATCATTAGTACTTGTAGTACATTGTACTATAGTACTTGTAGCAATCAAAAATGAGCAGGATTTTGTAAGAAAAATAGACTTGCAAAGGAAAAAAAAAACAGTTTGAACATTTTGGTTGTTATTAAACAAATAAGTCACTGTTCGGGTCGTCATTTGTTATTAAACTCACTTTTAGATATTATTTTTTATTGTGACTTACCGGTACCTTTTTAGAAAATCTCGTTGCACTTATATTTTGTTTACGTTTGGATTCACCAGGTGGCGCTGTTGCCAACATAACATTTTCTATTAGGGTCCAGGTTCTTGTTTAAGCGAGCACAGAAAACAGCATGGGTATTTGAAAATAATAACTCGGATAACATTTGGTTAAAAAGACTTGTGTTTAATAATCTGAATATTTCGAATATTTAAAAGAACAAAAACAAGATGGAGTCTTAATCAAATACAAAGAAAATGGCGGCGAAACATTTTCGCTACTAGCTCTAAGTACGTCACAATTACATACATAGTTGTTATCTTCAATTTACTAATTTATTCTCAAATGAAGCTAGAAATATACAGCAGTCTAATGTTTATATCGTTACGTAAAAATGGAGCACGTAACGTGAACCAATGCCTCGTGTTTTTTCTATATGTGCCGGCACATGCACACACGCTTCCCACAAATTATTTTCGGTACATTCTTTTAATACATTTTGAATGAGCTCATAATTAATGTGTTGTATTTAGAATTTCGAAATGTTTACTTTCCTGAGTTCGTTTGTTGGAAGATTGACTCGGACGTGCCTCATATTCCCGCAGGTGGTCGGCCGGCTTCTTTACTGGTTCCTGTTATACTGCCACTGACTCTAATTTACATCTTTTTATATATATTGTTAGTTCTTTAACTGATTAACTGTTCACATTTTGTTACATTGTTTACCACTTTGAATAATTTTACTGGCAATTGCTGGCCAGCAGATTTTACAGCGTGCTATTGCACGGACGGTGTTGTGTCGACTGGGCAGACATCATGGCGTATTTTCCACTAGTGGAAAGGATAATACGTCACCGAATCTATTGTTCTCTGGAGATGACGGCTTTGTGTTACATCGCAACGATTACGTTTTTATAGTTTTTGATGACGTTTTTAGGAGTGTCTGATTGTTGCTGCGTCTGACTTGCTGACGATCACTGGTACGCCAGTGACCTTGAGGCAATTCGTCGTTACATATTGCGTTGTAGTTTATTGGGAAATTTTACCCTCACATTTCTGATTACATTGAATTAAAAATAAAATTATATTTTCATGTACCTAAATTCCTCTGCGGACCTACTGTACCGTTACATGGTGTAGGCCTATTAGGCCTACTGTTAACAGTGTGGCAGCTGAAGGCAAATCGCATTACCTCTCTTACATACTGTGCAGTGCACATAGGTAACTTTCTCTGCTTTTCCTACGCTATCTTATAATTACACTGATTTTGTTAGAAATTTAAGGGGAGCAGGTCATGGGCTCCCATGTTAATCATATGGAGAACGCATCAATGCTTAGGTACCATTATTTAGAAAACTATTGAAGCTACTGAATTGAAAGTTTTTACATTTACTTAGCATAGTACCTTGCTCAATTTCCTGCTAAACAAACAAAATTTTATTTTGATGCAAATTTTTAAATATACAAAAAAATTTCAAGTACGGTAAAAGTTAACATATTTTAACAAAAATGCATGAAATTACTCACCATACATAAAGGAAGATGGGTTTAATAGTTTGTTAAAAAATGGTACCTAAAGGCTAAAAAACTGTACTTTCGGGGAAATGAGTTTAAAAGATTGTCAACACTTTACATTTAAACTAAAATACTCTGGAGCAATATTCTGCACTGTTACTGTCCTCTCTCTTCCTCCTTGTCAGCTTTTTGTATTCTTTCCTCATCAATTTTCATCAGACCTTCAACGTTAGTTTACATGGTCGGATGCCCAAGCTTTTAAGCCAATTTACTTTTGCAATAGAACCATCATTAAAACGGAGGACTGCATTTGTTGCTCCTAGTTTCTGTGCTGGCCTACAAACATTGTTTTTGGTACCCTTTAACAAATGACTCCATTTACACTTTCATTGGGATTTGGGGTTTTCCCATGAAGGCAGCATTTTAGTAGGTTGACATTTGATAATTCTGAATATTGGCTTTACTGTATCCATAACTGCCTCTAGTAATGAATGTTTATGTGTGTATTTTTCACCTTTCTGTTTGTATTTATTATATTTGCACCATATTTTACTGTGGGTAGGCCATAAATGATTTGGCGGTTTCTCGTCTGACAACAATTTATGAAAGTAAGTCGCCCAGATCCCCTTCTCCATTGCTTCAACACTAATAAGGTTTTGCCTAATAGCTAGTCTGTAGTACTGTTGAAGCTGGTCTATTTCTTCATCAGTGAGCCTTCCTTTACCTGCCAATACTTTCCCACCTTTTAGATTTACTCCTTTCATATCTTTTTTTTACTCTCCGCAATCTAGAGCCTACATCCTTTTCATGTGTCAGACTACAAACAATCAGCTCTTGAGTCTGCTTCTTACAGGTTAACCAGCATGAAAAATGAAATACTATTTACTTAGAAGCAAAAACTGTACTACAACAGGTGTAAGGTGCAATGGGGAATGTAGTTAGTAAGCTGTGCTAGAGTTGCGACTCAGTTCATCTGTCGCATACAGTGCACGCTTCTATTCAAAACTTTTTTCTCCTATTAAATAGTGAATTAAGTATAATGATGTTATACATTTTCTGAAACAGAAAGAAATGGAGAGTGTTTTAGCATGATTTTTGAAAAATCGGTTTTTTTGACCCTGCACCCCCTTAAACTAGTTCAGTGTGGATAACCATTTGTATTGTAAAAATATCATGGGTCGTATTGTCATATTTGGAAATTTACATTTACTATCCAGAAAAATAGTTTTTGTTCTTGAAAGATTTAATAGAAAAAATTATTTAACAAGTAATTTCAGTGTTTAAAGTTAACGTGTATAGTAGTGGTTTTTTTCTCTATACAGTAAACCCTCGATTTAACGGACTAATTGTGGCTGAGGGGTGTCCGTAAAATCAAAAGTCCATTAAATCACGAATTTTGTATTTTGAGGATATATTTTAATCAAAATAGGCCTATAACACTTGAAATTTTAATAGTATTAATATCATGCAAATATTTTGTGTACACATGTTTGTTTATTTATGCTGGATAAAAGCATCAAGACTCAGTTGTTTTCCACCAGAATGTTGCTTCTTTATTATTAAAGATCTAAACCAGGGGGTCCGTGGAAAGATTTGAGGGGGTCCGTGAGCTTGGATTGGAAAAAATCAATTTATTATCTTTATTTTCACTAACCTCAAACTGTAATCTAGCATTTCCTTCACTTATGAATGTATGTAATAAGTTACAGTAATATTAGAATTAGCTGTATTTGTGGTCACCAACAGAAATAACGGATATTTTCAGTACTTCAAAATTATGGCAGTTATTATCACGCGATCGCAGTTATGTAACGCGTACAGACCATATGTAACACACAGCCGCAGCGCATCTAGCGGCGTCGGTGCGAACCTCGAATTGTCAAACTTGATTCGTGCAGTCGCGCATTCTTATTTTGGTTGCCGAGTGATTGCGTTACTTTCAAGTGTTCCCTGTCTACAACTGTTTGTTAATAAATAAGTGAGAGGAGGTGAGTCGTTTTCATTGTTTGTTAAGGAATATTGTACTTACTTGTCACAGAAATTTCTTGAATATCTTATACTTTACTTAACCTCTTGTCACACCATACGGAATACGTACTCCATACGGAGTATTTAAAATATTTTAAATACATATCGTCACATAAAGTGCAAAACCTCGTATGTAAAACAGTTTTTTTTGCTCTTCTGAAATGTTGCCTTTTTTTGACATACGAGGTTTTGCACTTTATGCGACGATATTAGTTATTTTGCATTAAGAAAATAAAGTGTCGACAACATGTGGTGCCAGTGTGCATGTGTGTATCTTGCATGACATAACCTCAATAATCGATTTCTTGTACCTTAATCTTACCTTTACTTTATCTTGTACCTTTATAAATTACCTACTTAAAACCCCTACAAAATATTGAGTTTCAAAAAATTCCAATTAAATCACATATTAAGCATTAAGCTCATTATTTTTTTTTACAGACCCAATTTAAGTTGAAATGTCAAAGAAAAGGAAGTATGATGAAAACTATGTATTATTTGGTTTCACTTGCATTAACGAACGTGGCGGGACTCAAAAGCCACAGTGTTTTTTGTGCGGAAAAATTCTTGCGAACGGAAGTATGAAGCCAGCAAAACTACAAGACCATCTCACGTCTGTCCATGCCGCAGATGCATCTAAAGATGCTAGTTTTTTCGTGCAAAAAAAGCTCAATTCGAAAAAGCAGGGACACTTCCAAAACTCGGATTTGCCATTTCACAAAAGCCTGTTCTTGAAGCATCCTATAAAGTTGCTTACCAGATTGCCAAACAAAAGAAGCCCCACACTATTGGAGAGACTTTAGTAAAGCCATGTGCACTGGAAATGGTCGAATTGGTTTGTGGACTGGAACAGAGGAAAAAACTGGAATCGGTTCCCTTGTCAAATGATGTAATACATTCTAGAATAGTTGATATGTCTTGTAATATTTTAAAGCAGGTCATCGATGAATTGGCAGCCTCGCCATTCCCTTTCAGTATGCAATTGGATGAAACTACAGACATCTCTGAATGTAGCCAGCTCCTTGTTTTTGTTCGCTATGTACATGCTGACGCCATCAAAGAAGAATTCTTATTTTGTGAGTTTCTGTCGGAAACTACGAAGGCTGTTGACGTTTTTGAAATGGTAAAACGTTTTTTTTACAAACAAAACTTTGATTGGAAAGAAAAACTTCATTCTCTTTGCACTGATGGAGCTCCTGCGATGCTTGGTAATAAATCTGGTTTTGCTACTTTAGTGTAAAAAGAAGCTCCTCAAGTCATCGTCACTCATTGCTTTTTACACAGACATGCACTGGCAACAAAGACTCTTCCAACGACCCTGAAAGACGTTTTGTCAACAGCCATAAAAGTTATCAACTTTGTCAGAAGCAGGTCTCTGAATCATCGTATTTTTAAAGCATTTTGTAAAGAAATTGGAGCAGAATATGAAATGCTTCTCTACCACACAGAAGTACGCTGGCTGTCAAGAGGACAAGTCTTGAAGCGCTTGTTCAGACTAAACAAGTTTCACTTTTTCTGGAAGAAAGAGAGAACCCACTCTCGGAATATTTTGAAAGAAAGGATTTTATCCATGGGTTGGCTTACCTGGCAGATATTTTTCACCATGTGAACGAGATAAATCTTTCCATTTAAGGTCGTGAAGTCACCATTATGGATACATCTGAAATATTACAAGCTTTCTTAGCTAAGTTACCAATATGGAAGAAGAGAGTAGAGGCCAACGTTTTTGCAAACTTTCCAATGTTGGAGGAAGTGCTTTACCAAGATGGAGTTGAAATACAAAATTCCGTGTCAACTTTTTTGAAAAGAGATATCTGCGAACACTTGGAAACATTACAGAACTCTTTTAAAGGTTATTTCTATCTTGATGGCATGAAAGTTGAACCATGGATCCGCAATCCTTTTCTTTCTGATATAAACTGTATCGAAGATGTTGCCAAAGATGAACTCATTGATCTTAGGACAAAAAACTTACTACAGTTGGAGTTTAACTCAAAAAGTCTTGGAGAATTCTGGTGTTCCCTGAGAGAAGCTTATCCTCGTCTTGTAAAGCAAGCTATGGAAGCTTTGATTCCATTTGCAACAACATATCTATGCGAATCGGGATTTTCAGCACTTGTAACAATGAAAACAAAAACTCGAAATCGATTAGATGTCCAACATGACATGCGTGTTGCCTTGTCAAATACTACACCACAGTTTAATGTTCTTATTCAAGATAAACAACAACAGTCTTCACACTGACACGTCTTTAAAAAATAAAATTTAACTCTCCAATATTTAAAAAATTTTAAATGTATTGTATTATTATTTAAGCATTAATATCGAAAGAAGCACATATATTACTATATCATATGTTTTGTATTTGTAACTGTATTTCTGTATACTTTTATATTTGTAACTATGTAGGCTAACTGTATTTCAGTATAACTGGTTTCCTTTGTAATTTTATTTTATGCATTTAAAAACTTTTTTCTGAGAAGGGGTCCATAGCTTTCATCTGGCAAAGAGGTCCATGGAACAAAAAAGGTTAAGAACCCCTGATCTAAACTGTCTAAAATGATCATAGTAAGCACACACACTTCCGGATCTGAAGACTCCCCTATGTACGCGATAATTTCGTCCATGCTGTTTCTTATTGCTGATAATTTAGGACCTCCTGTAACACATGTTTCTTCATCGTCATCATCATTATCATCTCTATCTTCTTGATCGTTGTGTAGAACAGATTCCGCAATCTCTTCCTGACCCAGGATTTGCTAGCATGGATCACCCTCATCCAAGTTTAGCCATTGTTCTATGTCTTTCTCGTGATTTTTTGATTTGATGATATCGCAGTTTTTTTTTGTCTCAAAATGATTTTTTTTTTTTGAATCTTTTGTCTGTCAAATTCTCTCCGTTAAATCCGAAGTCCGTTAAATCGAGAGTTTACTGTGTATGTAACTGTGAACATTTGAGAGTGCCTACAGATAGTTTCTGTAAAAAAGTAAAGTGAAATTCAATAACACACAAGGTGGCTATAGGTAAGATTTACCAGACATGAGTGAATGAACTATTTTCATGCAAACAGTACGTATTCTTCAGCTTGCGTATGTAGCAACAATCACAGATCAGTTTTGTACCACAAGGCGTGGACGTTGTTGTGTTCATACTTTTCAGAAAAAATATCAGCTCTTGTCAAAAGCGTAGCATTTAGTTTATTGCTATGTTCATCAGTTTGCATAGTGAACTGAATCAGTATAGAGTGTCTTCTTGTATGACTACTGCTCAAAGTGAAGTCACACACAGTCAAAGTCAGAAACTAATTTACAACCTGTATAAGTGTTTGAATTCAGAAAATTAAAAAAATATTACAAAGAAGGTTACACAAACAAGTAGACCAGGTATATAGATTTGACATAGTGTTTTTAGAATTATTAAAGAAGCATCAGCACTTATAATATATATATTTCAGCACTACCAACTCTCCACAAAAACATCACAAAGAGAATGGAAACAAATTTAGATGAATACTACAAGTGTAGTATTAGACGAATTATTCTTCCAACAGAAGGAGAAAGACCAAATTTAAAAGTGATTTTTTTTTAAGTTGTAAAATACTGTATTAATAACAGTTATTGTATTCAGTCTGAGGCACATTATGCCTCGGATGGGTTTTTGATGAAAAGATGTCACCATCAAATAGTGTAATAGATTTTCACACACATACATACACAGGCATTTATTCATTAGGCCCTTCTTAATATGGATTCATAAATCACCCCTAATATAATCAACAAAAAGGCAGCCACATAATCTGGTTAGTGAACCATGGCATTCCTTGTAGCCCATCTACGTCAAAACCTGAGTTTTATGCACTAATTAAACAAAATATATTGCACATAAACTTAAAATAGAGGTCACTTTGGCAAAACATGGATACTTTGCTCTTCCACCTTACCATCAGGATCTTAATTGTCCAGGGTTGGTTCGGGTCATCATGAAGAAGCATGGTAAAAGAAAAAACTAGCAATTTTTTGTGGACAGTGTTATAAATTTAGTAATAAAGACATATGAGTATATTTCAGCACATGCGCTATAGATCACACACACTGTAAAAACAGAATAAGAAAACCCCTGGAAAAAACAAAACGCAAGAAAACCATGGTTCACCACCACATTTTTATAGAAAGGATTGTAACGGGACGTTTAGGCCCCTCTAAGAATACTTTTTGGGGAAACATAAATAATAAATTATAATGGTAAATTTTATTTGGAATTATAATGACGCATGTCAGTGGATGAATTCGTGTCAAGATCAACCGTGAAACAACAGGGAGGCAGCTACTTTTAGCCGAACGACATTTGACCTTTGTCAACAGTGAGCAAAACATATAACGTCATAGCCGTTCCCAACACTGGAATGTCGATCCAAAATAATGATCTCGCCAAAATTGATGTTGAAACACCAATGGAACAATGAAACCAGACCACGTGATAGTTCGCCAAATTAAGAATCGCCAGCTTTACGAAGCCCCAGTTGACCATCTTTCTTCGTGCTGTACAGCCGCAAAAGTTACGTAACAAAATCCCGGGCGCCCGCAAACCATAAAATGTGAAGTATTACATATTAAAAAATAAAAACAGTATTTTGATTAGCAAGATTCATAACAGTGACAAATTGAAACAAAATGACAGTTCGGCAGTAAAATCAGAAAGTGAAAACGAGAAGACATCTAGACAGTGCGTGCACGAGGAGACGTCCCCTGGGTGCACCTCTACGAATCATGAAAGGGAAGTAAACCATACTATAATAAATAAATTCTGGCATTTTCTACAAGATATAAAATGAGCTCAAAAATGTACCGTATGAAAGTGTGTGTGTTTGGGTGAACAAAGGACCTAAATTTAAGAAGTGCTGGGTTTGCGGTCAAACACTGATGATTTAGTGTAATCTAACATTTTACGAGACAGTAAAATGTTAATGGTAATCATTACTTGTAACTTGTTTTATCAACTGCGCCTCAGGGCAGAATAGATGTTTTCATGTTATATTTCATGTTTTCAGAACAAATAAAATAATGTTATATTTTACTTGAATTTTGTATTTGCCTATTGTTCTCTGCCAAGTACACTAAACGACATCCTTGGTTAACCTTTAACAAGTCAATTATTATGTAATTTTAAATACAATACAGTTTTAGTTGGAGTCCGAACTAGGGACAAATTTAATATTTAAACACTGAAACGTTTCAGTTGGCGCCCGAACAGGGACATTGTAAATTAAATTTAAATTTTTGAATTTACAACTTAGTCGAAAATGGCAGAGAAAAATACAAATATAAACTTGTGTGCGAATGCAGCTGTGGGATCCATGTTGGATGCCACACGAGATGACATAATCACCACAAACGAAAATGTCAATGAGAGTGTAGGCGAAATAGCAACAAATGTAATTGAAACGGTAGAAGCTGAGAGTAGTAAAAGTAATAATGTAAATATATTTAATCAATGATAATGGAAATGATGAATAAACGTTTTGACGAGTTAAACACAATATTAGATGAAAGGAAGGAACTGATAGGTAAGGGTTTTACTAAAATAAAGGATGTTCTTAATAAACAAGACGAGAAGTGGGAAGGAGATAGATATCGATTAAAAGAGAATACAGATGAATCAAAAGAGGTAAGTGGTAGTAATGGGGTTAATTATAATGATGAGAGCGTAGTGGGGGTAGAAAATGGTACAGGATAATAAGGCAAGTGATCATTTGAATATAAATGATAATTATAACGAAGAAATAATTAACGAGGTAAGTGATAATTCTAATAACGAGTTAACAAGTAATAGTGGTAATATAGTTGAAAGCGAGCCATTTAAGGGTGATACAGTGAAAATTAATAGTGACGATGAGAATATAGAGATAGTAAGAGAGAGTGAGAGAATAATGGGAGTAGGGGGTAGTGAGAGAGTAGAAATAAGTTGTCTTGATTGTTCATCATCTTCTTTCACAGCATACACTTTATCTAAAAATGAAACTTTTACTTGTGAACTTACTGTTTTTTCTTCTCGTCGAACGCGTTTCGGCGTCGTATTCAGCTTAGAGACAGACTGCCAGTATTTAGTAACGGTTGTTGTATGGAAGGTGTAGTGGGGGTGGTGCGTGGAGGAAGAGGATTGGCGCGGGGATTCAAATTAATGTTTGTTTTTTGTATAATTGTGTCAAAAAGTGTATGTGATTTATATTGTAATTGGTCGTTAAGTATGTTGTTTGGTTGTGTTGTGTGGTAAACGCGTTCGACGAGAAGAAAAAACAGTAAGTTCACAAGTAAAAGTTTCATTTTTAGATAAAGTGTAGAAATAAGTGTTTGTAAGTTAGAGAGAGAATACGAAGAGAATTATTTTGTGGACATGGGGCAGAGGGTAAATTTTCCCCGTTTTTATTGTGAACCAAGAGGTTTACAAATGTTTTTGAAGGGCGAGAGTCCCTTATTGGAAAACGATGCGTTTTCAAATTGTTCCCTGAGTTTTTGTGGTGTTCCTGGAAAAGCCAGGAGGTGATTTTATGTTGCAGTACCCTCTGCATGGGATGATAGAGAAAGTGTGAAATGGTGTTATGATGAGTGGTATTTTAAGAGGGAGATAGAGTTGTTTGAGGTTAGTAGAAGTTATAAAGAATTAAGAGATAGAGTGAAGAGTGAGAGAGTTGATGATTATATGGAATTCTTAACTTTCGATGTAGTTAGCGCAGCAAGAGGGGATAACAATGTTAATGACTTACCTGTATATAAGATGGGGTTACTCGTAGTAGATGATTATTATACTAAAGAAATGATAAAAGATTTAATAGCAATTGACCATACCAAATGTCGACAGGATTTTTGAATGAATAGTATACAATAATGTTTTTGAATACAATATTGATACAATGGATAAAATTAATGATGATGGTTGTTATAATCTAAATAACAATATGTATTTAATAAAAAATGAATTGTGTAGATGTAAAACCAGATTATTATTCGATGATGGTGGTTATACATTTAATGTTTATGAACATTTAATTATGTGAGTAGGGGTTTTGAAATGGACTGTATTATGAAATGTTTTGTGGTAAACGATAACAGATAATAATATGGATTGTATATACTGTTGTGTTGATGTTAAATGTAATGGTGTAGCAAGGTGAAGTATACTCAACTTTGTGAATTTTGTTAAAGTAATGAAATGTGTTTGATAAAATAATTGAATTAATTTGAAAGGAGATAATAAATGAAATATTGTATAAGCTGAATGTTGATAACAAATTAAAAATTTTGGAGAATTTAATGGTATAGTAAATGATAAATAATTGATGGTTGATTAGTAAAAAGTTCAACTGAAATTAAAGTGTAATGTTTATAATTTTATATGCAAATTTAAAGGTGAATTGTTTATTTTGATGTAATAATCGTAATGTTAATTATGAGTGTATTGTGTTTTATTATGTTGTATTATGTAAGTGTAGGGACTTAAACATGTATTGTATGTTGTAAATGCGATTCCCCAATTTCGAGTGGTCACGGTTTCACCGAACCCTGACCGTGGATTTGGCTTAATATTCTAAACTGGTGAACTTAGAAATACAACTGGGGGTAAAATCAGGGGAATCTAAGATGATATAACTTTGGAACACGGCTATATACCTATGTATGGGTGATAGACCGATTAAGGGAGTGTAAATATTAACTTAGTAGGATTACTGGTATCCGAGATATCAGTAATGCCGAATTTTGTATAACGCCAAAGCAAGGATGGGAGAGAAAGAAATGAAAAAAGTGTTCACCCCTTCCGCTTCATTCCTTGTGGAGGCAACTGGGCGCTACAGTCCAGGGGGGGTAATAGTGTGTGTGGAAGGAGGAATTTAAAATGAATTATGTGAATGATGTAGAAGATGTAGTTGATTTTATGATGTAAATTAAATTTAATGATTTGATGTTGATTTAAGGAGTAATATGAAGATGCTTAACGATTGTTAAGTAAATAATTTGTTCTGATGTAGTTGATTTAATATGTTTTACTCTATATAAGAAGTTTATTAATTTTGAAATGTGAATTATATAATGGAAGGTATTTGTATGTTGTAATGGGAAATGTTTATTTAAATTCTGATGGGAATCAGGGCAATAATTTGAATTTTGGTATAAGAGTTAACGAGAGAAGTGTATACAGAATGTTGGTATGGAAATTTTAAAATGTATCATGTTAGGTTAAGTGTTCATTCATGTAAAAAAAAAAAAAACCCCCAGTACTTCTTAACGCAAACCAGCACAGCTAAGGGGAACCAGATCAGTTAGGGATATGGTATTATACGAGGCCACTATTTGATATTTTGATTTCATGTTTCAGTGTCTGGTGATGCTGTGGCAGCAGTCCTGCTCTGACTGGGCGTCAGATGCCTGTCTGGCCTTGCGGTGTTGGGATCTCGAAAGGGAAGTCCAGTAAGGTCATTCAGGTGCGGTCACAGTAACTGGACCAAGCGTAAGTTAACCACGATTTTAATAAAACGTAAAGGGGGTCGTGGCGACATATCCGGACTGATCCCTTTAGGAAGTATGAAAGTGTCAATGAGAGTTTTTATGCTCCGGCATAAAACCTCTCATTGGGGGGGGGGGTATTGTAACGGGATGTTTAGGCCCCTCTAAGAATACATTTTGGGGAAACAAAAAATAAATTATAATGGTAAATTTTATTTGGAATTATAACGACGCATGCCAGTGGATGAATTCGTGTCAAGGTCAACCGTGAAACAACAGGGAGGCAGCTATTTTTAGCCGAACGACATTTGACCTTTGTCAACAGTGAGCAAAACATACGTCATAGCCATTCCCAACACTGGAATGTCGATCCAAAATAATGATCTCGCCAAAATTGATGTTGAAACACCAATGGAACAATGAAACCAGACCACGTGATCGTTCGCCAAATTAAGAATCGCCAGCTTTACAAAGCCCCAGTCGACCATCTTTCTTCGTGCTGTACAGCCGCAAAAGTTATGTAACGAAATCGCAGGCATCTGCAAACCGTAAAATGTGAATTTTTACATATTAAAAAATAAAAACAGTATTTTGATTAGCAAGATTCATAACAGTGACAAATTGAAACAAAATGACAGTTCGGCAGTAAAATCAGAAAGTGAAAATGAGAAGACATCTAGACAGTGCGTGCACGAGGAGACGTCCCCTGGGTGCACCTCTACGAATCATGAAAGGGAAGTAAACCATACTATAATAAATAAATTCTGGCAATTTTCTACAAGATATAAAATGAGCTCAAAAATGTACCGTATGAAAGTGTGTGTGTTTGGGTGAACAAAGGACCTAAATTTAAGAAGTGCTGGGTTTGCGGTCAAACACTGATGATTTAGTTTAATCTAACATTTTACGAGAGAGTAAAATGTTAATGGTAATCATTACTTGTAACTTGTTTTATCAGCTGCACCTCAGGGCAGAATAGATGTTTTCATGTTATATTCCATGTTTTCAGAACAAATAAAATAATGTTATATTTTACTTGAATTTTGTATTTGCCTATTGTTCTCTGCCAAGTACACTAAACGACATCCTTGGTTAACCTTTAACAAGTCAATTTTTATGTAATTTTAAATACAATACAGTTTTAGTTGGAGTCCGAACTAGGGACAAATTTAATATTTAAACACTGAAACATTTCAGGGTGTGGAAACTACAACTTGTCCCCACAAAAAACAACACTGAAATATTAAATATTCACACAAGCCCTTACAGAAGTTTACTGGGTCCAAGAATGTTTAAGCGAGTCCGACAAGCATAAGTTAAGCCAGGGTGAAGTGACAAATAAGAAAACTTAATATGTAATCATCTTAACAATCTATATTAAAAATATTCAACTCACTCATGTTTATATATTTTTTTACAATTGAAATTAATGTCTTGTTGAAATATTTACTGTTGTATAAAAAAATTATTGACTGAATATTTCTATGATAACTCGTTCATGATAGTGATATATAATTACAATGATCCAATATATATCCATAACTGACAAATATACAGTGCAATGATATTGGATTTTTAACTAATGACAACCACCTATGAGGGATATTTTATGATTTGATGATAAAGCATATGCTTTGAAATGCATCATCTATACATAAAAAAGGAATCACCAGGAGGTGGATTGAAAAAGGTTAGTTTGTCTATGAATTACCAATATTATTATCCCCTGCTTTCTATTCTCAAAGGGAAGAAGAAGTGTCAACAATCTAGATACCACTCGACATAGTTTGCTCCAGTCACATATCTGCTAAATTTGTTGCTTTTTATACCCAAATTATTTTGTAGTAATATGTTTTAAAATTCATGCTTCATATTTAAATGACAGAGTATAATTACGGTAATGAGGAAGGAAGGGTTCAGATCAGGAATGAAAAATATAAAATCAAACAAGTAAAAAAAAAAATGAAAATAAATGTATTCATTAGACATCGTTGTATTACAGTAGATATATGATTTTTTCCAAGAAACAACATTTTCAAGTAATTTTGTAAGTACAGTAATCCCTCAGTATCTGCATGATTACATTGATATAATTATTACAAATTCCACTACTAATTACGTAAAGTATAAACTATTTACATTCCCTTACATACAGAAAAATGGTAAAATTTTTATTTTATCAAAGAAATGTATTTATTGAATATGTAAACAAAATATTTTCAACAAATATTGAAAACTTTCATCCAAAAGTTTAATCATTTAAAAATTATCAGATCTCTGTATGTATAAAGAACTAGTACAGAGTCTGCAAGTTGAGACCACAAGCTAAACATTTATTGCAACTAATTTTTCTGTACTTTATATACATATCTTCATACTGTGCTGAGTCAAATGATTCAGCGCGAGTTTAGTAAATGTATTGGCATTTTTTTTTGACGGTAAAGACAGTACGAAATTTAATGTAATAAGGAGTGCTGCTCTCTACCCGTGGATAGGAGAGGCTACCGTTCTCGAGTTTTCACCGTTTGACCGGTGTTTCCATCTACCGAGTTTTTCCAGCAGCTCGGCTGAGTTTTTAAACAACAGTGCTGCAGCCTGGTGAGAATTTTCTCACAAACGGACAACGAACGAAAACTTTTGTTATAGTTGTCTCAAAATGGAAGCCTAACTCACGACATCGTGAAGATCTCTTCGGTGGAGGGTTTAGTGTAAATATCTAGCGTCGACTTCTTTTCAATATGAGATAGTTTCTTAATGACTGCGGTAAGTTTTGATTTCATTATATTAATTATATACCAAATTGTTAAAGGAGAAAATGTTTTTTTAGTAAGCTTGAGTAAGTCCCCACTTATTGAATCATGCATGGTGAAAGACGTAATTGTTCGTAAAGTTTTTATAAACCAATAAAACTTGAGTATTGAAGTGTCAGAATCTCGGCTTTAATACCTAAAGTACAATAACCACAATATATTTAATTTTACACTTTCATTAACACTGATGTAACGAGATTCGGTTGAGCACTTAACCTGTTACACAATCTGTCGTCATTAAGTGGTATAAAGTTTTGCTACAATGACAGTAAAACTTTATACATACATAATTGGGAACTTATCAGGCACGTTTTAAACGTAAATCATGTCACATTCAAAGTAGTAGTATTCTCAAATTCTATGGAGTAAAAAACTATGTGTTTTAAATAAATTCTTCGCCACGTGGTAACCCCAATTTCACTCAAAGTAATAAGTTCATAAGATGTCACAGAGCTAAGATAAATTATTATATTGCGAAAGCAACTCACATTCAGTGAGGTTCAAGTTATAAAGCGTTATAAAGAATCATTGTTAGAGAACTTTTTAAGTAAGGCATGTTGGCCAAAATAATGTTACCAAGTTTTATTATGTACAACATAACTAGGTGTTGTTTTTATTTATGTATTTTGGAGGGTGTCCAAACTGTGGGGGCATTTGTGTGTGGTCTCTCACTAAAAATGTAATGTGTGACAATAGGGTTCACTGAACAGAGACAAATCCTACTGCCAATGAACGAAATGCCATCTTAAAGCTCCACACTCGACACCGAAGAGACCAGGCCGCAACAACATGCCAATCATGAGATCGCCACGCTATAAATAAGATCATCCTTCTGGGCACACAAAGCAGGTGAAAAATATCCATTTTATATTCACACGTAGAATCAACATGGTACCAGGATACCTTCATTTGGATCACCAATTGATGGGACAGTTTAGTGTGAACACTAAGTATTAATTGTAAATTTCAATACCTGTATAGTAAATTGTCAGTTCAGAGACTGACATGTGTACCACACAGCATCCAACTTAGTTTTCCACTCATTTCTTTATAGTACTTTCGCTACAGATTTAAAGTCAGTTTTATTATTATTATTTTCTCAAGTTTAATTTACTCTGCATTAAAAACATATTTTCTCTTATTTTTAAAATCAGGTTAGGCCATTTGTATAAAAAGATTACTGGGGAGGTAGGTGTTATTTTAAATTAGTTTCAACCAAGCTGTGCCTGTCGAAACACTTTTCAACTTGTTTGTCGAAACAAGGTTGTTGAAACAAGTTTGTTGAGACTGGTTATAAATTGAAGAAACATGTCCGTCTCTGACACACACACACAAATATATTTTTTTTATATAAGGTGCTAATATGGTGCAATTTTTTTTTTACATTAACTGGCCCTATTTTAGTCTATATAAATTCTTTATATTAATCATGGTAACTGGGGGGCGTTAATTATTTTAAATAATATTATTTCCCACCTTAATTAAGTATTTTAGCACTTAGCCACTTAGGCATTTCTTTTAAATTTTTAATGTCCTGGGGACATTTGTATGCAATACTTTATGATACACATGACGTGCAATTAGCCCACACCATGCGGGTACATTCATAGAAATAAATCTTTAATCCTAATTGGGATTCCTATAATACAGAAGTTTAGAATTTATATACACCAGAAGGCTAATATAAAAAAAAAGGCCGTGGCAAGAGACCCTTATGTATTTGTGTACTATTGTATATGTAATTTGTTTTGTGGAACGTGTTATGTCTGTATATTTCTGTGTACATTTTGGGGGATATATATATATATAAATATTATGCATTGCTGTACTTTTGGTGGGATATAGGGATTTTATTATTAGAATGTATATACACCAGTAGACGAGTATTCTATCTCAATAATCGTGGCTGATCATTTCTTTAAATTAATTATTTTATTTAACAAGTATAGTAAGTGTCACCTTTAAAGTTCATTTAAATTGGATGAATAATTATTTGAATTATTAATAGTAACTGTGAATGAAATTATTTACCTTCATAAATTTATATACTGCATTTTAAAAGAAACATAAAATATAAATTTTATATTTTAAGAAATAGTTTAATGGGAGTTTCATTTTGAGGTTAATGTTTATTTTACATTTTCAATTCATTGATGGTGACATAGCAATTATTTTCTTGGATTCAGTTTATATTATTCAGGTGGCCTTGTTGAGAGGGTATACTTTTTTTTAGTTAACCATTTTAAAAGGGGAATTCTAAATCACTGTTGTTTTTTGTTATTAATATTATGAGATAGAATAATAAAACCATTGTTAATTATTTAATTCTTGAGTTTTTATTGCAAGTCCCGTCTTACTGGATCCAGCGCAATTTTTAGCTTCTCTAGGCCTTAGCCTAGTTTTAATTAACTTGTAACCCCTCTTTACAAAAGGAAATATTCTTTTTGTTTTAACTACTCAAAATGAAGTAGGGGTTTCAATACCTTATATTCTTGGCATTCTCTAAATAAATTCTCTTCCTGGCTGTAAAATAGGATTTGGTACTGTAGTTAAATATAAAATATAATAATATAGTTAAATATAAAAATGTAGTTATATATATTCAATCACTTTCTGCTACAGTTCGTTTCTTGATATATATATATAAAGTATTAAAATTTATAATTATATTACCTCAAGATGTTCTTTTCACTTTTCGTTATTTTCTCCTTTCACTGTAGGCTTATTTACCTTGTATGGTATTATCATTCAATCACTTTCTGCTACAGTTCATTTCTTGATATATATAACGTATTAAAATTTATAATTATATTATAAATTTTAATTTTATATATATATATATAATATATATATAGTTTCACGTCATCCTTCTGGCAAAAAAAAATCTAGAAAATTTTGTTTGTTGCTTATCAGTCATGAGTCTTATTAAATGAATTTTGATTAGGTGTTAATGTTCTTTTAAATTATGTACACGCCATGGGTATATTTGGCTAGAAAATATATTGCAGACGCATGCTTAAAATTTCCTTTATCAGAAAGCAATCTTGAATACCAAGAGTTTACTGTATAAACTTAACAGGAATTTTAATTTAGTTCTATTTACTGTAAAACGTTTCTTTAGCTTCTATATATCAAGATAGTTTTTTTTTAACATTAACAATCAGTGGGTGGTGTAGTTTATGTCTAGTAATATACATATTTATCTGGGTAAATAAGTGAGAAATCTATTAAAATAAAAATTGTGTGTTAAGTCCATTACCAATTTATGATATAAATACAAAGAGAGTTTCTATAAGTTTACTGAGTAATAATGACCCTCATGATACTATTTCATCTTAATAACAAATTATATAATATGTATGATAATACACCTGTATGGACTCTACATATACATATATTTTTACTTATTGATATTATACAGCTTGTGCTAAAAAGCTTCATATGATACTTTCCAAAAGTTTGGGGAAAAATGTTTGTACAACTGGGAAAGGAATTTCTTGTTGTGCAAAAACCAGATCATGTTGAATATGATAATATTTGATAAGAAAAAGTATGTGAATATTGTTGAGAGTATGAAGAATGTAATGAAAATGAAATCTGTGTAATGTTTGTAAAGCACGTTATTCACCTATTTGTGTCCCATATTCTTCCAAGTATATGATGGACTAGAGAACTCTGTCAATGTGCAGTACGATAAGTGCAATTAGTGGCAGGGATGTTAACAACTTAGAACAACTGTAGTGTGTCTAACTGAGAAAAATTAGTCACACTGAAGGTGCGCTGAATTCAGTGACTGCACTACTGTGATAATCTGGAGGGCTTTCTTTTACCTGCTACAAGACTTTATTTAAGAATTTGTCATATTGATGAAACAATTTGAGCAAAATATGTTCAAAGTATTCATGTGTCCCTGTTAAAAACTTCCTCTGCATAACTACCAAAGTTTGTATACTTTGATTTCTCTGTGTTTATGAAATACTGTATGAAATTTGATGCAAAGGTGAGTACTATGCTATAAAATCTTTGTGGTTGAAGGTAACATTACATTTTTCAGAGACAGACAGTGGTTTGTTAAAGTTTTATTGTTATATATTGTCAAATAACCAAAATCACTAACCAAAGAGTACCAATTATTTCTTAACATATCTGCATCAGATTTTTCTGTGATGTACAATCCTTTTAATTTACTTTTTTGCTGTGTAAATTAAAATGGACACACTGAAAAGTCTTATAAAGCGTCTAAAGTAATGATAGATCAACATCTTCACAGAGTACACTAACTTCAATCCCAGCCAACTGAGGATATCTTCAGCTTTTGACTATGACTGATAACTGCACATAACAATCTGCAAACAACAGATTGTTATGTGATCCAACACAAATTATTACAGATTATGTTGCTTCAATGTGTTACACTCTAGAATCATTTCATGTGAATATTAATTCACGCTAAGAGTCTAAACTTACAATATTGTACTGTTACACTTGGAATACTCTGAACTGCCATTTCATTTGCTCGTTTATTCTTACCCCTTTGTAGTAATAGGTGTAGTGTAAACAAATGTGTTCCTTGTGACTAAGAAAAAAGAATTATATATATTCTAATCAGAAAAACGATTGAATATTGTGGGACTGTTGAAGGGACAGAAACAAATGTAACAGTATAGTGAAAATTCATTGTAAACAGAAACATTGTAAGTAGACAGTTATAACTGAGAGCCCTGCATAATTTTTATTCCACACGCACACACACATATTATATAGGTAATTTATACTTGTTTATATACATGATCAGATCAGTACAGATAGAAATATGACCAAAGATAAAATAATAATGGATGCTGGTTTTGCAAGAGAAGCGTTTCCTTTTGTCTTAGGTGGCGTCTGATGGTTGTATGGTGGTACGTATGCAGGAGGAGGTTGTGGATAGTTGTTTGGTTGGTTGGGATAAGCAGGAGGTTGATTTAATGGAGGGTAAGCAGGTGGTGGTACAGGGTAAGCAGGAGGTTGCATACCCGGTGCTGCACCAGGGGGAACATAAGGTACACTTGGTACTCCCAAAGGTTCCTGGTACTGAGTACGGATTTGAATTCCCGCAACTGGACCACATAATTTAACTCTGTGGTAAACTTCATCTAACCAGTGGCGCATGGAAAATGCTCGTCTTTCTACATCATGTACTTCAGGAAATGGGAATCTGAGTGTTGTGTTATGACGAAATGCAACAATTTGAAATTCATGAATTCCAGCATTTTTTGGTAGTGACGGCGGTTGATAACCTGTACAAAAATAATAAAATATCAATATTACAAAATCATTGTTACTTGTAGCTTTACAAATATAAACAGAACTAGTCATTTTAATAATTAAATATTTTCTCAAAAGTAGTTTGATAGAGCATAAATTTGAGCATAAGTGTATGTATGTAGGACTGCCCTCAATAGCAAACACACAGTTATGTGTAAACCTAGCCATGGGACTCCTGTAATGTGCCTCCATACCCTACAAACACTGACTTTAACATGATATTTCAAACACGAATTTGGTATTTAATTTTCTCAGATAGAAACTAAATGCATTTTTTAACATTATAGTGGTTTTTCCTTCTTCAGATTAGTACAAGTCATAAAAAAATATGAAAATTAAAATGTAATCATGAATGCTTCTGTAGTTAATTATTATTTATATCCTACATTAAATGGTGTTACTGTTGTGTAGTAGGTCAATTTTTTCCATATCTGTTTTCTATTCCAAACCTAAATCATCAGTATTAGGAGTGGTTGATAATACCAGTATGATGATCACTCAGATCATGATGTTAGAACAGTGGAAACAAAACAGTTGAACATCAGTGGATTCATTACTCAACACTTTAATTACAGTTCTAATAAACTAAAACAACAATAAACAGTTTCATGGAACAATTCTTCAAGTTTATAATTTTCCAACACACTGGCATAACAAACCATAAATATCACCTAATGAACACTGTTCCATACAAGTCACTCTCTCGTAATTTACATGAATTCACATTGAAAGATAATGGTTTCAATACTAACGTTTCATGGGTCATAACATTGTAGTTTGCTGCCAGTATTTCAGTAAATATAAATTCAGCAACTATTGTTAAAAAAAGTTGAACAGGAAGGAGTTTAAAAAATTAAAATAATTGGTAATAAAAAAAAATGTACTCTTTCTCAATCTTACAAATTTTCTTTCTTTTCCTCTTTTTTCATTAGCACAGGATCCTATGCTACTACATATATCACAGTGGCGGCCCGTACTTAGGTTGCACGGTTACACAACCCCCGATTAAATCCCCAATTATATTTTAAATTATAGAATTATTAATAAAACAATAACTAATAATAGTGTTTTCACACTAAATAATCGTAATTAATCATTTGGCAATTGAAAAGCACAGAGCAATACTAAAAACCATATACACTCTTGCCGCAGTGTACATGGCAATTGTGCACCAACTGTAACGCGCTTTGTATATGGGGAAATACACTGGAGTAGTGCTGTGGCTGGCTACACTCGGGTGCTCCTACTGCAACGATATAGGCTCACTTGGTGTGATTAGGGACTGCAAACCCCGCTTATATGTTAAGGCGCCACCAGTCTGCCTTAACATAACAGTCTGCCTTAATAACACGTGGTGCACCAGGTAGGAATTAGCAAGTTTATGTTATGCTACTTGAGTTAGTTAGTGTTGGTCGAATTTTTTGTGAATTTCATTGTTAGTGTCAGTCCAATTCATCGTTAAATGTAAATAGTAGTACATATAAAGGATTAAGGTGTCATAGTGTAAGATATTTATTATATTTAACTGGTAGGACACAATGAATTATGTCGTAAACTTAACGAAAACGATGTTCAGTTTACATCATATTGAGAAAAAAAATTAAATTACGAGAGTAGGTAGGCTACACCTGATCTTTCAAATTTAATCAAAATGTAAAATCGGGTAACAGAATATTTAATTGTAAATTTAAAAAAGATTTATACAATAAATATTCATGGTTATGTGGGTGACACTAAAATTGCATTATTTTGTTTTCCTTACATATTGTTTGAGGGGAGGAGACTTGGACATTTTCTGTTCAGATAATAAAACAACTTAATACCATCCAACCCAACTGCAACCCCCAAACTTTTCAACCACCAGCTGCCACTGATATATTATACCCTTAAGGATAGTGTGTGTGTGTGTTTTATGTTTATCATTTGTTTAATTAAAACAGATAACAATATATTCTTGAAATACTTGAACATTTATATTGAAACCATTCAATGATTAAGTTGAAAGTAATAGAACTCTTAAAAGGTGGTGAAGCAGTTAATTGTATCAACTAAATGTTCCTATAATCAAATAAAACACACTTGCTTTTGCTTGTATTTAAGTTAACACTGATGGTTAGTAGTATGAGGAGAGATTGCTGTTATCAAATCCATATTTTTAAAAAACGGAGTGAACAGACAAACTTCAACATTCTTAAGTTTTTCTTGCTTATAACTTGTATACCAGAAACTTGTGTTTTATGATTTAATGTGCGCATATCAGTGGTACTTGTGAGGCATACATTGATAAGAATAAAAACTGTTGCTACAGTAAAATAATTACAGACGCCCTAGTCAGTCATCTATGTATATCCATTATCCTACAATAGATCAAAATCAGTCATTTAACAATAATAACTATATATCCTGTTTTATGTTCTAAATCTATATTTTACAAACCTTGTAAATTTGCAATGTATGACATTATACTTACTTGCTGGAACTTTATTTCGATACATTCGTTGGGCTAGTTGTTGGCTCTGAAATAAGAAACATTAGTATTACTGTTTATCCCCTTCACTTCTTGTTGAATTTCCCAAAACGAAATTCTGCATATGTTTGTGATTGGTTGTAGAGATAAGATGTAACTTTGAACATATGATGGCTCTTAAAACCATATCCACAGTCTGTATTTGATTGTTTTAAATCATTTGGGTAATGCTTCAATAAGACCAAATTATTTCTCGTGTAATGTAATCTATGCTACTTTTGTTTATACTGAACAACTTTTTTCTGTTGTGCTGGACATAAAAATCTGTCTCAAGAGGGGTAAATGGTCCTCTAATCATATGTGTACTAAATATATCCTAGCAGCTGTTGCATAGGTTGCAATTTATACACAAAATACTGAGTTTTTCTTTATTTGTAAACAAGTAGTGAAATATTAAAACTTAGAACTGCAACTAGAAAGTTGTGTTATACTTCATTCATTTTTAGTGTTGTTTTATGAACTAGATAAAACTTCTACTTCATATGATGTTATCGTTTAACTTTGTAGTTTAAAATGTAGTACACTTTGTTAACTAGTCATAAATAATAGGAATATCTGACAAGTAATATAACACAAATGTTATATTCAAACATGTTCAGAATAATTTTTCAACTCAAAGAAAAATAAGTTCTTGGATTTCGTTGTCCATGACGTGTCCGTTACTTAACTAAATATCACTATAATATTGACGACTCGGAACACAAAGTTTTTTATAAGTAAAAACGTAAAGTTTTACCTTACAGCCTAAACCGGCTTTCACCTATAGAAGGCTTCATCAGAGGCTGTCGTTAGTAGCGCTGCTCGTCTTGTTGTTGGCGACGAGATAGTGTTTCGAAAGATTGAAGCTGTGTGTGTGTGGTGAGATGTGTTCGAATAATGCGTGCGATTTGAATTGTGTCTGTTCGTTTAGGATGTCGTTTTTATTTGTTTTTGTGTGTTTGTATATTTCTAATTGTTCTAGAGTGTCTAGTTTTTGGCCTTTTGTGTGTACGTGTAGTATGTTCATGTTATTGTCGATGTTTTTATATGTGTGGTTTGCTTCAACGAGGTGGTTTGCGAAGGTAGATTCTGTAGTGGTGTGGAGTGCTTTTGTGTGTTCAATGTATCTCTGTTTGAAACTACGTCCTGTCTGGCCTATGTAGAATTTACTGCAATTTGAACAATTTAGTTTATATACACCGAGTAGATCGAATTTGTTTTGTGCTTTGGGCATGCGTTTTGATAGTGTGTGTTCTGTTTTGTTAGTAGTTTTGTAAGCGATTCTGTATCCTGCTTTTTTGAATTTGTGGGCAATTTTTTCTGTTTGTTTGTTGATGTATGTTAGTGTTATGAATTTGTTGTTTTCTGTCTTTGTCTGTTGTTTGTTTTGTGTTTTGTGTAGGAGTTTACTGACTATTGTTCTGTCATAACCGTTAGATTCTGCTAGATATTTTATCGTGTTTAGTTCGTCTTTGTAGTGTATTTCATCTAAGGGGATGTTGTTAAGTCTATGTATCATGGTTCTAAAAGCAGCTAGTTTGTGTTGTATTGGGTGATTGGAGGTGTTGTGTATTAGTGTGTCAGTTGTAGTTGGTTTTCTGTATATACTGAATTTGTGCCTGTGTTCTAGTTTTGTGATGGAGAGGTCTAAGAAGTTTATGGTATTGTTGTGTTCGTATTCTGCAGTGAAGGTTATGTTTTTATGTATTTTGTTTATGTGCGTTAGTAACTGTTCACATTGTCTTTTGTTTCCCCTGTATAGTATTAGAATGTCATCAACGTATCTGTGCCAATATAGCATTTTATGTGAGTGTCTGTCATTGTTTGTGAGTATTTTTGTTTTTTCTAAGTGTTGGAGGAAGACTTCTGCTAGATATGGGGGAGCCCATGGGTAGGCCATCGTTCTGTGTGTAGTATTTATTGTTATAAGTAAAGTAGTTTTGTTTTGTGATAATGTTCAGAGTTTCTGTTATTTCATTGATAAGTTCGTCTGATGTGTTGTTCTGTTTGAGTTTGTTTTGTAGGATGGTGATTGTTTCAGAGATGGGGATGTTTGTGTACAGGTTTTTAATGTCAAAGGAGGCTAATGTGGCGTTATGGGGGATGTGTATGTCTTTTATTTTTGTTACTAGGTCAGTGTTGTTTTTTACTGCAATGTTGTTGTCTATTTGTGTGTGTTGTCTAATAATTTTGTCTAGATATTTTGCCAGTTTGTGTGCAGGGGCATTACGGTAGTTGATAATGGGGCGGATCGGAATGTCTTCTTTATGGATTTTGGGAAGCGCTTGGAGTGTAGGTGCTGATGGTCGGATTTGTTTCATGTAGGGCTTTTGTTTATGTGTCATAATGTGTTTGGCTTTGTTGACTATTTGTTTTACTGAGTTTTGGTATCTGTCGGTGGGGTCGTGTTTTAGTTCTGTGATGTTGTTCTGTTCTATGAAGTCTTGTACTTTTTTGTGTAGGTTGTCTGTGGGGATAATTACAGTCGTGTTGCCTTTGTCAGCTTTTACAAATGTGATGTTGTGTTTGTGTGCCTTTTCCCTCAGTTTGATGGCTGTGTGTATTTCTGAGTTGTGGTTGTTGTTGTCTGGTGTCTTATGTACTCCTATTGTGTTGTTTATATTATGTCTTAATGTGTCTTGATGTTCTGGTGCTGTGTTTTGTATATTTGTTTCTGTGTCAATTATGAGCTTTGTTAGTGTTTGGTTGTTATGTTTGTAATGTATGTTATGTTTTAGGCCTTTATCAAGGAGTGTTTGTTCGTTTTTTGTGAGTGTGACGTTCGTGAGGTTTACTGTACGTGGGTAGAATTTGTGCGAGAGAATTATATCTGTTTTGATTGGTGTCAGGTTTTTTATTTTTCTGTCGTGTTTTGTCTGTATGATATGTATTTGTTTTTTTGTCCATTCATTTGTGTGATGTATTAGTTCAGTCATGTAATTGTGTCCGTATGTGTTGGAGATATGTAGGTGTAGTGTTAATGCTTTGCGGTTAAGAGCGTCTTTTTTCTTATATAGTTGTTTAATTGAATAATAAGTTTAAATTGAAGAATAATAGAAAAATAAGTTTTTACTAGTTGGTTAATTAATACTACTACTCTCCAGCACTACAGCCCATGGTGAGCCCTGGCTTCCGCTACGACCCGTCTCCACTCATCTCTGTCCATTGCCCTCAGTCTCCAGTTCCTAATGCCCATCTTTCTCAGATCTTCTTCCACATCCTGCTGCCATCTTCTTCGAGGCCTGCCTCTTCTTCTTTTGCCCAATATCGTTCCACTTAATATAGTTTTGGGCATCCTCGTAACATTCATATGGGATACGTGTCCCAGCCATCTAATTCTAGCTGATTTTATGGGCCTCACCATGTCTTGTCCACCAATCAACTCATTTATTTCACTGTTATTTCGGATCCTATACATATTCCCTTCCTTCACCGGTCCAAATATCTGTCTCAATATTCTTCTTTCAAAAATTCTTAGAGCGCTTATATCCTTATTTACGAGAGTCCATGTCTCGGATGCATAAGCAACAACAGGTCTGATCAGTGTTTTATATAACATCAGTTTGGTTCTTGGAGTTAGAAGCTTTGACTTCAGTAATGATTGGTTTGCATAGTAGGCTCTATTGCCGGTTATGATTCTATTTACTATTTTGCTGCTCACTCGGTTTTCATTATTCAGAATAACACCTAGGTACTTAAATTCTGTAACTCCTTGGAAACAGTAATGGCTTGTGTGAAGGTCTAGCAGTTCTCTATTTTCCTTCGCAGACACTTTCATGTATTTTTTTTTAGCCTCATTGACTTCCAAACCAATTTTCCTTACTTCCCTCTCCATTTCAATAAAGGTATCTTTTAATACATTTTTGTTTCTGTTTACCAGCACAATATCATCCGCATATGCTCCTAGTTGCCTCGTCCTTTTGAAGATGTGTCCTCTGAAGTCTATCTTGTTTATAGCATAATGTAGTACCAAGTTGAAGAGGGTTGCAGATAGTGCATCACCCTGCTTTACTCCAGTACCAACCGTAAAATCTCGGCTTTTGTTTCTTCCCAGAACTACTTTTCCTTTGAAATCTTTCAGACTGAGCAACAGTACAGTACTCCAATGCTATTCGCAACATATTTCGATTTACACTATCGAAGGCTTGCCTGAAATCTATAAACAGTATATGGAGGTCAATACCATATTCGAAACATCTTTCGAGTGACTGCCTCATGACGAAAATTTGATCGACTGTGCTCCGGTCGGCTCTAAATCCACTTTGATGTTCACCTAGGATTTCCTCTGCATATACATTTAGCCTATCAAGGAGAATCATGGAAAATATCTTATAGACACAGCTTAGCAGTGTTATGCCCCTATAATTACTCCATACAGTTTTATCTCCTTTTTTAAAAACTGGGCATATTACTCCAGTCTTCCAGTCATTTGGCATTGTCTCTTCCTCCCATACACTACATACTATATCATGAATTTGTGCAGTTAGTACTACACTGCCTTTTTTGATCAGTTCAGGGCTAAGCTGATCTTCGCCAGGCGCTTTCCCGTTCTTTAGTCGATTAATTGCTCTTCTCACTTCCTCAACTGAGGGAATTTCTACACATGGTTCTGGACCTATTCTTACATTCTCTTCTACAGTCTCCATTGTGTCAGGCTTATTTAATATTTCTTCAAAATATTCAGCCCATCTGTTGAGGATCAGCCTGTCTTCTGCTATTAGTTTTCCATCTTTGTCTTTGCAGATATTTAGCTTTGGTTGGTAACTTCAGTTTATACTTCTTACCTCATTATACAGGTTTTTTGTTTTCTTCTGTTCTGATAATTCCTCTATTTTACGCACCTTCTCTTTCATGTATTCTCTTTTTTTCTTCTTACATAAATGATTTGCCTCACGTCTGCTAGCTCTATATCGGTCACTATTCTGTCTAGTGTTTCTCTCCAACATTTTCCTTCTGTATTCATTCTTTTTGGTTAATTAATAAGGAGCTCAAAATTTGATAACATGATAACTTACATATGTTGTAACTTAACTAAAATGTGTTTTATGTTTTCAATTAGACATTGTTTTAAATTCGTGAGTAGTTCCATATCTTTGATTTCAGCTTTATGTTGTATGTTCTCTGATTTGGTAAGCCTCCCACATATTCTGGGCTGTCTAACCCTATCTTTTTCATTACCTTTATTCAATAAAGAGAACTTTGCTAATGCCTGTCACTTGTACACATATGTATGTTAAAAGTAAAACATTGTTACAACAGTCACATAGATCATCATGTTGTACAGTGGAAACAGAATAAGTGACACCAGATGAATTCACTCTAATTACAGTTAGAAATAAGTGAAGATACTGTTATACAATTCTTCTAGTCAAAATTTGTCCAACACACAACAATAAACATAACTATTACAGTTTGGCACTAAGCAACACAAAATTTCCGTAGATAAAATGCAGTCATAACAACAATCACTTTGAAACCACATTCTAATACCACCAGGTCCCAACTGAACTTGGCTGGCTGCTGGGGCTTATATTTGGGACCCATTGAGATTTAGGAACTGTCTTTTATTTTCGGGCAACACATTGAGAAATTAATTGCATAATTACAGACACTGGAAAACTATGTCAATCTGACCTTATACAATACCGGTAGAATAATCAACAAATGTCTGGAAAAGTCTTGATTTTTGCTGTGAAGAGTCATGTAGCTACTTAGTTACTGTAATCTCAACATAGCAATATATTCAAACATACTGTTGAATGTCATCTGTTGATATATACATATGAATTTTTAATGTAATCTTGAAGAAGGAACCAGAATCTGATAATTTATTGCTAATGTAAGTATCTAAACAAACAGAACTTGTAGATCTGTGTAACTATTTTGAAAAAACAAATAGCAATATGTTATAACAGATGTGCTGTGCTATAATACTTATGTTGTTTTCCCATACCATATCAAACTTTGAAAAAATGAAAATGATATTTTTCATGCTTTTTATAACATTACAACACATACCTTCTAGGATTCCAGGTTGGAAATCTCCAAGGACAAAGAGCTGTATGAAACAATCAAAGAACTAAATTGTAAGGTAAAGTACCTAAACTGACAACCTATATACTGGTCTACTGATATAAAAGAGCTTCCTGACTTGATTGACATCTTTGTAACGAAGGGAGTATCTTCCATCTATACTTGCACAGAGGAAAATTGAAATCTGCTTTCAGACCACACATGGATCGTTTTTAACAATACGTGGAACAGAAATTATGAAACAGTACCCTTCTATGTTAACTAATAGATTGGCTTGATAAAGAAGCAGAACAATTCATTGCTGACTTACAACAGGCAGCATGAAATAATATGTCCATGCTTGAACCAAAAATATTGGGGCTTAATTACCTCAGAGAAATGGTTATAGAAAAGAAAGGCAAGAAGAATGTGGCAGCAATCAAGATTACCAGAAGACAGAAGGCTGTTGAGTAAACTCTGCTGCTTAAACAGGTAATTTATGAAATAGAAAATGAAAGTCCTACTAGCTTCCTGAGCAGTGTCTGATGATAAAGAAACAGAGTACTCTCTTTGGAAAGCAACCATATTTTTAAAATATCGGTATGGAGAACCATACATGACTTCCATGTTCTAAGATTTATATTTAAAATCATTTTCGAAATGAAATATTTCCATAGAAACTACTACTTTCTACTTATTGCTTCAGTCTTAACCACAGTACTGTGGTCACTAACGTATACCACCACACGTTATAGCACTCGATTGTCACTGATGATGACAGTCGACGGCATTGCTGAAACGTCTGGTTTTGCAAAAAACTTTGGTTTACGGCCAAACAGGACGGGAAGGAATTTTAACAACAAACTACTTCTTTGTTGCCGATAACGTAAAAAAATTATCCCCTCCCCCTTCAACTATAATTTTCATTTATAGAAAATTACCCCTACCACGTTCAACTAGCCTCTTCATTTATAGATATTTCATCTACGTTTCTATAATGGATTATTAAGATATTCTCATCAAGATACTTTATTTATCAAAATTAAGTACTTTACTCTTGTTACAACAAAAAATGTTTCAGGTAAACTACCCTTTCCCCCTAACCGATTTTCACCAAAATCAATAGGCCTTGAGTCCTCTAAAACTCAGGTACATATGTAAAAAATTATTTGATTCTGTTTGAAATTATGGCAGTTATCGTTCGTCATAGAAACAATTACTCTTGTTAAAACATTAAAAGTGGCAGGTAAACTACCCCTTTCCCTTAACCGATCTTCACCAAAAACAATAGGTCTTGAGAACTCTACAATTCAGAGTTGCATGCAAAAAATTATTTGATTCTTTTTGAATTTACGGCAGTTATCGTTCTTCATGAAAAACGTTCTCTTGTTACAACATAAAATGATGCAGGTAAACTACCCTTTTCTCTTAACTGATCTTCAGCAAAATCAACAGACCTTGAATTATCTACAATTGAGGAAGGTATGCACAAAATTATTTGATTCTGTTTAAATGTGCGCCAGTTATCTTTCGTCATAAAAACAATTACTCTTGTTAAAACATAAAATGTGGCAGGTAAACTACCCCTTTCCCTTAACCGATCTTTACCAAAATCAACAAGCCTTCAGTCTTTTACAATTGAGGAACGTATGCAAAAAAATATTTGATTCTGTTTGAATGTGCAGCAGTTATCGTTCGTCATAGAAAAAATTACCATTGTTAAAACATAAAATGTTCCGGGTAAACTACCCCTTTCCCTTAACCGATCTTCACCAAAATCAACAGACATTGAGTTCTCTATAGCTCAGGAAGGTATGCAAAACATTATTTGATTCTGATTGAATTTATGACAGTTATCATTCATCATAGAAAATACCCTTGTTAAAACAAAAAACGTTGCAGGTAAACTACCCCTTTCCCTTAACCGAGCTTCACCAAAAACAAAAGGTCTTGAGAACTCTACAATTCAGGGCTGTGTGCAAAAAGTTATTTGATTCTGTTTGAATTTGCGGCTGTTATCGTTTGCCATAGAAAATACCCTTGTTAAAACAAAATGTTGCAGGTAAACTACCCCTTTCCCTTAACCGATCTTCACCAAAAACAATAGGTCTTGAGAACTCTACAATTTAGGGCTGTATGTAAAACATTATTTGATTCTGTTTGAATTTGCGGCTGTTATCATTTGCCGTAGAAAAAATTACCCTTGATTAAAAAAAAATGTTGCATGTAAACTACCCCTTTCCCTTAACCGATCTTCACCAAAAACAATAGGTCTTGAGTACTCTAAAATCAGGGCTGTATGCAAAAAATTATTTGATTCTGTTTGAATTTGCGGCTGTTATCGTTTGCCATAGAAAAAAAATCTACAGAATGACACACAGACACTTTTCGAAAAATGACTTTTTTTCATGGTTTGAGGGTAGTACAATCAGAATCTGCAATAATCTGGAACACGATTTTTTTGCCATCACCATACTTCCATTTCCTTATGGAACATGGAAGTAAAAAGACCAACAAATCATATCCCACCAACTGGCAAGGATGATGGGAGTTGGGCAAGAGAGAGCATTGAAAAAGCTGAAATGTCTGCAGAATATTTAGCTAACACTTTTCAGCTACACCCCAGACAAACAGCAGATGAATACTTACCTCAAACCAATAACAGAGATGAGATGAACTTGAAGTAACTCCAAAAGAAGTAACAAGTTAAATTGACAAAAATTTAAACTTTAAGAAAGTTCCTGGCTATCTGGCTATGACCTGATAACCTGGCAAATAATGAAATAGCTGCCACGAAATGAATTGACAACCTTACACACTTGGTCAATACAGCATTTCACTTGTACTATGTATCAGTACAGTGGAAAGTGGCAGAGTTATAATAATTCCAAAGCCTGGTAAACCATCAAATGATGAAGCATCATATCACCTGGTATCATTGCTACCAATCATCTCCAAGATATTTGAGAAGTTGCTCTTAAAGCATCTCAGAACTATTATTGACAAGATGAATTTGATTCCCAACCATCAACTCAGATTACAAAATAAACATTTAACAACTGATCAAGTACATAATAATTACCAATATCTTTGAGATGGCACTAGAAGAAAAACGAATTTGATCCACAATATTCCTGGACGTAGCACGGGCTTCGATAAAGTCTGTTGTCGCTGGTTACAGTGCAAATTGGAGAGGAATTTACCAAAACATTTTAGTAAGTTATTTTAGGTAGATATTTCCAAGTAAAACATGAGGACTGTTATTCTGAATTAAACAAAAAATCATAGCTGATGTTCCAAAAGGCAGTGTATTTGGATCAGTTACATGCTGTATACGAATGATATACACATCTATGAAGAGGCTTAATTGCTACACTTGCTGATGACGCTACCATTATTGCAGAAGGTAACATTATTGAAGAAGCAACTGAGAAAATACAAGCTGCCACTGAAAAATACAATTTTGGACTAAAAGATGATGGATAAAACTAAATGAAGGCAAGTCAGTGCATGTTAATTTTACCAATAGGAAAATTAATTATCTCCTCGTGGTCATCAATCAACAAGTGATATGACATAAAAACAGTGCAAACTATTTAAGCATGACTACAAAGTTATACTGGAAAGTATACGTAAAAAAGAAAAGAACTGAACTTGACCAGTGTGAAGTACTAAAAAAAAAATGTACTGGCTTCTCAGGCAACATTACAAATTGTCTGTACTTACGAGTTGATAAACTATTGATATATAAACAAGTCCTTAAATTACCATATGGACATATGGTGTACAACTCTGGGGATGCACGATGACAAATAACAGAAAAATTATCCACCCATTTCAAAACAAAGTACTAAGGTATTGTTAATGCCCCATGGTACGCGGACAATGAGGACCACAGGGATTTGAAGATTGCACACAGGGACGAAGTTCAGTGACTCACCAGGAAGTATGAGAAATGTCTGCAAAAACACCAGAATGTTGAAATCCTACAATTTGTCTGCAATACCGAACTTGCGCGAAGGCTAAACAGAATAAAGCCATTTGACTTAGCGTTATGTGTCAAGTGACAGGCATCATAAAAACAAAATGATTAGTTTTTAGAGGAGGGCTCATACTACACCTTGTGATTATTTATGAGAAGTAAATTGATAAATGGGCTTAGCCCATTCTCAATGAAATAAATAGGATTATCATAACGCATTATAAAATTAATATGAAAACAATCACTGAGAAAGGGAAATAACTATAACTTATTACAAAATCTTATTTGAGTACTACTAGTTAAAATTTTTATTGATTTCTTATATTATTATTGTAATGATAAATGTATATAAACGAAAACTTACAGTAACGTTGGTCACTAACCAATGTAGGTAATAAGGGCCAAAGCCAGAAGGTCCAGCATCAAGCATCAGCACAGTGAATACATCTGACTGTCAACAATAAACATTGTCATGATTATTTTAACAATCGTACAACTATTAGTTACTCATTACTCTAAAATATACAAATTAAATTGAAAAATTTACAAATTTAATTACTGTATACCGTATTAAAATATGCAGTGTTATTGTAAATTAAAATGTTTGGAGAATATTAAAATAATCTTAAAATGTATTGTAACACCAATGCAACATAAATAAAATGTGTATGATACAATCCGGAACCTTGTGGAACGAATTCTAGCTGGCACAGCTGATTGCATTGCCCAACTAACATGGAGCATTGGAGAATTTCTTTGTCGATATTACACCAAACAGATTATGTTAGCTGACTATAAATAATTATGGTGATAACAATTTAGCACATAATTCCAGTAGTTTGAGTATGAGTAGTTCAGTTTCTGTAAACTAATGTTTTATTAATGGCATTCGAGCAGTAGAATTGAAAAGCCAATTTTGGTGAGTATTTAACTCTGTATTTGTGTTGCAAATTGCTGTGCTATATATGAGGGCTGTCTAGAAAGTAACATACGTTTCAGTGTGGGCGGCAATGGAGAGGGGCTAGCGCCGCCATCTTGGTCATACGGGAGGCGTGACTCAGTACGGATCCAGCTAGGGGCGGTATAGGTCTGTGTTGTGTTTCTGTGCTTCAATAATAATTTTTAAAATGAGTTCTGCGGTTGAAAATCCCGCGAGCTGTGAATGCGCTCAGTAATACGATTTCTGCAAGCAGAAAACTGCAGACTGGTGGACATTTATCGGCGACTGTGTGAGGTGTATGGAAAGAATGTAATGTGTGAGGGAGGAGTAAGGCAGTGGTGTGTTCTGTTTAAAAATGGCAGCACCAGTGTGCACGATGATGAGCGGAGTGGCCGGCCGAATGTTCTTACTGACAAATTGGTGGAAAAAATCAATAAAAAAATCCGTGACAATCGCCGCTTTACGGTTACTGAGTTTCTTCAAATTTCACGTAGTTTGCTTCATGAAGTTGTCACGATAAAGCTTGATTACGTTTTGTGCGCGATGGGTCCCGAAAGTGCTCACAGAAATGCACAAAAACCAACGGATGGCATTGTCATTTCTTCATGCCTACGACAAGGATGGTGATTCTCTACTGGACCGTATTGTAACGGGGGATGAAACCTGGGTTAGGTACATTAATTGTGAAACAAAAAAATCAATCCATGGAATGGGGCCATACTCGCTCGCCCAAAAAACCGAGGAAGTGTGTGCAGACGTTGTCAGCAAGGAAAATGATGGTGACAGTTTTTTGGGACAGAAAAGGGGTTCTCCTGGTAGAGTTTATGGAATGGGGTACCACAATCAACTCTGAGGTTTACTGTGAAACCTTAAAAAAGCTGCGGAGAGCAATCCAAAACAAGCGATGCGGTAAGTTGAGCTCCGGGTTATTGTTCTTCCACGACAACGCCCGACCGCATACAGCATCACGAACGCAAGAACTTCTGGGAAAGTTTGGATGGGAGCTTTTCAATCATCCCCCAATACAGCCCTGATCTGGCACCGAGCGATTATCACCTGTTCATGCGTATGAAAAAGTGGCTGGCAACACAGCGCTTTGAAGACGACGAAGAGCTGAAGGCGGGCGTTAATGAATGGCTGAAATCACATGCGGCAGATTTTTACAATGAGGGCTTTCAAAAACTCGTAAATCGTTATGATAAGTGGTTTAACTTGAATGGTGACTGTGGAAAAATAGTATAAGAATGTAATTTTCAACTGTGTAAATAAAAAATTTGTCTTTCGTTTTTTTTATTTATTTATTCTAAAACGTAAGTTACATTCTGGACAGCCCTCATAATTTGGTGACTTTTATATTAATGTCTGTATATCATGTGTAATGGAAATCGGGTTACTAGGAGAACCATTATAATACAAGTTTTGATGCCATACCGGCATAATGGTAAAGACAAGCTGGAATATCAGCATCTTTGCTGTTCAATAATTACACTGTTTTAAGAATGTGTGATCCATGAGAACTTTGTAACATATTCTCAGGCACATAGTGGGGTATACTTTCCATGATCATAGAAGAAACACAGATATACGGCAGGAACTGAATATTATGAGTATATTCGACAGGATTGCCCAGTATTGGGTGAATTGGTGGGAACATCTTTGGCGAATGGATGACTGCCACATCCCCAAACAACTATGGAACTATAAGCCAAGGAAGCGCTGGAGTGACCAGTTTTAGACTCTTCGACTGTTTGATACCTGAACAAACCGTCCCTGATTTAATCCTTGCAGATGATGATGAACATATTACTTACACACACGCGCGCACACATTATCTGAACACATACATATCTGTGCACACCCTGTACTTAATTAGGTACCATTATATGATTATTATATTCTCTGTATTTAAGAAAATGTATACTCTGTTCCAAGTTTGGTAGCAAAGAAAATATTAAATTCTTGACATTTGGCACAAATACTGTACATCAATTCATTTCCAGAAAGAGATATATTTTTTGAATTATTTCATCATTTTCTGTACTGTAGACCAATGAATGACAAAGTGTGATGTGCAGTGATTTGTAAAAACTTGGCAGGATTGTCTGTGTGAAAAATGGTCGGTAAGCAAACAGGTTAGTACTCCCATAGCTTAAAAAATTTTATTGCTTGGTAAAAGGAGTTCCCAATTGTTGGGCTGCAGCTTCAATTCTCTCTTGTTTCCTATGGGCATCTTTTCATCTCCCCAGTGGGCCATTACTAGAGTCCTCTTAATACATGTTCTCTTCATAAGTTACATGATCAGCATGCACAGTCCTTGATAAATTACACCAGTGAAGATCATAACACTCCATATTCCTTCTTCCCTAAAACAGATTTTCCCTCATAGGAAATCCCATTTCTTAGGCAACCTGCACTTAACAGATTTACTCCATGTAAAAGTTTCCCATCCCTTTCTCTCTCAGGTCACTTACTCAAAAGTTCATTACTTCTTAATGTCACCAACATATTGATGCCACCACAGTATGAATCATTGCATGGGTATGTGTCACACAAAAGTAATTCTTGGATTTCGTTGTCCATGGCATGTCCGTTACTTCACTAATTATAATTAATTCACTACTGACTCCGAATACAAAGTTTTTTATGGGTAAAAATGTAAAAGTTTTACCTTATAGCCTGAACCAGTTTTCGCTTTTAAAAAGCTTCTTCAGAGGCTGCTGTTGGGAGCACTGTTCATCTTGTTCTTGGCGACAGTATTGACTTTTGAAGGATCAATGTTGTGTGTGTGGGATGTGATATGTTCGAATAATGCGTGTGATTTGAATTGTGTCTTCATTTAGGATGACGTTTTTATGTGTTTTCGTGTGTTTGTATATTTCCACTTGTTCAAGAGTGTCTTGTTTTCAACCTTTTGGTGTACTTGTAGAATGTCCATGTTATTGTCAATGTTTTTGTATGTCTGGTTTGCTTCAATGAGGTGGTTTGCAAAGGTGGATTCTGTAGTGGAGTGTAGTGCCTTTGTGTGTACAATGTATCTTTGCATGTATACATTGTATGTATCTTAACATACATATAAGGTAAAACTTTTACGTATTTACCCATAAAAAACTTTGTGTTCCAAGTCGGTAGTGAATTAATTATAATTACAAAAACAACTGTTACTTATTCAGAGTTTCACACCATGCTGATGAACATGTCTTAGTATTTTAATTACTAAAAAAAATGTATGGTATGTGGCATTAGTTAATAGTCCTTACTTTAAAGATAACTGCTTCATTTCAAAACTTCATCAATTTTTCTCTTTTTGGAAAAATTTTCTCCATATAATGCCAAACGCTTCTGAAGGAGTTTTAATTGCTATCATATTACAGATTGTAAACATCGCCTGAAAAAAAATATAGATTTTCTTGGTCCTTTAAGACATATTGCTTAGGTGTGTTAATTAAATGTTCACATTTAACTTCATACTGACACTAATAATAACTTTTTTTATATGTACAGAGCTATCCATACTAAAGCGCCAAACTACTGATTTTACACCTTATATGATACTGCTCCCTAACAAAGTACAACTCACATCACAAGTCTAGTTAGCACATTGGTTGAAGGTGTCTAGATGTAAGTGGTTTTGAGTTATGTATATTTAAGCCCAAATTTTCCTCATTGCTTGTATAGTTGGTACTGTCTCAACTTTTCTTATACTAGGTGACTGAATACTACCAAAGTAGCATTGTTATTATTTTTTGATGATATTGTAGTCTATTCGACAAATAACTTTATAGTTAACATACACATAGATAGGAAATTCAGTCTATTGTCCTCAACAGTAGTTTGAAGAAACCTTTTTACTTCAATTATATTAGTAATTCAAGTCACCCTACTTTGTGGAAATTTGTCTCCGATTCTCATTTCTCATTATAATTGTTAAAAAAAAATATGTGGGCTACATACTAATTGAACAAGCCAAGCAAGTTTTAACTTGACTGTTTGTATATCTATTTGTCTGTGTATATTTGGAGTATGTCTCGTGATCACTTTTGAATGCATCAACCAATTTTTATAAAATACATGTACTCTACAGAACCCTATTGGTTTTGATTAGGATACCCCCAAAAATAGAGGTGAGCGGAAGGAAAAATGTGGGGGGATCAAAATTGTGAAAAAATCACAGCCTATATTCATTTTTGAAAATTTCAAAATTTTTTAACATCAGGGCCTAAAAAAAGTGGATGAAAATGTTGATAAAATCACAAAAATTCATTTGGGGTATCAATATAAATATAATTTTAATTAACATCTGAATGCAGTGTTAGTTCTGAAAATTTCAAAATTTTTGAATCATAGAACTTAAATTTATTTCAAAAATGAAACAAAAAATTTGAAAAATTGTGAAAATTCAGCAGGGTGTCAGATTAAAATGAATTGTAACCAAAATCTGAATATTTAGAGTTTTTAATATTTATTGTATGATTGTATGCTCTACATTTGTTATATTACTATAGTAAGCAAGACTTTTTTAATTTTTCCTATAATTGAAAAATTAACTAATATTGAAATTTATGTAACAATAAAATTTATTGTTTAAATACATTTAATGTATTTTAAGTAATGTTTTTTAACATAAAGTATGTATTCATACTTGGCTACATTTAATGTACTTTGTTCAAAATAGTGAGCGAAAATAGTTCTGCAGCTCAGGGAGCATACTAGTTTCATAATGAAAAATACTAGTTTTTAAGTGAATAAAATTTTCTATGACATTTCTCTTCTTTAGGGTAACACCTTTTTCAAGGATAAAAATAGAAGGAAAATCAGTAAGAGTTCCTAAGTAATTAGAGACGTGCATTTGGACAGTTTCTTAAACTTTCTTCGAGAATTTTAAGATGCTGTTACATAATGTGTGAGGAGTGGACTGTTAGGGAGGTACAGAGGGTAACTAGCTTTGGAACCAGCCCTGCAGCTCTGATTTCTCCAACACTTTCAGTTCTACCAATTCCACTTTTATATTGTATCTAAGGAGAAAACTCTTGCTTTTGCAATGTCCTCCTTTTAATTCTTTAGAACACTGTATTCCATGCATTGATCATTGATAGTCTATTCTCTATGTATGTATTCTGCCTATTCTATAATACACAATCCACGGACTTGCCTAAATCTACAAATCTTGTTCTGAATTTTTTGTAATATCTGTATTATACTTAATAAAGCACTTTTAGTTGTGACTTACTGATTTATCTGTTCAGTAATTTGCTCAAACAATGCCTTAATTTAATTGATTTTGTACTCTCACTTTAAATAGTATATTTATTGTTTTCTCTACTTGGTACATAAGTATTTCCTGTTTGTAACTTCAAAGAGCTCTCACAACTCCATTGGTCATCTTTCCTCCTATTTGTTCATCAAAACCAAAACTTTATACAGAGTATTCTTCTTTTCTTTACTTGACCTAATTACTATATTGAAATCTTTCATCATTACTATATTTCAGCAATATTATGCCAACCTGTGTTCAGTGCCATTATGACTATTAACAAAGGGTGTCTGACAAAAATTGTGTTCAAAATAATTATTAACACATATATCATTGTACAATGTACTGATATCCTTTCATAATCAAATGAAGCAAGACTTATGGTACTATACTTTATTTGTTGTCCAAATAATTTGATTCAAGTCTATTATGTGCAATGGTTATTTCACTAATGATACACATTAAGTGTATTGTCTTCACTTTGCAAGCTAGAAAAGTGGGCTTGACAGAAAAACTGTAAATCTTCTAAGTGGCACTGCACGTTATTGTACCGGTATTATTCGAAATTACGGAATTGCAATCTTATTTTAATTTAAATGCATTTTATGTGTGTAAAATTGGGTACAATCACAATTTATGTCAATGAACCTAAGTTCTTACTAGTTTTTGTGCATGAAAAACACCATGTTTAGCACATTTTGTATGAAACAGGCTCTAATTGTTACAGAACAATTAATAACTGTAAAGTACCAGAATCAACAATCATGGCAACCTCTGTTAGTAATTTGTTACGTGTCAGTCAGTACTATAATGAACTGTTGATAAATAGTATTAACAGATGTTAAACAGTCAATAAGTGTGTGTCTTGGTACTGTGCAAACAAATGTCACATGTGCGCAGTGAGTGTGCAGATAGCATTGCATTACAGCAGAGCAGTGCAAACATGATTCATTTGAAGTATAATTAGTTCATTTTTAAAATATGGGCCAAATTATAAAGGACAAACAAGAAACTTGGTGTACTGTTATACATGTAACAAGCTATTTCCAAATAGAACATTCACAAGTTAAAATCACATTTAGCAGTTGAATTAGAAAAAAAATGAACATTGTAACAGTGGTTTCCTCATTACATGAGTTACGCCAAAATTTTTAAACATATGGAAACATTGAATATTCACTTATAAATGACACCTGCATTTTCTTGTAGTTAGCTATGATTATAGAAATTGCCTATACGTGTCATAATCACATTTTAATATATCACAGATACAAACACTTCTGGACTTTTGAAAACTAAAAAAATGTAGTTAAATTTATGCTTCAGTCCTATAAGATGTTTTATTGAATACATTTAGTGAGGGTTCATTATAAATTTATAAGAATACTGTCTTCTAAGATTCAGCAGAATTTATTTTTTAATAAAAACGTTTGCCATATGAAATGTTGTCATTCTTGTCCTAAGAAAAGAAAGGACATTTATTATTATAAAAAAGGGAATTCACTTAAAAAGTAGTATTGATCAATATATAGCCCAAAAACATTAATTAAAAGTGTTTTTAAGAAAAGTTTCTTTTTTTATAAAACAATTAAATTAAGAAATTAAGACAAATTTCCATGAAGTAGAAAGAGCTGAATTACTATTGTACTAGAGTGATGTGGATACCTGATTCCCTTGATCAAAGTTTTAGAAATATGTAATTTTATATTACCATAGTATAATATACATGCAGAGGTGTGTGTGTGTGTATACTTATTACATGCATTATACCTGTACATATAGTTGTATATTATATAATACTAGATTTCTAAATATAATTAAAACACTACAGACTTAGAACACAAAGTTTGTAAATATAATTAATTCACTACTGACTCGGAAACAAAGTTTTTTATGGGTAAAAATGTAAAAGTTTTACCTTATACCCTGAACCAGTTTTTGCTTTTAAAAAGCTTCTTCAGAGGCTCAGGTTATGGACAAGAAAACTGGTTCAGGCTATAAGGTAAAACTTTTACTTTTTTACCCATAAAAAAAACGTGTTCCGAGTCGGTAGTGATTTAATTATATTTAGTTAATCAACAGACACGTCATGTATAATGAAATCCAAGACTAGATTTCTGTTTGTCAATCAATTTATACCCTAAGGCGCATACTGCATTTCATCTTACCCTGTTCCTCCCTGTTACACCTGTCACCTTCTCAAGCCTTCCATCTTCCATAGCCAGCTGTATACCTTCTTTCCATGACATTATGACAATTCATGTCTTCTATTTTCTTGTGCAGCTGAGGCCACCAACACTTTGAAGGGCCATCTTTCCTCTTTGTACGTGCCCAAAGCAATTTAATAATTTTGCTGCATGTGTTTCAGTGATATCTATACAGTATCTCTGTTATATAGATATGTGGTACTCTTTAATGAAAATGCAGCTGATTTGGTGAGATGATTAATGAGTTCAAGCAAGAAGGAGTAAAGGTTGATCTCAGTAAATGGAAAACAATTCACTTTTCAACAATTTAAAATGCTGGAGAAATTTATTAGTACTAAACTAAAATAAAAACGGATAAAAATCTTATAAAATATGTAACTAATAATAAAAAATATTGATATTGGGACTTTGCTACTTCACTGAAAGTTATACTGTCTAGTTAATTTGTTAGGTTAGAGAGTAGGTTTGCTAGTTTTTATTATACTTTATATTCTAATTATTAGTTTAATATAATATTGACAATTAAGAGATTGGATCATATGTCTAGTAAGATTGATGGTAAAATTGTCAGCTCTGAATGAAGTGAAATGTATGGGTAAAGTTATAACAAACAATATAATGCTGCAAAAAAGATGTAGCAGAATCCTTTTGCAAACAGAATTATCACTGTTGCATACCACTATAGAAAAATTATTCCGATTAGCGCTTTCAAGCTTCTCAGCTCATCGTTAGACCAGAAATGAGCTGATGATTTCTGATCTGATGATGAGCTGAGAACATTGAAAGCGCTAATCAGAATAATTTTTCTATAGTGGTGTGCAACAGTGATAATTCTGTTTGTGATTATAACCACTAACACAACTTTCTTAATTAAAGAATCCTTTTAAAAATATTACCAATACTATAAAAAAATGCCCTCGTATTTAAAATGAACAATTCTTAACCAGTATATGTTTCTGACAATGACTTGTCAATTTATAAAACATTGATAGTGAACAGAAAAATGGTACAAAAACTGTAGAATATACAGAGGAAGCATGAAAAGAACTGTGTTAGAAATAACAAGTAGACATGGAAAACAATTTAATTAGTCAATATAAAAAATGGAGGTGGGCAGGATTCTTAGAGAGGTATGAAAACAACAGAAGTCATAAAGGTTGCAAAATTGGAAGCTAACAAATGTAATAACACAATGACAGCTTTATGCAAGATGGATGCTTATGACCATGTTGGTTATTGTACTATGATTAGGTTTCGCACATCATTTTGTTCTGTGAGGACTATCCCAGTCAAAACCGGACATATGGTAAGCCTACTCTTATATAATATTAATTTGATAATACATCAAGAAAAAGAACTCTACCACATTAAGTATGCATTAACAAAATATATAAATTTAGTATGTGTATCTGTGTGCATGAATTGTTATTCAATGTAATACATTATATAATGGATGCATTTATTTTTAATTTCTTGGTTTCAGCAGATAGTTTGATACACTTTTGTTGTATTTTCTGAAACACAGTGTTATAAAACTCATAGATGCACTAAAATACTTACCAAATTTTTTGTATTAATATACAGTGTAGGTTCCTGAGATAGGTGTGTGATATTAATTCTGGTATCACATCTGTCCGGTGGCACAGATAGTCCTGAGTATGTCACTAAAGTTAAATTACGAAATTTACATGCTGAATTGAAGTCCGGTTCTGTTTTGCAGGTCAAATCCAAAGCAAAACTTGAACCAATTGTGAGAAACAAGACTATAATCTTGGAATGGCCCATTATTCAGTGGGTTATCTGTAAAAACAATAGAAAAATGAACAAAGATGTTTTGAGTACGGTATCTGTAGTGAGAATATAATATACATATGTTAAAATAGTTTTCAAAAGACATAATGAACGTATTAAACAAATTCTGTAATCAGTGGAAATGTTTAGATCAAATAAATAAATCAGTTTAAATTATTAAATGAATTTATATAAGCCAAATATGAAATTGCTAATAGTAAGACAAATGATAATGATATAAAAATGATTAAATAGTGGTAGTATATGCTGCCAATATAAGAAGGTAGTGTAGTCTGCACCACTCTTCAACTGTCAAATTATTATCCTAGGCGTGTTACTGCAGATATTATTTTCCACAGGTTGACCTTGGGGATATAAATACACTGATTTTATGATGCTACTCAGTAACTGAACCCAAGACCTCTAGAATAATAGCCAAGGCTATTAACACTGGACAACTAAGGCTGGTATTAGACTATAAAAATTTTTTTTTGACTTAGGTCGTTACTAAAGATTTTATTATATTTTTTTAATCTGATAGTTGACACAATATAAAACTAGCACTATTATATTACATGAAAGTTTCTATCTGTACATTTATACAAAGAAGAAGACAAACTTCTAAAAGCCTGCGTCTTCAGAGTAACTGTTACTAAACAGTACATAGTTTAAATTATACGTGTAAACTAATGCAGTCAAAGTTAAAAATACAATTGATTACAAAATACTAGTACATTACAAGTGGAATTTCCTGTAATATCATTCATTAAACTCTATTAAGTAATGGTTAAGGTTATGTTGAACTTTCATCATAAAATTATTATAATATCATACCCATACTTAACTAATCGATTAAATATAGTGTAAAACAGGAGACTGGTGGTTTCATAATCCATTCAGTTTTCATCATTGACTGTGTGTAATCTTTCATAGCAGTGTTTACTGACTATGTATACAGCCCTTAAATCAAGTCTTTTATTTCCATTTCTGTAACCTACAGCTTTTGGATTATGTCCCAGTATTATGTGAAACAACCTGACTCATATTCAGGAATTAACGTTTTTGTAGCTTCAACTAACTCTACTTGTTTAGTTTAAAGTCTCCTTATTTTAATTACATCAACACTTTTATAAAATCCAGTGCCAACCTATTGAATTTAAAATATGCTGCATTTTACTAAAAAAAGGTTTTGTCTAACTTTATAAATGTTCTTTATTTTGTTCAACTTTATTCTTTATTGTTCTTTATAAAGTTCAACTTTATTTTGTAGTATGACACCTGTTTAAGTCCCTGTAAGACAAGTGATACAAAATTAAAAATATTATTTTACCTTAATGGATCCTGTTGTCTGGGAAACTAATTTCTCGAAATGTCTTAAAATTAATGAAATACAAGGCAAATATAACACCAACTATCTTTACTTACAAGAGATAAGATAATTACCTATGTTAATTATGCCAAGAGAATTTTTTTATTTACATATGAGTATTTACATAGATAATAGGATAATGAAGTAAAGACAGGGAAATGGAGAGGTTACTGAAAGAAAAGAGAAAACAAATTAACCAATCAATAGGTGTAAACAATAAGTTTGCACTAATAAGTTTAAACAAGCTAATCAAGAGGCTAATTAGTATTACATATTAATTTTGCTTTGCTTATCATATCTTATTTAGCAAAGGTTTTTTTAAATAGGCCTGTATTTTAGATTTTAAAAAATTATTAAAATTTGGAATGTTTTTCCAAGATAATGTTGTATTGCTCTGATGTTTTATACTGCAAACATGGTTACCTTATTATGTTTCTAGTTTACTGGATGAATTAATTACTTTAACTTCATCAGTACTCAACCAACAAGCCTATTAATAAATTCATAATTTGTGATTTAACAGGCTGAAATAAAGAGATAATGACTAATCTGGTAGTCATAATCATTAAAAATGCTAATCAAGACATTTTTGAATATATACAATTCAGATAGACATTTCTGTAGTCTAAATATTATTCCAATAATGAGGTTAATCAACACTGATAAAAGCCAATATCCAGACTAAGATATAGCTACAGGGATCCACATCCCCTCTACTAAACCAATTAAATCTACAAACTGTTTCATTTTTTAAATTGGAAACGTACTACATAAGACAATGCAAATTTTTTTCTGTTAATATCAATTTCTGTCACTAAATATTATGGCACCTAAGAGTAATTTTAAAATATTTTTCTCATTAATTAAAAGTCACGTTTAGTTGTACAACACAGGTTTAAAGTTATAGTTAAAACTTTGATATAGATCAGCATGAACAAATCTGTACACTAACTTACACTTATGCTGAGAAACTTGAATTACCCTAAAATCTTATCTAATTCAATTTTAATAGTATAAAGTATTACAAACACGTGTGCATGTGTGTGAACACAAGCATATGCGTGCGCGCACACACACAATCTAATACAGAATTTATAATAATTTATTTTTCATATATCAACTGAATATTATCATATGAAATCAGGTGGAGGGTGTGGGGAAATACCAGATCAAAATTTAGTTAACAAGTACCGGTACTAACATAATTATCTTACAGTGTATTGTACCACCCTTAGTTTGTTCCCAGTGGTAGTCATATTATGAAAGTTTGTAATTTTCCAAACATTCTGAAGATAATGATTCAGACTGTATTTCCACAGAGTAGTGATAAGAGTTCATTAAAAATTCTTTGCCTTTCGTGTTCCATCACTATTTAATCAACTGACAATCTTCATTTCAACTTTAAAATAACTTACTAAGCTTTTGAAAGAGATAGTTGATTTATTACATTTTTATTTTATATGTATAAGTATGTTTGATATGTTTAGTTTATTATAGTCTATATCATGTGTTTTTTTTTTTACAAAATTCAACCCAATCTTGCTCCCTGCTCTTAGATGTAGTATACTGACACAACATGATCATAGTTCATTACTCTATTTTCATAAATTGTATTATCAAAAGTAAATAATGTTTAATTACACTATAATAAATAAATAATGTTTATCTTAGTTACACTATAATTTAGATAGCACAATTCAATTTATGTTACATATACATGAATGTTTATAGAAGTAACTGAAAACAGAACACTCTGAATTACTTTAGAAGGGCAATGTATTGCTACAATATTTTTTCCAGTTTCTATCACCCTGGCAGTTTCTATAAATTACTTTATATTTTATGTTGTAATTTGTCTTGTTAAATGTATTTCTGGTTGAATATAACAGTAACTTGCAAAAACATTCACACAATAGTACACTCTCTTCAAATAAACGTACAATTTGATAATAAACAACTTGAAAACAATACAAATATGTACTTAATCAATGTGAATATAAATATGATTACAACTTACTGAAAGCACATACCATCAGCACTGGCTGTGTTTAGAACAGGAAGAAACTGACCATCTTAAGTCACTTACATGTTTGATTTATGAGAATTAAATTTTATATAATTGGTTTGGTTTTCATGTGGCGGTGGTTAGAGTCAAAGTTAGACTGGTGTCACTGAACTGTTGTTTTGTGACAGTCACAATGTCTAATCATATCTTTAGTTAATAACTATTTAATTATCAGTCTTTGTATATGTACTTGTTTACATCATCATCACCGCCACCATTATTGTAATAATTAATAATAACAATTATTATTACTATTACAAAACATGTCTTTTCTATAATTTAAATTTCTATTATTTAAATATCATATCTTTTTGTGTATGTTATAAAATACAAAAAAACTGTTATCCTATACACTTCAAGTAGCCTACATAATAAACCTGATAATCTCATATATTCAGAAGTATAAATCTCATAATATTATGTGTCCTTTAAAACTATATCAATGATTCATTTTTTTCTCAAAATTTTCTAGTATTCTAATAAATATTAACCTGCAGATTTGTCACCTTGCCTTTTAATGTGTAATGTTGCTTAATAATATTTCTTGGATTTCGTTGTCCATGAGAAACACACACACAAAGCACAAAACAAATTCGATCTACCCGGTGTTTACAAGCTAAATTGCTCAAATTGCAATAAATTCTACATAGGCCAGACAGGACGTAGCTTCAAACAGAGATACATTGAACACACAAAGGCACTCCACTCCACTACAGAATCCACCTTTGCTAACCACCTCATTGAAGCAAACTACACATATAAAAACATCGGCAATAACATGAATATTCTACACGTACACACAAAAGGCCGAAAACTAGACACTCTAGAACAATTGGAAATATACAAACACACAAAAACAAATAAAAACGACATCCTAAACGAACAGACACAATTCAAATCACACGCATTATTCGAACATATCTCACCCCACATCGATCTTTCGAAATTCGATTCCGTCACCCACAACAAGACGGACAGCGCTACCAGCGGCAGCCTCTGAAGAAGCCTTTTAAAGGAGAAAACCGGTTCAGGCTGTAAGGTAAAACTTTATGCTTTTACTTATAAAAAACCTAGTGTTCCGAGTCGTTAATGTAATAGTGATATTTAATAATATTTCATGCAATAGGAATACAAGAAACAAAGACTCATTGTCTTGAGTATACAACTTATTGAAATTAACACAATACTTAGTAAGACCATTAATTGGACAAATTGTAATGAATAGTTTACTTGGAATCAAAGTGTTAATGCATCATTACTTGCTGTGAATTGCACTAATAAAAATTCAATAAAATTCTGAGACATTCAGAGCAGACAATACAATCTCTGCTTGGTGATCTTCATTAAGTACCAACATAATCGTCATTTAATGACTGCAATATTTTTAAGTCATAGTACAAACAAGAAAGCAATCACAATGCAAGGACCTTCAAACCACTATCATAACACAAGGCATTCACAGTGAACGTGTGCAGGCACATGTGAAAGAACTCCGTTTCAGTATTATAAATTATACTTGATTTTGTTAGTATGAAACTATTAATACTTTTCCTATTGTGAAATAATGAAGTAAACTTGTTTGTTTTGATATTTCTTTAGTAACTTCAGTTACATTACCAGAAAACATGTTTTTTTTTAAAGAGTGCAATAAACAGAAGTAATACAGCTTTAAATTCACATTTGTCACTATAAATTTAACTATAATTAACGTTTATCTTAGCCTGGGTAAAAGAATACAACACAAATGTTACAAAAAAAATATTTTTTGTAGGTTCACATTTTTCTTCTCATTTTAATTATTAAAAAAAGTGGTAAGAAATAGTTTGAAAATGGCATATGAATGAGGAAAATAGCACGTTAAAGCTAACTTATTACAAACCACGTGTATTCAATTGACTTCATTTTTTTGTAACTATTATATTTTTCAGACTTGGTTTTATTGGGTATAACAAAAATATCTTATTTTCGTTTATTTAAATATGTATTCATATATTTATAATGTTTATATATTCATTATATTTATTCGCTTATTATAATTATAAATTTATTTAATCTAGTTATTTAAATAGACTATTTAAGAAAGTAATATATTACTAGAGAATTTTCTTTTATATCTCGTGTTAGATTTAGTGTTCAACACCCAATGAGTATATAAATCTTTATCAGGAAGGGAAACAAGCCCAGAGTCAGGAAGATTACATAATCTACAATAATAATAACTTCATACACAAAAGTCCGAACATTATTATCAAGTATAATAATTATTGTTAAGTTATAGTTGTTAAGTAGCTTATTGTTCTCTCCCTCATTTCCCTTTAAATACAATAATTCATCCATATATGATTGCGCGCACACACGCACACACACATTATCATCAGCAGCAGTACTTGTCTTTTCTGTCTATTACTGAATTAATGCATCTCTAATTTTTCCCTGATCTTGCAAAGGGCCATTGCCTAATCGACAAACCTTCACAACCATCTTCCATCTTCTTTCTTAGCTATACACTCATGTTCTGTCATGTAATTGTTCTGTCTAATTAATTCTTTAAAACATATCATCCATTTAGTTTGGTTTAATTTTCTCTACATCACCTTGAGGTTTCTAGTACAGTCATTGCCATGCTATTCTGTGCATTCCACGTTGCAGTCCCATTTGACCAGAGATGCTTTCTAAGAAGACATTACAGACGCACAGTGTTTCAGGTACACCGAAGGGTATCTAGGGCGCAAACTGTTCCTTTACCGGGCCTATATCGTGCTACCCTGGATTTGCTGAGCAGCATTACCAGCAGTGTAGACTGGGTCCACTAATTGTCCTGTTGACAACTGGTACACTTCCTTGTCATCGTGGTTGTCTATGTATAGGCCCGCCAGTGATTCCTGAACAGTCATCAGCGCAGACCCAATGTATGAATTACCCCCACTCAAAAAGTACTCGAGAGAAGAGAGTATGCGATAACAGCGTCTCTCTAACACGTACAGTCCCTTCAAAACAAAACTTGCACGCTTATGATGTTCTTGCCAGAAATCTATTTACATTTTAACTTTATCTATTTTGTTTCTTAACATCACTGATGTTACTTAGTATGTGTAACATAGTACTACATGTACTCATTACTTTTAAAACAGTAATTTACAGTTTTTTATATATTTGTTATTTGCATTGTTTTTAATGTACGTAACCTGAATTTATTTTAAAATTATAAATTCGAGAACATTTTGAGTTATTCATATTTAATTATTTTTTTAATATTATTAACAATAAATACAACTTTTCTTACAAGAATATATTTTTTTGTATTTTTTTAATAAGGCACTGTTTCGATAGTATAAACTATCATCATCATAGTTTTGATGATGATAATTTATACTATCGAAATAGTGTTATATATTCAAAAAATACAAAAAAAAAATATTGTAAGAAAAGTTTTATTTATTAATAATAATAAAAAATATAAACAAGAATAATTGAGCAAATATTAATTATTATATTTAATTAAATATAAAAATTTGTACTACATTTAAAAAATAATATTGGAGTTATTTAACTATAAAAACTATTGTACAGTACTTACGTTTGAAGGAAGTTTTCAGTCGCTGTCAGGCAATACCTGTAATTAATGTAATTAATTAATGTAATATTAATCTTCCTCTTCAGCAAAGTCGTCGGAACTGTCTGAACTACTCTCTCCTCCAAGATTAATTATGAAGCGGTCTACTGTTTTGTCAACAATAGCTTCCTTTTCCAGATATTCTTTTCCAATGCTTTCTACATCTTTGCATCTTTTTTCCCAATCGTCAGCAGTCACAGTTGAAATTTTTTCTTCACATAAGTTTTTCACATCATTTAAATTAAATGTTAATTTTTTTCAGCAACACCTCACTTAATTTCTGACCACATCATCTCTATAGGATTTAGTTCAGGGTGGTAAGGGGGAAGCCTTAAAACTAAATGTCCTCTGCTTTACAGAATTTGATCTATGAAGTATGTTTTAAAGTTTGATTTATACATTTTAACAACTTCATAAAGTTCTGCTTTAACCATATCAGGACTGAACGGTATTGCGTGTCGTGTTAGCCAGTCTTGCAAATCACGTTTCGTAGAATTAGACGTAGGTGTTTTTTCTAGCTGTACATTATGATAGCTGGCATTGTCAATTACCAACACACTGTTGGCGGGCAAATTCGGGACCAATTTTTCTTCAATCCAACGTCTGTAGTTGTCAGCGTTCATGTTATCGTGGTAATCTCCTGTCTTTTGGTTAGATTTAAACATCAGTAGTGCGTTTGGAACAAACCTGTATTGACTGCCAGCATGAACAATAATTAATCTTTGTCCTTTCGCAACTGGAACAGCGTAGCCACCAGGCTGAATCTGATCGTTCCAGGTGTACGGAAGTGTGTGGCTGCTATGAATATATGTTTCGTCCTGATATACTACGGTTCTGCCTTCTTCTCTAAATTTTTTTATGTTTTGTAAATAATGTATTCTCATAGCTCTTATTTCATGAATTTCTGTTAACACAGGTCGATTATTTTTAGTTTTTACCCACCTAAAGCCTATTTCCTTCAAGATAATTTTTAGGCTGCTACTGCTACCTTTAAAGTTGATAGATTCTTTTAATTTTTTGAACAGTTTTTTCTACCGTTGGGAGACACTTTTCTTCAATGTAAAAATTCCGAACTGTTCTCCTAATTACACCTTTATCAAAATCGTCAAGCCCGGTTATAGGTTTACGAACGCGGTGTTTCTTTCCCAGTGTGCTAAATGACGTTCCCGCTTCTGCATCTGGACTGTGTAGCTACTGATCTTCCTTTATTATTCTCCTTATGGAGCTATGAGAAATACCCGTCGCTTTTGCAACATGCTCTTGTACTTTATGGAAATCTAAGAGAGGTTTCCCACTTTCAGCCTCACTCTTCATGAAATTATACACATTCCACACTACCTCACGAGTCTGGCTATGCAGAGTTTTTGAACTCAATTTGGAACTTTTGGGAGACATATTAATGTACGTTTCACACTAATATTTAAAACATATACGCGCAATTATGAAATAGTTTATTAACACTTTTCTAAAATATAATAATACGTTCTCTAATAAAATGTAAATAGGTAGCCTACAACTAATTTCACTGATTAACACAAATAGTTTTGTCGTCACAGTATAATTTGTAAATGACACTTGCAATTTGACACCATGTTTGCAAAGCCCGATGTGCACATTCCGAAACACTGCACAAAACTGTTCTGCGCATGTTCGAACTGAAAAAAAATTTGGTTAGCCTCGCAGCGAGGTGTTTGTCTACTGCGCACCGAGACCTTAGCGTTCAATTTTCACTGTCCAGCCTCTACTAGTTAGTTCTGACACTGCTAATTAATGTGGCTCCATAGCAAATAGCTTGACCTACCCAATGGCAGCTACACCTTATGCTGTAACTTCATTTTCTTCTTAGTAGATGCCTGCTTTAATGATTGAAACTGTCTGTCCTGCAAATGCGTTTATACCTTGTGTCTTGATGATGAATGTTGTAACAATATAAATATAAATACAATATAAATATAACAATAAAAATATAAATACTGATTTATATTTTTCGTACACTCTTATCTCTGCTTGGTGTATGGGTATTTTCTCGTTGGTGTTTCCGCACTGGAAGTCCCGTATTTCCTGTATCTTCACTGACCATAAATCCTCTCTTACGTTGTTATATATTATCGGTTTATTCAGGGAGCTGTTCTCTACAAAGTTTATTTTCCGAATTTGTTGGTGTATACTACTGGGAAGTATATTCTCGCCTCCCACTAAATCTGCTGTCCACGTTATTCCGTCTGAAAATAGTGATACCTTTTCTTGGTTCAGATCTATAATGGCGGAGTTCCTCCTCAATACATCGCAACCTACCAATATATTAAAAGGCAGTCCGGTGGCGATTAAAAATACCATATTCAAAGCTATACCACAGCTAACAACATTTACAGAAACTTGTTTTCTAATAGTTTTGTTCTGGCGGCCAGTTGCACCTACTAAGACAATATTATTTACTGGTAACATTGGCAAAGTTTTACCACATTCTTTCCAGTTCAATTACATTTATTATTGATATATTAGCACCGGTATCAATCATGATTTTTGAGGGGATTCCTTCTACTTCCGCTTTTATATACAATATTTCATTATTCTGACTATCGAGGCTAGTTTCGTTTTCCTCCAATAGTTCAGTTCTTATGTTCTTCAAATAGTTGTTGCTAATGATGGTGATATTTTTCGGGTTCGGTTGCCTCTTGCAACTCTTGTTTATACCCAGGAGATAGGAGCAGTAAAGGGTCGTGATAGTTTATCACTGCCTCCTCCCGTTTAAATTATTGTTTTCGTCGTTGTTATTCGGATTGACCGAGGCGTCGTTTTGGAAACCTTGCATCGGTTCCTGCCGCTCTGTACTCTGTTCAAACGTTTGTTCACAGTTTTGTTGTCGGCCAGGATCATCTAGGCTGGTACTCCTTCTATGTTGTTCGTACCTCGGACCATCACGTTCTTCGCTTCTTCGCCGGCGATCTCCATCGTGGAAACTGTTCCTTCGTTGACGGTTATCTCTTCTTGGCCCCCGATCTTCAGCTCTTATAAAATTCACTCGTGGATGGAAAACTCTGTTGTTATTGTTATAGTTTGCATTGTAATTTCTATTGTTTTGGTAATACCATTCAGTATTACCGGGGTAGGGGTTTCTCTGACTATAGGAATTGTTAGGGGGTTGATAATAATTATTACGGTTATTTGGGTAGTGGTTGTTGTTCCTATTATTATTTTGATTACTACTAAAGTTATTATTATTGTTCGGCGGATTATTATTGCCGTTGTAATTATTCTGCTGGTTACGGTTTCCTTGGTAGTTGTTACCATTTTGGTTGTTACCATTACTGGGGTACTGGTTACTTCTCACTTCTGGTCTATCGTTCCTCCTTCTACTCTGACGGTAGTATTCCTCATTTTCATAACTTTCCAGCAACTCGGTCATGGCTTGCACTGTTTTAATCTGGCTACCTCTCCTTGCTCTGATAATATCTTCGTCGTAGTGATAGGATAACTTGTTCACCAGGCATTCTTCGGGTATTGCCGGTTCTAAATGTTTTGCCAGACACACCTTCCCTAAGAAATAGGCCGTCATGGTGCTACCTAGTTGGGCCCTATATCGTCCATGGCAGATATTGTCTCGTATCAGGTTCTGAGTGGTTTCCGACCAGTATTTAGCTTTAAACAGGTTCCTGAACTGTTGGTAGTCCGCAATCTCGCTTCGATTCGCCATCCACCAATTGTCGGTCATTTCCCTGAACGACTCGTCCAATATCTCCCGGTTATTATTCCACCTACTCCCTCTATGTTTGGCAAAATATTCTTCTATCCAGGCTAGGAACTCCATTGGTTTTCTTTTGTACTGCCGGAAATTCAGCCATTCCCGGTTTTCATTGATTGGTATTCCGGTAAAGTTAGTGGGTCGATTTCTCATGACTTCCATTTCTTCTTGGCTCTGCCGTACCTGACCCGTGATATTTGTCATAGCCTCTTCCATTCCGTCACACCTTTCCGCGACTTGGCTCCGTACCTTCCCAAATTCTTCCTGAGTTTCCTTCCGGTGTTCTTCCACTTTCCTGCGACTATGCTCTTCAATATTAGTAAACTTGATGTTTACCACTTCCTTGAATTCCTGTACTTCCCTCTCGGTCTGGTTACATTTTCCGTCAATGTCCATGATCTGTTGTTTGATTACCATGGTTTCTTCTTCTAATTTCTTGTTGGTGTACTCCTTATTATCGTTGAGTTCCTTGTTCATTTCTTCTTTCAGCAACTCCATCCTTTCGTCTAACTTGTCCAAATTTTCCTGGTTAACCTCCCTTAATTCTTCTCTTAATAGTTGGTTATCCTCTCTCAATTCTTCCAACTTCTCCCCCATCTTCTCTTCCATTTTCTTACTGTTTTCTTCAATTCTTTTATTGGTATCCTCAATTTTATTACCCAATTCTTCCTTAGTTGTTTTGAATTCTTCCTTTAAAAACTGGTTGTCTTCCTTCAATTCTTCTAACTTCTTCCCCATTTCTTCTTCCATCTTCTTATTTGTTTCATCAATTTTCTTACTCAAGGACTGGTTGTCTTCCCTCAAATCTTCCAATTTCTTCCCATTCTCCTCCATCTTGGATTCTATGTTTTTATTTATTCCTTCCATTTTTTTACTTGACTCTTCGTTTGTAGAATCCATTTTCTTGCTTAATTCTTCCTTTGTTGCTTGGTTGTCCTTCTCCATCTTCTTGCTAGTTTCTCCTATGTCCTTCCTTAATTCTTCTTTTGTGGCTTTGATTTCTTCCATCATCACTCTGAGCATCTCTTGTATCGTCGTGTTCTCTGTTTGTGAGGTTTTCTCGGGTTGTTTAGGTTCCATTGGGGGTAATAACATTTCCACATCTTCCACTGGCGTCGCCTCCGCCGCCCGTTTCTTCGAGGTTGCTCGACGTTGCATTTTCCCTTTCTTCTGACTTTATAACTGCTGCCAAGCTCCAATTAGGGATTGGGCAAATGATAGTGGCCTATCAATCACTAATTAAAGCCCCTCAGTTGGTCGCCAATTTGTAACAAACCGTAGACTTCTGCTCGGGTCTGCTTCCTTTTGTTTTAAGCCCCACTGTTGTGAGCCAATTTGTAACAAATTTAAATTGATTTGTTATAAATGTTTGTTTGTTTGTGTAAAAAAAAAAATTTTTGTTGTTTATATATATATTTTTTTTATTTAAATTAATTTAAAATTAATTATTTAATTATGTTCCGTGGTGTTCCGAACTTCTGGTTATTTGTTTTAATTTAATTATGTCCTTTTCTGTGTTTGTAGTTCCTTTCACCACTTAATAAGATTGTCTCCAATAACAATCGATAGGTGAACTTTCCTATTTGGAGGTTATCTTCCTTCTGGGTTGTGAAATTCTGGTAGTTATTGCTCAATTAGCTTTATGTATTACACTAATTATTAAATAGGAATAAACAATATTCAATTTTATAGTAATTAATGGATTTTATTAACAAATGTTTATTTAATCGATTTTCTATCGATTGATTGATCGATTCTCAGGGTATATCAATAGTGTACAATTATTTAATATCGGGTTCTTTTAACAGTTATTTCATAGATAGTCAGAGAAAAAGGGCAAAGTATGGAAAGTATAACATTACAAAAATATATCAACTTAAAAATTAAAATATATATATGTCATTCAATATATAATGGTGAGTATAGAAATTTTCAAACCGTTCAGTCGAATAGGCAGTGTTGCATTGGATTGTGGGAAGTAAAAAGATGGCCGCTTCGAGTTCAGATGCAGGACAAATGCACCTCGCTAATTCTGCGTCCAATAAAGGCTGCTTCTCCTGTGATTTCTCGTTCCTGCTGTAGCGATTATTCCTTCTTGTGTTGGTGGAGTGTTCCTGGTTAAGTTTTAGTGTTCCACTTCGATAAAATGTGATGTAAAAGTTATGTTTCACTTTCGTATGTTAGGTCGAGAATTGCACTGTTTGTTTCGTTGTGTAGAATTAATGTTTAAATTGTTTAAATGGTGTATTCACTGTGTTCTGTTCTTGTTGGAAGTTAGTTTAATGTTTGTTGGTGTTTGTTTCATTGAATTTACATTTAGAATGTATTTTTACAAAACTCGCGTTTTTCACTTCAGGCTAGGCTTGTCGCTATACGCCATTTATGTCTCAGCTATTAGGTTAAAAATGCTTAAGAGCTCGTGTCAAGTGTACTTCACAATATCTAATAATTAACTTCCTTCGTCTTGTCCAAAAGTCTTAGCAAAATTAATATTAGCTATCCATTGTTTCAAAATTATTTTGCATCCTGTGCATGTGAGAATGTTACATTATATAACGGATTATATTTTTGCTGTTATTCAAATTTATTAACTACTAAATACATAATCTTCTTCTTCAGTTCATTCTGCTTGATTTGATACCAAATAAGATAGTTTTTACAGTTTTTGATCTAAAATGATATATTTACTTCATTTTGAAAATTGTAAGTTTTAAAATTCACTTCCTGTCCTTTTCAAAAATGTTGCCATTTTACCTGTTATATTAATGATTGTATTAAATCTCAGATTGATATAAAAGGTTTATCTTTCCTTAATTTCTTGTAATTAGGTTAATTGGTTATCTTTTAAAATATTATACATTAATATGTGACTCCCCTCTCTAAATTTTCAGTTTTTACATTTGCATTTTTAACAATAATTCTTGCTATCTTTTTACAAAATCTTTCTTACTTATATTTCCAATTACATGACTCTATGACTGATTTACCTTATATAAATCCCATCAGTTTAATTGTTTTTCTGTCCTTATTTCATCAATTTTGATGCTGTTTAGTTTTAACATTTGGCCTAGATTTCTAACAGTTTTTACATACAAAGTTTTTAAATAATACATTTTGTTTGTACCCTTTCTGACTTTCTATTCTATTATGACATTAATTAACATTTTCTTATTTTAACAAAAGAACAATTAGTATATAATTTATACTCTTAATTCATAATACATAATTGAAATTAACAATGGTCTTTCAAACTCAGACATTTTATACTTAATTATTATTAGTAATACAATAAATATTTTATAAATAAAGAATGTTATTTAATTCTGACATTTCAGTCTTGATTATCACTAGTAACTTATTCTAAATAAACAAAACATATTGGTCCTTCCATCGTTTACTCTATTTCTTATACTAGGTTCTATTTTCAGTTTTAATCTGTTTTTGATTTTGGGGTAATGATACTTTAACACTTCACTTTTTATATAGCCTGCTCTTGTTTTATCTACTGTCATTCTACTGAATGTTGTATATAAAGAGTGGCAGTTATTATTCAGAAACACCAGTATTATCTGTCATTATAATACTTTATTTAATATTATTCATGGACACATTATAAACACTTCAAAGTTGTATTATTTCACAATTTACTTAGTTTGTGAACTGCAATATTGACACATAAGGTTTATTTATTATAACACAAAAACTTGCACTGATCCCCTTTTCATTCTTGGATTTTATTTCTAAATACTTCTATAGTTTTATTAAAATCAAGAAATCTATTTATAGAAGATAATGAAGGTTTGTTTTTTGGCATTATATAATTATTTCACATTGGTTCACTTTCAATTCTACTTTATACACTTTTGGCCTATATTTATTTTACATGGTTTCTAAATTTGATATTTTGTTATACTTTCATTTGTTATTATGTTTATCATTTTCTTTTGGGGTTTGGGTTTTTTATAAGAGCACTCCTTCTTCTTGTGGATGCTGTCTCGTTCTGGTTTCTTCATTGATTTCTCCTATTCTTCTTGTCCCTTATAAAAGTATTTCCTTTTCTTCTTGTGGATGTTGTCATGTTTTGGGTTTCTTTCTTACCTACTCCTATCCTACCTGGGTATTACCTTTTTCTATATTCTTAGTTTTGCAGTTTATTTTGATGATTCATCACTCATTGTAACATTGGTTTTAAATGAACTTTTACTTTAATCTATGATTATATTTCACGGTGGTTCTTAATTAATTTTTTATTTTTATTTTGCTTTCTCGGATTTTAAAAATGTTTTTATTTTATTTTTATGATCATTCTACCATTCAGAATTATTGGCATTATCTGTCATGCTACAATGTTTATATAGGTGGTAACAAAGTCACCTTCTGTGATGTACAAAAGAAACTTGATAGCATCAGAATGTTTATATAGATGGTAACAAAGTCATCTTCTGTGATGTACAAAAGAAACTTGATAGCATCAGAATTCAATTGAAATGTGACCGAAATTCATGAAGTTTTGAGAACACATTGTTACAGTTCATTACATATCACATTATTGTTTTGTACTTAATTATATCCAAAAACAGTCAACAACATATATCAGTTACTAACTGTTCTATACCGTTTTCTGCATTTCAGTGACACACACACACACACACACACACCTGTATATACTGTACTCACTTTTGAATTCATAAAAATTTTATTTAAATAAATATACATTCAATACAATCATAAAGGTAATTTTATTTTGTGTGTATATATATATATATATATATATATATATATTGTAACATAACAAAATGTTACATAACCTAAACATATACTATCAGGTTTAATAAATGCATAATGATAATATAAATAGATAAAGTATGATAAAAATAACCAAGAAGAGAGGAATCATGGAGGAAGAAAGAAGCAGAAGTGCCACAAGAAACAGCAAGCCCAAATACTGTTTGACACTACAACCAGACTATAACTGACACAAACTGCTGGACAAATTTAAATTCACTTTAAGCTGTCAAGCGAGTCAGTGAATAATGTGAACAGAATATGATATGTTACTAAAAAATGATTAAATAAGAATCTGAATAATGTGAGATCAGAATCAGCATTTGGCTGATAATAAATTAAATATGACTAGTAATTATTGAGGCCAAGAACTAAAATTAGCAATGGCCACAAAATGAAAATGAAGCTATATTTCAATCTCAACTATATTTATGACAAATAAACACGTTTGTAAGAGGGAATCTTATACCAATAAGCTACCTCAGCAAAATTACCGAATTGTGAACTAATAAAAGCTTTTAAGGCAGAATTCCAATATAGACGGTATGCCTTAACAAGGCCTAGACCAAACAATCATCAATGAGATGATTATTAGGAAGTAATAGAAATGTAGGTCACCTACACAAAACAATTGTTATGCTAAAACATAGCAATAAGCATTATTAAAATGATATGATTTATAATTCAATTGTTAGTTAGTAGAATAGAGCAAATTAATGTGAAACGGAATATCATAGTATGTAAGAACAGTCCATTACAATGTCTAAAGTTAAGGTTTATTCATAACGTACAGTAATTAAACATCAGTACAGAATTAATAGTGTTCTCACATAAACGTTGGAGTGATAAAACGCGATGTAAAACACAAACAATATTAGTCAAAGTGTATAATTGCCGATTTTGGTAAACAGACGACAGTGCGAAATAGTGTACCTGAACATTGTTTATGTAGCAATGTCAGTAAAAGTGAAACTAACTCGGTATCAAACTATATCAAATTAAAGAGGACAAAATATTCTTTAATTTGATGGTGATATCGCCCCAATCGCAACTGTATCAAGTGCGTGAAAGGCGTTAGCATCATTTACAAAATATGTTTAAGAAATTTGGTCGTCAACACCAATAACATCGATAGCTGTCAATCATCTTAGCATTTGGCGGTTGGGAAACGGTTTTTAACGGTTGAAAAGACAATACGTCACACTCATCACACCTGTCTAAGCCAATGACAAAATTTCTTAGTAATTAACAATGTTGCCTAGAGCCGATCAAGGTATCGGGTATATAAGAGACCGCAACAGATTAACGACAGACACTTCATAATTGCATTCGGTGTGACAGGTACGCCGATCTCATCTCAACATTTTTAATAACTGATAGCGTCATCACCAGAACACATCAAAGGAAACAGTTCGACAACAATCTACAACTACTTCAAATTATTCTACAAGAAACCATTGTGATTATGTGCAGTATTATTTCATTTTAGTGCGGGAAAAAATAATGAACAGCAGAAAGAATGAAATAGTATTACTTATGATCCTGTAAGTTAGAAGCGGATCGAAATTCTCTGTTCAAGTGCGTGTGTAGTGAATAGCGATAATCATTATAATCCGATTATCGAAGTGTTAATTGAAATTTTTATCGAAAGATTAAAACACCAGGTAACAGTGTAAACATCTTTTCATTTTTTTTACGAGCGCCATAACCTGTACGTTTTAATACACTGATCTGTACTGACGCAAAAACACTGAAACATTTTTTATGTTACACCATGTCTAAATTTATTTTATGAATTTGTCAATATTAGTTAAGCTGAATGTTAGTTATAAGTGTTCTCCAAAATATAACCTTTGTAAATCATAAAGCAGGCGTGACGAACGCACAACCTATCAAATAGGTTATTTTTACTTGTTTACTTTATAATAGTAACGTCAAAAACAGTACTAGTCAATATTATATCAAAAGATCATTAGCTATTGTGTAGGCATAAACTTTCTTTTTGTGTCTCAAAGAACTTACACCTGAGATTTTAATAATAGTAATGTTTAAAGTAAAAAGAAATATCTGGACTTAACCAGATTTACTGTCTATGTTCTGAGCAAGCCCTACAGGGTATATAATAACTTATTTACAATTGTACATCATTGTATGTTTTTTAATTATATTTGTTTGAATTCTCTATCAAGGGTATGAATAAAATCCCATTGTTAACAGCATAACTCGACTTAATTCACTTCTAACAGATAGTTAAATATTTTATTCAGAAAACTCAAACAACCTTCAGTTGTGATTAAGTACTTGGAATAGCATTGCCATAAAGGTAATAAACCATTATTTTAATTTCTTTAAATCATTAATTGATTCAATTCATGGGTTTTACACGGGATTTTCCCAAAATAAATCCGTGTGGCGCCCACTATCAAACAAGGCAACTTAACCTTGTAGCTAAAGTGAGTTGGTTTTTGTAAACCGCGTTGACAGCTTATTGAACTTCTAGAAAACACGACCAGGTACGTGAAAGTATATTATATTTATTCTATTGTCCAGACATTACTAGACGTAACGTACTCAGACTATTATCGACCTGGAGGAGAAGTTTCACAGCTAGTATCAACAAGACGATCATCATCATCATCATCGAGCGACCAACTATTATACTTTACCTTTAAACTGAAGCAAAGCTAGTATTTAAATAATATTAACACCACTATTTTATTTGTTTTATTTAAGGGAATTCTTTTCAGACAATTATAATTCTACAATTGTAAACACACTTTGAGTAACCTCGAATGTTACATTTTAAATCGCTTTTGAAAGTCGGTAACCTTCAATTTTCAACAACTATAAATTTTAATAATATTCTAAATAAACAGAAACACCTGTTAAATTGTTACAAATTGGCGCACCAACTAGTGTGGCTTAAAAAATATCAAATAAGAATATTTTTTATATTGATAAACAACCCGGTAGACAAAAATATGGGTAAGATTTATAATAAGCCCGGCAGACACAGAAGAACAACCATGCCTGACACACGGATAGGTGGCACCGTGGAAAATCAACCGGTGACACCCACACAAAGGAAGGATGAAGGATCCACAGGATGGATAGACGAGTTGTTTAAAAAATACGGTAAGGCAATAGATACCGACCCATTAATCGAAACAATAACAAGGAAGAACCATAATGAACTATATGAATCTCCAATTGAACACAGTGAAGTCACTAACGAGAACATAAAAACCCCCTACCAAAAGGTGAATGGAGGCGATGACACGACGGAAGAGAATGATGAAGCAGTCCAAGAGATGGTAAGCGATAACGCACCGACCGTGAACTTCGAATATACAAATATAAACTCAAAGACAGAAAATAAAGAAGTAATGGAAACGCCGGACACAAGAACGCCTGAAGGGGAGGTAGATGCAAGTGTGTAACGGTACGGAATTGTGAGCCACCCCAGTTTAATTTCATATTAATTCAAATCATCATTTTAAGCACTTTCCAAATTGCCAGACTTTCACCTGTAAGGAGCCTCCAGTACAGCAATGCAACACACATATAGTCAGCCAAAACAACTGCCAGACGCATTGCGTAACCGCCAGCAGCAGCCTTGTGACAGTCTCCAGTCTGCTGTGTGTCATCAGAGAGAGTGGTAATAAGCAGCATACAGTGCAGATAAAAATTACATAGTGGCCTCGGGTGTAAGATAGGCCGCAGTTAAGAGTAGGCCTATCTTTGAAAATACTAAAACTAATATAAAAAACTGTATAACGCGCGGCCAGCCTAAGCGAGCTAAGTGTTCGAAAATTTATGTCGGCCGACAAAACAAAACTAAATGCTATTTTAAAGTGAACTAAAGTAATAGTGGCGCATCAACTTAATTTGAAATAAGCAATAACAGTACCGCGGTTAAACAGTGTCTTAACTAAATTATGGTGTGTTAAACAGTGCATTCACAGCAGAGGTGCAAAACAGCGGAGTTCTTCAGACGTTAAGTATTAACTGAGTTTTAGACAAGATTATTTTCCTTTTTTTCCCCAGAGTATAATTCAACATAAATAAATATAAATGTAAGATGTACATCAGAGATCTCGAAGTGGGGTTTAAATAGAACGATAAAATCAAAGAACGAATGTGTGTGAGTGTGTAGCTAAAGCACGTATTGGTTCATTGCAGATAGTAAATAGTTGTGGTATACCATAGTTGTCATAAGCTAGCTAATTAGGAAATATTTTGTTACTATGTTTGATTTCACAAATTGTTGCTCATTCTACAAGTACTTAATCTAAATGTCATGAAAGAGAGACGAAGTAGTTATTTTGAATAATAAATCAGAGGCAATTTGTTTTAGCACAAACGGTGTATTTGATCTTTGCCCATATCAAATCCAAATAATCCTTTTTGCAGCAGTTTCGTCTGAACGACCCTTGGAATAAAACCCTAAGGTAAGAGAATTATAATTTAATTAATTGAGTAGTTTCATTGGCGCCCGAACTGGGACGGCGAATATAATTTGTGGTTATATTCGCCAGACCTAATTAAGCTGCAGAACGGGTTATTTGGGAGTGGGGTGAGGTTGTAAATTGTAGAAACAAAATTAGGCATATTTATATATGTAAAAAAAAAAAATAAATAAAAAATGGAAAGTAATAGTTTGACCGAATCAACGGTCATGAGTGGGTTGGAGGTCCATTCGACCCCAATCCCAGTTCAAAATAGAGAATCAAGTAAGTCGGATGAAATAGATGACTATTTCATCAATGATTCAGGTAACCCCACCCGTAATGAATCAAAATAATCAACCAGAAGATAATATGATGAAATATCTATGTAGCACACTGTGCAGTTTGAATAATAAATTTGATAAATTGAGTAGTGACGTGAGCGAAGTCAAGAGTAGTTTTGATGTACAGAATAGTAAATTCCATGAGTTAAAGGGCGATATAAATAATATTGACCAAAAATTTGATAAGCGTTTATGTGAAATGAATACAAAATTTGATGAGCGTTTATGTGAAATGAATACAAAATTTGATGAGCGTTTATGTGAAATGAATACAAAATTTGATGACCGTTTATATGATATGAAACAACAGAGTGTTAAGTTAGAAGACAATATTAAGAAACGTTTAAATGAGACGAATGAATGTTTTAATACATTTAAAGAACAAATTGAGAAACAAATACAAAAGGTAACTGAAAATTTTGAGTATAAAACAGATGATAATTATAATGATATGTGTAAAAACGTGGTAGTAGAGAGTAAGATAAATAGTAACAATGATATTGAAAATGGTAATTGAAATTTAGTATGGTGATTGAAAGGGTAGTATCAGAAAGTGATACGTTGAAAATAGATAGTGAAACAGTAAGTGAGAGGGAGAAAATGATAAGTTGTAATGAAGTAATAATTAGTGTTGTTGAATTGGAAAAAGAATGGAAAGAAAGAGTAGATGAATGTGTAGGGCAGAGAGTAAATTTTCCCCTTATTTGTGATGAACCAGAGTGTTCAAAATTGTTAGTATTGGAGGGCAAGAGACCCTTATTAGTGAAAGATTTGAGTTGCTTATTTTTGTTGAATAATTTTGTACCCTCTGCATGGAATGAGAGAGAAAGTGTGATATGGCATTATGACGAGAGAGATTTAAATGGAGAATTATGTATTGACAAAGAGATAGAATTATATAAACTAATGAGAAATTATAATGAGTTGAAAGAGATGTTAGAGATGAAATACTTACCTGTTAAAATAGAGAATGAAGATTATTTTGATGATACATGTTTAAACGATAATAATTTACCTTATGATGAAAAAATAACTGACTTGATAATGAACATTACTGATGGAGACTTTACAAAGAATACTGATGTTGACCTGGTATATGATTATTATGGTAAAATGAACAAACAGAAATTTTATGGTTACTATACACAAGATAACCGTATACAGAATGTAAATAAAATTGAAAATTGTTATGTGAAACCCCGACTCATTTTTGACGATGGAGGTTGAAATTCATAAACGAACAATTTAAATATGTTAATATATGGTAATGACGTAGCTGATTTTGATATTGAAGTGTGATATAACTGAATAATTATTGCTGAAGAATTGTAAATACATATGTAGTGAAATTAATTGTATGTATTATAAAATGTTGAATTGTTTGTATGAAATAACATTGTTGTTAAGTGTTTCAGAGGTTACACGGAGATATTGGTGTGTGTGTGGTGTGTATTTTGTATTCATGTCAATAAGTGGATAATGTATTGTAAGTATAAAGTTCATTATACCAGTCAGATAGAATAAAATGCTTACAGGTGTGAAAAAATGTTGATTCAATAATATGAATTGAGATAATAGCATTAAATAGAAACTGTAATTAATAATAATAAATAGAGAAATAATAATTGAAAGGTGAATTAAAATTATATTTGGTTCGAATTGCAAGAAAGAGATTTTGACAAATATGTTAACAAGAAGATTTATAGAAATAAAAATTTTGTAGGAAGTATATATGCCAGTGTATGATGCATGAATGCTGAAACTGAGAATGTTTATAACTGTGGTTACTAAACAAGTCTTGCAAACTAGTGTTTATATAAACAGGTGTGGTATGTTGTGACTAAAGTCTACAGTCATGTTGAGGTGACAATAACAACTGTCGTAGTCTGCTGAATCACTATCTTGAGTAAAATTTTATTGTGACCTAAAAGAATTGAAATTAAATTTTTACAGACAAAATAATAATGAGGTAATTACTGTAACTGAGAGTTTGATAAATTGCATATTAGCAAACTAATTTAGTAATAAAATTAATAGAAACAATGATTTTTAACAATGAACTTAACTTTATTTTCATTTAAATTCAAATTGGAATTATAAAGTAAATACTAATTGATGTAAATAAGGATTTAACGTATTAAAATATTCATTTAAACTTGAAAACTGAAGGAAATGTTCAGGATGAGATAGTGTCTGGAAAATAAGATGTGTATATTACTGTCCAAGTAACTTGTATCAATGCTAATCTATGTTTTATGTTTTAACTGTAGATTCCCCACCTAAGTGTGGTCATGACCTCACCGGACCATGACCGTGAAAGTAGTTAATTGTGGCAAATCATAAATTTTACTTGATATAACCGGCTTGTGGTTTGTTTTATTTTGTTAACCCGGTGGTTTGTTATATTTAGTAGGGGGGTTATTTTTTGGGGAATCTACCAAATTTTGGAACAGGTCTATTTTCACCCAGATAGGGGTGGTAGTCCATTAGGGGTGTATAATATAAAAAGAATAGTAGGTTATATGTATACCGAATTTTATTGTAACGCCGAAGCAAGGATGGGGGTGGAATAAAAGAAAAAAATGTCCACCCCTTCCGCATCAGTCCTTGTGAAAGCAACTAGACGCCACAGTCTAGGGGGGGTAATAGTGAGTGTGGATGGGCGGTGACCCAGTTACAGGTCACGAGGGAGATGTGGGTTACGGCGAGGATGAGGCTGAAAAAGGCCAAGAAGCCTCGTGCAGACCACATTAAAATGTAACAGGTATCAGGGGTTAAGGGATAAAAGGGGGGTAGTAGTAATAGAAAAAAAAATTTTTTGTTTATTCTATATAAATATGAGTATGCAAGTAAGGATATAATTTGTATTTCAGGTACGATTACTGTGAGTTAATGTAATCCTGTATAATTAATGTGTCATTTTGGCTGGGCAATATTGTATGGGGAATATTATTTAATCTAACTGGAATTTATGTGTATCATTGTAAACCAATATTGTTTTATTAATATTATTCTTTAGGGTCTATAATATAAAATGAGCCAGTACGTTGTCAATGAACCAGTACGGTTAAGAGGAAACAAATCAGATGTGGGATATGGAGGGATGGAAAGCCGTTTGTCAATTTTTAATTACATGTTTTAAAATCAGGCGATACTGGGACGGGTATCTGTTTGGTTTTTCGGTGTTGGGATCTCGAATAGAGAAGTCCAGTAAGATCGGATGGGTGCTGTCGCAGTTGCCAGACTAGGGGGGTAAGAACCCATGATTTAGTAGTGTTCAGGGGGGTTGCGGTGCCATGTCCTCACTGATCCTCTTAGGTTTAGGCAATAAGAGTTTGAACGCTTCGGCCTTCAACCTCTTATTGGGGGGGTATTGTAACGGTACGGAATTGTGAGCCACCCCAGTTTAATTTCATATTAATTCAAATCATCATTTTAAGCACTTTCCAAATTGCCAGACTTTCACCTGTAAGGAGCCTCCAGTACAGCAATGCAACACACATACAGTCAGCCAAAACAACTGCCAGACGCATTGCGTAACCGCCAGCAGCAGCCTTGTGACACAGTCTCCAGTCTGCTGTGTGTCATCAGAGAGAGTGGTAATAAGCAGCATACAGTGCAGATAAAAATTACATAGTGGCCTCGGGTGTAAGATAGGCCGCAGTTAAGAGTAGGCCTATCTTTGAAAATACTAAAACTAATATAAAAAACTGTATAACGCGCGGCCAGCCTAAGCGAGCTAAGTGTTCGAAAATTTATGTCGGCCGACAAAACAAAACTAAATGCTATTTTAAAGTGAACTAAAGTAATAGTGGCGCATCAACTTAATTTGAAATAAGCAATAACAGTACCGCGGTTAAACAGTGTCTTAACTAAATTATGGTGTGTTAAACAGTGCATTCACAGCAGAGGTGCAAAACAGCGGAGTTCTTCAGACGTTAAGTATTAACTGAGTTTTAGACAAGATTATTTTCCTTTTTTTCCCCAGAGTATAATTCAACATAAATAAATATAAATGTAAGATGTACATCAGAGATCTCGAAGTGGGGTTTAAATAGAATGATAAAATCAAAGAACGAATGTGTGTGAGTGTGTAGCTAAAGCACGTATTGGTTCATTGCAGATAGTAAATAGTTGTGGTATACCATAGTTGTCATAAGCTAGCTAATTAGGAAATATTTTGTTACTATGTTTGATTTCACAAATTGTTGCTCATTCTACAAGTACTTAATCTAAATGTCATGAAAGAGAGACGAAGTAGTTATTTTGAATAATAAATCAGAGGCAATTTGTTTTAGCACAAACGGTGTATTTGATCTTTGCCCATATCAAATCCAAATAATCCTTTTTGCAGCAGTTTCGTCTGAACGACCCTTGGAATAAAACCCTAAGGTAAGAGAATTATAATTTAATTAATTGAGTAGTTTCAAGTGACACCATAAAAAACCAACCTAAGGAAATAGCATCGACGGAGCTGCTAAATTTCCAGAAGATGATGATGGAACGTAGGAGGGAACAGTTCCCTCAACCAGTAGAGAATCGCTTTGAGAAGGCAAGAGAAGAAATGGTGAATGATATCAGACTATGGAGAGAAGAAATAATCCAACAATGGAGGGAAGAAATGGAAACCAATAATGAACAAGCAGAAAAGCAACCGGACTCAAATACATTATTAACTGAAGATGAGTTTGACAGAAACCAGGAAGATATCCACAACAAGGAAATCAATACCGGAAGTATAGAGAACACTCAGGTAATTGAAGAAGCGGAAGAGTTAGTAGCCGAGAATGAAGGCTTAGAACAAAATAATCTGCCCATGTGTAATGATCAAGTGGAAACACAAGAATTACCCAGAAGTAAAAACACCGAACAAGTGAATTTAAAAATTAAAATTCGTGAAGAAAGGAACAAAATAATTAAGAAAACGGAAGAAAAGGAGGCGAAGATAAGAAGAATAATACGTCCAAAGAAGACTAGAGTAACAAAAGAATTAATCGAAATGACTCGAAGCGGTCTAGTTAATATGATTTATTTCCCAGTCATCAACCGTAAAGAAGGGACCTATAGGAAGGAGTACCGAAGGAGCTTCATGAAGCTGGATGAAGAGAAGAAATGTGTTACAACAAAGAGGACTATAACCAATAACATACTTAAAGCTGATATTTCCAAAGGGAGAATAAAACGTTTTAAGAAAAGGAAAGGTTATCAAGAACAGCTGGACCGGATCATTGAAGGGTATGCCCAAGAAATAAAGGAATTACGGAAGGAGAGGGACCAATCAATGGAAAAATCCAACCAGGAAACTAAGGATGATCAGCCAGAGTTAGAAGAGATACTGGAAGTCAGTAATAACAAAGACCAGGAGTACACTGAACACATGTAATACTAGAAACTGATGTGGGAAAGGACACCTGTGTAACGTAATTGTCCCCAATAATGTACCCAATAGAGTGGAAAAGGCACAAAATAACCCCATGTATGTAAACCATAAAAAATGATTACTATTAAGAGCAGATAAAGTATAATGAGAGGCGACATCTATCACCAGAATATGTAGAGTATAAAAGAAAAAAAATAATATGTTTTAAAAAACAATTACTATAAACGAACTAATTTAGTGATTAGAAGGATCACGTATTATGCCCAAAGTATTGAAGGTAACTAATTGACTATAGCAAACCTAATTACCCTATTGTGTTACAAAAAGTGTGTAGGATTAAGATATAGGCCAAACTATTTGTTACTTGTTAAAAAAGAACCAGATCTATCACACTAAAGGATAGAAAAATATGCATTGTAAACTAAATAATTTAATGAGAAAAAAGACATCTATTATGTCATAGAGAGCCAAAAGTGGCATGTAACTAAAATATACCTAGGATAATGACATAAACTTACTTTAAATACTCCTATGTTAGATTAATTTAGAGAGGAGCTACTACTCTTTTATAACTAAAATTGCTATGCTATACTTAGAAAAAAAAAGGGAGAGGAGAAAAAATTTTATCAAATGATTATTGTGTACCTCTCATAAAACTAAAATATTATATCATCCAGAATAAGTGAAAACCACCATCACTTGAAGGAGTAGAGAAGAAGAATAACAAAGAGTGTAATATGAAAGAAGGATATTATTATGGAAAGTAGAGAGAGAGAAAAAAAAATGTTTATTAAATGAACCATGTAACCCCAAGAATGTCTATAAAATTAAATATCAATATATTGTTATTATATTATCACATTATGTCGTAATTATCAAATATTGTATGTAGCAAAATATGTCAGAGAACATCTAACCAAGAACATTTTATATATGAATATTGTAAAACCTGATAATTCAGGATAAGTATAAATTACTAACGAGAAAGAGAAACTTGTAAACTATTGTGAAAATAAAATATTGTAGACTCTATATGTGAAAGACAACCGCATAATTATATGAGCATCAATGTAAGTGTGTAATTTTAAGAATACTCAAGTAAACTAAAACAATTGTCAACTAGTATAAAAAGTAACGATACAGCTAATAAAAAAGCATAGTCGAGGATGTCAAGTCTGAAAAGAAATAATTACCTGTGAAAAGAAAGTATGTTATAAAGTGTAAAAGAAGGAGATGTGATATAAATGAAAACCTCTGATACCTTGAATATTATGTTGAAGATATTATATTATTGAAAATGAATGATATGTATTATATTTTGTGTTGTGATAGTGCAACTATTGCCAGGTGCAATGTTTATTTTTTTTCTCAGACAGAGAAGAGTATGCCTCTGAATCTGAGTATGTGTATTGAGGAACGGCAGAGAATGTAAGCCACAGTGAGCCACTCTGATTCCGAACCCACTACAAAAGTTAGGGAGTTATATTGTAATGTATCAAGGGCTATTATGAAAGAAAAAAAATCTATGAGGTATAAAATATAAGAACCATTGAAATAATCACAAAGGTAAAGATATGTAATAAGAAAGAAAAATGTAATATGATAAGACAGGAAATTGTTAATTTAAGAAATAAGACCTATTGTAATTAGATGACTTAAAATGTAAGCAACTTGAAAAGAATACTAGTAAGCTAAGAATTATATCACTAGACAAGCAATCAAGCTAGTGTAACACACTAATAGTATATTAAGGATCAATGTAAAGAGTACAAGACAAAAAACAGTAGTAATATGCAAAAAACTGACATGAAATGATAATTTTCTAAAAAATCAAATTTTCTCTCAAATTATCAATTTTGAGGGGGGAGTATATGTAACATAACAAAATGTTACATAACCTAAACATATACTATCAGGTTTAATAAATGCATAATGATAATATAAATAGATAAAGTAATGATAAAAATAACCAAGAAGAGAGGAATCATGGAGGAAGAAAGAAGCAGAAGTGCCACAAGAAACAGCAAGCCCAAATATTGTTTGACACTACAACCAGACTATAACTGACACAAACTGCTGGACAAATTTAAATTCACTTTAAGCTGTCAAGCGAGTCAGTGAATAATGTGAACAGAATATGATATGTTACTAAAAAATGATTAAATAAGAATCTGAATAATGTGAGATCAGAATCAGCATTTGGCTGATAATAAATTAAATATGACTAGTAATTATTGAGGCCAAGAACTAAAATTAGCAATGGCCACAAAATGAAAATGAAGCTATATTTCAATCTCAACTATATTTATGACAAATAAACACGTTTGTAAGAGGGAATCTTATACCAATAAGCTACCTCAGCAAAATTACCGAATTGTGAACTAATAAAAGCTTTTAAGGCAGAATTCCAATATAGACGGTATGCCTTAACAAGGCCTAGACCAAACAATCATCAATGAGATGATTATTAGGAAGTAATAGAAATGTAGGTCACCTACACAAAACAATTGTTATGCTAAAACATAGCAATAAGCATTATTAAAATGATATGATTTATAATTCAATTGTTAGTTACTAGAATAGAGCAAATTAATGTGAAACGGAATATCATAGTATGTAAGAACAGTCCATTACAATGTCTAAAGTTAAGGTTTATTCATAACGTACAGTAATTAAACATCAGTACAGAATTAATAGTGTTCTCACATAAACGTTGGAGTGATAAAACGCGATGTAAAACACAAACAATATTAGTCAAAGTGTATAATTGCCGATTTTGGTAAACAGACGACAGTGCGAAATAGTGTACCTGAACATTGTTTATATAGCAATGTCAGTAAAAGTGAAACTAACTCGGTATCAAACTATATCAAATTAAAGAGGACAAAATATTCTTTAATTTGATGGCGATATCGCCCCAATCGCAACTGTATCAAGTGCGTGAAAGGCGTTAGCATCATTTACAAAATATGTTTAAGAAATTTGGTCGTCAACACCAATAACATCGATAGCTGTCAATCATCTTAGCATTTGGCGGTTGGGAAACGGTTTTTAACGGTTGAAAAGACAATACGTCACACTCATCACACCTGTCTAAGCCAATGACAAAATTTCTTAGTAATTAACAATGTTGCCTAGAGCCGATCAAGGTATCGGGTATATAAGAGACCGCAACAGATTAACGACAGACACTTCATAATTGCATTCGGTGTGACAGGTACGCCAATCTCATCTCAACATTTTTAATAACTGATAGCGTCATCACCAGAACACATCAAAGGAAACAGTTCGACAACAACCTACAACTACTTCAAATTATTCTACAAGGAACCATTGTGATTATGTGCAGTATTATTTCATTTTAGTGCGGGAAAAAATAATGAACAGCAGAAAGAATTAAATAGTATTATTTATGATCCTGTAAGTTAGAAGCGGATCGAAATTCTCTGTTCAAGTGCGTGTGTAGTGAATAGCGATAATCATTATAATCCGATTATCGAAGTGTTAATTGAAATTTTTATCGAAAGATTAAAACACCAGGTAACAGTGTAAACATCTTTTCATTTTTTTTACGAGCGCCATAACCTGTACGTTTTAATACACTGATCTGTACTGACGCAAAAACACTGAAACATTTTTTATGTTACACCATGTCTAAATTTATTTTATGAATTTGTCAATATTAGTTAAGCTGAATGTTAGTTATAAGTGTTCTCCAAAATATAACCTTTGTAAATCATAAAGCAGGCGTGACGAACGCACAACCTATCAAATAGGTTATTTTTACTTGTTTACTTTATAATAGTAACGTCAAAAACAGTACTAGTCAATATTATATCAAAAGATCATTAGCTATTGTGTAGGCATAAACTTTCTTTTTGTGTCTCAAAGAACTTACACCTGAGATTTTAATAATAGTAATGTTTAAAGTAAAAAGAAATATCTGGACTTAACCAGATTTACTGTCTATGTTCTGAGCAAGCCCTACAGGGTATATAATAACTTATTTACAATTGTACATCATTGTATGTTTTTTAATTATATTTGTTTGAATTCTCTATCAAGGGTATGAATAAAATCCCATTGTTAACAGCATAACTCGACTTAATTCATTTCTAACAGATAGTTAAATATTTTATTCAGAAAACTCAACCTTCAGTTGTGATTAAGTACTTGGAATAGCATTGCCATAAAGGTAATAAACCATTATTTTAATTTCTTTAAATCATTAATTGATTCAATTCATGGGTTTTACACGGGATTTTCCCAAAATAAATCCGTGTGGCGCCCACTATCAAACAAGGCAACTTAACCTTGTAGCTAAAGTGAGTTGGTTTTTGTAAACCGCATTGACAGCTTATTGAACTTCTAGAAAACACGACCAGGTACGTGAAAGTATATTATATTTATTCTATTGTCCAGACATTACTAGACGTAACGTACTCAGACTATTATCGACCTGGAGGAGAAGTTTCACAGCTAGTATCAACAAGACGATCATCATCATCATCAAGCGACCAACTATTATACTTTACCTTTAAACTTAAGCAAAGCTAGTATTTAAATAATATTAACACCACTATTTTATTTGTTTTATTTAAGGGAATTCTTTTCAGACAATTATAATTCTACAATTGTAAACACACTTTGAGTAACCTCGAATGTTACATTTTAAATCGCTTTTGAAAGTCAGTAACCTTCAATTTTGAACAACTATAAATTTTAATAATATTCTAAATAAACAGAAACACCTGTTAAATTGTTACAATATATATATATATATATATATATATATATTGCAACAATACATGTACAGTAGAGCATTGATTATCCGAACCTCTCGGGACGAGGGACCGTTTGGATAATCGATATTTCGGTTGATAGATCGTAAATAGAAAATATTTCTCTTTACAAAAACAAAGGTTTTCATTACAAAATCATTTCTAACATACTGTTATATAATTACAGCAACCTGTATACTGTACTGTAATGTATTACTAAGGCTAAAAATCATTGACTTAAAATTGAGTGTAACTAATAAAAACCAAAAGTTACGGTAATTTAAACAAAATTAGAATTTAATGTCAAACACTGTACTAAAAAAAAAACCATGGATTTACACTGAAGAATTGTTCTATCACTGTCTGCTTCAAACCAATACCCCATTTTCTCACTGCTAAAGACAGAAGTCATTAAACATGCATAAGCTGAATACAATCTATCTCATCTTCTGTTTCAGCCCACTTTAGAACAGTCTCAAGTTCGTCAACAGCTTTTGCTGCCATAGGTGGTTTTGTATTAGTAGCATTCTCGCCGTCTTCTGTTTTGTTTTCATTATGTTCATTTAATGACTGAACTATCTCTTCATCTGTTAATAACTGAAAACCGGGATTAGCTTCATCCACCTTTAGTGGATCATTAACTTCTTCTTTGTAACAGTTTTTAAACTGAGGAATATTCCATACCATTTGATGCATGATTTCAATATCTGTGTCTTGATTTTCAGTATCAGATTCATGTTCCTCACTTAACATTTGACTTAGAAGTTTTCCCCAAGCTCATTTTAGAGTTTCAGTTTTTACACTATCCCAGGCATCTGCAATCATATATGTACTTTCCTTTAAGTTAAATTCTTTTATTAACTGTCTGGATCCTTCTTCATTTTCACTAAGTACCAGAGAAAGCGGTAAAGCCGTTTAAATGTTTCTATAACACTTTGGTCCATGGGTTGTAATATACTTGTCACATTTGGTGGGATGAACATCACATCAGTATCCTAATGCTGAGGTAAAGAATCAGCTGAAGGATATGCAGGGGCATTGTCCAATAGCGACAATACAGGACCACTAATTTTATTTTCTGCTTTTTTTACCACAGGGACAAACATACCATTAAACCATTTAGTAAAATGTTCAACATTCATTGGAGCATTTTTGTTGTTGTAAGTAATTAACCAGTAAATTATTCATATTAACATCTTTGAAACATCTAGGTTTCTTAGATTTCCCTGAAACAGTCAATTTTAATCTGTGGGAACCACTTGCATATGCGCACATCATAATTGTAACACATTCTTTATTAACTTTGAACCCAGAAGCAGACTTTTCGTTCTTTAACACTAATGCCTTTTTTGGAAGAGCTTTCCAGTTATGCCTGGTCTCATCAGCATTATAGATATTTTCAGTGTTGTACCCTTTTTCTTTTATAATAAGCAGAATTGTTTCTTGATATTACCAGCACTTTCAAAATTAGCAGAAAGTTTTTTGCCTGAAATATCTAGCTGTCGTATACCATGTCTCGATTTGAATTTTTGCAACTATCCTGTCGTAGCTGTAAAGTGTAGATTGCCTCTGAGTTTTTTTTTATTATTAGTGCCTTCTCACAGACAATAGTCCCCGATATAGGTTCATCCTTGCTTCTTTGTTGTATAAACCATGTGTACACTGCACAGTCTAAGTTGTAATTTTCAGCTGTCTTCATAGTTTTTCTGGAAGTAGCACCTTCCAAAGATTCTAGTTTACTATTATAAGACATTAGCGTAAGTTCACTTTTTTTAATGTCAGTAATAGTTGATTTACCAATGTTAAATTCAGAAGCCAATCCACTAGCTGTTTCTCCTTTCTTCAGATGGTCAATAATTTCAAGTTTATCGTTTATTGACAGCACATAGTAAACCAGTTAAAGTAAGAAGAATAGCAACAATTGAATGCACTAACGTAACTCAGCTTACTAAAGCTTCCGAACTAAACAAGAGCCGGTGTGGTAGACTGATGTTGAATGATGTCATCGGTGACAGACTTCCATTGACACAGTTTGTTTATCAATTGTAAATGCGTTCATCGAAGTTTGTTGATGTGTGTGTATTGATTGTAAGGCTGTATAGCTACAGCATTTATTTACAGCTGTACAGTACTGTAATAATTTATAGTATACAATTTTTTATGTTCAATAAATATCCAATACGGCTACACGTGTCTAATACATTACTGTACAGTATAGTACAGCACAGTACAGTACTTTTTATTGAGTTCAGATAATAGATCATTCGGTTAATGGATGTTCGGATAATAGATGCTCTACTGTATCTGCATATTTACCCAGGGCAGTGTTTTGTAAATAATTAGTATACAGATAGATTATGATGAATAGTTTTAAAAATTAGTATGGTTAACATACTGAAGCCTGTCAAAAGTGACCGCCTGGCCTGACTGGTTGTTAGAATGTTTACGGTGTAAGTCGTATGTATATGTGAGCTGGCACAGACCTGCATTATACTGTAATAGGGGAGATGTCTTTGTGTATGTATAAATTGTTGGTTTGTATTAGTAAATTAGGTATTGACATGTTTAATGAAAATAAATAAATATAGTTTTTACATGTGACAAACAACATACCACAATTCTAAAAGCATCATTAGAATTAATACATTTAAATACGTATGGTGATGCAAAATTATTGCAGAAAAGTGCAATAATAAAAACATTATACAAATGAAAGTTAATTACTACTGCAATTAGCAAGTAATTAATTATTGTGTTATATGTAAATGACGAGTGAAAAATTACAAAGGCAATGCAACCACTCGCCTAAAGATCAAGTTTACTGTTATTGCAAAAATAGACAAAAAAAGTGATCAGTTAAAAAGGACACTATGCAAGAACTGACAAAATTGAACAAGTCAGAGACAGCACCTGAAACGTCAGAATCGCTGTCTATTATAAATACCTGCGGCAATTTTGGATGAGTGAGAGAGATGCTAATAAGTTACACACAGGGACACTATGTCCATTTGATAAGCGACATAAACTCATCATCACCATATCTGCAACACACCACAATTGATGGAGGAGTGCAGGGCCACCATCAACATCAGGCTATAGAACACTGACAGCTAACGATCCACAGGGGAATCATCATCATTGTCAACATTCAGGAGATGCACACTCACACATACACTCGCACTGAATAACAGCTTCGCAACGGTTACTCCAACAATATGCAGGTGATAAATGAATAATTATATTTTTGTTAACCAAAGAAAGAACTCATAAATAACAGTAATATGAGCTAACAAAGTAATATAAATACGTAAATGTAAATAGTGTAAATATTCAGAGTAAAATACCTACTTGTAAGTTGGTGTTGAAAATAATGTTATTCTGTTTAATTCAAAAACGGGTGTTTCGTTAATAAATAATAATTATTCTTAAAGTAAATATTATTTTATTAAAATATTAATAGTATACATTCAATCTGATTTGATAAATTTATTATTATTTTTGTAGATGATTTGCTATGAGTTCAAATAATAATGGTTCAAAGTCAGACACCCAAGCAATTTAAAAAGAATTTTATAATTTGTCTATCATATATGTTTAAATATTTTATGACTATATGTTATTAATGTATGTCGAATATCAAAGATATGTTATGTTTTCAGTGTATAACCATATAAAAGAAAATATTCTGAAATTTCAAGTTTTCAAATTTTAATAATCTATTAATTTTCTTTCAACATTTAATAAACTGTTGATTCTTTTCCAGTATTTTAATTAATTATTTTATGTCATCAACATCTCACTCCTCTATTTAAAAATAAGATTATTGTCTAACAACATATACGGTACTTAATGCAACAAAGACACAAAAATCCTACGACCTAACCAGTGATTAACACTATACAGTTGTGTTGGGTATATGGACAGAAGGGTAGCATTTTATAATACTTGTTACGTTCACACAAACACACACACACACACACACACACAATGTCTATTTCAGTATTTACACATTAGTTATAGTCAGCATCAGCAGATTTATAAATTTTTGTTTTTTACTTGACAAATTATATAATTATTATTTAATTACAAGGTTTATATACCTGCTGCTGCTGCTAGTAGTTTAACCATTGAAATACATGTTATATATTATTAACAAACTAAATTATCTTGCTGTATCAAGTAATTGATATATAAATAGTAACTTAGATGAGGTGTTCCAAATCCATTACAGTAGATTGGTTATTCTTTTATTTTGTTGTTTTCTATGAATTGTTATGATAATACCCCCATAAACCACTTCTTTGTAATGTTTTTGACCATCATTTTGAAACAACATGAGATACTGACACTTTTTTTTTAATGACTGACTAATGATAAGTACATTTAATTAATAAAGTTGTGTTAGTGGTTATAATCACAAACAGAAATAACACTGTTGCACACCGCTATAGAAATTTGCGATCCGATGACGAGCTGTGAAGCTTGAAAGCGCTAACTGGAAAAAAATGTCTTTAGTGGTATGTACGAGTGTTATTTCTAACAGTGTTATTTCTGAAAATGATAAGTTTTCAAAACTGTTAAAAAAAACAAACAAAAAACGTACCAAATGAGTTATGTTAATATAGAAATATTTGAGATAAGGCCATGCCAACTGTGTTTTTAGACTCCTCTGTATTCACAAATGAATGATTATATTTTTCTGAGATTCCTTTCATGCATTTTAGTAAGAAATTATTTTGTTTCACAGATGTAAGTCAAATTATACTGTTATAATGGTCACTCGGATTGTCATGTTGTACATTGGGAACAGAATAACTGACAGGAAATGAAGTATGTAATTACAACTTTAATTAGAATCAAACAACAGTTAGAAATAAACAAAAACACTCTTTCACAAATCCACAAGTTGAAATAGAAGATTTGTGTAGTTACTAGCACTCTGGAGGGCACTAGACACTGTGTCATTATCCAAACTGGAACAACTGCTGGCCAGAACAATCATCAATGTCTGGAACGTATTTAGTACTGAAGACAAATTTAGCACTTTAGCAACAGGTGTATATTAACTTCTTTTGTGGAAGGGGACACATGCCCCTTCACCTGTCTCTGGATCCAACGCTGTAGTGTCTGACACACATTTCACAGTTGGTTATTCTTCATTGGCAATGACTTAATGAGGAGCTTTTATGAAACATATATCAGATGACGTGCATGCATGGTGCAAGTTGCCTAACTGAGTCTAGCTTAGTATACTGTAAACGTTTGTCAGTATGAGTATTTCTGCATGTTGATACTAGACAAACATTTCTGGAAGTTGGTTAGTTTGTAATTTTCTTCTGCATATGCTTTTCTTCTGTCACCACATTCTACTTGTGTACATTATCCATGCAATTTCCAAGTGATTCCCTTTAATAAATGTACTTGGTAAGATTCTCATGGACTTGGTAAGGGTCCGATTTTTCTTTCATATGTTTCATTTGGTTTTATCAGAATATAATAAATTCTTAGCATACTTCTGTGTTTTGTGAACCCAAGCGACAATCCATTATGTGAAGTGAAATACTTGATACTGCTGACAGTACAACAATAACTCTTCCTTCTATGGACCACTAATTTGTCAACTCTTTATTTACATTCTTTTTGCTCAATCTTAAAGTGTATTGTCTGTTCCCCAGTAGCTGGGCTTTGCCTAATGTCAATGATGACATTGCTGTTTATAGGCAAGTACTAACATCATTTTTCAGTTCCTTAGTTTACTTTAGCATCACTGAGTAATATCTTATTTGTATCCTACACTCTTCTTATTGAAATTCACATCATACGCATGACTGCCCCAAACGTCTGCAAACATTCAATTTGTATACACGGAACTGCTTTACAAGCTATACTACTTTTTTGGTCCTGGTATCTAATCAAACTTGTTTTTATTCTTTTATTTTAGTATGTATGCTAAAATATTTAACTCTCTCCAACTGTCGTTACTCATCAAGTTAGTCACACACTAACAACTCCTTACCATGAGAAAGGATTCATCTCCACAGCCTACATATGGTCTTCTAGCTGTTTTTACTTCCATATTCCTTAAGGAATGGAAGTATGGTGATGGCAAAAAAAATCGTGTTCGAGATTATTGCAGATTCTGATTCTACTACACTCAAAACATGAAAAAAAGTCGTTTTCCAAAAAGTGTCTGTGTGTCTATCTGTCTGTGTGTCTGTCTGTAGATTTTTTTTCTATGGCAAACGATAACTGCCGCAAATTCAAACAGAATCAAATAATTTTTTGCATACAGCCCTGATTTGCAGAGTACTCGCGACCTATTGTTTTTGGTGAAGATCGGTTGAGGGAAAGGGGTAGTTTACCTGCAACGGTTTTTTTTTAGCAAGGGTAATTTTGTTTGTTTGGCAAACGATAACAGCCGCAAATTCAAACAGAATCAAATAATGTTTCGCATACAGCCCTAAATTGTAGAGTTCTCAAGATCTGCTGATTTTGGTGAAGATCGGTTAAGGGAAAGGGGTAGTTTACCTGTAACGTTTTATGTTTTAACAAGGGTATTTCATATGGCAAACGATAACAGCCGCAAATTCAAACAGAATCAAAAGATTATTTGCATACAGCCCTAAATTGTAGAGTTCTCAAGACCTATCGTTTTTGGTGAAGTTCGGTTAAGGGAAAGGGGTAGTTTACCTGCAACGTTTTTTTAACAAGGGTATTTTCTATGGCAAACGATAACAGCCGCAAATTCAAACAGAATCAAATACTTTTTTGCATACAGCCCTGATTTGTAGAGTACTCAAGACCTATTGTTTTTGGTGAAGATCGGTTAAGGGAAAGGGGTAGTTTACCTGTAACGTTTTATGTTTTAACAAGGGTATTTCCTATGGCAAACGATAACAGCCGCAAATTCAAACAGAATCAAAAGATTATTTGCATACAGCCCTAAATTGTAGAGTTCTCAAGACCTATTGTTTTTGGTGAAGATCGGTTGAGGGAAAGGGGTAGTTTACCTGCAACGTTTTTTTAACAAGGGTATTTTCTATGGCAAACGATAACAGCCGCAAATTCAAACAGAATCAAATAATGTTTTGCATACAGCCCTGATTTGTAGAGTACTCAAGACCTATTGTTTTTGGTGAAGATCGGTTAAGGAGAAGGGGTAGTTTACCTGCAACGTTTTTTTATCACGCGTATTTTCTATGGCAAACGATAACAGCCGCAAATGCAAACAGAATCAAATAATGTTTTGCATACGTCCCTGAATTGTAGAGGTCTCAATGACTTTCGATTTTGGTGAAGATCGGTTAAGGGGAAGGGGTAGTTTACCTGCAACCTTTTACGTTTTAACAAGAGTAAAGTACTTGAAAATTTATTTAAACTTTTTGAAACAATGGTAATTGTTAAAAATAAAATAATTTTGTTGCCAGGCAATAAAATTATAATTTTTTCATTTTAATGTAATATAATATTTTTCATTTAATACAGCAATAAAAAGGCAGGTAAGACACAGCCTGGCTGTTTGGCTGAAAATGATTTTAAATATAAATCTTAGAATATGGAAGTCATGTATGGTTCTCCATACCGATATTTCATTATTTAAAAGTCATAGCCACAACCAGTTCTGAAACACTGTTCCAGGGTTTCATAGCTGTATATTATGAAACACATTCACAGTGTCTGCATTATGGATCCTTTTATAAAAATGTTATGTTTTTGTTATCAGAACTTCGTTTGTAAAAATTTGTGAATATTCATGAAAGCCTGAAACAGAGTTATGTTTTTTGTATTATTTTAAGTGTTTCCTAATAAACCTAATAAAATAAAATTTTACCTACTGTTTTAGCTTCAAAAATACTAGAAGTTCCAGGTTGACATCTTAAATATTTTAATTAAAATCAACCCCTAATTTAATGTAATCAAAAAATCAAGTTTGGTTTGAACATAATTCTTTTACTTCCATATTCCTTAAGGAAATGGAAGTATGGTGATGGCAAAAAAATCGTGTTCGACATTATTGCAGATTCTGATTGTACTACACTCAAAACATGAAAAAAAGTCGTTTTCCGAAAAGTGTCTGTGTGTGTGTCTGTCTGTCTGTCTGTCTGTCTGTCTGTCTATGTGTAGATTTTTTTTCTATGGCAAACGATAACTGCCGCAAATTCAAACAGAATCAAATAATTTTTTGCATACAGCCCTGATTTGTAGAGTACTCACGACCTATTGTTTTTGGTGAAGATTGGTTGAGGGAAAGGGGTAGTTTACCTGCAACGGTTTTTTTTATTAAGGGAAATTTTTTTTTTTGGCAAACGATAACAGCCGCAAATTCAAACAGAATCAAATAATGTTTCGCATACAGCCCTGAATTGTAGAGTTCTCAAGACCTATTGTTTTTGGTGAAGATCGGTTAAGGGAAAGGGGTAGTTTACCTGTAACGTTTTATGTTTAAACAAGGGTATTTCCTATGGCAAACGATAGCCGCAAATTCAAACAGAATCAAAAGATTATTTGCATACAGCCCTAAATTGCAGAGTTCTCAAGACCTATTGTTTTTGGTGAAGATCGGTTAAGGGAAAGGGGTAGTTTACCTGCAGCGTTTTTTTATCAAGGGTATTTTCTATGGCAAACGATAACAGCCGCAAATTCAAACAGAATCAAATAATTTTTTGCATACAGCCGTGATTTGTAGAGTACTCAAGACCCATTGTTTTTGGTGAAGATCGGTTGAGGGGAAGGGGTAGTTTACCTGCAACGTTTTTTATCAAGCGTATTTTCTATGGCAAACGATAACTGCCGCAAATTCAAACAGAATCAAATAATTTTTTGCATACTTCACTGAATTGTAGAGGACTCAAGGCCTTTTGATTTTGGTGAAGATCGGTTAAGGGGAAGGGGTAGTTTACCTGCAACCTTTTACGTTTTAACAAGAGTAAAGTACTTGAAAATTCATTTAAACTTTTTGAAACAATGGTAATTGTTAAAAATAAAATAATTTTGTTGCCAGGCAATAAAATTATAATTTTTTCATTTTAATGTAAATCTGTACATAGTATAAAGTAAAGTCGGTCCGTTTTCTCTCTGTGTTTGAAATCGCTAATCTCAGGAAGTACTGAACGGATTTTATTCAAGTTTTCGCCAATAGATAGAGTGTCTATCGAGGAACATTTATGTGTATAATTAATACATATATGTTGTACATTAGCTTAGCTATCACGGTTTATGTCAAGTAAGTGGTATAGTTTACATCCTATATATAAATATCGGTATGGAGAACCATACATGACTTCCATATTCTAAGATTTATATTTAAAATCATTTTCAGCCAAACAGCCAGGCTGTGTCTTACCTGCCTTTTTATTGCTGTATTAAATGAAAAATATTATATTACATTAAAATGAAAAAATTATAATTTTATTGCCTGGCAACAAAATTATTTTATTTTTAACAATTACCATTGTTTCAAAAAGTTTAAATAAATTTTCAAGTACTTTACTCTTGTTAAAACGTAAAAGGTTGCAGGTAAACTACCCTTTCCCCTTAACCGATCTTCACCAAAACCGAAAGTCATTGAGACCTCTACAATTCAGGGACGTATGCAAAAAATTACTTGATTCTGTTTGAATTTGCGGCTGTTATCGTTTGCCATAGAAAATACGCTTGATAAAAAAACGTTGCAGGTAAACTACCCCTTACCCTTAACCGATCTTCACCAAAAACAATAGGTCTTGAGTACTCTACAAATCAGGGCTGTATGCAAAACATTATTTGATTCTGTTTGAATTTGCGGCTGTTATCGTTTGCCATAGAAAATACCCTTGTTAAAAAAACGTTGCTGGTAAACTACCCCTTTCCCTCAACCGATCTTCACCAAAAACAATAGGTCTTGAGTACTCTACAAATCAGGGCTGTATGCAAAACATTATTTGATTCTGTTTGAATTTGCGGCTGTTATCGTTTGCCATAGAAAATACCCTTGTTAAAAAAACGTTGCAGGTAAACTACCCCTTTCCCTCAACCGATCTTCACCAAAAACAATAGGTCTTGAGAACTCTACAATTTAGGGCTGTATGCAAATAATCTTTTGATTCTGTTTGAATTTGCGGCTGTTATCGTTTGCCATAGGAAATACCCTTGTTAAAACAAAACGTTACAGGTAAACTACCCCTTTCCCTTAACCGATCTTTACCAAAAACAATAGGTCTTGAGTACTCTACAAACCAGGAACCAGGGCTGTATGCAAAAGATTATTTGATTCTGTTTGAATTTGCGGCTGTTATCGTTTGCCATAGAAAATACCCTTGTTAAAAAAACGTTGCAGGTAAACTACCCCTTTCCCTCAACCGAACTTCACCAAAAACAATAGGTCTTGATAACTCTACAATTTAGGGCTGTATGCAAATAATCTTTTGATTCTGTTTGAATTTGCGGCTGTTATCGTTTGCCATAGGAAATACCCTTGTTAAAACATAAAACGTTACAGGTAAACTACCCCTTTCCCTTAACCGATCTTCACCAAAATCAACAGATCTTGAGAACTCTACAACTCAGGGCTGTATGCGAAACATTATTTGATTCTGTTTGAATTTGCGGCTGTTATCGTTTGCCAAACAAACAAAATTACCCTTGCTAAAAAAAAACCGTTGCAGGTAAACTACCCCTTTCCCTCAACCGATCTTCACCAAAAACAATAGGTCGCGAGTACTCTGCAAATCAGGGCTGCATGCAAAAAATTATTTGATTCTGTTTGAATTTGCGGCAGTTATCGTTTGCCATAGAAAAAAAATCTACAGACAGACACATAGACAGACAGACAGACAGACAGACACACAGACACTTTTCGGAAAACGACTTTTTTTCATGTTTTGAGTGTAGTAGAATCAGAATCTGCAATAATTTCGAACACGATTTTTTTTGCCATCACCATACTTCCATTCCTTAAGGAATATGGAAGTAAAATATCGGTATGGAGAACCATACATGACTTCCATATTCTAAGACTTATAATCTGAAATATGCTTGCCTGCCAAGCACGATATATTTTCTAATATATACATAATTTACATTAAAATGAAAAAATTATAATTTTATTGCCTGGCAACAAAATTATTTTATTTTTAACAATTACCATTGTTTGAAAAAGTTTAAATGAATTTTCAAGTACTTTACTCTTGTTAAAACGTAAAAGGTTGCAGGTAAACTACCCCTTCCCCTTAACCGATCTTCACCAAAATCTAATGGCCTTGAGTCCTCTACAATTCACTGACGTATGCAAAACATTATTTGATTCTGTTTGAATTTGCGGCTGTTATCGTTTGCCATAGAAAATACGCTTTATAACAAACGTTGCAGGTAAACTACCCCTTCCCCTCAACCGATCTTCACCAAAAACAATAGGTCTTGAGTACTCTACAAACCAGGGCTGTATGCAGAAAATTATTTGATTATGTTTGAATTTGCGGCTGTTATCGTTTGCCATAGAAAATAACCTTGTTAAAAAAACGTTGTAGGTAAACTACCCCTTTCCCTTAACCGATCTTCACCAAAAACAATAGGTCTTGAGAACTCCACAATTTAGGGCTGTATGCAAATAATCATTTGATTCTGTTTGAATTTGCGGCTGTTATCGTTTGCCATAGGAAATGCCCTTGTTAAAACATAAAACGTTACAGGTAAACTACCCCTTTCCCTTAACCGATCGTCACCAAAAACAATAGGTCTTGTGAACTCTACAATTCAGGGCTGTATGCGAAACATTATTTGATTCTGTTTGAATTTGCGGCTGTTATCGTTTGGCAAAAAAAAAAAAATTTCTCTTGATAAAAAAAAACCGTTGCAGGTAAACTACCCCTTTCCCTCAACCGATCTTCACCAAAAACAATAGGTCGTGAGTACTCTACAAATCAGGGCTGTATGCAAAAAGTTATTTGATTCTGTTTGAATTTGCGGCAGTTATCGTTTGCCATAGAAAAAAAATACCCTTGTTAAAAAAACGTTGCAGGTAAACTACCCCTTTCCCTCAACCGATCTTCACCAAAAACAATAGGTCTTGAGAACTCTACAATTTAGGGCTGTATGCAAATAATCTTTTGATTCTGTTTGAATTTGCGGCTGTTATCGTTTGCCATAGGAAATACCCTTGTTAAAACATAAAACGTTACAGGTAAACTACCCCTTTCCCTTAACCGATCTTCACCAAAATCAACAGATCTTGAGAACTCTACAACTCAGGGCTGTATGCGAAACATTATTTGATTCTGTTTGAATTTGCGGCTGTTATCGTTTGCCAAACAAACAAAATTACCCTTGCTAAAAAAAAACCGTTGCAGGTAAACTACCCCTTTCCCTCAACCGATCTTCACCAAAAACAATAGGTCGCGAGTACTCTGCAAATCAGGGCTGCATGCAAAAAATTATTTGATTCTGTTTGAATTTGCGGCAGTTATCGTTTGCCATAGAAAAAAAATCTACAGACAGACACATAGACAGACAGACAGACAGACAGACACACAGACACTTTTCGGAAAACGACTTTTTTTCATGTTTTGAGTGTAGTAGAATCAGAATCTGCAATAATTTCGAACACGATTTTTTTTGCCATCACCATACTTCCATTCCTTAAGGAATATGGAAGTAAAATATCGGTATGGAGAACCATACATGACTTCCATATTCTAAGACTTATAATCTGAAATATGCTTGCCTGCCAAGCACGATATATTTTCTAATATATACATAATTTACATTAAAATGAAAAAATTATAATTTTATTGCCTGGCAACAAAATTATTTTATTTTTAACAATTACCATTGTTTGAAAAAGTTTAAATGAATTTTCAAGTACTTTACTCTTGTTAAAACGTAAAAGGTTGCAGGTAAACTACCCCTTCCCCTTAACCGATCTTCACCAAAATCTAACGGCCTTGAGTCCTCTACAATTCACTGACGTATGCAAAACATTATTTGATTCTGTTTGAATTTGCGGCTGTTATCGTTTGCCATAGAAAATACGCTTTATAACAAACGTTGCAGGTAAACTACCCCTTCCCCTCAACCGATCTTCACCAAAAACAATAGGTCTTGAGTACTCTACAAACCAGGGCTGTATGCAGAAAATTATTTGATTATGTTTGAATTTGCGGCTGTTATCGTTTGCCATAGAAAATAACCTTGTTAAAAAAACGTTGTAGGTAAACTACCCCTTTCCCTTAACCGATCTTCACCAAAAACAATAGGTCTTGAGAACTCCACAATTTAGGGCTGTATGCAAATAATCATTTGATTCTGTTTGAATTTGCGGCTGTTATCGTTTGCCATAGGAAATACCCTTGTTAAAACATAAAACGTTACAGGTAAACTACCCCTTTCCCTTAACCGATCGTCACCAAAAACAATAGGTCTTGTGAACTCTACAATTCAGGGCTGTATGCGAAACATTATTTGATTCTGTTTGAATTTGCGGCTGTTATCGTTTGGCAAAAAAAAAAAATTTCCCTTGATAAAAAAAAACCGTTGCAGGTAAACTACCCCTTTCCCTCAACCGATCTTCACCAAAAACAATAGGTCGTGAGTACTCTACAAATCAGGGCTGTATGCAAAAAGTTATTTGATTCTGTTTGAATTTGCGGCAGTTATCGTTTGCCATAGAAAAAAAAATACCCTTGTTAAAAAAACGTTGCAGGTAAACTACCCCTTTCCCTCAACCGATCTTCACCAAAAACAATAGGTCTTGAGAACTCTACAATTTAGGGCTGTATGCAAATAATCTTTTGATTCTGTTTGAATTTGCGGCTGTTATCGTTTGCCATAGGAAATACCCTTGTTAAAACATAAAACGTTACAGGTAAACTACCCCTTTCCCTTAACCGATCTTCACCAAAATCAACAGATCTTGAGAACTCTACAACTCAGGGCTGTATGCGAAACATTATTTGATTCTGTTTGAATTTGCGGCTGTTATCGTTTGCCAAACAAACAAAATTACCCTTGCTAAAAAAAAACCGTTGCAGGTAAACTACCCCTTTCCCTCAACCGATCTTCACCAAAAACAATAGGTCGCGAGTACTCTGCAAATCAGGGCTGCATGCAAAAAATTATTTGATTCTGTTTGAATTTGCGGCAGTTATCGTTTGCCATAGAAAAAAAATCTACAGACAGACACATAGACAGACAGACAGACAGACAGACACACAGACACTTTTCGGAAAACGACTTTTTTTCATGTTTTGAGTGTAGTAGAATCAGAATCTGCAATAATTTCGAACACGATTTTTTTTGCCATCACCATACTTCCATTCCTTAAGGAATATGGAAGTAAAATATCGGTATGGAGAACCATACATGACTTCCATATTCTAAGACTTATAATCTGAAATATGCTTGCCTGCCAAGCACGATATATTTTCTAATATATACATAATTTACATTAAAATGAAAAATTATAATTTTATTGCCTGGCAACAAAATTATTTTATTTTTAACAATTACCATTGTTTGAAAAAGTTTAAATGAATTTTCAAGTACTTTACTCTTGTTAAAACGTAAAAGGTTGCAGGTAAACTACCCCTTCCCCTTAACCGATCTTCACCAAAATCTAACGGCCTTGAGTCCTCTACAATTCACTGATGTATGCAAAACATTATTTGATTCTGTTTGAATTTGCGGCTGTTATCGTTTGCCATAGAAAATACGCTTTATAACAAACGTTGCAGGTAAACTACCCCTTCCCCTCAACCGATCTTCACCAAAAACAATAGGTCTTGAGTACTCTACAAACCAGGGCTGTATGCAGAAAATTATTTGATTATGTTTGAATTTGCGGCTGTTATCGTTTGCCATAGAAAATAACCTTGTTAAAAAAACGTTGTAGGTAAACTACCCCTTTCCCTTAACCGATCTTCACCAAAAACAATAGGTCTTGAGAACTCCACAATTTAGGGCTGTATGCAAATAATCATTTGATTCTGTTTGAATTTGCGGCTGTTATCGTTTGCCATAGGAAATACCCTTGTTAAAACATAAAACGTTACAGGTAAACTACCCCTTTCCCTTAACCGATCGTCACCAAAAACAATAGGTCTTGTGAACTCTACAATTCAGGGCTGTATGCGAAACATTATTTGATTCTGTTTGAATTTGCGGCTGTTATCGTTTGGCAAAAAAAAAAAATTTCCCTTGATAAAAAAAAACCGTTGCAGGTAAACTACCCCTTTCCCTCAACCGATCTTCACCAAAAACAATAGGTCGTGAGTACTCTACAAATCAGGGCTGTATGCAAAAAGTTATTTGATTCTGTTTGAATTTGCGGCAGTTATCGTTTGCCATAGAAAAAAAATACCCTTGTTAAAAAAACGTTGCAGGTAAACTACCCCTTTCCCTCAACCGATCTTCACCAAAAACAATAGGTCTTGAGAACTCTACAATTTAGGGCTGTATGCAAATAATCTTTTGATTCTGTTTGAATTTGCGGCTGTTATCGTTTGCCATAGGTAATACCCTTGTTAAAACATAAAACGTTACAGGTAAACTACCCCTTTCCCTTAACCGATCTTCACTAAAATTAACAGATCTTGAGAACTCTACAATTCAGGGCTGTATGCGAAACATTATTTTATTCTGTTTGAATTTGCGGCTGTTATCGTTTGCCAAACAAACAAAATTACCCTTGCTAAAAAAAAAACCGTTGCAGGTAAACTACCCCTTTCCCTCAACCGATCTTCACCAAAAACAATAGGTCGCGAGTACTCTGCAAATCAGGGCTGTATGCAAAAAATTATTTGATTCTGTATGAATTTGCGGCAGTTATCGTTTGCCATAGAAAAAAAATCTACAGACACACATAGACAGACAGATAGACAGACAGACACACAGACACTTTTCGGAAAACGACTTTTTTTCATGTTTTGAGTGTAGTAGAATCAGAATCTGCAATAATGTCGAACACGATTTTTTTTGCCATCACCATACTTCCATTCCTTAAGGAATATGGAAGTAAAATGAATGTTTCTTTGTTTGTCCCGTATGCGTTCCTATACCATTCATCCGATTGCGATGAAACTTCGGTGAGTTGTTGTGCGCACGTCCGCGAAGGTTTCTTCCACATCTCCTCCTAAACCACTGTACCGATTTCAACCAAACTTGGCACAAATATTTTACGCAACGGGAGAACCAACATAGGATAGGTGTTTTTTCGATGGGGTCCTTTTGGGGGTTCTTTGGGGTCTTCCACATCGCCTCCTAAACCACTGGACCGATTTCAACCAAACTTGGCACAAATATTTTACGCAAAGGGAGAACCAACATAGGACAAGTGTTTTTTTCGATACGGTCCTTTGGGGTCTTCCACGTCTCCACCTAAACCATTGGACCGATTTCAACCAAACTTGGCACAAATATTTTACGCAACGGGAGAACCAACATAGGCCAGGTGTTTTTTTCGATTCGATCCTCTGGGGGGTCCTTTGCGGTCTTAAAAAACTATTAGATCTGGTTACTATGGCAACCCAATAGAATAGATTCTGTTCTAAATATATTATCGCATTAAATTGAAGACCACGCGAACGAAGTTGTGGGCAACAGCTATTTATTTTTAAGAAGCCTACTTTAATTAAACTTTATTAATTAAACTAACATTTTCATTACGTACAACGTGAAACTCCGTAGCGAAGCACGGGTATTCTGCTAGTCATGTATAAGAGAAAATATATCGTGCGTGGCAGGCAAGCATATCTCAGTTATGTACTGTTTACGTTTCCATTTTATTATTATCACTACCGCAATAAAAAGGCAGGGAAGACACACACACACACACAATTCGCGTTATTTCTGGCCTCATTCATGTTTATTTTCTTACATTTGCACGATTTTTAAATGGAAAGTGCCGAACCCATACCAACATAACGCATGCAAGCCGAAAAAGTGTCCAGCGTGGATAGCGATTTGCTTCCTGTGGATCGCTGGGCAGTGTAACTGCACGTGTTTACAGAGGAACGATTCATAGACAGACTTTTCGTCTTTAGGGAATGAACCCTCTGCAAGATGCTGAGGGTCCACGAGTGACTTCGGAGCGCTCCTTCTTTTCCGCATGTTTGTTCTGTGAAACGTACACTGTAGATTCGCAGATTTATTCTAAGCAACGCTCAATAGGAAATGTTGAAAATTTTTGTCCACGGTGAACCCTCATACACACTAAACCTGCTCTGATGTTTTAATTACGGACATCATAATATTAAAACTTTGGAAACTTGAGCACTACTTAATGGAGATCAAACATTAACTTATACAAGCCATTAATTTTATGCATATTTTTTATATATATGTGTACAACGTTATCGGCAACAAAGAAGTAGTTTTTGTTAAAATTCCTTCTCGGGATATTTGGCCGTAGTCCAACGTTTTCTACAAAACCAGACGTTTCGGCAATGCCATTGACTTCCATCATCAGTGAAAATCGAGTGCGATAACGTGAGGTGGTATATGTTAGTGACCACAGTACTGTGGTTAAGGCTGAAGCAGTAAGTAGAAAGAAGTAGTTTCTATGGTAATATTTCATTTCGAAAATGATTTTAAAAATAAATCTTAGAATATGGAAGTCATGTATGGTTCTCCATACCGGTATTTTATTTTTTCTACACTTGAATTAAATTATTTCTTAATTCTAAATTTGGACTCTCTTTTTTGTAATCAAAAAATCAAGTTTGGTTTGAACATAATTCTTTTTATTTTTTCTACACTTGAATTAAATTATTTTTTAATTCCAAATTTGGACTCTCTTTTACTCTTCACTCTCAGAACTAATGGAAATTGTCTACTAACGAAGCAAAACAGATATAAAAAATTCAAAACTTAGTACCCCTTTCCATTTACCTCATCATGAGTTTATTAAATATGTTTTGTTTTTAAGTTGGGTAATTATTATAATTATGATTAAGAACACTGTTGTACGAGTTGAAGATTACTTATTAAGAATTTGTTAAAAACATTTGGAGGCTTAGCCTCACAACTCACCTAGAATTGTATATTACAATCAATTAAATAAATGTTCGACAGTACAAAATCAAAAACCACACTTCCAGTTGTATAGCAAATCTCATATTGCTCGCTACAAAAATTTATTATCTTGGTTAACAAAACTCAACTCACCAAAATGAAACTACTCACAAGTTTGAATTATGAAAGATATCCGGGCTGTTTGGCCGTGGTCCCTGGTTAAAAACAAAACCAAACGTTTCGGCAGCTCCACTGGCTGCCATCATCAGTGGTAAAATTTTTTCTGCACTTTGGGTGTCTACGTGCAGGCCCACAGTACTGTGGTATAGACTAAAGCTGTCCTGCCATGCTACCTGTACATATAAATTCAGCAAAGTCCCACGTACAGGTAAAATGACACCATCAACCAATCACAACAGAGATGGTGTATGATTGGCTCGCACCAAGCTACACCATTATGTGACTCACTTGTTTTCCAAGAAATACTGTGGGGAAGGCTGCTGATTTCCCGCGATGCTACCTGTGCTAATTGTTTACTAATTCATTTACTTTGTCATTTTACCTGTACGTGGAACTTTGCTGAATTTATTGTCATTTTACCTGTACGTGGGACTTTGCTGATATTAGTCATTTTACCTGTACGTGGGACTTTGCTGAATTTATATGTACAGGTAGCATGGCAGGACAGCTTTAGTCCATACCACAGTACTGTGGGCCTGCACGTAGACACCCAAAGTGCAGAAAAAAATGTTACCACTGATGATGGCAGCCAGTGGAGCTGCTGAAACGTTTGGTTTTGTTTTTAACCAGGGACCACGGCCAAACAGCCCGGATATCTTTCATAATTCAAATGACACCGGCCGTGAAAGCCTAAGGAATAATTTACTCACAAGTTTAATTGATGTATCCTGGCTAAGAGTAGATATACTAAAAGTATGGTTTTCACTTTGTAACAGTTGTTTTCACAATCTTTAAGAGATTTTGAAAGATCTCTTTCAAAAACTGACCATTCCTAATATTCGAATAAACCACTGTTGACATTTTGCAATCTATCTAATGAAACTATTCTCTTTGTATGTAAGTTTCAGACACTAAGGTAGGCTTCTAATATATAAACATTCTGCTTTGATTTTTTTAGATTTGTTATGTGGGCTGTTATTCTAGCGTTCATGTTAGACTAATCTATATTCTTTATTAAATAATGTCATTGTCATCACCTTAGTCTAATTAAATGAACTCTAATTACTTTAAAATTCAAAACACAATTGAACTTAGAAGAGAGCAGGCCAAAGATAGGAAGAAGGTGGCAGAAGAAAAAAATAAAAGCTGGTAACAATTATGCCAAAAGGTAGAATAGTTCATTGGGGGAAAAAGTACAGATTCGTGAAAAATATTCAACAATTTAAGAAGAAGATACAGGGAAATTCAGGGATTTAGGTACATCTCACTACAGTCTTGGGAAGATTATTTCTAACTATTGGTAGAGAGTAGAGAAGAATATCTGAATTCCCGGATTTTGTTGTCCATAACATGTCCATTGATTAACTAATTATAAATATAATACTACTGACTTGGAACACTAATTTTTTATTGCTGAAAGTATAAAATTTTTACCTTGTAACCTGAACCAGTTTTCGCTTATTACAAGCTTCATCAGAAAACTAGTTCAGGCTACAAGGTAAAAATTTTATATCTTTACCAATAAAAAATTGGTGTTCCAAGTCAGTAGTATTATGTTTATAATTAAAATATCTGAAAGACATTAAACGGAATTTAGGAGAAATATCAGATTATTATATTGGATATAAATATTGTAGAAGAAGCTGTAAAATCTTTAAAGAAAAGAAGGGCATCTGGAATTGTAGACATCCCCACAAAGTTATTTAAAAATGGTACAAATAAATGATATGAATTATTAAGAAATCTTTTTGAAAAATGTCTGAGTGGAGAAGAGTTACCACCAGATTGGGAGATGGGATACATTTCTACAATACACAAGAAAGGAAGCAAAGATGATTCCAAAAATTATAGCGGGATAACAGTTACTAGCACACTAAGTCAGCTTTATGGGAGAGTACTTAAACATTTTTTTAGAAGCTGAATACAATGAAAAGGAGGCTGAAGAACAAAAAGGTTTCAGAGTTGGTAGATCAACTATAGATCATATTTGAAATTACTATAATATATAATGTCATAATGAAGTTATTAAGGACAGAATGAATGGGAAAAATTCGATTGTTGATTTTATTCAAACAAACAAAAAATTACAATGGCATGAGCACACAAAAAGAATTGTACAGGAAAGGTTGGCAGGGAGAGTTGTCGAATGGACCCCACCAGGAAGCAGGAAAAGAGGAAGACAAGTTATCACCTGGACAGATGAAATTCGGACTATATTGAGGGAAAGAGAAATTGAAGAAGATCTTTGGACAAGCAGCAGTGGAAGATGAGAATTCTGTAATCTTTGGTTCCAGAAAATGTGTAAACATTGTACAGCTGGAATAAACAATAATTACTTTAAAGCAGTGGGTATGTGATCGCGAGTGGCTCTGAATAGGGCTTAGAGTTTAACACCAACTGCAATACAGGAGAGCAACTGTTTAAAAACTATATTATATTTTCTCCATGACTGGAATGGAACTCATCTCACATAGTATAACAAGCCTGTCATCCTATTGATACATCACTGCTACTTTTCTCAGTTTAAAAGCCATTGACTGTGACATTCAGAACTTGTTGAGAAAGCTTCCAATCATTTCTGGTGTAAAACTCAAAACAGAAACAATGCCAAAGATAGATCTCTCACCCACAAGAACATTCTTAAGATCTTGGTGGAGGCCAATACAGTCCAGTTGGGATAACAATGTGAAGTACAGTACGATGTAATCAAAACAGGGTTGCAAAGTAGGTGAGAAAATTAAAGAAGTCTGGAAACTAAATGTGAATACTTGCATACCAATTTACGGATTAAAAAAGCACCTGACATCTAGCTTCATCTCAAGAAGTACGAAATGCAAAATTTACAAAACACTTATCAGGCCAGTGCTAACATGTACTTCAGAAACCTGGACAATGACGAAAACCAGTGAAAGACTTCTAGTTTGCTGTGAAAGACGGATTCTAAGAACAATATTTAGAGGAGTGCAAGAAAATGGGATGTGGCACAGGCACTATAATTATGAACTACATCATCTTTACAAAGAGCCAGACATTCTCAGGATAATCAAAATATACAGGATAAGGTGGATTGGACACATAGAGAGAATGGAGAAAGGACAGCCTACTAAACATATTTTCTACCAGAAACCAATGGGTAGTAGAAAAAGGGGAAGACCCCAAAGTAGATTCAAAGACCAGATAGAGGAGGACCCCAGAAAGCTGAACATAAGAAACTGGAAAGCCAGGGCACGCAATAGAGAGAAATGGAATCGACTCTTGGAGCAGGCCAAGACCCACTGAGGGTTGTAGAGCCACGGCTGATGATGATGACTGAAAGTAAATCATAGCTATATTTTAATGTATATTAAATACATATTGTGGTTTAAAACCAACAGGGGTTAAAATAAAAAAAAAACATCAGAGCATTAACAAAAACATGAAAAACGTTTTAAGATTCTAATCTGGTTGTAGATTAATGAATTAGTAGCAGAGACAAAGGTGTTGGCGAGATATTTATGAAATACAGAAAAAGCATAACAGAAGTGAATATTTGTAAAAACTAAATTCATTTTAAAACTGCAGTAAGAAAGCAGACTGAATGGCAGCTCAGAAAGTGAGCCACACTACTATTTGTTTTCCCTTCTGTTTGTGTACTAGCCCAGCCTGGAAACATCAAGCTAGTGGTCTGTGTCAGTGTTTGTTCTGATTGTTCTTACCTAAAGTTGCAAATTATAAACCTATTATACATTTTGTTAAAATCTAAAGTTATAAGCAAACATTCAGACCCATGATAATGTTTTAAAAACAGCCACACTACATTATGAGAGTTATTGAGGTAGGGGTCTAGTCTACAAATGTTATTAGAACTGACTCGCTTGCACAAGATACTTATTGACTGAATTGCTTTTCTATATTTCGAACATATACCCTAATGCTGTGCAATACACATCTTGTATATTTAAAAAAAGAGTTACTGCTATATTAGTATACACAGCTGAAAAAATAAAATAAAACAGCCTAAAAATTAAGAGATTAACAAATTTCATCAACTTTTTTTACCCTCTGGGGGGGGGGTCTGGTTTTATTCACCCCCCCATAAATATGCCTCTGCCTATTGCTGTGTCAATGTTCCCTAGTGATCTTGAAGTGTTTTTTATCCAGAGCAAACCTTGTTCAACACGCTGTTCCATTAATATAACCAGAGCAACTCTGCTTCTTGCAGTCTTCTATGGTTTTCCTTGCGATCTCTTGATGTTTTTTGATCTCCTACCTACAGACAGATAGTCTAAACAAAATTTATGACCATTATATTTTCAGCTTGTCAAATAACCTACTCACCTCCATTTAATTTCCTTACTTCTGCAAGTAGGATTATATTATGTTTTAGTTTGGTTATATGTCCATTTAATTGTTTACTTTGTTATTTCTAGCTTATCCATTTGTATGATCTTTCTGAGTAGTCTACAGTTTTTGTATTTGATATTTTGTTATTTTGTGTCCACATTTCTGAACCATAAGGAATTACAGGAAGAAAACACATTAGTAACTTTCCTTTTGAGATATGAGGATAAGTTAAGTTTTAAACGCTTCCTCTTTTTCTATGCACATGATTAGACTACAGAAATTGACTACACAGGATTATTGTTACTTATAAACAATTATGTACTAGTATTCTTCTGTTAGTTCCACGTAGATGTAAAGATGTGGCAATGTGCATTAGTAGTAAGGAAATCAATGAGTCATGATTGCACAGTAAACAGAGACAATACAGAAACATTCCACTGTTCCTCTCATCAAAATACAGCTGCATGATGTTAGTTACAAATTAATTACCTTAGTTACATATTGTTACAACACAAACAAGCCACCCCAATACCAGGGAAAAAACGATGAATCAACTATATAAATGTTTAAATAACTAATGAAAATAAAATGACTAAGACACGACAAACGACTACATGACCCAACCCAAGTGATTGACTCAATAAAATGAAATAAAATGAAACCAAATGAGAAGGTGAAAACCAACATATAAATGAAATAAAATGAAACAAAGGAGAAGGTAAATGAAAACGAAATAAACAAAGTATAAATGAATTAAAAGGAGAAGAAATGGAAGGACACAAACAAAGGATATAGAACAGAAAAGGGAGAAATGTTACACTCAAATAAAGTAATGAAAAAGAAACCAATAAAAATAAAGTACGAGGGGTGGCAGAAAAGTAATGAGACTGATTTTTTACTTACCAAAGTTTTTATTTTTTTCAAACATCAATCTTATAACTTCAAAGTAGTTCCCTTGGGCAGCTACACACCGATGGAGACGTTGTTCCCACTGTTGGTAGCAGCGCTGGAAGTCTTCAACCGGTATGGTCTGTAGCATGTCCGTTACACTCTTTTGGATGTTTTCTAAAGTCCCTAAATGCCGTCCTTTGAGGACATTTTTCAGTTTAGGAAATAGGAAAAAGTCACAGGGACTGAGGTCAAGTGAATAGGGGGGCTGGGGAACCACAGGAATGCCTTTTGAGGTCAAAAATTCTGTGACAGAGAGGGCAGTGTGACATGGGGCATTGTCATGATGGAGCATCCATTTGTCTGCAATGTCCGGTCTCACGTGAATGACCCTTTTTCTGAGCCTTTCAAGGACGTCTTTATAAAAAACTTGGTTCACAGTTTGTCCTGGAGGAACAAATTCTTTGTGGACGATTCCCCTTCTGTCAAAAAAACAAATCAGCATTGATTTGATCTTCGATTTGCTCATTCGAGCTTTCTTTGGTCGAGGAGAACTCGCAGTGTGCCACTCCTCACTTTGCCTCTTGGTCTCAGTATCGTATTGAAAAATCCATGATTCATCACCTGTGATTACACGACTAAAGAAATCTTGCTCATTGGCGATTCTGTCAAGAAGATCAAGACACTTGTTTTTTCGATTGTCCTTCTGCTCAATTGTGAGGTTTGTCGGCACCATTTTGGCACAGAGCTTTCGCATGTGCAAATGTTCAGTCAAAATTTGATGAACGGTAAATCTGTTCAAATTTAATTCTTCACTCAACATTCTTAATGTTAATCGACGGTCTGATCTCGCAAGAGTGTTCACACGTTCGATGTTTTCATCGGTTTTAGAAGTTGAAGGCCTCCCTGAGCGGTGTTCATCTTCAACGTGTTCTCTGCCTTCCAAAAATGATTTATGCCAGCGAAAAACTTGAGCTCGGGATAAAGAATGTTCCCCATACGCTTGTTTTAACTTTTCAAACGTCACACTTGCCGATTCTCCAAGCTTAACACAAAATTTAATGGCACAACGTTGCTCCAAATTACGCTGTTCCATTTTGCGTGACGCACAACCAAAACACAACTTCACTAATAGCAGTCACAACAATCACGTAGTTAACGGAAGGAGTTGAAACTCGCACTGAGAGATGGGAGGGGGCTGATACACGTGCTCTGTCAAGGACAACAGCGCAGCGTTGCCAGATCGCTTGCAGTGTTCCCAGTCTCATTACTTTTCTGCCACACCTCGTAAATGATAATTATTAGTATCGACTAAATAATCAATGTAAATGATAATTGATAAAATCCAATAAAGTAAAAACAAACAAAGTACACTAACCAAATAAATAGAGAGTAAATATTATAAATAACTCTATAATGAAATGAACTTGTTAATAGTATAACTAACCATTGTAAAGTGAGAGATAGAGAGATAGATAGATAGTGAACAGGAATAAGTGAGAAAGAAAATTTAATGTTAGGGAATACCCACTAGTAACACTTAAATAAAATAAAAAGTGCAAAGTGACAGTGTAAAACCCCAAAATAAATAGAAACCCTATTAATAGGTATAAACACCTAATAATCAGTGATAAACACTAAAGGTTTATTGGTGAAAAGTGTTATTTAATAAGAATGTTGTTATTATTAGTATTAAGATTAATTGTAGATGAGGAATACGATAGTATTCAGGGAAGGAATCCCATGGAGAGTCAAAATGCTAGTGTTACCATGGATAGAGAGTAAAGTTTATTTAATAAAGAATGTGGTAAAGAATATAAAGGCAAAATCAATAAACATCCTATGTTCTAAGGGATAGTTAATTAAATAAAGTAAATGGTGTGATGATGTTTATCACCAAAAATAAGTAAGAATAAAACAAATTGTAAACAAGAGTAGTATAATAACTGTTAAAGAATTGTTTGATTAAATTTATGAATAGGAATATGGCTGCAAGAATTATACAGACCATAAGCCTAAATGTTATGTTATATTTTATAGAGAATAGTAAATAAGAGACAAATTATAAACAATGGCAATATAAATAAGAAAAAAGATAAATTAATATAAATCTAATAATACTGGAAAGGCAGTTAGAAAATAACAGACAAACCATAATATGGAAACTAATGAAAACATACAATTATTATAAAACAGACCCAAAACAATTCAACAAATAAACAAATCATTTGTAACACAAAAAACAAAACATGTACAAAGGTAAAATAAAATGTAATTTGTATAAAATAAGAAAGTATAGCCAATTACTACCTAGGCCTATGAAATGCCTAACTGTATAAAACCAAAAATAAAGACGGGAAGATCTTTTTCCTCCAGATTTTCAGAACATTTAAAAGCCCTCGCCACAAATTACATACATTCCACACTTGCCACACATTTACAAAACGGAAAACCACAGTTACACAAACATAGAACACAACATGGAAATACTACACTACTTACCTAAAAGTAGAAAACTAAACACAGCTGAACAATTCGAAATATACAGATATCACGCACTACAACCAAACAACATATTAAATGAACAATTACATTATAAATCACATACACTATTCGATACACTGATCCAAACACACAATTTGAACCTCAGCGCCAATTCCCTCCCACCATCAACCCCCACCACACACACCTATAGTCCATAACCGTTATTCTGTAAAATGACAGTCAGTATTTACTCCCACTGAGGAAGAGGCACATCACCTTGAAACGTATGGGAAAGTGATAACCAAAGTAAGTTCATATGTGAAAGTTTATATATATATATATATATATATATATATATAATAAAACCAAAAACTACAAATTGTAAGAAATTAACTATGATATTAGCAAATCCAAGGCAAGTAACTAGTCAATGATAATTAGTGGATCATATTAAGAGATAAATGTTAAATTAAGGACATAAAATAAGAAAGAAATGTAATTAAATAATATCAACATAACTGTCAAAACAATAATACATAAGCAAACCCAGCTTTGAGGGATGTCAAAATGATCTTTGAAAGAAAATACGAACAGTTGTGATAATGTCTCATACTTAGATAAGAAGACCAAAGAATAATAGCAATCAGAAGATATTTAGTCATTTTGAATAAAAATTCAAATATTATAACAATGGTAATCTTAAGTCATGAATGGCCAATGAGAGTCAATCAGTTACCATGACAACTGAACGTTATTTATGAATATTCCGTTAGAAACTGTGAGTCTATTATTAAAGCTACAGACGAAGAGACGCCAAGCCGTAAATGACTCAAATTTTAACATAAAACGATTAAAAGTAATCCAAATTTGATGAAACGAATAAGTAAGAAGATGATGAAGGACTAGGACATCCAATTGAGGCCAAATACCAGATTAATAAATTCTAAATTAATAAATTTCAACCAACTAATACGAAAAAGACGCAAGGCATACCTAAATCCCAAAATGATGGAAGATTGATGACTATCGATGACCCCAACCTCAAGTCAACTGATTTGATAAGTATTGCTGAGTTACCCGAATTTATGAAATAAATTCTCTTTAATTTTTTCTCACAACACTTTGAACTCTCACTATAAACTGATGATATTATTTCTTTCAAAGATTAATTAAAAAATAAAACACTAAACTTATGTGAACTAGAAAAAATAACCTGTATACAAATTACGAACTTTTGAAACACACTTAATAACACTTCAGGAACAAATTGGAATTACTCCTTATAATATATAAGTACCAGTAATGTAAGGTAGTGTACTTTATTGTAATCATTATTAATATTTTTTTCGTAATCACAAGAATCCAGAATAACTGAACGATATGAAAACAAACTGTTAAATAATTCGTTCAGAATCGTTTCGCCGAATCTTGAGAAATTTGTCTTATAATAATTGCCGGTGCAAATGTGTTTAATAACAAAATATAATTTTGTATATGACTGAATAATTACTAATCACAATTTAATAAACTAGTACAGAGTTGTAACCACTGTTCTTTATTTCATAGGAAAGTGCATTATATTATTTGTGTATTTAGCTACGAGCGATAGTGGCAGTAAGCGCTAGACGTCAGAAACTCTGCGAACCACGTTAATCAACCGCACGTGGCGAGAGTAAATTTGAATTCACCATACCATCATAGCCACGAACGCTCAATCGACGTATTTTTTATTTTAATTGTTTTCAGTTAAAACAATTTTGCACCACCCGGGATTTACGCACACATACTAAAGAACAGGTAAGGTTCCCACATCCGTGTACTGGTAATTCGAATGATCGCTATGGACATCGTCAGTGCAACATAAAGTAACGACCACCCAGTGTGAGGCGAACACACAAAACTTACACCTTTACAGAGATGATAAGAATCTAGTCGTTACAATATTCACAGACTGACATAATTCTTAAACAGAAAAATTAGTTACAATAATTTCAACAAACACACACAAATCCACATTCACTCACTCAAAACACGTAGAGGTACACAAAAATATTTTAAAAGCAGTTCAGAATATATTTGAACTACTTTACAAATCGCACAACAAATCCAACTTATCATTTACAAAATGAATGGTCAGTACAGAAAAACGGTCTAAATGGGATTATTAACTAAAAATATGTTAATTACACAACTACTTCACTGCGGAGTTCACAACTGGCATGAATCAATGAATCTATTTATTTTATAATTTTACCTGGTGTTTATGGTACTGGATAAATATATTGCAAATTTTTAAAATTCATAATTTCTAACAGTAAACATTTTATGTACTTAAAAGATCTTATCAAACTTGATTATTATCAATGTGAAAAACCTGTAAACTCAAATGTTTGGATAATAACTCAATGCCACAACATTGGTGTAACAAAAATATTAAGTTATATTAAAATGTACCTAATACAAACGAAATAATTTAACACTTTTCAAAATATCTTCCACTAATTTATAGAGTACCACAGATGTTTAATATAATGCTTCTTATATTAAATTCAAAATATTATAATGATTTGAATTATAATATATAATGATTAAAAATAAAACTGTAATGTTATGTAAGTATAGTATAAGGTGAAATGTTACCATAATATTAATTAATGCTTGAAATAAATTTACAGATGAAATGAGGTATTTTAATGTTTAAATAAAACTAGAAACCATGCTATATGTTAACTTATAACAGACAAAAAGTAACTGAAAAAGAGATTATTTTATGAAATTTATGAGATCAGACAAATGCATATATTTTCAAGTACTATGAGATGGTGTTTATTGTTATCCTGATCTGACATAAGGAAATAATAGAGAACAATAAACACACCATCTAATATGTTAGTAGCTTTATATAAACTAACTTGACAAAATACTGCTGTAAAATGCTGATGGATTATAATATGAATTAAACATTATCATTGGCTTCTCCCACTTTACATTTCAATACAGTAATAAACTGTAATGAATGCTGTAACAACAAAGTGTAGCAACATCATGTAAGAAAATAATTTTAAATATCACTATAATATTGACGACTCGGAACACAAAGTTTTTTATAAGTAAAAACGTTAAAGTTTTACCTTACAGCCTAAACCAGCTTTCACCTATAGAAGGCTTCATTCTGATGAAGCCTTCTATAGGTGAAAGCTGGTTTAGGCTGTAAGGTAAAACTTTATGTTTTTACTTATAAAAAACTTTGTGTTCCGAGTCGTCAATATTATAGTGATATTTAGTTAAGTAACGGACACGTCATGGACAACGAAATCCAAGAAAATAATTTTCATACACATCATGCTGTAATCTACCTTGTGTAAAACTACGAATATAATAATAGAATTCAGTAACTGTATTAAAAAACACAGGAACCCATAACCTGTTGGACACCTAGCACTGTTGTACCTAATTCGAACCAAATTTATTTATGAATATATTTTATAGAAAACAAATTTAAATCTATCTGCAAAACATCTCACTAATAATGTTTTATCAGTACGCATGTTATCCACACAAAACATTAATGTTAAAACATTTTACAAATGTGTAGATATGTATGTAGATAAACAGGTGTGTGTGTGAACTCATATTCTCATAAATGCACACAAATATGTACCAATAATCGATTAAATATACTGTAATATGGAAAAATGGATATAAACACATGTGGCATATTTGTGTGTATATTTATATTTATTTTGTGAGTAACTCTTAAATATTCCTTGCAGCTTTATATAGTATGAAATGTTCTTCAAATACTAACTACTTCTGCAAGTAACATTATTATCGTAATACCACATTTCTTTATACAGAACGTACATATTGTAGTTCACCTGCCCAGTGGCAACAGGAAAATAACTGAAACTAAACTGTTGTGTACACATGTACAGTTTTCCTTATACATAAATAGCCATAAATTAGAATTGACTATTTTTTCAGAGAAACTACAGACAATAAGTTAAAGTTTGCTTTTCCCTTTCTTCCAACATTTCATATATTTACTTAACGTGTTTATATATCAGACCATTGTTTCAAGATGTTATGAAAGAGTGAGTCATACTATTTAAAAAATGGTCACTGTTATCTTTTCTGAATAAATAAAATCCTCGTTGATCGTTTTCAGTATTTGTTTTAGTAGTGCTGTTTCAGAGCATGAAGAAGTTACTAGAAAATTATTATTTTTTTTTAATTTCAGCTGAATAAATTTCACAAATATATTATATATAGAAAATATGTGCTGTGCTTTGTAAAATTAAGATTTGTCACTTAAAAATATTATAAATATACTGGTATTAAGTATACAATTTACTGCACCACATTAATATAATGTATACATAATATTTATGTGTGTATAAATCATGTACGATGTAATATCAATCTTATAGTGTAGCCTATTGCATAAGATGAATAAATGAATTAAAAAAAGTAAAAACAATCAAGAAACTGATTAACATAGACCTATACATAATAATCTATGAGGAGTATGAAATTATTCAGAAAGCAAAATTTATAATTATTTCTCAAAATGTTGTTCAGATTGTTTCTATAAGTTCAAATATATTATTGGTAATATGGTCATAAAAATTATTTAAATATCTGTATAACATACATGTAGAATCTACACAGGCTTCCTAAGTACGGTAATTAATAACATCTTTAACTTGTTAAAGTCTGAATCGTTTTAACATGTTATATATACAAATAAATTTTACAAATCCAAGCCCTCTTTAACATATTTAAAGAACAAAATTAAATTAAAAACAGGTACAAAAGTATTTGCCATTACATGTCATCTAATACTATGTATTCACACATCTGATATATAAGAAACAAATCTTGCAAGTTGTACAGCAGGTCAAATTGTACAGCTGAGTTATATATTCAAACTGGAATATATAATCTAAACATAAAATCTGAATGCACAAATAAGCACAATTTAAAATTAAAAAGAGTTATAACCTGAACAATTGTCTTACATTGAAAATATTTAATAATTAAAAGTAAAAAAAATTGTGACAAGTTTATGTCAATTAATTATGTATATTCTAATAAACTGTAGATAAAGGTAAATTAAAATAAAATCATTGTGAAGGCAGTAATATGTACAAATTTTCTCACTGTGTGAGGTTAATTTGATTTTTAAAGATCAAAAAATAATGTAAATAATAAATTATACTTAAAAAGGTTACAAAATGAAATATACAAAATTTGTTAATGAGTATACACAAAATCCTTTATTATACATATACTATGAAACATTCTAACAGACTTTTTGGTAAAGCGTGATTCTGAATTGTTCAAGATCTAAAGTTCTGATTAAAAATAATCAGAGAGACTGAAATACTGGACTATTCTTGTCTAAGGCATGTACTAAAGAACTTAAATAACTGAAGTGATTATTGAAGTATGTTATCATTATTATAGTACCTAATGGAATTATATATAAAAATTAAAATTTACAGTTGTAAATATATTAATAATGATAATAATAAATAAGGTGAAATAAGGTAAAGGGACATTAAAGGAACTTTATGAAGTACTAAAATTTCACTGTAAACTGAAAAATAAAATAATACAGCATTTACTCGTACAACAAACCTCCTACAATACAGAATAATTGACTTAACAAATTCATTACAATGGACTTTTCAAGTGTAAATGCCAAACAATGAAATCTTCAACATGTATAGTGTTCATGATCGAGTAATTAAATACTATTGTGCTAAACAAACAACACTTACATAAGCAGTAAGAACAACAGTCGTATGAGCCGACGATGTTGCAGCACTAACTGGCAAACGTAAGCTGTGTGACAGTGTTAAATACTGTACAGAGATAATGGAAGGGAAACGTTTACTGTACATTAGTCTGAGCGTATCTGTTTCTGTTAAACAAAACACTTTCACAGAACTTTGTCTGGAAATTTGTGTTACTCATAATGCTCATCTCACACAAGGTCAAAGTTTTATGCACCTGAAACTCACACACACGCACATGCACACATACACAAACTACAATAAAAATTTTATCAGATCACTGCTATTAATATGGACATAGGTGTGTGTGTGTGTTGGGGATATGCACATACAATGTTTTACAGCATTTATCAGAATTTAAACTGTAATACATAAGTTTACAAATGCATCATCACTTAATTTGGCAGCATTTATGAATCTAAAATATGATAATGTAGTGGTGAATAATTTCAACTGACTGCATTGTTGACTTGTAACAAAAAAAAAAGTTTAGTACTACCAGTTCTGTTTCATCATTTTATGCATTTTCGAAATGTTAAAGTTTTCAACTATAACTTGATTTTACATATCATGTGGGAGCTATCTGGTGTGATACAAATGACATTTACGCACATATATTTTCTAACAGCAGCCAACTTTGATGATGCTCATAACCTGGCTAAGGCAAAGGTAAAAATTTGTATGTAAAACTATTAATTTTCCTTGTTGTAAATTACCTGACCACATCACGGACAACAAAATCCTCGAATTTATTTTCTGGTACACTAGTCATTGGCTTACTTATATAATAACACAAACAAATATCTAAAGTATTTTAAAAATGTTCAACAAACAACAAAATAAAACATGTATGTATTTCTTTCACTAGAAAATGGAAGCAGAATTATTCCATTTTGTCAGCAAAGCATTAAACTGCACTTTTACATTTTTAGTGTTCGCCAAATACAGAACTATATTTGCTGATAATGGAATGTGTATGTGCAGTATTCATCTTGACAAAAATCAGAAAAACACATTTTATTTAACGATACCTGATTGAAATACATTCTGTGTCTCATGGTGGTTTTTCTCAGTGGATACATATATAAATTACCAATTAGAAAGTAACATGAAACTTGTGTTTTTTTTCTGATTAGTACACTCCCTGAGCTGTTAAAAAATGTAAAAAGTTATACACTAATGCAGTAAGATATTATGTTCTATAAAAACCTAATGATGTAATGAACAATGAGTAAATATAGCAGGTTATATTTCTCAATCCTGTACTGAATGCATGTGTTATTATCATTTCCCATAATTTTATGTTTACTTGACTTAACTAAGCATATTTTCTATGACAACAAACTTCCTTAATGAGAATATTTAATTATCACATGATTCAAATTTTGAAAAGATGACAAATATACCATTCCAAATTAAGTATTACACTGTGTAAATTGTAAATGGATTATACTACCCTATTCAACTGTATAAGTTTCTCTACTTGTGATAAGCAATTGTATTCACTCATTGTGTTTTTACAGAACAGTGCTCAGCAAGTTTTTTTTTAATTAGGGGTAAACCATTAATGAGGGCTTATAAACTTAGTTAACATGTTCACTATCTTTTGTGCAGTTTGTCCATGATATACCAATACTGCAATGTCAAAGCTAAGTAAGATAAATATAAGTACTGTTACAAATTTTCATTAAGTTCTTTATTGCTAAAAAGGATCTATCAAACCACACTGGTCGTCCATCAACAAACCGATCATAGATTAACAGACACCAGGAGAAGCACACCTGAAGAAAATAATATACATGATACTGACTTTGTGGATATAACGCACATGTTTTTGTGAAATGAAATATCTTAACAGGAATATTTCTGAAGTTGCACAAAACTGACTTATTGAACACATGGTTAACAATGATGGGTGAAGGCAAAGTTATTCATATATATTCTTAGTATAAACACAGGCTGTAGAACTGAAATTATTACCTACAAAGTACCTATGTCCCAGAACACTCAGTCACAGTGACGTTTGCCATGTTGCCAAAATACAACATGACATTAAGTGGTAATTTGTTTTTAACTGGTATTTAGTATTTTTTATTACCAAAGCAAATAGGTACAAATAGATTTTACTATAACAGTAAAGAACATGAAGCAAAGGGCAAAAAATTGCACACAAAATATTAAATAGGTTAAAAACATGAACACTTGGTAGTTTCACAATTTATCGAAATGTGTTTCACCAAATGCCCAACGAGTCTTTAATCACAATATATGTATTAATATTGTCTGTATAACATTTAATATGCAAGTTGTATACCAGTTAGAGAGATAAAATAAAGGATACATCATCACCATCTTCAGCAAGGATTAAACCAAAAAATTGTTTGTTCTGGTCACAAGCAGATAGACTAGAGCTGGTTGCTCCAACACTTCTTCGGACAACCTACACCTCTCCATCCTTTTGGCTTATAATTCCATAATAGTTTGGGGATGTGGCAGTTATCCTTCGGTTAAGCTCTTCCAACCATTTTAACCAATATTGGCAAATTCTATCAAGTATACTTATAATTTTAATCTCCTGCCATATGTCAACATTTCTTTTGCAATCTTGAAGAGTATATCCTGAAGTATTTTCAGTTATTAATTAATAAATTTGTCCCTGTTAGGACGCCAACTGAAGTATTATTGGTAATTAATTAAATTTGTATATTGATTTTAAGTGTAAAGGTTTGGTCCAGAAATTCGTTTAGTGTACTTCGGCAGAGAACAATGATCAAATACAAATAACAAAATGCGTATATCAAGTAAAATATAACATTATTTATTTTCTTTTGATAACTTAAAAAAGATCATGAACACACTTATTCCGCCTTAAGGCGTAAAACTGATTTCCAATAACTATTACATCAAAATACGAATACGTATATCAAATATTACGCAAACTCAACACTTCTTGTTAGGCCTATATTTATATTCTTCACTCACACAATCATACATATTTACATATTTTTAGATTTTGTTGAGCTCAACTTTAAAATTTAGTGAAACAGTGAAACGCCAGTATTTAATTATTGTTGAAATGTCTACTTCCCTTTCATGGTGTGTATGGTTTCATCCTACGAGACGTCTCCTGTTGCGTGCACTTTTTGTTGTTTTCACTTTTATATCTTACGGCCGAACTGTCAATTTAGTTTTATTGATCACTGATTAATACATTAGTTATATTTTTTAAATTCCAATACTAGTTACAATTTCACATTTTTTGATTTGCGTTTTATGCTGTTTATGTGGGCGCCCGCGATTGCTGCTGCACAGCGCAAAAGATGGTGGTCGACTGACTTTCAGTGTTAAAAATTTCCGTTTGTGTCGTCTCTAAACTGGTTCACTCCGCTCCCCGCCATACGTCTCATCCTCAGTATTGAAAAGTTTCGCTGAACTTAGTATCAGCTTTTTAACTTGTCACGAACTGTTTTTCATCAACAACATTCCTTCGCTGTCAGTCACTGACTACAAATAAACTTTCGTTATGCTTCATAACCATATATGGTCATGGAAACATTTACTGGCAATCGCCTTACCTTAAGGGGCCTCATCTGCACATGTTATAAAATTTATAAAGCTATTATGTGAAATTACTATGTAAATTTAGCCCAATTACAATCCTGCCATGTGCCTGAGAAATCTCATTTTAACCGTTTGAATACGACTGGCCTGGTACTCTGTTGAAGTCCAATTGTCAGACCCATAGAAAAGTGTCAGGAGGGTAATCCCCTTGTAGAACTTCAGGTGAGTTTCTTTAGAGTTCTCCTGATGGTCCCACACATATGGTTGTACATGTGCAGCTTCTTTACCACATCATTGATTGTAGTGTAAGATACATTTCAGCCCAGATATTCAAAATTTTGACCTGCTCCAGAACAGTACAATCTACAACAATTTTTGTTTGTATGGGATCAGTTCCATGAAAAGTCGTCACCTTGGTCTTCAATGTGGAGGTCTGTAATCCAAAATCCTTACAGATTTGACTCCATCTGCAAGCTGCTTTCTGAGCTCAATAGGATATCCTGGTCATCAGAAAATAACAATGTGTCAACTCATAAAATGTTCTGGAAGGTTCATCTACCAATTGTGTATAACATCATTTGTGTATAAATTAAAAAAAGAAGGTGACAACGAACACCCTTGTCATACTCCACAATTGATCAGGCCCACACTAGGAGTTGTGTTCTGTCTTCCTGTCTCAATTAAGATGATGTTTTCCACATAAAGACTTTGCATGGCTCTAATGAGGTGTTGCAGGGATCCATTTCCCCACAGCCTGCCCCTATTCACTCTATCAAATGCCTTTCCAAAATCAATGAAAGATATGTTCATATATAAAGTCAACGTATGTTTGTGGCGAACTGATATTATCTGTGCTTTTCGATGGATCTAGGCTATTGTGAAGATGCAATCAAAACATGATCTGCCCTTCCTGAAACCATGTTAGGTATCTGAGAGAATAGTCTCCTTTACAGCATTCAGCTATCTTGCAAGAATAGATGCATACAATTTGTAACACGGGTTAAGCAGGCAGAAACCACTGTAATTATCACAGTCATTACGATCTCTTTTTTGAATATGGGGACTACCTTTGCCATCTGCCAATCTTTATGTAACTTAGTAATATGACTAGTGGTCCAGCAAGTTCAGTAAACGACCATGCAGCGAGAATGGCGCATACCTTATTAGCTCGAAATTCAACCCATACGTGATCGGCAATTTTCTATTTCTATTTTGATAGCATTACAGAGCAGCTAAGAATTCACCCATTGCTATTGGATCACGTATTCATTGATGTCTGCAAATTTTATTTCCACAAGTTGCTACTGGGTGAACAGCTGCTCATAATATTGGAACCTTTCCTTGTCTGTGATATTGCTAATGTTCAGGTTATCTCTTTTCGTCTGATATAAATGCCATAATATTTTGTAAACTTTGCCTTGTCTACCCTGCATAGCATGCTCTACATCAGGGGCCTCCAAACTTTTCCACTTGAGGGCCGAATTGAAAAATCTTGGAAGTCAGGTGGGCCAACAGCACACACACACACACACACACACACACACACACACACACACACACACACACACACACACACACACACACACACACACACACACACACACACACACACACACACACACACACACACACACACACACACACACACACAGTAAACTTATTACTTCCATATTCCTTAAGGAATGGAAGTATGGTGATGGCAAAAAAAATCGTGTTCGAGATTATTGCAGATTCTGATTGTACTACACTCAAAACATGAAAAAAGTCGTTTTCCGAAAAGTGTCTGTGTGTGTGTCTGTCTGTGTGTAGATTTTTTTCTATGGCAAACGATAACTGCCGCAAATTCAAACAGAATCAAATAATTTTTTGCATACAGCCCTGATTTGTAGAGTACTCACGACCTATTGTTTTTGGTGAAGATCGGTTGAGGGAAACGGGTAGTTTACCTGCAACAGTTTTTTTTTATCAAGGGAAATTTTTTTTTTTTTTGGCAAACGATAACAGCCACAAATTCAAACAGAATCAAATAATGTTTCGTATACAGCCCTGAATTGTAGAGTTCTCAAGACCTATTGTTTTTGGTGAAGATTGGTTAAGGGAACGGGGTAGTTTACCTGTAACGTTTTATGTTTTAACAAGGGTATTTCCTATGGCAAACGATAACAGCCCCGCAAATTCAAACAGAATCAAAAGATTATTTGCATACAGCCCTAAATTGTAGAGTTCTCAAGACCTATTGTTTTTGGTAAAGATCGGTTAAGGGAAAGGGGTAGTTTACCTACAACGTTTTTTTAACAAGGGTATTTTCTATGGCAAACGATAACAGCCACAAATTCAAACAGAATCAAATAATTTTTTGCATACAGCCGTGATTTGTAGAGTACTCAAGACCTATTGTTTTTGGTGAAGATCGATTAAGGGGAAGGGGTAGTTTACCTGCAACGTTTTTTTATCAAGCGTATTTTCTATGGCAAACGATAACAGACGCAAATTCAAACAGAATCAAATAATTTTTTGCATACGTCACTGAATTGTAGAGGACTCTAGGAATTTCGATTTTGGTGAAGATCGGTTAAGGGGAAGGGGTAGTTTACCTGCAACCTTTTACGTTTTAACGAGAGTAAAGTACTTGAAAATTCATTTAACTTTTTGAAACAATGGTAATTGTTAAAAATAAAATAATTTTGTTGCCAGGCAATAAAATTATAGTTTTTCATTTATGTATTTTTATTTCTCAGTGATGTACTGTTTACGTTTCCATTTTATTATTATGACTACCGCAATGAAAAGGCAGGGAACACACACACACACACACACACACACAATTCGCATTATTTCTGGCCTCATTCATGTTTATTTTCTTACATTTGCACGGTTTTTACTTCCATATTCCTTAAGGAATAGAAGTATGGTGATGGCAAAAAAAATCGTGTTCGAGATTATTGCAGATTCTGATTCTACTACACTCAAAACATGAAAAAAAGTCGTTTTCCGAAAAGTGTGTGTGTGTGTGTGTGTCTGTAGATTTTTTTCTATGGCCAACGATAACTGCCGCAAATTCAAACAGAATCAAATAATTTTTTGCATACAGCCCTGATTTGTAGAGTACTCATGACCTATTGTTTTTGGTGAAGATCGGTTAAGGGAAAGGGGTAGTATACCTGCAACGGTTTTTTTTATCAAGGGAAATTTTTTTTGTTGGCAAACGATAACAGCCGCAAATTCAAACAGAATCAAAAGATTATTTGCATACAGCGCTAAATTGTAGAGTTCTCAAGACCTATTGTTTTTGGTGAAGATCGGTTAAGGGAAAGGGGTAGTTTACCTGCAACATTTTTTTAACAAGGGTATATTTTATGGCAAACGATAACAGCCGCAAATTCAATCAGAATCAAATAATTTTTTGCATACAGCCGTGATTTGTAGAGTACTCAAGACCTATTGTTTTTGGTGAAGATCGGTTAAGGGGAAGGGGTAGTTTACCTGCAACGTTTTTTTTATAAAACGTATTTTCTATGGCAAACGATAACAGCCGCAAATTCAAACAGAATCAAATAATTTTTTGCATACGTCCCTGAATTGTAGAGGTCTCAAGGACTTTCGATTTTGGTGAAGATCGGTTAAGGGGAAGGGGTAGTTTACCTGCAACCTTTTACGTTTTAACAAGAGTAAAGTACTTGAAAATTCATTTAAACTTTTTGAAACGATGGTAATTGTTAAAAATAAAATAATTTTGTTGCCAGGCAATAAAATTATAATTTTTTCATTTTAATGTAAATCTGTACATAGTATAAAGTAAAGTCGGTCCGTTTTCTCTCTGTGTTTGAAATCGCTAATCTCAGGAAGTACTGAACGGATTTTATTCAAGTTTTCGCCAATAGATAGAGTGTCTATCGAGGAACATTTATGTGTATAATTAATACATATATGTTGTACATTAGCTTATCTATCACGGTTTATGTCAAGTAAGTGGTATAGTTTACATCTTATATATAAAAATGAATGTTTCTTTGTTTGTCCCGTATGCGTTCCTATACCATTCATCCGATTGCGATGAAACTTCGGTGAGTTGTTGTGCGCATGTCCGCGAAGGTTTCTTCCACATCTCCTCCTAAACCACTGTACCGATTTCAACCAAACTTGGCACAAATATTTTACGCAACGGGAGAACCAACATAGGATAGGTGTTTTTTCGATGGGGTCCTTTTGGGGGTTCTTTGGGGTCTTCCACATCGCCTCCTAAACCACTGGACCGATTTCAACCAAACTTGGCACAAATATTTTACGCAAAGGGAGAACCAACATAGGACAAGTGTTTTTTCGATATGATCCTTTGGGGTCTTCCACGTCTCCACCTAAACCATTGGACCGATTTCAACTAAACTTTGCACAAATATTTTACGCAACGGGAGAACCAACATAGGACAGGTGTTTTTTTTCGATACGATCCTCTGGGGGGGTCCTTTGCGGTCTTAAAAAACTATTAGATCTGGTTACTATGGCAACCCAATAGAATAGATTCTGTTCTAAATATATTATCGCATTAAATTGAAGACCACGCGAACGAAGTTGTGGGCAACAGCTATTTATTTTTAAGAAGCCTACTTTAATTAAACTTTATTAATTAAACTAACATTTTCATTACATACAACATGAAACTCCGTAGCGAAGCACGGGTATTCTGCTAGTCATGTATAAGAGAAAATATATCGTGCGTGGCAGGCAAGCATATCTCAGTTTTGTACTGTTTACGTTTCAATTTTATTATTATCACTACCGCAATAAAAAGGCAGGGAAGACACACACACACACACACACACACACACACACACACACACACACACACACACACACACACACAATTCACGTTATTTCTGGCCTCATTCATGTTTATTTTCTTACATTTGCACGGTTTTTAAATGGAAAGTGCCGAACCCATACCAACATAACGCATGCAAGCCGAAAAAGTGTCCAGCGTGGATAGCGATTTGCTTCCTGTGGATCGCTGGGCAGTGTAACTGCACGTGTTTACAGAGGAACGATTCATAGACAGACTTTTCGTCTTTAGGGAATGAACCCTCTGCAAGATGCTGAGGGTCCATGAGTGACTTCGGAGCGCTCCTTCTTTTCCGCGTGTTTGTTCTGTGAAACGTACACTGTAGATTCGCAGATTTATTCTAAGCAACGCTCAACAGGAAATGTTGAAAATTTTTGTCCACGGTGAACCCTCATACACACTAAACCTGCTCTGATGTTTTAATTACGGACATCATAATATTAAAACTTTGGAAACTTGAGCACTACTTAATGGAGATCAATCATTAACTTATACAAGCCATTAATTTTATGCATATTTTTTATATATATATATATATGTGTGTGTACAACGTTATCGGCAACAAAGAAGTAGTTTTTGTTAAAATTCCTTCCCGGGATATTTGGCCGTAGTCCAATGTTTTCTACAAAACCAGACGTTTCGGCAATGCCATTGACTTCTATCATCAGTGAAAATCGAGTGCGATAACGTGAGGTGGTATATGTTAGTGACCACAGTACTGTGGTTAAGGCTGAAGCAGTAAGTAGAAAGAAGTAGTTTCTATGGTAATATTCCATTTCGAAAATGATTTTAAAAATAAATCTTAGAATATGGAAGTCATGTATGGTTCTCCATACCGATTTTTAAATGGAAAGTGCCGAACCCATACCAACATAACGCATGCAAGCCGAAAAAGTGTCCAGCGTGGATAGTGATTTGCTTCCTGTGTATCGCTGGGCAGTGTAACTGCACATGTTTACAGAGGAACCATTCATAGACAGACTTTTCGTCTTTAGGGAATGAACCCTCTGCAAGATGCTGAGGGTCCATGAGTGACTTCGGAGCGCTCCTTCTTTTCTGCGTGTTTCTTCTGTGAAACATACACTGTAGATTTACAGCTTTATTCTAAGCAACGCTCAATAGGAAATGTTGAAAATTTTTGTCCACGGTGTACCCTCATACACACTAAACCTGCTCTGATGTTTTAATTACGGACATCATGTAACAATAAAAAATGAGCCGAAATATATATATAAAATAAATAAAACCACTACCAGGACTTACCTGTGCGCAATTACAACACTTACCTGCTATTTGAATTTTACCAGAAGACCAAGGTCGCCACGATTATTTTTTATATAGGACAAAACATCGAAAACCTTTACACTTTACCTTAATAAAACGGACAATTTAGCAATCTGACCCACCCAATTAATAATTCAGAAAATTCCGGAACGTTTAGACGAATTTTATCAACACAGGAATAAGACAGTGGTAATGACGAAATAACTTAGTCTAACACATTTTATCGGAAGTAACCATTATTTTTAATGAGCGATTATTTAACAAACATTTGTACAGTTAAATTTTTAGTATATTGCTTGAAAACTTTAGTACCTTTTTTTTCTATGTTTTGTCTGGTTAGAATGTAATTATAAACTTATGCAACTTAATGATTATTACTTACTACTAGACTGCCCAGCCTGCCATTCACTCACTCTCACATATATTTATTTTAATTTATTGAAACACCCTTAACCAATATTAGATGCACGAGCGAAATCTTTATTTTTTACAAGTCCCCGTCTCATTTTATATGGCGCGAGGTCGACCGAACACGTGCCTTCCCGGTTACATTATTCGTGATTAACTGCTTTTCAACGGCCACTGCACTGCACTCGTCTATAACATAGTCAATTCCTCGGGTCCCGGCCGGTATTAACTCAGTTACAGTTTATAACTACCGACCGGGTCCGAACAAAATGTCTGTGTCTGTTACTGGAGTTGGCGTCCTGTTGACTGTATGGCGTCTCTACTTAAAGTCGACTGGGGCGTCACCGTGAACGTAACAGGTACATGTACCTGTTCCTGGAGGGAAACTGGTTCTCTACTGCCATGATGTTTTCGTCGCTCCGGCTTCATTTGTTGTTGTGTAACCATTTTATATATGGATTAAAGCCGGTATGTGTGTGTGTCCAGAGGCCGATATTGGACTTGGTTCCGCTGATGTCACCAACAGTAGGCGGAGTTTAATGCGACTTCCGTGAGGTCTTAGAGAAGACAACGAATATTTTTTACGCTCTAGCCATCTTGTTTTTTGTCGAGAGCGTCCTTTTGAGCGCGCTTGCGTGGGTATTCGCGCTTGAGCGTTGACACACATGTACTGAGTTCTTAGAATTTTGGTGGAGGTGCAAATGCCTCTGCCGTGTTACACCACTGAAATTGCGCATCGCCTTTGTTCCAAACGCTGTTTCTCAACTCTGGTCTATTACTCTGACACATACGTTGCACAATAACACAGTTATTTCGTCATATTTTATAAGGCTCCCGACCAAAAATGAAATGAATAAAAATATAATTATCCCATACTGTTAAAAATAAAAACACCCAAAATTTGACCCGCTACAATACCCCCTCGATGAGAATTCTGCTGTTCATAACAGAAGAAATCTCATCGATAACCCCGAAGAGGACCGGTGAGGAACTGGTGCCAACAACCCCCTGGTTCGTACTCTCATGGGTACACGATCCCCCTGGCTCAGCGACCATGGACTCATCTGAACGAGATCACTGGACTTCTCCGTAAGAGATCCCAACACCGAGAAATCAATCAGACTCGCACCACAGCGCGGCTCGCCTTTTAACATGCTACCCCCCAAAAACCTCAATCCCTGGCAAGAATTACTCCAGCTCCTCCGCCGATATGGATCCCCTTTTTGCAAGCTGGGCTGCCTTTAGCAGATACTGGGCTCACACACACTAACATTACATATTACCCTAACACATTAAAGTGAAAACTTCCTTTAAAATTTTATTATAAATTTAAAAAATTCAAAATTCAAAAAAAATAATCTTTTATCAAAAAATTCTCTTCCTGTTTTTTCTAATTTCTTGTTTCAAAGTACTTAACCTAAACATTCCTATTAATGTAAACATTTCTATTCTAACATGGAGAATCACTTATAATCTACCAATATACTGCAATACAATAAAAGAAACATGGTTAATGCACACATAAAAAACTCATTATCTAAAATATTCACTCGCTGGCAGGCGAAAAATCAAGTTTTTTTTCAAAAATTTTAAAAAAATTTTAAAATTCAAAAAATTTAAATTTATTCATTAAAAAAAAATTTTATTACATTTATTTATTAAATAACATTTATTAAAATTATTCAAATATTGGTTTGAATTGATTAAACCAATAAATTAAATTTGGATTCCTACTATACACAAGCTTAGTAGGTGTATGACCTCATCAGCTGATCGTAACTAGGTCAAGTCCAAGACCCTTGACCTACATACGTTATATATGATTTCTGAAAATACACTGAACATCTGTAATACCCTACCTTGAAATACAAAACATAGTAACATAAAATATTTAAAATTACAAAATATTAATATAATAATCAAGTTGACATTTAAATTATTTAAAATAAACAATTCTTGACTTTACATTATTTTCAAATTTTAATCAAAATTCTGTCACTGGTTAAAAAAAATAAACAATTGTATATTCTTTATCATGAATCTCTCTTTCTTTTCAACAATCTTACTTTAATCTACTGTGGGTGATGTAAATTATTTATTCTCGTTTTTCTGTATTAGATCTCTATACATATATGAACTTTCTCCCTCTGGCTCTAATATTCATCAACTTCAACTCCCATGACACCCATCTCTATCAAAATCTCTACTAATCAGAACACTCAAACCCAACTTACCATTTAACACAAATCGCTACCTTCTCCACATATAAAATACTCTCTAACCCTTTGTATAGGATACGTGTTTCCCCGCCCCCAAAAAACTCAATTCCCTTATCTGGCCCCGGATTTTACCTAAGGCGGCCCCTTTCCCACTAAAATCTATTCCTATCCCGTCCCAACCCTTGTTGCGGACTCCTACCTTACACTACCCTCTAATACAAAATTGCCATCCCCAAAATCTCAATCTCATTACATTACTACTAATACACAAAATAACCTCATTAACTATAGAAACAACAATATGTCACTCAAAATCTACATAAAGTCTCCATTACCACTGTGTCAACATTACTACTTCACCAACTCTGTTACATCACATCAACTCAAAAACAACATTACATTATATTCGTCTCTATCATTTCACATTCAACTTAGAATTTAACCTGGACAGGTCTACGTGTCCCATAAAACATTTATCACCCATGAATTATCTTTTATTAACTTGCCTAAATTATTGTTATTTTATTTCTCATATTGTTTTTATCTTTACTTCAAAATATCTGTAGTACACTAAACATTAATTACTTGTAACATTTACAAATCAATATATCAGTGACGTTATTGCTGATCAGCTGATATCCGAACATAATAAAAACACATCTCAAAATTGAACAATTTACATGGAATATACATATTTATTTTTATTTATTCTCCCTTCTCACCTCATTGTTTCCCATTTCTCTAATTCTGGTTATTTATGTTAACCTGCCAGACGATTTACTTATTGGCTTAAACAAATACACACATAATAAAATTACATATTCTTATCAATGCTTATCTAATAGACAACAATAAAATAATACACTTAAAATTATAGCATGAACACCTTAATTTACGAGTCTGAGCATATAATTATGCGGACAGAGCACAAGCATTTTTGATTGGATTAAACCTTGAATAAGCAAAAACTTTTACGTCATAAAATTTTAAATTCGTGACTCCTTTACGTCACCTCCCAGCCACACACACTATTTCAGATTATGTAGGACTGTCTCGCCCATTCGCTTCCACAGAGACTGTATATTTTGGAGCAGGTTTTACCTCTCCGTGTCTCTGCTTCCGCTATTAAGTTTTAAATAGTGAACATCATCATGTTCTTGTTAATAATCATGCACCCTTAAAACGGATCTGCCACCGGTCTTGCTGTTCCTCCTCGAACAGAGTGGCAGCCGCTGTTCCATAGTACCGGAGATTTCCTCTAATTGTCCCCCCATTGAATTTCAAATCTATACCAATTTCAAGTCAGCTATGGTCAAGGGACTTGGTATGACCATAGCTGGCCGCTAGCCAAAACCACGGTTAGTGCTGGTAAGACAGTAACCGCCCGAAAAGTCGAGGAAATCTAACTTTAATTTCACTGCCTGCTTCACATCAATCTTATTATGTGCGACACTGTCATTTAGTATTGTGTGTAAAATTTTTATTTTACACGGATAAGGTGTGCCGCACATTTATCGCCAGTTTGGCCTCCGATGGAGGTAACACTCACTGCTACCCCCAACCCATTTCGCTATCCAAGAGAGCACAGGCCACCCCCTCGATAGCCACATAATAACTAATTATAATTGACAACTAATTAAAATTTGTATATACATTATCATATAATATTTGCATCAACACTCATTTAACCCATTCATAACCTTTTACCGTTTAACTTTCTTGAAATTTTCAAAATTTATTATTGATAATCATTATATATCATTTTTCATTTATTATTAAAATTTTTTAATTATCTTTATCTCTTGAACCAACTTATTTCCAAATAACATCTTATTACTGAATTAGAATCTCCATTACACCTGTAAATATTTTTATTACACATGATTATAAAATTTTTCTACTTACAATCCATTTAACATGATATGCCCACAAAACATAATCACCACCATCTCTGAAACATTTCACAAAATTTATTAATTTAAATTAAATAATTTATCATTCATTACCAACTTTGCATCTCGTAAAATAAATTAAATTTACAAAAAAATTAATTATACAACCTTTACATACTCAATTAAAATATTTAAAATATATCAAATTGTTAAAATTTAATTCATTATTAAAATATAAATTTCATTACCATCCAAACAATTATAATTCTCTGATTACTGGTTCTCAAAATTAATTTGGTTTATTTATTTAAATTGCAAATATTTTAACATTATTATCACAACAATCATCTTACATACACACATATAAATTCACTAGATTTTATTTACAACTCTTGTTAATTATTATTCCATTTTTTCCACACTTCTGTCCAAATCTGCCATGTCAAACAACCATAAAACATAATGTTTAATTGTCTTTTATTGTTTTACAGTCTACCCTCCATCGTCAAAGATTAATCTTGGTTTTGTATAACACTGTTCAATTATATTGACATACATATTGTTGTCTTGTGTGTCATAACCAAACAATTTCAATTTATCCGTTATACCATTATACATCATGTCAACATCAGTTAGGATTGTCCCGTCTATATCAGTGTTATTTGTTAACGTCAGGTAAATCGTTTTCTCATTTTTGTATTCTTCAACTACTACGTCAGGTAAATCATTATAGTCAGGTAAGATATTATCAAAATTATTCTCTATCTCTCTTTCAACAGGTACGTATTTCACATGATTCATCATCACCCCTTCTAATATTTTTCTCAATTCATTATACTTTCTTTCTAACTTATATAGTTCTATTTCACTCTCAATACATAACCCTCTTTCTTCATAGCACCACATCACACTCTCACAATTATTACGGACAGAGGGTACAACATTACTTCATTTAACAATAAGGGTCTCTTGCCCTGAAAAAACAACATTAAATCATCATCATTATAAACAATAAGGGGAAAATTTGCCCTCTGTCCCCATTCAATTACTACATTATCCTTCCACTCTCTCTCTACTTCATAAACACTCATTAACATTTCATTATCGCCTTCTAAAACTTCATCAGTACTATTTGTTATTATATTCTCATCATTTGCTTCTACATTATTCTTCACCCCCACTATACTCTCAGAATTGTCTACTATTTCGTCATTTTTACATTTTGTCATATTTAAAACATTGTCACCTAATTTCTCAAACTTCTGTTCTAACTTATTTAAACTAGTTTTTATTGTTTCGTTAGTGCTTTCTAAATGTTTATTAATTTCTTGTATTTCATGTTTCAACTCATTATTCTGATTTTTTAATACATTGAATTTAGCGTCAGAATCATTTTTTAATACATTGAATTTAGCGTCAGAATCATTCTTCAGTTCATTAAATTTAGCGTCAGAATCATTCTTCAGTTCATTAAATTTAGCGTCAGAATCACTCAGTAATTTAATACTTTGTTGCTCTAAAAGCAGTTGCAACATGTTCATGATTTTTTCATCTTTATCTATCTCTTGTTTACTTTGGACAGGTGTCACTATACTTTCTATTTTATCATCAGTGAAACTGACTTCGGTATTATTTCCCATTTTTTATCTTGTACTTAACTGTAACTCCTAAAACAAACCTAACCTACGTGCGTAATTATACACGATAAATCATATTTATAAATTCGTCATTACCACATCCTATTTCCTGTGTCTTAAAATAGGTCTATCTCGTATAAAATTATAATTAAACGAAAATCCTGGCAGCGCGTCGACATTTGTAACAATAAAAAATGAGCCGAAATATATATATATAAAATAAATAAAACCACTACCAGGACTTACCTGTGCGCAATTACAACACTTACCTGCTATTTGAATTTTACCAGAAGACCAAGGTCGTCACGATTATTTTTTATATAGGACAAAACATCGAAAACCTTTACACTTTACCTTAATAAAATGGACAATTTAGCAATCTGACCCACCCAATTAATAATTCAGAAAATTCCGGAACGTTTAGACGAATTTTATCAACACAGGAATAAGACAGTGGTAATGACGAAATAACTTAGTCTAACACATTTTATCGGAAGTAACCATTATTTTTAATGAGCGATTATTTAACAAACATTTGTACAGTTAAATTTTTAGTATATTGCTTGAAAACTTTAGTACCTTTTTTTTCTATGTTTTGTCTGGTTAGAATGTAATTATAAACTTATGCAACTTAATGATTATTACTTACTACTAGACTGCCCAGCCTGCCATTCACTCACTCTCACATATATTTATTTTAATTTATTGAAACACCCTTAACCAATATTAGATGCACGAGCGAAATCTTTATTCTTTACAAGTCCCCGTCTCATTTTATATGGCGCGAGGTCGACCGAACACGTGCCTTCCCGGTTACATTATTCGTGATTAACTGCTTTTCAACGGCCACTGCACTGCACTCGTCTATAACATAGTCAATTCCTCGGGTCCCGGCCGGTATTAACTCAGTTACAGTTTATAACTACCGACCGGGTCCGAACAAAATGTCTGTGTCTGTTACTGGAGTTGGCGTCCTGTTGACTGTATGGCGTCTCTACTTAAAGTCGACTGGGGCGTCACCGTGAACGTAACAGGTACATGTACCTGTTCCTGGAGGGAAACTGGTTCTCTACTGCCATGATGTTTTCGTCGCTCCGGCTTCATTTGTTGTTGTGTAACCATTTTATATATGGATTAAAGCCGGTATGTGTGTGTGTCCAGAGGCCGATATTGGACTTGGTTCCGCTGATGTCACCAACAGTAGGGGGAGTTTAATGCGACTTCCGTGAGGTCTTAGAGAAGACAACGAATATTTTTTACGCTCTAGCCATCTTGTTTTTTGTCGAGAGCGTCCTTTTGAGCGCGCTTGCGTGGGTATTCGCGCTTGAGCGTTGACACACATGTACTGAGTTCTTAGAATTTTGGTGGAGGTGCAAATGCCTCTGCCGTGTTACACCACTGAAATTGCGCATCGCCTTTGTTCCAAACGCTGTTTCTCAACTCTGGTCTATTACTCTGACACATACGTTGCACAATAACACAGTTATTTCGTCATATTTTATAAGGCTCCCGACCAAAAATGAAATGAATAAAAATATAATTATCCCATACTGTTAAAAATAAAAACACCCAAAATTTGACCCGCTACAATCATAATATTAAAACATTGGAAACTTGAGCACTACTTAATGGAGATCAATCATTAACTTATACAAGCCATTAATTTTATGCATATTTTTTATATATATGTGTACAACGTTATCGGCAACAAAGTAGTTTTTGTTAAAATTCCTTCCCGGGATATTTGGCCGTAGTCCAATGTTTTCTACAAAACCAGACGTTTCGGCAATGCCATCGACTTCCATCATCAGTGAAAATCGAGTGCGATAACGTGAGGTGGTATATGTTAGTGACCACAGTACTGTGGTTAAGGCTGAAGCAGTAAGTAGAAAGAAGTAGTTTCTATGGTAATATTTCATTTCGAAAATGATTTTAAATATAAATCTTAGAATATGGAAGTCATGTATGGTTCTCCATACCGATTTTTTTTTTTAAGTTTACAAAATAATCAAGTCAATAAAAATAGGTATTTAAATAAAAATTAAGCAGACTTATCCAAAGAAAATTCATTTATTCAACATAATGTAAATAAAAGTAAAGATAAAATAACATTCAAAGATATTTCTGATATATTTGCAAAGCGTGAATCATTCAAGGCAGCCAGACGAACGAGCACATTAACCACGTAAATGTTTTAAACTTGTACAAAATATTATAAGTTTACTGAACTTATTTCTTGTTTAGTTATGTAGTAAAATGTTATAATATTTGAAGTATTTTGACGATATATTTAAAAACTTATAATTTTAAAAACTTAAAAATTATAAGTTTACTGAACTTATTTCTTGTTTAGTTATGTAGTAAAATGTTATAATATTTGAAGTATTTTGACGATATATTTAAAAACTGCAACATCATCGGCTTAGTTGCCGCGGGCCGGATAATGACCCTTTGCGGGCCGTAGTTTGGAAACCCCTGCTCTACATCACTTATATCTTTGTCCCAACTATTTCTTTTCAATTTCCTTACTTTGCTTCTGACAATGGCGCAGCGGGGCTTATATTCAGACCTTGTCTGATCAACTATGTGTTTTAAATATGCCCGTTTTTTACGTCTAGTTCCCAGCACTTCTAATACCACATGAAACATAGTAATTCTGATATTACACTACTCTTGGTTTATATTATTACTGATGGTTGTTTGTTGCACAGACTGATTCAGCCAGGTGCTGTATATCCTCTTGGAATAGATGCACTGGCGCTCTATGGGTTGCATCTTTCTCCACCTATCAGGAATACTTATCTTTGATACGAGAAGAAAATGGTCAGAATCAACGTCACACACATCCTCTATAAGCCCTTGTACTGTCTACTAAATACCACAGTTACTAAAACATGATAAAATATTGACAGATCCTTTTGCTCAACAAGCATATTTGTGTATCTCTTTATGGAGAAATAATGTGTTGGTTATCCTAAAATTGTTGAATATGGCAAAATCAATGAGTTGTTGTCTACTCTCATTTTCTAATCTTTCACCATGCCTTTCCATTTAGCTCTTCAAGGGGAATTTCCAACACGTGTATTGAAGTCCATTATATCATCATTTCTGTTTATGCTGTTGACATCCTTCTGTAGGATCTCATAAAATTCTTCTGAATCTTCTTTACAACCATCCTCCGGGCTATATAAAGCTAACAATGCTGTGTACTCCCTTGCTGTTTTGTAATGCACTGATGAAGGATACATTTCTTGAAATTTTTATAAACATACAAGAAGTTTCTCACAGACATTTATTTTCATTCTTACAAAGCTACATATTTCAATCACTACCACAAACTTTGTCAGTGATTATAAGAATCACTAACTAAATATTGCATGTTATTTTTGAAGACTATAACAAACATTTAACATCTTAACAATAAGTCACACATTTTCTTTTGTAAAATTTGTATTTGTACAAATAAGTAAGCATAGTGTATGAGCCTTATTCAAATGACAGGTATTGCACTCAGGTATAGTTACTGATCATCTTCAGAGCAACTTTTTTTGTAATCACAAGAAATGAATTATGAATGTGAACTAACTTAATGCATTTAATACCCTCACAACATAGCACTACATTAAAATAATAAAACAAAATTTAAAAACTTACTTTTTTAATTTCATTTTCTTCTTGAAATTTGCAAGAGTTTCGTGAAATACAATGATATTCAACTTCCATAATATGGAATACAAAATAATTACATCTGAGCCTTGGCTTAGAGTTTTAAAGGACTAATTTATGCATTTTAAATGCACCATGTCCTTAGACGTTCTTCCATTTGCCCTGTAAAAAACTGCTAATAACAAGAATGAATAATGTGTTCTTACGGAAGGCACAGCAGGGTTAAGGATCTCAATAACTGAAACAACCGATAATAAAAAATGCAATTATATATATTTTTTTCAATTGTACACTTGTAACAACATTTCTACAAACAACAATTTTTACACGAAATTAAAATTATCCTTTGACTACAGTTAGCGTCCACTGTCATCCAATATGGCTGCCATGGACTTACAATACTGGTTTCCACATAAGGGGAAGAAATACTCACTCGATTATTTTGCAACATACAATTTTTTTTTCATTTTCTAACTTTTACATTAAACAGTGGTAATGTGTAGTACGTACATTTTGATTTTTATTTATCAAACACACTTACTTTAATCACAGATTAATTTGCTTTAATGGGTGAACATCACTACAAAATGACTCCAGCAATATGACAAAAAATACTTTCAGATAACAAAAACACAGAACAGTTAAACAAATTTTATGTAAAACTGTATACATTTTGTATAGTGTACATCACATCTTAGCCAGTAAATGATGATACAGGTGGTCTCTAGATTATGGACAGCCTGGCTTACAGGCATTCTGTACTGTCACAAGGACTCCCAAGACTCTCAGTAATTTCTTCCATGCATACAAGCAAACTTGCACAATATAAGTAGTTTGTTGGCATAACATTAAATTTTTAATTGGTTTTATGAATCTGTGTGTAACTCTGCCTCCAAGCAGTTGGACAGAAACATTATTCGTTGAATCCAAGATAAGGATCAATGGATTTATAAGCACCATGTATATGGAATACTTATCTTTGATACCTACAAGAAGAAAATGGTCAGAATCGATGTCACAAATAATATGGTTATTTTTTATTTTGATAGATGACCAAAATAAGTATAACATTCTTACCTGGCTAGCAAGCAGACAAAAATAGCAAGAAGTGTGTGTGCATGTGTAGATTTAGTGTTATTATTACTGAACTTGCACTGTTTATTAGAGTCACCGTACAAATCTACTTTAATGTTTTTTAAAAACATATCCATCATAAATCAGGATGCACTTGTATTTGATAATACAAATGGCATCTATAATATTGTTTACAGATATAAGTCAGTACATATCTCTTAGCAATGATGCAAACAATATCTCTTAATATTCTGGGTTCACAAAATCAGATGATTAGAATCTCTAAAGTGGCCCATCCACATCCATTAACAAGTAAAACTGGCAAGGAAATGTGTGAAGCCTTGAACAGGCTGCTACAGCCTTGACAAGGCTCGACAAGTCTCAAACAGGCTCGGCACATTTCCTTGAAACTGCCCATCCATTCACAAGTAAACTTTGCAGTGATCCAGTTGTTGTTTTCAATATGCCTCCCATTCAAAACCGTCAAATAGCCTGTTTTTCTGTAATTTTAGCAAAGTGTTTGAAAGCAAAAAGAAGACATAGGTTTTGGTCGGAAACTTGGTTTTTGCAAAGGAACATATACGATCATGTAAATTTATTAGATGAACTCCGATTAAATGATGAAGACAGTTACTGAAATTACCTTCGTATGGATGAAGTTGGTTACATAATAAATAAATAATTCACAGTAAATAAATACACAATAACACAGAATAGACAAACCAATGCCTACAAAACAAACTATACGAGTTGTAAATAGTGCAAACGTATGTGACCTTGATGGACTGTCTGTAGCGTATAGCGCATGCACCGGAAAAAACTGACATGACTTGCAGCGAAAACTTCCAAACGATTTGAATGCCGCAAGGATCCTTGTCGCAAGCATTTTCTTGGCCTTGCCATGCCATGTTGCACCCATCCACTATAAAAACTGACAAGGATCCTTGTCGAGGCTTGCGAAGAAATTGGTCGAGACTTGACAAGGAAATTGCTCAAGACTTGCCAGTCTGAAACTTGCAAGGAAAACTGTAAGTGGATGGGCCGCTTTAGTGGGATCTAGTATGTAATATGCATAATATATTCTTTATAATGTGAGATTTTGAACAGCTAAGATGTCATTCACTATCATGACGGGCACAACAAGAACATAATATTAGCAGTTATAGATTCCTTAGTACAGGGTATTCACATTTAAGCAACATTTCAATTACATTATGTGCGTGAGACATTCACAGAACAACTTAGTGAATGGTCAAGACAAATGATTTACAAATTTTGATGGCACTATATTATTCAAATTACAAACAGATTATGATTACAGATTGAGATTACATTTTACAGATGACTCATTAGAAGCATACAACTATTGTTCAGAATAAAAAGAAATACTTTATTACTTGTTGTGTTTTATTATTATTTTTTTATTAAGTATATCATTTTCATTAATTTTAAGCATGTCTGAACAACAAATAACAATGTGTGAAATACAAACATGAGTATCTCCCCTTCATTTCATAAATAAAAAATGCTGTAAGACAGAGAATTCATTACTTACTTTTTAAAATCACATTTGTGTAACTCTTCAGCATTATAAATATAAGACTCACACAAATATATAAAAACGGGCACATATTTCCTGTTTATCTTAGAGAACATAAACTTTATATTAGAGCAGGCAAAAAAGACTTGGCAGGCAAACTTTTTACATTTATTTTAAATTTGGGTTTTGAGTTTTACAGCCCTCAAAGTTGCATTACAATACAAAATACTGTTTTCTAAACATAGTGTTGATATGAAAGACTGATATGAATGGTTGAAATGGATTCCCGATCTTCAGCATAGTTCTACTTTTTAATCTACCATAGCCAGTAGTTAAAATAACTACCATATTAATTTCTTCAAATAACAAAATCACCATGATCCAGACACTGGATTGTCATACTTACAGATTTCTGTAACAAACTGTTACAGAAAATAACACAGGAATTATAAATTTTGATAAAGTTTATTTAAATAAATTTCTAGAAACTAAAACTTATAAAGCTGTTTTTTGATATTAAATAATTACAATATTTACACTTTCTACACTGAACATTTATTATATTCTAATTCTAACACACAGACAACAATAGTTTGTGGTTTGGGAAACAAGTGAAAATTCATTACATAAGTCATTGCTTAATACAAAAGAACACTTGCCAACTATATCTGCTAGTCAAATGATAAAATGCATCACATAATACCAGAGTTTTGTAACTTCTTGAACCATTATAAAAACAAAGTGTGATGTCCAAGTTACAAAGTGTGTTTATTAACACTAAACATGGCTGAAAAAAATATAATACACACCAGTACATTAATTTTTGAAATAATTAATGTCAGTGTCTTGAAGTACAATGTTGTGAATTTAATGAATTTTGTTCCTTTTCATTAAAATTTAGCACTAAAACATTTAAACTAAATATTTTATTGGTTATTACAAATCAAATATGCAAAATTGGAGAGTGCTACAAAACAAAATTATTTCCTACACTTAAAATTTAAATCACTCTATTCATTTGTAAAAAAAATACTCTCAATTAAAACTGAACAATTTAATAAGAAATAGTCATGTAGTGATGATAATGAAACAACTGAAAATTATAAAAATAGTAATAATAATAATAAATTAAATTGTCATACTTTTTTTTATTACTAAGGTAAAAGAGTTACAAAACTATTTTTTTATGCGATAAAAAGATATAACAATTTCTTATTTTTTGAATTTTGTCCTAGTTTTAGTGTTGTTACTGTGGAAGTACTCTATGATCATTATTATATTTGTAATGAAAACATTTACTCTATACACATTTGATGACTGCTAAACGATTTAAAAAAAAGTAAATAAAATAAATAATAATAATAACTAACCAAAAGTTGTCGCAGATGAGAAACTTAAATTTGTATACAATGTTTCCATTTCAATGTCAGTCACATTGGTATTTTATTTTGAAGCATAATATAATCTGTTTTGAATAAGATTTTTTTTTAGGTAACACTATTTAATACAAAATCTACAATACTATACAAGTTGCATCAAAACATAAAATGGGCTGGTGATTTGATTGCTTTTTATAACTATTATAATTAATTTACTATTAAAAAATATACATTAAAAATTGTATGGGAAACTTTTTTTTTTTTTTTTTTTTTTAATGATGAACAGTATGTGTTTTGAGAAACTACATGCCTCGCTTCTCAAAATTTAACTTGAATTAATTATTCAGTTACGAATTTTAGTTGCTCAATTTCAAGAAAGAGACTAGGCTACTCTGCAGATTTGTTTTTGAGTATTCAACAGACAATAATTGGACTGCTGGACACACAGATACACACATTTTTTTCTGCTAGCTAAGAAGAAAAAGAAAACTGACAATCCAACTGATTCAGAGTTATAGACAATCCACAAAATTTTGTTTTCACGTTTTAATCACATAATAGACTAGTACACCACACAAATAATTCAATATAAAAATGCTATTTCCAGCATTTTGAATTCTCTCACATATATTTAAATGTAAACTATATACATCCATATTCAAGATAACAGAAATGATTAAAAAACTTGAGTTTTTAATTAAATGTTGAACATTTTTTAACATGTCAACCTACATTAACATATTATCATTAATGTATAAGGGCACTGTGTTAATTAAATTAAAATTGAAGTTTACTAATTATTAAATTAAATTTGTTTTTCAAAAAACTGTTAAGTTGTCAAAATTTACTTGTTTTGGTAAATGTAACAGTTCACTGTGTTAGTTCAGTAAATGACTCTTCTTCACGTATTAGAAACAAACAGGAAAAGAAACATTAAAACCTAATGAAAGTACAAACAGAATTATCACTGTTGCTCGCCAATATAGAAAAATTATTCCGATTAGCGCTTTCAAGCTTCTCAGCTCATCATCAGATTGGAAATAACAAATTCAGAATAAAACACCCCCCCCCACTGCCCCCCCCGCAAACAAGCTATAAGTTAACTGTCCCTTCCTAACCTCCGAGCCCTGTCACCAACATCTGCACACACACCACACCACACACACACACATACACATACACACAATGTGCTAGAAAAATATGATTGTGTTTGCGTCTGTTTGTGATTATAACCACTAACACAACTTTCTTAATTAAACTAAAGAAACCAGGCAAATTACTATAAAGACACTACCCGTTAACTTGTCAGGAAAGAAACTACTACATTTGCATCAAAAAGCACACTAACAAACAAGAAGTAAAAAACATATTTTAAAAAACCACACAGCATAAGTGTAGTATATTATTTTTACACATGGACTTAACAAAAGTGTACTCCTTATAGATCACACATACACACACACACACACACACACACACACGTTTTTGTTGGTAAAAATGTTTTTGGTGATTTTGATTGTTTCCCTGCATGTTCAGTTGTGGTCCTTGAGAATGCCAGTGAAGATATTTTGTTGCTCAGATGGGCTAATGTACTTTTTATATATTATATAAGAATTCGTTTAGAAACCTCTGATGATATGATATTCTGTGAAACATGCATCAGGTTGAAATAAAATGATTAAAAAAACATTCTACTTGGAGAAGTAATTATAATTTATTGGAGAAGTAACCAAATTATAATTACTTCTCCAAGTAGAATGTTTTTTTAAATACTATATATATATATATTGTAACATTACATAATCAGTGCCTAATACTGAGTAAACTAAAGGTACGATATTCTTTAATACAAAATATAAAGAAATACCTATTATTATTATTATTTTTAAAAAACTAATAATACAAGTCAGTAGGTATCCCATTCCCAAGTCAGAAATGAATGACATTTAAGTATCATACTATAAAACATTTGTATAATCTTTACACTAAACACTTTAGTAGTGAAAAAAACAGTGTAATAAGTGGTGGTATAGAAGTGCAGTGTATACAAAGTGCAACATAGTATGATATGTAATATTAAAAAGACATCAATCACAAATTGTGATAAAGATGCAGAACTATTGTAATAAACAATACGTTTAGTAGTAAGTTATTATAGTTTTATTTTGTTAGGCCACAAAGGCAATATCAATGTAAGTAAAATGTTATTATGTTTATTGTTTGAAGGATCCAGGGTTAGGTAAGAAATTAATCACTGCTAATTAGAATAAATTATAAAGAGATAGTGGGAGATAAAATAGGGCCTACAGCAGTAATACATTTACAGAAATAAAAGTCAGAAATAAATAATTAAAAACAAATAATAAACTGAAAATATAAAAGGAAACTAAATGTAATAAAAAACACTTTCAAGTAATGACTGAAAGGTATATTAAATAAGTTTATGTAATAGGTATGAGAAAATAATGTTGAGGGAAAATAGTGCCTAAAAACCAGAATCTTGTTAATAAAAAAACTATAGATTATAACCACTAAATTATAACATACAAGTATCTAAGTTTATGTAATACTATGAAGAAAAACATTATGTAAATTAAATTTAATTAAAGTTAACATTTATAAAGGAGTATTTTTCCTAAAAAGTGGAAGAACTAATAATATCTTAATACTAGCCTAATTACTAAAACTGTACCTAGGTTAGCCAATAAAAACTAATCAATTTCTTGGTTACTAACGGTAACAGCGTTCACAAGAGAGAATTGTTAAATTGGATTTTCAAGAGGGTAGATGATACAGAAATAGTGTCCAGCAAATTTATAAAATATTAATTACAGTTTGAACCATTCACTATTCAAAGTTGAAGAAACGATTCAGCATAAGAAACTACGTCTGGGACTTCCATTGAAACATACTAATTGATGCGGGAATATCCAAGAACATTGAAAATTTTGTCCGACTATAAGATCGCTTGAAAACTTTTAAACAAGTCATTACGTTGGTGAGATAGCCTACCTTCATAAACTAAAAAACTACACATCACAACCAAGTAACGGACACTAGAAACCAGTACAACATAATTCAATTTATAAGAAAACTTAGTGTGAACATTTTAAACTTTATTTATTTAATCCAAAACAGTAAAAACATGGTCTCATTAGAACTTCACAGCAGCCATATTTCTTTTTTGCAATCGGTATGAATCCGGGTAGTCTGCGCTCTGGTGTCTAAAAAACGAACTTATTGTTCAGACTTTAAGAATAAAAATATTATTTATTGTAAAGTATGATACTCTTATCTAAGCATTTCTGACTTCCTTACAGCTCAAAGAATTCACAAATAACCCTGAGATAAATAATTTATTAATTTTACTAATAACTATAATTGAATATATCTGTTGTGTTATAGAAAAACTTATATCGAAAACTGTTATAATTTCGATAATAGTCGATCTGAAAATCGATGAACTGGATTTAATAGTTTCCAGAAAATAAACCAATTTCAATCAATAAATAAATACCTTTCTTTTGGGGAACTGACTTTGTATTATTCTTTGTAGATAGCAGATTTGTTACAGGAAACCGGTGAATAGCAGAGGAGTGCGAAAGTTAGCGCACTCATCATAGCGTATGAAGTACAACGGCCAACATAACCTGTCACTGGTTATCACATTGAAAACAGCTGATGCAAAGTGCGTTTAAATAAAGCGATAAAACAGTACACCAAGAGAGGAACACTCTCTCTCTCTCTCTCTCTCTTCCCCCTCCCTATCAACTGAACTGTAATACCTGCAAGGAGATAAAAAACAGCAAAGGATCCCGTGGTTTATTTTAACGAAAGAATTACACAATAAATAAAATAACACAGTCAGAGTATCAAATAGACGTAACACTGAGAGAAACATACGTAGAAAGCTCGCGGTACGTAACAATATATAGTATTTAAAACTTATATTTATATTACCTCAAGATGTTATTTTTCTTTATTTGGAACATGTTTCGAGTACCATCTTGTACCCATCCTCAGCCTTCCGGTTTTTGTGTCTGGTGAAGTACATATGTGTTGGTTGACTATTATTATTGTGGCTTCCTGTTGGCTTCTGGTACTTCAAATTGGTTTTATTGTGTGTGATTGTGGTGTATGTGTTCATTTTTTGTGTATTTTTGATGTTGAGCACTTTGAATATTGTGTCATGTTTTGTATTGATTTGTATTTGTTCAGGTATTAGTTTGTTTTGTGTTTTACGTTTGTATATTTGTAAATGTTCCCAAATGTTCATTATGGTGCCTTTGTGTGGTATATGTTTTATTAGTGTCACATTGGTTATGTCTGGGAATTCATGTCCTGTGTTTATTGCATGTGTGGCTAAATTGGATTTATATATTTCTGGTTTTTTGTATGCGTTTAGGTGTTCAAAATAACGTTTTTTCAGCTGTTTTTTTGTTTGTCCTATGTAACATTTATTGCAATCTTGGCATTCAATTTTGTATATGCCGTTAGTTGTTGTATTATCTTTGTTGTGTGGGCTATTTAGTTTTGTAAATTATTTTTATTAGTTTTGTATGCTATTTTTATATCTATGTTTTTAAATAGTTTTGTTAGCTTTGTCATTTTATTATTTATGTATGTGAATGTGGCCCATTTGTTGTTGTTGTTATTATTTATGTGTTGTTCAAGATTATTCCATTATTTAAATGAACAACAAAATGTATTAATCAAAATGAACAACACATAAATAATAACAACAACAAAGAATGGGCTACATACATATATATATTAGATGTATATATTATATTTAATTTTTATAATAAATTTACCTCAAGATATTTCTTTCTAAATACAACTATTTCACTAACGACTCGGAACACACAGTTTTTTATGAGTAAAAACATAAAGTTTTACCTTACAACCTGAACAGGTTTTCACTTTTAAAAAGCTCTGAAGAAGTACGGTTCAGGTTGTAAGGTAAAACTTTATGTTTTTACTCATAAAAAACTGTATGTTCCGAGTCTTTAGTGAAATAGTTGTATTTAGTTAAGTAACGGACACGTCATGGACAACAAAATCCATATTTCTTTCCTTATTAGGAACATGTTTCGAGAACCTCTGTGTTCTCATCCTCTCATGAAGGCTGAGGATGAGAACACAGGGGTTCTCGAAACATGTTCCTAATAAGGAAAGAAATATCTTGAGGTAAATTCATTAAAATTAAATATTATATATATATATATATACATTTAATATTTATAAATAAATTTACTTCAAGATATACCTTTTTTTTTCCTTATTAGGAACATGTTTCGGGTACCATCTTGTACCCAAAACATGTTCCTAATAAGGAAAAAAAAAGGTACATCTTGAAGTAAATTTATTTATAAATATTAAATGTATTATATACATCAAGAAACGGACTGTAGCAGAAAGTGATTGAATATATATACAGTAGAGTCTCGGTTATCCGCCGTTCCGTGTTAAAAAAACGTAAACATAAAAAATATTTTCTTTAATTACTGCAACGAAAATAGTGTGCCAATAGTTTGCGGTCGTGAGTGTACGTGCTCTCTTTGTGATTGCTCCTGACTGTACCGCAGGAATTTGGCCTACTGCCCATCGCCTATTATAGCCTAGCTGTGACTCATGTGTCATTCACCCCACCCCACCCCCAACATCCAACGCTATCGCTCACATGCTCATCGCTTAGTAGACTGCAGTTTCTTGTTGTGTGCTGTAGTGAGCAGTGAGGCTATTTTTATGCGGTGTGTCCGTGAGTGACTAGTGCAGTTTTGGTGAAAGTGTCGTAGTGTAGTCTTGTTAATAGTGTTGCGATTATGGCTACGAAAAGGAAGAAAATTGTTTTATCAATAAAAGACAAGCTTGAGCCATTAAAAAGACTGGATAAAGGGGAAACGCTGCAGAAGGTGGCTGACCACTACGGCGTCGGTCATCGCACAGTTGGAGATTGGAAGAAGAGACGATTAGAATTAGAAAAATGGTGTTCCTCACGAGTTACTGAGACTGCTTTTAAAGATAGAAAAACTATGAAAAATAGTGATTATGAAAAAGTTAGCGAAGCGTTGTACATTTGGTTTACACAGTTCAGGGAGAAAAGGGTGCCTATTTCGGGACCTATCTTAAAAGAAAAGGCGTTGCAGTTTCAAAAAGAATTTAACGAAGGTGATGCAGATTTTACAGCAAGCGTTGGCTGGCTTGATCGATGGAAGAAGCGTTATGGAATCCGTCAGTTGAATATTTGCGGCGAGAAACTGTCATCAAACTTTCAAGAAATGGAGTTTAAGAAAAAATTTCAAGACTTTGTTGAAACTGAAAGCTTAACAGGAGATCAAGTATTTAATTGTGATGAAACAGGCCTTAATTTCAAAATGTTACCGAGTAAGAGCCTTGCAGCTAGAACTGAAGCTGCAGGCCCTGGCTATAAACATAGTAAAGAGAGAGTGACTATTTTAGCATGCAGTAATGCCACAGCAAACCATAAAATGGACCTGGCAAGATTGGAAAGTCCAAAAACCCTAGGGCTTTAAAAACCATTTCAAAACATGATCTTCCAGTGAAATATTTCAATCAAAAAAGTGCATGGATGACTAGTGAAATTTTTAAGGAATGGTTTTTTAAAGAGTTTGTTCCTTCTACAGAGAAGTTTTTAAAAGACAACAACCTACCCAGAAAAGCAGTTTTACTGCTAGACAATGCCCCAACTCACCCTGATCCAGACGAACTTAGAGATGGGGACATAAAGGCTATGTTTTTGCCACCAAATGTGACTGCCATTTGTCAGCCTATGGACCAGGGTGTTTTGGAAACACTTAAACGAAACTATCGAAGAAAGCTTCTGTTAACAGTCATACAAGAAATTGAAGATGGGCAAAACTTGATTAAGAAGTTGAAAAGTATAAATTTGAAGGATGTCGCTTATTGGGTCGCAAGGGCCTGGGCCGACATCGGGGCACAAACAATTGCGAAGCTGTTGGGCGAGGACGAAAATATGGCTGAAAGCATGCCGGATGAACTTCATGAAAGTATTTTGACCTTGGTGCAACGTATCCCTGGATGTGAGGATCATCGTTGGATGAAATAAGGAATTGGCTTTCAGGAGACGACCAATATGAAATAACTGACGAAGAAATTGTAACACTTGTTAATAGCGATGATGTTGTTGAAGATCAAGACTCTGAAACTGTTGAGCCCCAAAAGATCACACACAAAGAAGGGGTTAAAGCTCTTGAAGCAGCCATTCAGTACGTTGAGTAGCAAGAGGAAGCCAGGGTTGTCGACATAATGATGCTCCAAAGATGGTGAGACTTTGCAGCAATGAAGCGGGAATCATCAGGGAGGCAGTCGAAGATCACTAATTTTTTTCACTCATCATGAACTGAACTCTCACTTCCAACATTTCTGACAGTGTAAGTCAATTTTATTACGTACACATTAGTCTGAATCTATATTTATTTTTAGTAAATTTTTCTTGTTAAAATTTACTGAATTCTTAAACTTGAAGCGTGAAGTACTAAAGTAGGCGTAATTGTTTTCTCTTTTTTTGTAAGTGTATAATTTTAATATTGTTGCTTGTTCTCTAAAATGTTTTACTATAATTTTGTAATATAACTGTACAGTACTGTATTGTTTTCTCTATTGATTTGTTATAAAACGTGATGTTTATTAATTACAACGTAATTTTATGATAAATTTGCGTTTTATTTAACTCTCCCTATTATCCGCCATTCCAGCTTATCCGCCCTTCCGCCAGCCCGTTTATGGCGGATAACCAGGACTCTACTGTATATATATTACACGAGAATCCTGCAAGGAACATAATGAGTTACTTACAAAGAAAAAGTTATAAACATATTGTTAAGTATATCATATCATCATGGAAGCCATTCTTATTATTATTTAAAATGCTGTCATATCCTGTTAATTTAGTTTATCATTTGACTACTGGATGAAGCTGAAATTTTCTTTAATTTTTTGACGATAGATAAGTAAGTTTTGGGAAAGTAAATAAAATGTAGTTTGTACATATATCCTATAATATTAATAATTATTATGGATAAACCTGAAATTATACCGTATGCCCAAAATATGTCTGATTGAGTCATCACATCTTGACTGTGCATTTAAGTAATATAAATTATTTAATATATCAAGAGAAGGAAATATACTAAGTTAAAAATAATAACAGTAGTAATTAAAATAATTTAATGATGTTTTTAAGTATTACGGAGCACACATTCATATATTTCAACCACTAACATCAGAATTTTAAATAATATAAGGTATGGTTACAAAATAACTGGACTGACTTTTTGCTGCTTCCCTATTACATTGCAAACTACAAGCAGTGTGGGTCATTGTCGTGTACTCTCCCCTCCATCTACAGTTAAATATTCAAGCTCATTCAAGTAATAGTTTAGCAGCACTTGTAGCATTTGTTCAAAGTAAACTGTGTATTTGACCTGTGTTGGAATAAGGTTAAGTATTAACATGAAGTAGAGCATCCGTATGAAATTTCTTGTTAAATGGCTATAGAAACATGACATTTATTGAAGGAACTTTACGGTGATAAGTATACTGCATACTCATCTCATATTTCTGAGTAGTTTGTGTATCAGAACTACTATAAGGAGGTCTTAACATCTCTTCATGAACGAGTGAGAAGAAAAAGATCTGAAATGTGGAAGAACAACTGATGGGCTCTTCACCAAGATAATCTACTGGCACACAACACACTGTGTCAAGACGTTTTCTGCACAGCGTGAAACCGTGTTGGAATATCCACCTACCTAGTCCCGTATGACATTATTTGTTTCCTAAGATCAGAAAATTGTATTAAAAGGAGGCTTACTTTAAGTTTGTAGATGCAGTAAGCAAAAGCAATGGAGCAACTATGGATCGAGAAAGGAGTACAACACTGTGATAGTATTTGTATTGTGAATATTGTTGAATCAAAAAAAAACTTTTAAATATTAGTCCAATTATTTTATACCCATAACGTGTATTAAATATATGCATAATAATTCATAATACAATTATCATAACCTTCTGACTGTGCTTTGTACTGCTGAAGTACATAGTTAATAATATTTAATAAAGATTACCCATTCTTTAAATATTATACTTTTTATGTATAATACACTCTAAGAAAAGACATGGTAATAATATTATATACATATACAGATTGTTAGCATGGTATCTTATGTTATAATACAAAATAGTGAACACACATGGTGTGATATTTATGTATTAGGTTTATTAAATGAATGCATTACGATAACATATTGTTACGGCATCACAGAATAATCTATGTGTTTGTCGAATGTGCCAGAAGAATCTCGCTCTAATGTGTGTGGTATACGTGACTCTAGACGCATTTGCGAGAGGTTTCTCGAAGTCGCCAGCCGCGCGGACTGTGTCAAGGCTGCAGTTAATTACATAGTACACTGATGCTGACATGCATTATGGAATAACCTAGTAATTTGGGGCGGTATAAATACCAGTACTCAACGACGTTCAGTTCAGTATACCAGCAATATATTACTGTGCGGTTCGAGTTATTTTCGGGCGATATTACTGTGCGAGTTCAAGTGGTTATTAGTGAAGTGTTGCATTTTATAATCGGGCGGTATAATTGTAATACCATTGTGTTTAATATTAGGGACATTTTATTGCGTGTGAACAATTTTTATTTGATTTGTTGTAGGAGACTGTGTTGTTAATTACGAACTGTTTAACTGTGAAAATTAAAGCTGGTGATTAGTACTTAATTGGTGTCTTGTACTTTGTTGTTTTCCACTGTACCTATGACAATCAAGTAGACCGTCATAGTAAATGCAATGCAAAGAAATAAGATAATGTAGGTAATGAAATAATCTGACTAGAATGGATTCTGATAATACAGTCACCCTTAACAGAAAGCACAACTTCAGAAGTTGTCATACAATAATAAGACAAAATTTACAATGACCAATTAAAATACTGAAACAGACACTATCTACATACATGAGAAAACTGGTAACAGAATAATGGCAATCAGTTACAAAGTAATCCCTAATAATTATAGGCTGAAACATTAACAGTTACAGACATTTAGTGTGCCTGCAGTATTAATTAACACACTAATTAAATGAACAGATGCAAGGAATTGCATTCTAGTACAAAGTGTGACTGCTTAAACAAATTTGTTTAAATGGTGAATAATTTGTAAACTGACAACGGCAAAACATTGAGAGTTTGATAAAAATTAAATCTGATTCATTCTGTACAATTAACTTACTGAACCCCTTAATGGTTTGTGATGAGATAACACACCACTATGATTTTGCCGACATTATTTGGTTTTTTGACAGTGCATTCCAACATGGTTGTGTATAATGGTAGTTTCATGCTTCACCACTATGTTGAGCTGTATTTCATGTTATGCATTCTTACTTGAAATGGATGTTTATTTCATACCATGTTTGTTTTATTACATGGTAGTCTGCCTACCAACTGCATACCACTGTGGTATAAAAATGACTTTTGGCATCTCATAAATATGTGAATACATAATGCTCACAATATTTATGTATAATGTGGTGGACAAATGATACCAGTTGAATTCAGAGAGGCTTTAGCTGAAAAGATCGTAGAAGACGAGCAACAGGCAAAAAGAGGAAGATCTTCCCTTAAAACTGATCCGCTATGACTTCAACAGCGGCACTTTCCAGAACATGTTCCCACAATAGGGAAGAATGGATATCCTAGCAGAAGGTGTGTTGTGTGCTCAAAACATAAAATATGAACATTCAACATACCAGTGTGTACAGGATGTGATGTGGGACTTGGTGCAGTGCCTTGTTTCAAAATATTTCCACGCAAAAAGATTATTAGACAAGTTACATTTACTAAATTGTATTATTTTTAGCTTAAAACATTTAATTGTTCAAAATAGTGTTAATAAAGCAGAGAACTGTCAATAAAGAGGGAAACTCAACTGTGAATTTATTTTCACACTGACTGGAAACCACAATACCAAAAATTTAACATAGGAAAATTCATGAAAAATGTGAGCTTTTCTTTATTTGTTTGTTATTTGCCATAATTACATTTTTTTTAGTATTCCTTTTACAACAACTCGACGCAATATTTACATTTTAAAGAAAAAAAATTGAGCATTATTAGGTCAAACTGTGGAGAATTAAATGAACTTTTAAGGAGTCGAGTATTAGCCTTGAAGAGAAACAAATTAACTAGTGATACAAAAGTGTATTTTGCTGTTACAAGAATATTTTAAATGTTAAAAACATCAATGTCACATGTCTATACTTTTCTATGGAATAAATGCATAAAACTTAAGGACAGATTTGTTTACATGGGGTAGACGAGTGGTTTTATTAGTTTTTTAATTCTTCACAACTTATTTTTTGGATTAAAGTAATTTAAAATGTCTAAAGTTGTAATACTAATCATACTGTTACTTTCCAGATTTGTCCCATGATTCATTCTTATTAGGATTTTAAGTCATCATGCTGTAGTTGGGAATGATCGCGCGCGTGTGCAATGTATTCCCATTGTTCATCTGATTCCTAATAAAGAATAGCCTCAGCAGACTGATGTACTATAAAATGAAAGTATATAGGTCTACTAAATGATTACAAAAGCAAAGACATCGGATAACATACGATCTTACCGGAATCAGTTGTAACAGTGGAATTACTTCTAAATAAATAACACCCTGGATAGTTGGAAAAGACAACAACAAATGATTTGAACTGAATATGGACAGTTAAAGTGTTACAAGTATACCAAAGACACTACCCTTGAAATGGATAATGTTGATCCAGAAGTAAAAAGACCAGGTACAAAACACAATGATGCAATTTGTGGATTGAATGGACACAAAAGAATGAGACACTGTCACATCAAATCCTGTTGCTATTACAGTCCAATTCAAGGCTATCAAGGAAGGATTCAATTAAGTAAAGCCAACACAAATTTGAGATTTTCTGGCAAGAAGTAGTCTAATATATACGTAACGTTTTTATACTGTTTAGTGACAATATTTCTGTGATAAAACCTTCACTTGGTGATTTTATTCATTTATATACTATTAAGTAGTACTCTATAATAAATTACATTCATTCAATAATGCTACATATGTAAGACAATACAGTGCAGTACAGAACAGCATGTTTTTGGATAAGATCCTCATATACAGGGTGTCCCGGGAGGAGAGGGAAATAATTTGAGAAATGGTTCTATAGTGTAAAAGAAGAAAAAAAGTTCATATAAACATATGTCCGGAAACGCTTTGTACGCGAGTTACGGCTAGCGAAAGATTTCGCCCAGGTTTCGGTAAACGAAGACTTTCTGAAATTCTGGGAAGGTAAATTAAGGGGCGAATTCTGTTGTTTCTTATGGTTTTTGACCTGAAAAATCGAATAAAACAGGTCGCAGAACTGTATCTGCCATAACTTTCATGATATCCGACGTAAAACAGAGAAATCTTGGCTAAAAACGTATTGTATTGTTTTTAACCAAAATTGGAATTTTTTGTTGATTTTTATTGACTTTATTTATACCATTTTTCTCAGAATTAAATTCTTTACAAGTTTTGTTTTTAACTGTTATGCATTTATTAATCACTTAACAAAGTTATTGTACTTCTAACCTAAAAACACGTTACAATAACTTTGTTAAGTGATTAATAAATGCACAACAGTTAAAAACAAAACTTGTAAAGAATTTAATTCTGAGACAAATGGTGTAAATAAAGTCAATAAAAATCAACAAAAAATTCCAATTTTGGTTAAAAACAATACAATACGTTTTTAGGCAAAGATTTTTCTGTTTTAGGTCGGATATCATGAAAGTTATGGGAGATACAGTTCTGCGACCTTTTTTATTCGATTTTTCAGGTCAAAAACCATAAGAAACAACAGAATTCGCCCCTTAATTTACCTTCCCAGAATTTCAGAAAGTCTTCATTTACCGAAACCCGGGCGAAATCTTTCGCTAGCCATAACTCGCTTACAAAGCGTTTCCGGACATATGTTTATGTGAACTTTTTTTCTTCTTTTACACTATAGAACCACTTCTCAAATTATTTCCCTCTCCTCCCGGGACACCCTGTATAACTGAGTTCTCTTTACAATATAACCTACTTGTGATAACACATTTTATTTTTATTTGCTATACTCCAGTGTTATTTATTTATACGACAACCATAGCATGCCAACTTCATCAGGAGTATAGTGTTGATATCTTCATCCCACTAATCTGGAAAAGCTAATTACACAGTTGAATATTTTTGTTTCAGACTACCAGATTGAAACGTTACTTTATCAGAATTCTGCTTTACCAAACTTATATATAGAAAAAACATTCAAACTCAATACATTAAAAAAATTATTTATTAAAAATTAATTATTAAAAAAGTATTATTTATTCCCAGGACAAAAATAATGGGACTTAAGTTTTGTACATAATTATAATAATTTTCAGAACAATTTTTAAGGAGATTTACAAAGTTTTCTAAGCATGGGCAGCCCACTTTAGATACTGAAAACTAATATTTTAAAAGGGCTGTATGAACACAACTCTGATTTTATTAAAGTTAAAGCTTTTAAGTAAATTATTGTTGGATTTCGTTGTCCATGATGTGTCTGTTAATTAACTAAATATAATTAAATCACTACCAACTTAGAACAAAAAGTTTTTTATGGGTAAAAACGTAAAACGTTTTCCTTATAGCCTGAACCAAAAAACTTTGTGTTCCGAGTCGGTAGTGATGTAATTATATTTAGTAAACTATTGTCTCATAACATCAAATTGGAGATTACAAGGCAATATTACACTACCTGAACAGAATGGATGATAAATGCATTAAAAAAACTGCATTGTTAAAAATCTACGGAATACTGATGAGTGGGATATACACTGAAACTTGGTGAAGCACAGTAGTTTCAATGACATGATCATGATAATAATATAAAATTTAAAAATTATTGCAAAAGACATGAGCTTGTTGTACTACAATTTTATTCGATGTTTGCTTGTTATGTCTGACTCTGTTATCAAATAATGAAACCAAACAGTGTTTACAAATAAAAACTGTTAGTTTCAACTTGCTACTGATTCATACAATTGAGTTTTAGGACAGGCAGGCATACCAAAATGAATAAACAAAACACCAGCCCAAGTAAAAGAAAACTATAAATCAAACTACAGGTTAATTAACATCTCAGGTACATTAGAGCACAAGACAAAAATACGTTCTTAGGTACCAAAAAAGAAATACAAGCATTAATTTGGTACTTATTCCAACAATGTAAAGAAGGTACACTCCATCTCAAATACGAGATCAGACAGAATAAAAAAGCTGTTTTCTTTTTTTAACACAAGCCACTGTGATATATGGTTAATACCCTCGTCAAAGGGCAGAGAACATCCCAACATTTACTCTGTGGAGTCTTAAAACTGAAACAGAGCAATGTGATATGCCACATAGAACACACCAAAGATGCAGATGTTTATAAGCACAAATTTTTCATTTTTTTCTAAAGTTTTTTTAATTTTCAATATTAGTCAATCTGGAACATGATCGATTAGTTTATACACATAAATTATTGATGATTGTTGTGATTACCTCACATTATAGTGATTTATGTTGTTGCTTAATGTGTTATTCTTGTTATAACAAGACAACTCCTCTATAATAAACAAAGGTTATATTTTTATAACTATCAGTAATTACACATGCCCATATGAGTGCGCAGGCACACATACAAACAGATGCGTCAATTATAACCATGCTCCGAGATTATTTTACTTAATGTAAAAGCATATTCAGGATCAATATTGATATGTACTATATTTTTATGCTGCAAACACAAAAGGTATGGACGACTGATGTGATCAACAACAACACCACTTAAAAAGAAACAGACACTCCTGAAACCTACAAACACAAGAAACTGTCTGATAACTAACAACAAAATCTCAAAATCCATCTCATCTCATTAATAAAAAATCATGTCCAGTAAGTTTAAAAACTATTAATTTTAGTACATACGTGTATTTGCAAAAGTTTGTCTATGAATGCTATTAACTGAATACTCTATAATGTTTCACTTTCTTCAATTTTATTTTTGAATCCTTTTTGAATCTGTATTTGCAAGCATTTCTGACTGTTAAGCATTTCTTTGCTGAAACTTCAAACTTGTCTTTGCTTTTTTTACTTCATTTTTTCTGTACTATATTCACTAGTATAAATTATGCAATATCAGATAAGTGAAGTCACTACAATACTTCCTTGTATTTAGCTATGTATGAAACATTTGACAGCTTCTAAAATAACAGCTTCTCAGACAAACACAAGCACTCCCGATTGTGTGGACTATTTTATTTTTATTTAATTATGGATCAAAAATTAAGAATACATTTAATAACACAAACACATGAACCAAAATAGGTCAGAAAAAAATTGAACCAAGGTTGCTAGCAATTCATCAACTTTCATTAATGTATTATTAACTGTAATGTGTATATTAATATTATCAATGAAAAGGAAATTTTTAAAATGATATATCTTTCATACTTAATAAAAAAAGTTCATACGTTTTTATTTAGTCATGTATATCACAGGCCTCATACACGTGTTTAAAAACACAAGAGTTCTCAAATTCTATATACAATTTAATACTTAACTGTCCTTAACTAACTTGTAAATTTAATTTGTATTAAAACAGTAGTTATAATTAGTTCAAACGTTCATGTATTAAATATCTTTAAAAATATAAATAAATTATGTACAAAGCTATATTCGTTTACAAAATATATTTACAAAATTATCTTTGTTACAGTAAAATATTTTTTGCTTTATATATTTTGTATAAACAAATGCACTGAATTATTATTTCATCACATTTTAATTAGCATTTTTTTTTTTTTTTTTTTTTAAGAAATGTTACAGAACAAAATACAGCATTAGAAAACACCAATGGACATATTCTTATCATGGGCATATTTCACTGAAAATAATTTTTACTGATATTTAAACATATAATATCACTAAAAATAGTTTACAATGGAATATGTATGTGATAAAGGAGTTGGTAAAACATTCTAAAACAATCTGTAACGATTATATTTCAATTTAAAATCTAATATTGGTTTCCTTGCACAGTGTTTCAATGCTGGGGAGTCGTCTGCTCAAACTAGACAGTATGTTTTACAAATTTTTATATATCCTGGAAGAGTATAACAAAGAACTCATGGATTATCAGACTTAGTTTTTATTTTTACAACAGACTTTATACAACATTTTTCTCCATAGTTTACATTGTCATTGTCATCAAGTGACGATGCTGATAATGTCGATTCTCAGAAATTAGATGAACTTAACCTACAATTGCATGGCAAATTTTATGAATATGAGGCAGGAGAGTCAAAAGCAGGGAGTGAAAAATTGGATCAAAATTTAATGTTGATAAGCCACACATTAGAATTTTGGATACTATTTTGTTCAATGAAAATACACAAGAAATATAAATATATGGGTTTTATATTACCATTTATTCACAGTTTTTTTTAGCAAATACAAATATTAAGTAATAGCAAGTGCAAGAAAAACTGTTTCAATGATATGAAATTTTGTAGTGTAGACAAAACCGTTCATTAGTTGAATGCAGATACAACAAATAAAGAAAACTGTTAATATGAAGGATATAATTATTTTATGTCAGAAATAATAGATACTGTGGATGTAATACAAATGTATTACATCATATATTTAGATAACTCAAAATCATAATAAAGAATTAGACACTGCCTGAACTGACGTTAGATTCAAGAAGCACAGAGTGGGTGAAACAGCTGATGTTCGACAGAGAGGACAGAGCAGCACAGTCACAGCATGCTAATGAACAGAATAAATAAATGGTGACCTCCTTCTATCTACAACTGTAACAGTTGACAGTATAATTCAGATTTTTACACATCCAAGGCAAACGTAGACTGATCCCTGATCCTCAACTCTGACTGCACACAGCACAGACTAACTGAAATGTGGATGCTGTTTGAGTGTAACAGTAGCTAGTACAGTTCTAGTTAGACGACCAACTGTGAACTGATCATGTGAACAAAGTAATTTATAACATTACTAAATAAGATACAACATGTTATTTGGCATTTGTAAATGGAAGTAATACAAAAAAAAAATTATATTTACAAATTACAATAGTAGAAGTTACATTTTCTTCAAACTAGAAAAGTACTATCATTCCCAGGCCTCGGCATTCACAGGCTTGTAGAAGGCCTATCGTCAAATTTTCATTTTTAATGTGCATTAAAGAGTAAGACGTTTTTAAAAATTAAATATGCAAATTGAAGAATAAGTAGATTATCTGTTAACGATTTTGAACAAAAAAATGAAACACGTGCGGACAGATCCTGTTTAAGCGTTTTGGATCAAGCTTAATATAATTATCATACTTGTAAAATGAGATAATCAATGAATGGGTTATAACAATACAATCTGATAAGAACGCACATTATGCAAAATAAAATTCAGAGGCATAAAAAACTCCTAGAAAATAACTGGGTAACCGTCACTTTCAATCTTTAAATTCTGATTTCTTTTGACTACACATTTATAAAACTTTACTGCCTAATTGCTCAATGATTATTCAATTTAAGCCCTTATATTTATGTCATGTGTTAATATTCAAAAATGTTATACAAATGATATCATGTATATATAATTAACTAATTACTCAGTATACAGAAAACATTAATAATTTATATAGTAAATAATGTTTAGAAGTATAAAACACAAATTAATGCCTCAAATAAATAACACTTATCTCAATGTAACAAACGAACTATTATATATTTTTTTCATATCAGAGCGTATATAAGTATTATGGTATAATCGCCTCTTGATATTATTTCTTTGCTCACTGGGCAACACTATCTATAAGTGATATAGATCATGGCTTGTAACTACTTTACAACATTATCATAATTAAAAAATATAACTTTAAAATGCATTGAAGAATAATATTTCTTAAGGCTGAATACTTCTGTATCTCTCATGAAAATGTTAAATTTTTATACATTACTGTAGGAACATGTGGGAGTACATTTTATAATTTGTGTATAGTCAAGAATTTTCTCCAGAATTCACAACATATTTGTAATACTAAATCAATTTTGTAATTATGTAAGTACAAAAATATGACACACAACAGGTTTCACATTCCTTTGTGCTTATGTCATCGATTATTATATTGTTCAGTAACAATGTATGCAAATAAATTTATAATTAAACAAAATGCTACACAGGCATTTTGGCGAAAAAATAAAAATACTTATGTAATATAGTATAAAACACACACACACACACACACACACACACACACACACACACGCGTGCGCGCGCGTGCGCGCACACACTCAAACACATACAAAATATTAATACAATATAATTTCATTTAGTAATCTACATGACTATGATACGTATGGTAAAATCAAAAACTAATGTAAAGGCGTGTATGCAGTAAAGCCGCAGTTGTCTGGAATGTCATTGAGAAATAACTATTTTCACTTGAATCCCTGAATCGTCAATTTGTCGTCATAGTAATAAGCTAAACATCTTCCATTGGGTTGAATAAGAGTGCAGACAGAGCGAATATGAGGAACACTACTCCACCAATTAAAGTTACTGAAACATTGTAAATATAATGTTAATACTCAAAAAATTTATGTATGGCTGATGTTAGCCTATATAAATATACATATATTTTTTATCAAATTATAATTACTTCTGCTTGTAGAATGTTCGTATTTTTATTGTTTTATTTCAACCCAGTTGAAAGAAAAACAAATAAGAACATTCTACTTGCAAAAGAAATTATAATTTGATAAAAAATATACCCTATGTTATACAAGAATTCTGCAAGAGTTACAAAGATCTTACTGTAAGTAAAGCTAACTCAATGTTTAGATCTCACATGTTACGAACTACACATAGCTGAACCATAAATATGTAACGTTTAATGACATCCTTTATTGCACACTACAGAAATGGGCATTTGCCAGTGGTGCTTCAGTGTCCAACTATTTCCAAGCACTGACCTAATTCAAAATTTTCCTCCAGCACTTATTTATCATTTTATTTAAGTAGGTTACTAATGATAATGTGATGCATTTATAATATACACACACACTTATTGTTTACTAATGGTACCTATAATCTCAATTTTCTATTGTAGTGTATTTATTGTTCATAGCCTAAAGGTACCATACATACAATTTTGCAATAAAATTTTTATTACATTTTTAAAAATGATCGATTTCGGTCATAGACCATCGTCAGGTTATATACAGCACACTTGCAGTCACAATATCATAAAACAGCTACTGTTTACAAAAATGAATTCGTAGACATTGATTAATGAACGTGATACGTACGTCATTGTCATAGACCATCGTCAGGTTATATACAGCACACTTGCAGTCACAATATCATAAAACAGCTACTGTTTACAAAAATGAATTCGTAGACATTGATTAATGAACGTGATACGTACGTCATTGTCCTTAGTTTCCCGAGAGCTGATTTTGTTATAGAGTATTTATGTGTAAGAAATATTTTCATTAATCAATGTCTACAAATTCGTTTTTGTAAATAGTGGCTGTTTTACAATATTGTGACCGCAAGTGTGCTGTATATAACCTGACGATGGTCTATGACCAAAATCAATCATTTTTAAAAACGTGAGTAATAAAAATTTTATTGCACAATTGTATGTATGGTACCTTTAGGCTATGAACAATAAATACACTACAATAGAAAATATTAAGTAGGTTGTCGTTAGAATTAAGTATTCTAACATAGCCAACAAATTTTGTCTTTAGGGTACTTGCTTACCAAAGATGTGATTCAAAATGCAAATGTGTAACTACATGTCCACGCAAAGAAGTGCATACACAATATGGTTAGTCCACAGCAAAAGGAAAAGGAAAAGGAAATGGTCCAAAAACTCAATGTTCCTGTAAGGCAAAATGCCCTGAATACCAAACAGGCCAACAAAGGAAAGGGGCTTACAGTTTTTCAACAGTGGGCATATTATCCTCTTTATTACAGTGTTGGTACTAAAATGTACACCAGATCAAACCATAAACGAAAATGGTAGAGATATTGTATACCAAAAGTGGGAAGCCAATGCTTTTGTTCTGGAAAGAAAAGAGAACATTCTAACATGAAAACAATAATAACAATGATCCTTTGAAAATAAATGCAATGCAAAAGGTACAGCAACTGCTGATTTAGATAATAGTGGAGTAACAAAAGATTGTACCAGTATCAAATCTGTCAAACTTTAGTGCAAACAGGAGGTCAGAAAGAGAAAATCCCATGCAGCCACCGATTTCGTCAGTCTGGCCTGAATTACACACATCCATAATAAAGTAACATAGGGCACTGTTATGGGCTCTTTCAAGTTAAACCAGATTAGCTTTATACGCTGTAGCAATAACTTCACTGTTGCACTTCAATACTGGTTTGCTGTAAGCACTGTAGTGATGTTTAATGTATCCTGTGTGGTTCCTCACTTTGTTCCTGCAAGCCTCTTCATTATGTTCAGTTTTTATGTCGGTGGAAGTCTTACTTTCAACAGCTTCTTTTCTGACTCTAGTCTATCCCATCATACTTTGATCCATTTCTGAGCTAAAAATCTGTCAATCTGTGGAGCATATTTTACCTCCCACACCATTCAACATGACTTTACTTATCAATATGCTTTTCCACTCTGTCTTAGACTTCTTGCCAAAGTTCTTCTTTTTTTTTTAATTACAGTTTTATATTCTGAACAAATTTCATTACCATGATTCAAATTCTAGTATCTCCAGAACAAGAGGAAAAGCTGACAACACTAGCAAAAAGAATATTACAAATAAATATGAAGATACTATAAGAATATGAAAAAGAAAAATTCATCATATCTCAAAACATGATTAGATTACTGGTTGCAATAAAGTAATAAGGACTTAAAAAAAGAGCAGTAGCATATCACAGATGTCCTTACAGGAAGGTTTATTACAAACAACAATTCTTCTGCCAAAAGTTGTGATATGATGAAGATGAAAACTGATCATAAAAGCAAAAAAGTATTAACAACTTAACTGTAATATATTTTTGTTCCTGTAAAGTAAATGATTCAATTATATTTTCTTAATATTATATGGGGTATATGCTTACGCACATAGTATCATACAGTACGTCTTTAAACTTCTGTATTGCAAGAATCCCTCATTGTATTAGCACAAATCAAAAACCAAAATAAAATTTATAAATATTTTTACATCTAGTCAGCCTTACACCAGTAGTTCTCAACGCGTGTACCATGAAATTTCCGAGACCTTTGATATTGCCGGTGAAAGTAATTAAAATAATTTTACTCAATATTTATTTTGGAAAAGAAACAAGAGAAAAATATTCAAGAGTTTAAACGCATTCTTTTACATGGAATTTATTGGCTTATGACTTACAATAAAAGACTGAGTTATTCATGAGAAACTTGAACTTGTCGTTCCTTCCAAAAATGTTCTATTCGTGGTGGAACTGAAGATAAACAAACATAAATTTCCTATTCATCTAAAGGAAGTCTCTTGCATTTCTTTTTTATGTTTGCTAGTCCCATAAAGTCCAGCTTGCACAAGCAGATGGTAGAAAATGTAACTGCTTCCATTCCTATTACTGGGTACTCTTTCTTTGCTAACATTCAAAACTTGAGAAGTGTTAATATTATAATAGTTCACCATATGTCAGTTGAAGTTTCAGTCTGCTGAAGTTGATCTTCTTTCTCCAGAGGGATGTCGATGGTGAATTCTGGGGACACAGCACAAGGATTGCGCATCCAGTCATGCCTGGTGACAGTAATGGGTGAGGGGGGAATCATTGCCAACTTGTACATCAGTGTGCCATGGCAGCTCACTACAAAAGATAGTGTGCCGTGAACAAAAAAAGGTTGAGAACCATTGGGTTACACCAACAAGCTGTCTTTAACAGAATAGGAATTAACAGGAGACCCCCAAAAATGTTATGAAAACATACTAGCAGTTAACTTTTTGATGCTTTACAAAATAAAGTTTAATACAAAAGTAAAACTTATGTAAAGATATCATCTGTTTTTGGCAGTGGAATCACAAGTTAAGTCAAAAACAAAATGTAAATATGTATGTTTTACATATGTATTTTGTATACTTTCAGTCAGCAGTATAATGACTACTCTGCATCATTAAAATAAATCATCTGTATTCTTTCTTATCTTTTAAGTATCTATTACATTTGTTCAAATGGTCTTCATTCTGATGCAGTGACTAAATAAACAGACCATTAATCAAGAATATTGAAACACGAGTTATAATAAGCAGGGATAACCAACATTGAATGTCCTCAGCAGTTAATGGTCTTGGTAGTACATCTGCTTCTTGAACTAGTAAATTTTATCCTATGAAGGGATGGATGATGGATCAAGGTATATAACCTGGTATCTTCACACGACCTAAGATGTGGTTTGATAACCCCAGAAAAAAGAATGCCTGATCCTCAGGTTTTCGGATTGAGATGAAAAGTTTACTCACCTTTATTCAAATGTGAAAACTGGAATGAATTTTCCAAATTCAGTCCCACATACAATAATATTTTTATTCTTCAGACACATAAACTAGTGTGCATTACATACAACTTACCAGTTCTAACAGATATCCTCTGGGCAACAAAACGACCGCCCATAACTGCAAGCCCTGTACATAATGAATGTCCTAAAATACCTCCTAGCATTACTCCATATATATCCTGAAAAGTTATTGAAAAATATAAATATTGTGTACATACACACATACATATTTAAAAATTTCATAAGCTACATATAAAAATTAAAAATACATGTTTTATATTTTAAATGTCTTTTTATCAAATCAAGTCTTTATATATTATTGTTCAGTTATATTCCGGTCTAAAGACGAAGGAACAAAACGTACACATGACCTGAGGGCAACCTATGATCTCAGAATAAATGCAATCAAACACTAAAATTATGATTATTATGCAAAATAATTTGCAATGTATAGGTCAAAGTCTGTAAAAGGAAGAAAGTGAGAATCTCCTTCTTTAGGCAAGACAGAATGCTTAGATTAGGATTAGATTAGAGAGCTTCTAATCCAACGCCTTCTGTGTGAACAAAACTGGCCTGACATGCTATTTTATGGTATCTAGAGCTGAATACTACATAAAGAAATTTCCAGCAAATGGAAATGAATGTTCTACACGTATACAAAGTCACTTTATTGTTGATGTTTTTTATTTGTACAGGTTGCACTGTGTTGTACTACTTTACAGTAAGATGTAAGAGGCCGTAAGATTTAAGAGGATGTAAGATGTAAATAATAAAAAAAAAACAACACATACATTGCACAAAATAATAAATAGTTAACACATTAAAACGAAATAACAATGAATGAAAAACAACATGCGGCCATCACGAACCTGTACAGGAACGCTCCCACGGTAAAACTCAATAATATTATTTGACGAGATGAATATACATTGATAAATGATGTTTTAACCTTAATCATATTGGATCTGATGATGACACCATTGGTATTGAAACTTGAGTAATCCCGTAATTAGGATTCAAAGAAACGCGACAGCAGGTAGTTAACCTATTTTATAGCCTTAACTGTTTCTGGAGGCAAATAAAATGTTTAAATACGAACTGTTAACTGTGAAATTAAAGCTGGTGATTAGTGACTTAATTGGTGTCTTGTACTTATTTTGTTTTCCACTGTACCTACGACGATCAAGTAGACCGTCGTAACAGTGGTGTCAGAAGCGGGATAGAACGGTTAACAGTGGAAATAGTGGACATTTTGTATAGTTCCCCAAAGTAAAGTGCAGTCTGTTTTGAAGGAGATGCATGATGGAACATCTGGAGGCCATCTTGGCGTTAACAAAACCCTTGACAAAATACGGAAGCGATTCTATTGGCTTCATCTTCGCCGTGTCGTAGAGGAATGGGTTCGGACGTATTAAATACGTACTGCAAGCAAGGGCCCACAAACCAGAAGTAGGGGTAACATGAGACATTATAACGTTGGACTGCCTTTCGAGAGAACTGCCATAGACATTGCTGGACCATTCCCAGTTACTGATGGTGGCAACCAGTACATCATGGTTGTAGGTGACCACTTTACTAAGTGGGTGGAAGCCTACGCAATACCAAATCAGGAGGTTACCACTGTGGCAAAGCAGTTAGTTCACAACTTCTGTTGCCGTTATGAAGCCCATATGGAAATCCATACGGATCAAGGGAGAAATTTTGAATCAGGAGTGTTTAAAGAATTATGCCGTCTACTCGGAATCTGAAAGACCAGGACAACGCCTCTGCATCCTCAGTCGGACAGGATGGTTGCGAGATTCAATAGGACACTTGAGCAGCATCTTTCGAAGGTTGTTGACGAGAACCAAACAGACTGGGACCAACGTATACCACTATTCCTCATGGCTTATATATCATCAGTACACGACACAACCAGCATGACTCCAGCAAAATTGGTGTTTGGGCGGGAGATTCGTCTTCCTGGGGACTTAATGTTCGGATCACCTGAGACTCAGTCCCAAGAGCCGCAGAACTGTTCCTCGCAATTAGAAAACCAACTGCGAGAAATGAATCGCTTGGTAAAAGGATGGCTGAAGATTGCCAGTGATAAAATGAAAACTCGGTATGACATTCACAGCAATAGTGTGGGTTTCCAAGAAGGAGATCAGGTCTGGTTGTTCAATCCAAAACGCTGTCGTGGTCGCTCACCTAAGCGTCAGTCTAACTGGGATGGACCCTACACTGTGTGTAACGGGACAAACTATTGGGATTTATTTCTTCTAAAATAATTGTGAAACGTAATGGCTACTCCCACCGAACAACGTTTGAATCATAAACGCTGGACAGTTTTTTTTTACACCTTGCAGTTAGTGCAGTTCCAAGCCAAGCCGTACGTAGGTGTTGTTGTTGCACAAAAGCCATTAACGAGTCTGGGAATGTGAAAGTTAGCAGCAAGGGGGGCGTATTCAACAGACGCAGAGAGTGTATGTGACGCTGAGAACAAAGTGAGAGACACGTACGAAACATTCCAGAGCCAAATGGGTGCAGAAAACAAAGGACAGTTGGCAAATAACATCTCAAGGATACAGACACAAGCAGTCCGCGCGTCCGCCGGCTGGGCATAGTTTTCGTCTTGCCCGTAGTTTAGAAAATGTGATATAAAGTCAAAATTTAACCATAAGTGATTTGAATGGCAGTTTTCTTTATGCAATAACAGTTTCGGCGATTATCAGTTAAAACAAATTATCAGTTAAAATAAAAATGTGCGAGTAGAGCAATGTGACGTCTTCTGGACTCAAATGAACAGCTAAGTAACAAATGTGTGGAGTAAATTTTTTTAACAAGTGCTAAATGAAAATTACAATGTAATTAAATTTTCTAAACTAAATGCGATCTCTGAGGGTAAAGGGTAATTGTGTGTGAGTGCGTGAGTAAAAGAATGTTAGACTAAGAAGTCTGGTTTGTGTTGCTTAAGATTAGTTGTTATTTAATTTCTTGATGTTTTATTTTTTTTGGAATTTATATATCGTCTTTTAATTTTCATTGTATCAGAATAACTAAATAAGCAATATATATTGTGTACTGTGAATTTCATAACAATTAAGGGAGGGGAAGAAATAGTTGGTTGATGATGGAAACTTAATGATGAAAGAAATAATATCAATAAAACTTAATTAATGGGAACAAGTAAAGTTTTCTTTATTGCAAATAAACCATTCTGATCTCCTGAGTTCGCCGAAAAGAACCTGGCCCGAAATGGTAAGTACACATTTTTTTTTCTTGTAGTTGGTAACAAGATAGCGCCCAAAAAATTAGAAAGAAAACAGTGAATAAAATTAAAATTAACTAAGTTTCTAATTATGAGTAAAGAAAATTATAGCACATGTGAAAAAAAGAATCAACGATGTTGTTCATCGGATTCAACAGGAAGGACAGCGAAAGTTCAAGGTCGTCCACCTAGATCGCATGGCTAAGTACTACTTCAGAGACGGTTTGCCAGTTCGGGACGAACAGGCTTAAGGAGGGGGCTGTGTTACGACATCACAGAACAATCTACGTGTTTATCGAATGTTCCAGAGAGATCCAGAATGTAAGCGTGTGGCGTACGTGCTTGTTGACGCATTTGCTAGACGGTGCGAGAATTCACGCGGCCGCTCTCACTGTGTCAAGGGTGGAAGCAATTACGTCACAGTTTAGAGGTAATACGTAGTATGTGGAATCATCTAGATTTTCGGCAGCTATAAATACCAGTGCGGTTCGAGAGTTATTATCGGGCAAGATTACTGTGCACATTCAAGTGGTTATTAGTGAAGTGTTGTGTTTTATAATCAGACGGTATATTGTAATACAATTGTGTTTTAATATTAGTTGACATGTATTTGCATGTGAACAATTTTTTTATTTGATTTTGTAACGGTACAAACCGATGAGGGTTTGTAAATTAAAGCTTTTTCATTTTTATTTAACCAGAGTATATTTTTGGTCACGGACGGTAGTTCCGTGTAAGGCAATGCATGTTACCAAAATGCAAGATATCAGCAAGGGTGCGTATTCCCACGTATGAGCGCACGTAGGGGCAACGTTCAGACGGAAAAGTCACGTCTGAAAAATTCCTTCTCGCCAGGTGCGTAGAGAACAAGGCAGTCGGCATATAACTTCGGAACCGCGCAGAGGCGTTAGTCCGCGGTCCCGCCTAAAATACATTAAAATTTAGACCGACCGGCCGAAAAGGGCAACAATTAAACTTCAACAGTTCGGCAGTGGTAAAATTTAATAAGTGCAACATGTGGTCGGCAGGAACACCACCAGCAAAGTAACAGTATGATATAACTAATAATTATGATTTTTTAACAAAAGCGCTTAATCTAAAGTAAAGGGTGTAAAAGTATGAAAGAAGTGTGTGAGCAAATGCTGGGTTGCCTTTATATACTATAATTAATAAGTTACTGTAATTATAAGAAAAGAATACTAACTTTTGAGTGTCTTTGTTAAATGGGGCGTACGCCTAAATAGTAAAATCTGTCGGATTCGAATTCCGAAAATTATACAAAAAAAGAAATTATATCATTATTTTATGCCTAAAAGGAGAATATGAAACAGAATGTTCAATAAAAGATGAGTTAGTTAACAATTACAATGAGAGTCGAGTTTCTTAAGAACATAAACCCTAAATCACGTTTATAGGCAACGAGTTCGAGTGAAGAACCCTGGGACCCGATAGAAGGTAAGAAGTGTGGATTATGAGTATTTTTTATTAAATATTATTTTGTCATTAATTTGTACAATCACAGTTGGCGCCTCGAACTTGGACAAGTTTAACAAATTTCCTACAAACCACACCTACTCATAGATATAAGCGTAATTTAGAGGTTACAGCAGAGTACGTATAAATTACGTGCGGGTTATGCGATGCTTATACTATATTTAAGTAATACTTATAATATTAATTAATACTGAGTGCATGTAAGGTTAATTTTTTTGTAAGATTGAAATCTCATAAATAATATAAAAAATGAATACTAATGAAAATAGTAACAAGGACGTCAGCTTCACTGACAGCTAGACGGAAAGTCAAATAAATAGCGACTTAAGCGAGACTGAGTCGAGAATAATGGAAGGCGTAATGAGTCAATTGACGCCGACCCTAGTTAAGAAAGAAAATAATAGTGATATGATGAGTATGATGCAGTTACTATTGAATAAATTTGATATGCAAAATAATAAGTTTGAGACAAAGTTTGATGAACAAAATAATAAGTTTGATGCTAGATTTGATGAAGACTAAAATGAATGATAAATTAAATGAACAAAATAATGAGATAAAGAATAATTTTAGTGAAAAGCTGAATGAAATCAGAGATGAGATAAAACAGCAAAATTTTAATTTTAATAAGCAAATGAATGAAATTAATACCCGTTGTGATGGTATGAAAGAACAGATAATAGAATCGATAAGTAACAATTTCAAGGAGAAGATTAACGAAATGAATAAAAATTTAGAAAGGAAATTAGATCAGATAGTTAATAAAAAGGTAAGAGACAGTGGTAGTGATATGATGACAAAGAATAGCGAAGAAATAATTAACAAGGTAAGTGATAGTTATAAAGAGGAATTAATAAGTAATAGTGATAAGATAGTGGAAAACGAGCTATTTAAGAGTGATATAGTGAAAACAAATAGTGGTGATGAAGTTTTTGGTGAAGTAGAATTTAATAACGAAGTGTTAGCGAGTATTGATGGAATTGAGAGAGTGTGTGAAGAGAGGTTAGGTGAGCAAAGGGCAGATTTTCCCTGGGTATATTATGAAATAGAATTTTCACAAGCGTTGTATGAGGACAAAGGTTCCTCCAGAGGTTATGTGGAAGACGAGGTGTCTTTGAATAGTCCCATAATTTTTGTAGTCCTGGAAAAGCCAGTAATTGTGATAGTAAGTTTGTTGTGCCCTTTGCATGGAATGAAGTAGTTCAGGGGTGTTGTGACAGGTGTTATGATGAGAAATGTGTGGAGAGAGAGAGAGGATGATAGAGATGTTTAAGTTAAGTAGAAGTTATAAAGAGTTAATAGAGAGGTTAAAATTTCAGAAAATAGACTATATGAAATACTTACCGGTTGTAGTAAGGGTGGATGATTATTTTGATGATACCATTGTAGAAGATGAGCACTTACCTTGTGATGTGATGGATATAGTAGACGAGTATGATGATATAACTTACATGGGAATAACGAATAATACTAAGGGAGAATTTACCGTACCAAATATCGACAGGAATTTTGAATTAATAGTAGGCAATAAGGGTTGTAACTACTATATTGATACAATGGAGAAAATTGATGATGATGATTCTTATAATTATAATAGCAATAGGTCTTTAATTGTAAATGAATTGTGTAAGCGTAAGATCAGATTGTTATTCGATGATGGTGGTTAGAAACAGTGAATGAACATTTAATTATTTTAGTTTATGGTGATGACTTGGCTAACTTATGTAATGAGGTGTGGTAAACAATAATATGATATGACAAAAAATTGTAGATAAATTTGTAGTGAGGTTAATTGTGTTTGTGTAGTACGTTATGTTATACTCTGTAGTTCATGTAAACAATGTATGTATGCAAGGAGAATTGATTTTATAATAATGATAATAATGGTATACCAGACTAAATAAATAACAAGAATAATTATGAAGTTTATAATGCAAATGAATTGTAATTATTTTGGAGTAAGGTGATTAAAGTAACTTTGTGTTTTAAAAACTGATTGAATTAAATAATTTGCGATGAATTAATTGACTAATGAATGTTGTATAAATGAATTTTAGTTATAAATTTAAATAATTTTCTGAGAATTATACTTTATAATAAATAGTAAATGAGTAAAAGTAAAATGTGTTTAGTTGTGAAGTCATATGGTTGTTATAATTGATCAGAAGGTACATATGGTTATGTACATTATATTTGTAGCGATGAATGTTTGTAGTTTTGAGTTTATAGTTGACCATATGTAAGTATGAATTTGATAATGACTTGAAAGTAAAGTAAAATGGTTTAATAATAAATTTTAAATGAGTTTAAAAGGTTTTAAATTGGGTGATAAAATTAGTTTGAGGTAATTATGAATTGTCTAATGTTATTTTTAGTGGTTAACTTAATGTAAAAAGATGGAGTTTGGGTGATAATTATTTCAATAAGGCATTAAGTCAGTCAAAGTTAATTTTAAATGGGTATTAGACAAAATAAGAATTTTTGGAATAAAAGTAATACAGAAACGGGTCAGTAGTAGGGACACAGTAGCGAAAGTGCATGTGTAGAGAGACAGGGAGTGATGTAAATGGAGAGTAAATATGTGAGAGCAGGGTACACAAATTTTGTAGTGAGGGTGGTGTGGTAAGGAGTCCTCAACGCAAGACGTTGTGGCGGGAAGTGAAAGATTTAAAGAGGGCTGGGGGTTAACTGGAAGGGCCAGGAACTGATAAGGGAATGAGCTGGTAGTGCGGGAACACACATCCTATGTACAAAAAGGGTATCAGGGGCTTTGTAATAAGCGGAGAATGATTTAAGTGGAGTTAGAGAAATTAGTGGAGGTAAATATTATTGAGAGATCTGTATCACCTTATGCAAATCCGTTAGTGGTTGTTAGAAGGACGAAGGTGGGTAAGGTTATTTAATGCCCATTCAGTAAATCAAATGATTGTGAATGATAGAGACTCACCAAAACCAATTGATGATGAAAATACTTAACAGAATTTCATAATTGAAATGTAATAATAAGTGTAACAAGTTAAAGAGTTAATACAATTTGAAACTAAACTTAAAGTTGAAATGTTTGTAAATTCTATTCTGATGCAAATGAGATGTTTATTTTAATGAAATGAGGTTTATATTCTTTATGAATGTTTGTTGTATTATGTTTATTTGTATTCAGTGTACCTAGTGTAAGGTTATGTTCTCTATATAAGGTTCTGCTATGTTGGTAATGTATCCGCTGATCCATAGTGTTTGTATTATTACTTCCATGTTCCTTAAGGAAATGGAAGTATGGTGATGGCAAAAAAAAATCGTGTTCGAGATTATTGCAGATTCTGATTGTACTACACTCAAAACATGAAAAAAAGTCATTTTTCGAAAAGTGTCTGTGTGCCTATCTGTCTGTAGATTTTTTTTTCTATGGCAAACGATAACGGCCGCAAATTCAAAGAGAATCAAATCATTTTTTGCATACAGCCCTGATTTGTAGAGTACTCACGACCTATTGTTTTTGGTGAAGATCGGTTGAGGGAAAGGGGTAGTTTACCTGCAGCTTTTTTTTTTAATCAAGGGTAACTGTTTTCTATGGAAAACGATAACAGCCGCAAATTCAAACAGAATCAACTACTCTTTTGCATACAGCCCTGAATTGTAGAGTTCTCAAGACCTATTGTTTTTGGTGAAGATCGGTTAAGGGAAAGGGGTAGTTTACCAGCAACATTTTTTTATCAAGGGTAATTTTTTTGTTTGGCAAATGATAACAGCCGCAAATTCAAACAGAATCAAATACGTTTTTGCATACAATCCTGAATTATAAAGGATGAGGCCTCATTGATTTTGGTGAAGATCGGTTAAGGGAAAGGGGTAGTTTACCGGCCACCTTTATGTTTTAACAAGAGTAATTGTTTCTATGACGAACGATAACTGCCGTAAATTTAAACATAATCAAATAAGTTTTTGCATACATCCCTAAATTTTAATGATGTCAAGGCCCGTTGATTTTGGTGAAGATCGGTTAAGGGAAAGGGGTAGTTTACCTGCAACATTTTATGTTGTAACAAGAGAAAGTTTTTCATGACGAACGATAACTGCAAACAAAATCAAATAATTATTTACATATATGCCTGAGTTGTAGAAGACTCAAGGCCTATTGATTTTGGTGAAGATCGGTAACGGGGAAAGGGTAGTTTACCTGAAACATTTTTTGTTGTAACAAGAGTAAAGTACTTAATTATGATAAATAAAGTATCCTGATAAGAAGATCTTAATAATCCACTGTAGAAACGTAGATGAAATATCTATAAATGACGAGGCTAGTTGAACAGGGTGGGGGTAATTTTCTATTAATGAAAATTATAGTTGTAAGGGGAGGGGAGAATATTTATATGTGTACTACGTTATCGGCAACAAAGAAGTAATTTTTTTGTTAAAATTCCTTCCCAGGCTGTTTGGCCGTAGCCCAATGTTTTCTGCAAAACCAGACGTTTCGGCAGTGCTGTCGACTGCCATCATCAGTGAAAATCGAGTGCGATAACGTGTGATGGTACATGTTAGTGACCACAGTACTGTGGTTAAGGCTGAAACAATAAGTGGAAAGATGTAGTTTCTATGGAAACATTTCATTTCGTAAATGATTTTAAATATAAATCTTAGAACATGGAAGTCATGTATGGTTCTCCATACCGATATTTTTAATAAATGAATGAAATTTAAATAATTTATTTTTGGTTTGAAATGATATTGCTAGACAAACAATTAAAGGTTGAGTAATGTGAGGGAATTGTATTTAGAGGTAAATATGAAATGTTTATGTGAACTTGACATTGATGATGAATATTTTGAGGTTAGGGTTTATAAAGTATGGAATGTTTCTTTGAGTTAAGATATTGTGTTTAAGATAGTAAGGCACATGTGTACGCACCCAGTACTTTGCTAGAGGCAATTCAGTATGTATAAGGGGAGATATATCAGTTGAGGATCTGGTTTGGTATAAGGCCAATTATTGATTTTTATCTGGAATGTTACAAGGTTGGGCGATACTGTGGTGAGTGCTGATCTTACGGTGTTGGGATCTCGAACAGAGAAGTCCAGTGGAGTCATTCAGGTGCAGCCATAGTCACCAAACCAGGGGGGGTAGATTACCCATGATTTATTAAGAAATTAAGGAAGGTGGTTGGCAACACATCCTCGCTGGTCCTCTTAGGTTTTAGCAATGAGAGTTTTTCTGTTTCGACAGAAAACCTCTCATTGGGGGGGGGGGTATTGTAACGGTACAAACCGATGAGGTTTTGTAAATTAAAGCTTTTTCATTTTTATTTAACCAGAGTATATTTTTGGTCACGGACTGTAGCTCTGTGTAAGGCACTGCATGTTACCAAAATGCAAGTTATCAGCAAGGGTGCGTATGCCCGCGTACGAGTGCACGTAGGGGCCAACGTTCACACGGAAAAGTCACGTCTGAAAAATTCCTTCTCGCCAGGTGCGTAGAGAACAAGGCAGTCGGCATATAACTTTGGAACCGCGCAGAGGCGTTAGTCCGCGGTCCCGCCTAAAATACATTAAAATTTAGACCAACCGGCCGAAAAGGGCAACAATTAAACTTCAACAGTTCGGCAGTGGTAAAATTTAATAGTGAGGACGTAATTTGGACGAAAAAGTGAAATAAAATTTAATAAGTGCAACACATGGTCGGCAGGGACACCACCAGCAAAGTAACAGTATGATATAAACTAATAATTATGAAATTTTAACAAAAGCGCTAAATCTAAAGTAAAGGGTGTAAAAGTATGAAAGAAGTGTGTGAGCAAATGCTGGGTTGCCTTTATATACTATAATTAATAAGTTACTTTAATTATAAGAAAAGAATACTAACTTTTGACTGTCTTTGTTAAATGAGCGTACGCCTAAATAGTAAAATCTGTCGGATTCGAATTCCGAAAATTATACAAAAAAAGAAATTATATCATTATTTTATGCCTAAAAGGAGAATACGAAACAGAATGTTCAATAAAAGATGAGTTAGTTAACAATTACAATGAGAGTCGAGTTTCTTAAGAACATAAACCCTAAATCACGTTTATAGGCCACGAGTTCGAGTGAAGAACCCTGGGACCCGATAGAAGGTAAGAAGTGTGGATTATGAGTATTTTTTATTAAATATTATTTTGTCATTAATTTGTACTATCACAATTTGTTATAAGAGACTGTGTTGTTAATTATGAACTGTTAGCTGTGAAAATTAAAGCTGGTGATTGGTGACTTAATTGGTGTCTTGTACTTATTTTGTTTTCCACTCTACCTACAACGATCAAGTAGACCGTCATAACAATAATTCAAACTGAATATCACATGCTTTCTGGTATTATAAGTTTTATGGATTGTCATATTAGTGATCTGCCACCAAATCCACCATGTGTATCTTCTACGTATCTCATGAATAATGAATAATTATGTGCCTTTGGGAATTAATAAGTAAGTCTTCTTTCCATTAAAATACATTACGCTGTCTACTGCCATAACTGACCCATATTATACAATAGATTGGGTTTTATATTTATATAATTTTAAATAAACCATGGATATGGAATTAATTCATGATTAATCAAATTGAAACTTTGTAATGTGATAATTATTAGTCTCACTTTGTAGTCACTTACACCTTATTATATTCTCTATAACATTTTGATTCTCCTGGCACAGAATGCTGTATGCTGTATTTTGGAAATACTGTATGTTAGAAGATATTCACTTTTGCATACAAGTAGGTTTCTAGCACCAGTATGCACAAATTGGCTTAAACGTGAACAGCAGATGAGACTGAATACTAAATCCATTAACAACGAACAATGTAGAGAGCCAGGCTATGTATTATATTAAAAAAAAACAATTGCCTCTGAAATAGGACGTGTACACTGTACATATAATATGTTATGTCACTTTGTTTCAGAGTAAGTGTGAGAACCATTATACCAACTGAACTCAATTAATTAAATTACAAATATTTTGTCATGTGGTTTTTTTAAATATGAATTATATATTTTTACAAACAAAAACTGTCACTTATTTACTATAATTTTACTTATTATAAAGACTTGTTTTAATACACTTTTTCATTTACAATTTGGTAATATACATTAAAAATATCGGTATGGAGAACCATACATGACTTCCATATTCTAAGACTTATAATCTGAAATATGCTTGCCTGCCAAGCACGATATATTTTCTAATATATACATAATTTACATTAAAATGAAAAAATTATAATTTAATTGCCTGGCAACAAAATTATTTTATTCTTAACAATTACCATTGTTTGAAAAAGTTTAAATGAATTTTCAAGTACTTTACTCTTGTTAAAACGTAAAAGGTTGCAGGTAAACTACCCCTTCCCCTTAACCGATCTTCACCAAAATCTAATGGCCTTGAGTCCTCTACAATTTACTGATGTATGCAAAAAATTATTTGATTCTGTTTGAATTTGCGGCAGTTATCGTTTGCCATAGAAAATACGCTTTATAACAAACGTTGCAGGTAAACTACCCCTTCCCCTCAACCGATCTTCACCAAAAACAATAGGTCTTGAGTACTCTACAAACCAGGGCTGTATGCAGAAAATTATTTGATTATGTTTGAATTTGCGGCTGTTATCGTTTGCCATAGAAAATAACCTTGTTAAAAAAACGTTGTAGGTAAACTACCCCTTTCCCTTAACCGATCTTCACCAAAAACAATAGGTCTTGAGAACTCTACAATTTAGGGCTGTATGCAAATAATCATTTGATTCTGTTTGAATTTGCGGCTGTTATCGTTTGCCATAGGAAATACCCTTGTTAAAACATAAAACGTTACAGGTAAACTACCCCTTTCCCTTAACCGATCGTCACCAAAAACAATAGGTCTTGAGAACTCTACAATTCAGGGCTGTATGCGAAACATTATTTGATTCTGTTTGAATTTGCGGCTGTTATCGTTTGGCAAAAAAAAAATTTCCCTTGATAAAAAAAAAACCGTTGCAGGTAAACTACCCCTTTCCCTCAACCGATCTTCACCAAAAACAATAGGTCGTGAGTACTCTACAAATCAGGGCTGTATGCAAAAAGTTATTTGATTCTGTTTGAATTTGCGGCAGTTATCGTTTGCCATAGAAAAAAAATACCCTTGTTAAAAAAACGTTGCAGGTAAACTACCCCTTTCCCTCAACCGATCTTCACCAAAAACAATAGGTCTTGAGAACTCTACAATTTAGGGCTGTATGCAAATAATCTTTTGATTCTGTTTGAATTTGCGGCTGTTATCGTTTGCCATAGGAAATACCCTTGTTAAAACATAAAACGTTACAGGTAAACTACCCCTTTCCCTTAACCGATCTTCACTAAAATTAACAGATCTTGAGAACTCTACAATTCAGGGCTGTATGCGAAACATTATTTGATTCTGTTTGAATTTGCGGCTGTTATCGTTTGCCAAACAAACAAAATTACCCTTGCTAAAAAAAAACCGTTGCAGGTAAACTACCCCTTTCCCTCAACCGATCTTCACCAAAAACAATAGGTCGCGAGTACTCTGCAAATCAGGGCTGTATGCAAAAAATTATTTGATTCTGTTTGAATTTGCGGCAGTTATCGTTTGCCATAGAAAAAAAATCTACAGACACACAGACAGAAGACAGAAGACAGACAGACAGACAGACACACAGACACTTTTCGGAAAACGACTTTTTTTCATGTTTTGAGTGTAGTAGAATCAGAATCTGCAATAATCTCGAACACGATTTTTTTTGCCATCACCATACTTCCATTCCTTAAGGAATATGGAAGTAATATACAAACTAATTCTCTATGTTTAGAATATAATATCGTTTGCATACAGATAAGACTATCCCTTGCATCCCTTATAAAAGATTGCATACAGATTCTTATAACTTGGAAATGACAACTTAATCTCCATTGAATGGACAGTACTGGGAAAGGGAAATTGTCCAGACATCAAAAGTGTGGCTGGTTTTGGGACATCACAAGGGCCAGAATACATAAAATGAAATTTTCAAAAGTTTTACTTGATTGTTACAAACCAGTAGTCTTCCTGAGCTGAAAACTATTTTGAAGGAAACATATTTATTGTTAGATGAATTTAAATTTTAGATAATTTTTCAGTTATCAAAAAAATTATGAAAATCTTATTTCTTTTACAACTGTAAAGCAAACAATCATACAATAAACAATAAAAATTTCAAACTACTGCACATTAGAAAAATCTGCCTCAAATATGGAACAAACAATGTCAACAAAAATATCTGCAGGAGAAGGCTCAATTGCAGAGATAAGAGAATAAGTTAACAGTGAAGTTGAGCAGTTTATGAAAATACAACCACGCGTTTCAAACCAACTGCTGAACAGACTGCACCAATGATAAACACAGAAAATAAGACAATAGAGAAAGTCACTTTGCCTGCAGTTGGGGCAGTTCATGTCACTTTCAGTGGAAGCAGTCACTGAATGACATATCTTTGGCAGTTTGAAGCCGCTGCATGTGCAAATAATTGGATGGAGAAAGACAAAGCAGTTTCACTATCTCACTTTAAAAGGGCCTCCAGCAGAGCTACTACAGAAAGTGCCACCTGGTAACCAGGACACCTATGAAGAACTGATAAAAGCTCTAGAATTATTGTATGGCGATAAACATTTGCACGTACTGCATTCAGTTGAGAATAAGGTGATAGCATTCCCATAGAGTCTTCAAGAGTTTAAACCAAGCATAAACAGACTAACTAGATTCGTCTATCCTGAAGCACCAGAGAATTTTCAAAAGAGGTTTGTGATGCAGGGAGCATTTACTAATGGTGTCAGAGATAGTGAACTACAAGAAGTGTTAAGAATGCCAAGATACAAGAATAATACGGATGCCCTGGTCCACGCTCTACAATTTGAGCCCACCAAGTCAGCATCTGGTTGTGTAAAATTCTAAGTCTTAGTCACATCATCTTCTACACCGGGATGTCATGGAGTTGCAAAGAGTTACTGTTGACTCTGAAGATCAAGCGCCCTTGTCCAAACATTTCTTTCCAGCTTTCTCTCTTTGCTTTCTTTGAATAAGTGTGGTCTCAATGTGCAGGTTATTGGCATACAGCACCCTTGGTGGAAGGGATGCCTCCTGTGCATCCAAACCTACATGGAGTTGCTTCAGCTGCCTGATATCATGGCTCAGCCTACTCCCTGACACCTGCTCTTCACCAAACAGATTGCAACTCCAGAAAGAAAACGTCATTTCCTACAATTCTCTACTATGAGCTATGGTTATACCACCAATAGTCAGTCAGTCATCAGAGCCTCGTTAGTGGTAATAGGGTGCGCCGCATGTTGGGTAAAAGTGCGCACACTAAAAGATCACGACAGCACAGATGGTGAAGAGGAAGAACAATGAACAGGTACCCAACAATTGGCACCACAGTATAAAGGAAGAAAGGTTGGAAGACTGAAATATTATAAATGTGGAAAACCTGGAAATCTACAACGAGATCGTTGGTCCAGAGTTCAGCAGCAGGGAAATGAGCAGTAGTCAGTACAATCTGGGATGTGATGACTAACTGGAGGAACGAAGCCTCTAGACAATACACAATTTCTACACTTCAGAAAAACAGCAGTAGCTTGGCAGTTAACTGATTCGTTCAAGAAAGGCCGGAGTCAATTACAGTTGACTTGGGTGCTACAGTTTCCATTGCATGCCCTCGTCTGGTGAAAAATGTCAAGCCAATTTGGTGTTCTTGCAATTTGTGAATAGCTACTGGAAGGCATGTAAAAGTGTTGGGAAAGTAGACATACACCTACACCTCGGTTGACTTGAGTTTGATCATCAAGTACTTGTTGCAGACATTATGGGTGAAGCAATAATTCTTGGCGTGAATATTATTAATGAGTATGGTTTTGTAGTTGACTTCAAAAACAATGTCTTGAGGATTGGGTACGAAGAAGTAATGCTCTCCACAATAAATACTACTGAAAAATCAATATAAATGATAAATCAAGTGACCGTATCTATCCTACCAAACTCAGAAAAATTATGCTTAGAACCAAGGTAGACACTAGGGGGAACCAGTGTTCTAAATTTTAACCCCACATAGTCAACACACCGGCCATACTAATTACCGGAGTTCAGTAAAACCAGACAAAACTGGAAATGTACCTATAAGAGTGGCAAACATTTTGGACCAGGCTGTCACTCTACCAAGCAATACAAACACCTAAGTAAAATTTCTCCTGTGCCCTGGGTAGCCGGAATGATCCAACGAAGATCCAGAGCTTCGGACACTTTAAAATTACCAGAGGAATTTGAGGAACTGTTGTACAGATCTTCTGACAATCTGTCAAGTGGTGAGGTAAAAAAACTCAGACAGTTTCTACATGAATTTAAACAAGCTTTTGCAGTTCAGGGCCACTCATTGGCAAGAACCTCTCTTGTACAACATTGCATCAACACAGGGGATACAGCACCTCCTCGAAGACCTCTGTTAGCTAAGCAGGAGGAAATGTCTCGGTTAGTACAGGACATATTGATAGAAGGAATAATTAAGCCTTTGACAAATGCTTGGCTTTCTATGGTAGTGCTGGTGGCAAAGAAGGATAGTGGATTATGTTTCTGTGTAGACTACCTGAAGCTGAATGATGTGACAAAAAAAGATCACTACCCACTACCTCGTGTCGATGATACACTCAACATTCTATTTGGAGCTCAGTGGTTTATCACACTGGACCTGAAGAGTGGTAATTGGCAAGTGGGTCTTCAGCAAGAAGACAAGGAAAAGATAGTTTCTCAACCCCTTGGGAAAGTGGTCTCTTCTAGTTTAATCATGCTATTTGGGCTCTGTAATGCACCAACAACATTTGAAAGACTGACGGAACTGGTCCTCTGAGGCCAGACACAGAAAACTTGCCTTGTTTGTTTAGACAATGTCATAGTTATCATACAGACTCTTAAAGACTATTTGGAAAACTTGAATGGGGTTCTAATAGAATTCATGATGCCCAACTGCAGGTGAGCCGAAATAAATGTTGTCTATTCCAGAAGGAAGTACAGTATTTGGGACATTTGGTCTCAGCAGCTGGTGTTAGCATGGATCCCAATAAATTAAACACCATTAGAGACTGGCCAGTTCCGAAGAGTCAAACAGTGTTCAGAGTTTCCTGGGTTATGCTCATATTACATACGTTTTGTAAAAGGCTTCACTAATATTGCTAAACACTACATCAGCTAACGGAAAATTAACAAACATTCCAGTGGTCAAGAGTGTGTGATCAAGCATTCCGAACTTTACAAATTGCATTATATTTGCAGCCAATTCTTGGCTTCCAGGTTCTAGAGGGAGGTACATCGCAGACACTGATGGAAGCAATACTCGTCTAGGAGCAGTGTCGTTTCAAGTGCAGGACGGCGAAGAATGAGTTACAGCATATCACAGTAAGAGGTTTTCCAAAGTAGAAATTATTGGGTTATAAGAAGAGAGTTGCTGGGTACAGTCCGAGCTTTGGAGCACTCCTTAAATATCTGTATGGAAGGGAGTTTTCACTATGTAACCAACCATGCCATGCTTGCATGGCTCTTAAAAGTTTAAAAATCCAGAAGGGCAGTTGGCAAGGTGACTTGAACATTTGCAAGAGTACAACTTCATGGTATACCATTGGCTGGGGCATCTGCATGGTAATGCAGATGGGTTATCCTGAAGTCCGTGCCCAGAAGATTGCTGACATTGCCACAGAAAGGAAGAACAGGATGTAAATGAACAAGTTCAAGCCATCACTATAGATTTCGTGGCAGATGGTTGGACGACACAAGAGTTCCGACAAGAACAGGTGGCTGATGAAGACATTGCCTGATCTTGATGGCAAAAGCGGAGATCGTCGTCCTGATTGGCACGATGTCTGCCTTGGTTCTGAAGTACTGAAGAGTTACTGGGCACAATAGGAATCTCTAGCCTTGGAGAACAGATTGCTGAAAAGATTTTGGGAAAGTGCAGTCTATTTTGAAGGAACTGCGTGATTGAGTATCTGGAACTCATATTGATGTCAATAAAACAATCGACAAAATATGGAAACAATTCTATTAGCTTCATCTTTGCTACAATGTAGAGGAATGGTGTCGGACCTGTAAAATATGTGCTGGAAGCAAAGGTCCACAAACCAGAAGCAGGGCGAAAATGAGACAATATAATGTTGAACTGCCATTTGAGATAATTGCCACAGACACTGCTGGATCTTTCCCAGTTACTGATGATGGAAACTGGTACATCATCTTTATAGGTGACTACTGAGTGGGGTGAAAGCTTATGCAATCCCAAATCAGGAGGGTATCACTGTGGCAAAGGCATTAGTTTACAGTTTCTGTTGCTGTTAATGAGTCCCAATGTAAATCCATATAGATCAAGGATGGAATTTCGAATCTAGAGTTTTTAAACAATTATGTTCCCTACTTGGTATTTGAAAGACCCGGACAATGTGTCTCCATTTTCAGTCCAATGGAACGGCTCGGAAGTTCAATAGGACACTTGAACAGCATCTGTCAAAGGGTGTTGACAAGAACCAAACCAATTGAGACCAGTGTATACCATTATTTCTAATGGAATATAGGTCATCAGTACACAACACAACTGGCATGACTCAAGCAAACTGCTGTGTGGGCGGGAGATTCATCTTCCTAGAGACTTGATTTTCAGATTAGCCGAGACTCAAATCCAAGAGCTGCAGAATTATTCTTCAATCAGAGAACCAACTAAGAGAAATGAATTGTTTGGTAAGGGGACAGCTGGAGATAGTTAGTGAAAAAATGAAGATAGCGGTATTACATTCACAACAATATTTTGGGTTTTCAAGAAGGAGACCAGGTTTGATTGTACAACCCAAAGTGCTGTCGTGGTCACTCCCCGCCTTCAAGCTAACTGGAAGGGCCTTACGCTATGAAAAAGAGAATCAATGATGTTGTTTATTGGATACAACAAGAAGGAGAAAAGATATTCAAGGTTCTCCACCCAGACCATCTGGCGATGTATTACCGCAGGGACGGTTTGACAGTTTGAAACAAACACGCTTAAGGAGAGGGCAGTGCTACGAAAAAAAACTACATGTTACTTATCATATGTGAACAATCAATGCTGTTCCAGAGCGCCTGTTATACACAATTTGCTTGACATGTTATCTGTACAGTGAGAGATTATTCTAGAATCTCTGCAGGATATAAATAAAAGCATCCAGCGACAGTCAGCTCAGTTCAGTTACTGTTGGTAATTTTACAAGTACGGATCAAAGTATTTGTTGTGGTTTAGTGAAAAGTGATTAGTAAGTTAATTAGTATGAAAACCAAGTAAGATGTCATTTATCGTTGGACAAATTTAATTTGAATAATTGTATAAGAGTGCTTTGTTAATTTATAACTGCTGTTTGTGTCTAATTAAAGTTTGTAATTAGTAACTTCATTGGCGTCAGTTATTCTATTTTCACTGAACAACAAAATCCAAATGACCATCGTAACAGTATTTTCAAAAATTATTACGGATAAAATAATATTTTCACAACTAAAGTAAATGTGTATATAACGTGTTTGATTTTATTTACTAAACAAGATGACAATGCATGCATTATCACTACCTATTCAGAATGTACATAGGTTAGTATTTCAGAAAAAAATCAAATTTAACTTCTAGCATAGCTATCCAAAGTAAAAACCATTTAAAGCACAATGCCATGAGAGTTAAACTCATCTAAATTGAAGACCCTGCAGCAAGAAGGGGGCAGCTCCAAATTTTGCTGAAATTGAGTTATAGTTAGCATCGTATATAAAAAAAAAGTGAACAGATTGGTGCAAGAAAGAGGCAGATCCGATAACGCAGTCCCGTTATAAAGATATTAGTACTTGCCTCCTGTCTACGTTTGATGAAAGAAGGGTACAGCTCCGGAGCTGCCTCCATTTTACACCAATCAAAGTGGGAATTTTCATTTCCATCAGTTGGCAGTTGTACAAACAGCTCGCAACGAGTACTTCCATCATTTAGTTAGTTTTTAAGCGGTTGCTCTTTTTTCACTGAGCTGAAAGAAAAAAACTAAACTGTTTAAAGAGAATGAGGATCTTGAAGTGTTAACATTTGATTTTCAACAAAATCTTCCGTTGCCGAAAGTGCCCTCTGCTGATGCCTTTTATCGACGTCAGCTTTGAACATACAACTTTTGTGTCCATTCTGGACATTCCTTCTTGCCATGTGATCGCTGTTTTGTAGTAATTGAAAAGTTCATAAAGAAAAAAGAATGTGTTTTCTCCTAACCAATATGTGCATTACGTTTTTCAAGCATCCAGATGTCGACATATCAGCCGTGGTGAGTGTAGTTTATACAAATGGCTGAATTCAACAGAAGATTGTAATTACTATTGTTACGACGGTCTATTCGATCGTCGTAGGTACAGTGGAAACAAAATAAGTACAAGACACCAATTAAGTCACTAATCACACCTTTAATTGTTATAGTAAAACAGTTCGTAATTAACAACACAGTGTCTACAACAAATCAAATGAAATTGTTCATACGCAATAAAATGTCCACTAATATTAAAACTCAACTGTATTACAATTATACTGTCCGAATATAAAACGCAACACTTCACTAATAACTAGTTGAACGTACACCGTAATAACTCGAACCACTCTGTAAATATATCGCACTAATACTCTCGAACCGCACAGTCAAAAATCTCGCATTGAACTGAAAACTAAGGCCGCGACGCGATGTATTTATAGTTACGCTCACACACCAGAAGCTTCCAAACTGCGTCTTATCTCTCGCGAACTACATAATTGCTATGGCCTTGACACAGTCCGAGCGCCTGAGCGAAGCCTGGCACAGTCGAGAAAATTCTCGCAAAATGCGTCTAGTAGCACGTACACCACACGCTTACATCGAGATCTTTCTGGCGCATTCGATAAACGTGTAGATTGTTCTGTGCTGTCGTAGCACCGCCCCCTCCTTAAGCCTGTTCGTCCCGAATTGGCAAAGCGTCTCTAAATTTGTATTTAGCCAGGCGATCTAGGTGGACGACCTTGAACTTTCGCTGTCCTTCCTGTTGAATCCGATAAACAACATCGTTAATCCTTTTTTTTACAGTGTAGGGTCCTTCCCAGTTAGACTGAGTCTCAGGTGATCCAAACATCAAGTCCCCAGGAAGACGAATCTCCCGCCCAAACACCAATTTTGCTGGAGTCATGCCGGTTGTGTCATGTACTGATGACCTATATGCCATAAGGAATAGTGGTATACGTTGGTCCCAGTCTGTTTGGTTCTCGTCAACAACTTTCGAAAGATGCTGCTCAAGTGTCCTGTTGAATCTCTCAACCATCCCATACGACTGAGGATGCAGAGGCGTTGTCCTGGTCTTTTGAATTCCAAGTAGACGGCATAATTCTTTAAACACTCCTGATTCGAAATTTCTCCCTTGATCCGTATGGATTTCCATAGGCTCCATAACGGCAACAGAAGTTGTGAACTAACTTCTTTGCCACAGTGGTAACCTCCTGATTTGGAATTGCGTAGGCTTCCACCCACTTAGTAAAGTAGTCACCTACAACCATGATGTACCGGTTTCCATCGTCAGTGACTGGGAATTGTCCAGCAATGTCTATGGCAATTCTCTCGAAAGGTTGTCCAACGTTATACTGTCTCATTTTTCCCATGCTTCTGGTTTGTGGGCCCTTGCTTGCAGCACATATTTCACACGTCCGAACCCATTCCTCTACGTCGTGGCGAAGATGAAGCCAATAGAATCGCTTCCGTATTTTGTCAAGGGTTTTGTTAACGCCAAGATGGCCTCCAGATGTTCCATCATGCATCTCCTTCAAAACAGACTGCACTTTACTTCGGGGAACTATCAACTGCATGACCACGTCTCGTCCATCTGCACTTTCCCAAGCCCTTTTCAGCAATCCCTTTTCTAAGGTGAGAGATTCCCATTGTGCCCAGTAGCCCTTCAGCACTTCGGAACCATGGCAGATATCTTGCCAATCCGGGCGGCGACCTTCCTCTTTTGCTGTCAAGATCGGTCCAATGTCTTCATCAGTCATCTGTTCTTGTCGACAGTCTTGTGTTGTCCAGCCATCAGCCAGGAAATCTACAGTGATGGCTTCAACATGTTCGCTTGAGTTTTGTTCTTCCTTTCTGTGGCAATGTCGGCAGTCTTCCGGGCACGGTCTTCGTGATAAGCCATCTGCATTACCGTGCAGGCGCCCCCGCCGATGTTGTACCTTGAAGTTGTACTCTTGCAGACGTTCGAGCCACCTTGCCAACTGTCCTTCTGGATTTTAAAATCTCAAGAGCCATGCAAGTGCAGCATGGTCAGTACGTAGTGAAAACTCTCTCCCATAGAGGTATTTATGGAAGTGCTCCAAAGCTCTGACAATTGCTAACAACTCTCTTCTTGTAACACAATAATTTCTCTCTGGTTTAGAAAGCGTCTTGCTGTAATACGCTATTACTCGTTCTTCACCGTTCTGCACTTGAGACAAAACTGCTCCTAGACCAGTATTGCTTGCGTCTGTGTCTACGATGTACTTCCCTTCGGAAGCTGGAAAAGCGAGAATTGGCTGCGAACATAATGCAATCTTCAACGTTATAAATGCTTGTTCACACTCTCTCGACCATTGGAAGTTTCATTTATTTTCCGTTAGCTCATGTAGTGGTTTAGCAATAGTAGCGAAGCCTTTCACAAAACGTCGGTAATATGAGCATAACCCCAGGAAACTCCGAACTTCGTGTTTATTCTTCGGAACTGGCCAGTCTCTTACGGTGTCTACTTTATTAGGATCCATGCTAACGCCCGCTGCCGAAACCAGATGGCCCAAATACTGTACTTCCTTCTGGAATAGAGAACACTTCTTCGGGTTCAGCTTCAGTTGTGCACCGTGAATTCTAGTTAGAACTTCCTTAAGGTTTTCCAAATGATCTTCGAAAGTCTTCCCGATCACTATGACATCGTCTAAGTAAACAAGGCAAGTTTTCCACGTCAGGCCTCGGAGTATCAGGTCCATCAATCTCTCAAATGTTGCCGGTGCATTACAGAGTCCAAATGGCATGACGTTAAATTGGAATAAGCCACTTGGGGTCGAGAAAGCGGTCTTTTCCTTGTCTTCTTGATGAAGACCCACTTGCCAATATCCACTCTTCAGGTCCAATGTGGAAAACCACTGTGCTCCGGACAACGTGTCGAGTGTATCGTCAACGCGAGGTAATGGATAGCAGTCTTTCTTTGTAACGTCATTTAACCTCCGGTAGTCTACGCAGAAACGCAATCCACCATCCTTCTTTGCTACCAGCACTACAGGGGAAGACCAAGCACTTGACGAAGGTTCGATTACTCCCTCTGTCAACATGTCCTGTACTAACCGAGACATCTCCTCTTGTTTAGATAATGGAGGCCTTCGAGGAGGTTGGCGTATCGGTGTTGTGTCCCCGGTATTGATGCGATGTTGCACAAGAGAGGTTCTTCCCAGTGACTGTCCCCGAACTGCAAAACAATCTTTGAATTCATGTAAAAACTGTCCGAGTTCTTTTACCTCACCACTTGAGAGGTCGTTAGAAGATCTGTTCAATAAGTCTTGCAGTTCCTCTGGTAATTTAGAAGTATCCGAAGAACTGGGTCTTCGTTGCGTTATTCCGGCTACCCAGGCCACAGGAGTCAATTTGCCTAGGAGCGTATTGCTTTGTAAAGTGATAGCTTGATCCAAAATATTCGCCACTCTAATAGGTACATTTCCGGTTTCGTCAGGTTTTACTAAACTTCTGGCAATTAGTATGCCCGGTGTGCTGACTACCTGGGGTTCGAATATAGAGCACTGATTGCCCCTAGTATCTACCGCAGTTCTGACCATGATGATCTTTTCGGAGTTTGGCGGAACAGTTACGGCCACTTGGTTTATGACGTCCATCGATTTTTCTGCTGTCGTCATTGTTGATAGCATTACCTCTTCGCCTCCGATTCTCAAGACATTGTTTTTGAAGTCGACTATAAATCTGTATGCGTTCATAACGTCCACACCAAGAATTGCTTCAACCACAATGTCTCCAACAAGTACTTGATGATTAAACTCAAGTCGACCGAGGCGTAGGTGTAGCTCCACTTTTCCATACACTTTTACAGGCCGTCCAGTAGCTGTTCGCAAGCTGCAAGAGCACCAGATTGGCTTGAGACCTTTCACCACGTCGGGGCGCACAATAGAAACTGTTGCGCCTGTGTCAACTGTAATCGAGGTTGGCCTTTCTTGAACAAATCCGGTAACTACCAAGCTCCCGCTGTTTTTCTGAAGTGTAGAAATTGCGTATTGTCTAGGGGCTTCGTTCCTCCAGTTAGTCAGCACACGCCCCGTTGTACCGACTACTGCTCGTTTCCCTGCTGCTGAATTCTAACCCGACAATCTCGTTGTAGATGTCCAGGTTTCCCACATCTATAACACTTCGGTCTTCCATCCTTTATTTTATTCTGTGGCGCCGACCGTCGAGTCTCTGTTCCCTGTTCTTCTTCCTCATCGTCTGTGCCGTCGCGATCTTTTAGCACGCGCACTTTATGACTTGTCCAACCAGACGCTGATTTGGCGGCCTCAAATTGCAAAGCATGTACCAGGGCGTCCGCACTGTTCTGGTGTCTTGCCGTTCGTAACACTTGCTGTAGTTCGTTATCTCGGACACCGGCAGTAAATGTCTGCATCGCAAAACGCGTTCGAAAATCTTCTGGCGCTTCAGGATAGGCCAGTCTAATTAGTCTGTCGATACTTGCTTCAAACTCTTGAAGACTTTCCCCGGAATGCTGTCACCTTGCTCTCAACTGGGTGCAGTACACATCTCGCAAATGTTTATCACCATACCGTAATTCCAAAGCTTTTATCAACTCGGCATAGGTGTTCTGGCTGTCAGGTGGCACTTTCTGTAGTAGTTCTGCCGCGGGTCCTTTTAATGCAAGAACAAGTGAAACAGCCTTGTCTTTTTCTGTCCAATTATTTGCGCATGCAGCAGCTTCAAATTGGCGAAGGTACGTTGCCCAGTGACTGCTTCCGTCAAAGGTTGGAGCTTTGACATGAACTGTCCCTACTGCAGGCAAAGTGACTTTCTCTGTTAACTTATTTTCTGTGTCTTTTTCTGTCTTTATCACTGGTACAGTCTGTTCAGAAATTTGTTTTGGTTGAATCTTCATGCACTGTTCGACTTCACTTTTAATTTGTTCTCTTATGTTTGCCATTGAGTTTTCTACTGCAGATATTTTATTTGACACAGATTCTTCTATAACAGATATTTTTGTTGACATCGATTCTTCAACAATCAAGACAGATTTTTCTACTTCAGCTATTTTTAATATCATTGACTCTTGTACCTCCGATATTTTAGTAACTTGTTTATTAAGCTCACCTTGTAGGATACCCAATTCTGCGGTACTGTGTTCTTGCAACTGTTTCTGCATAGTTTCAAAGAGAGCTTCCGATTTATCTTTTTGTCTTTCTTCTGTTTCTAGCATTAGTGCTTTCTGACGTTCCTCAGCTTCTTCTCTTTCCTGCCTGCGTTTTTCATCCTGTCGTTTTTCTGCTTCTTCCGCCTCCTGTCTGCGTTTCTCATCCTGTCGTTTCTCTGCTTCTTCTCTTTCTTGTATTCGTTCTTCTTTTTGTCGTCTTTCTGCTTCTTCCTGCGTCTGCCGCAGCAGTGTCTGTAAAGCTTCCATCATCTGACTGGGATCCATGTTTACTGATTAATTACGAATCACACTCGTCTTGTACAAAGCGTCCACTGTTTCCACTGTTAACCGTTCTATCCCAGTTCTGACACCACTGTTACGACGGTCTATTCGATCGTCGTAGGTACAGTGGAAACAAAATAAGTACACGACACCAATTAAGTCACTAATCGCACCTTTAATTGTTATAGTAAAACAGTTCGTAATTAACAACACAGTGTCTACAACAAATCAAATGAAATTGTTCATACGCAATAAAATGTCCACTAATATTAAAACTCAACTGTATTACAATTATACCGTCTGAATATAAAACGCAACACTTCACAAATAACTAGTTGAATGTACACCGTAATAACTCGAACCGCTCTGTAAATATATCGCACTAATACTCTCGAACCGCACAGTCAAAAATCTCTCATTGAACTGAAAACTAAGGCTGCGACGCGATGTATTTATAGTTACGCTCACACACCAGAAGCTTCCAAACTGCGTCTTATCTCTCGCGAACTACGTAATTGCTACGTACTTGACACAGTCCGAGCGCCCGAGCGAAGCCTGGCACAGTCGAGAAAATTCTCGCAAAATGCGTCTAGTAGCACGTACACCACACGCTTACATCGAGATCTTTCTGGCGCATTCGATAAACGTGTAGATTGTTCTGTGCTGTTGTAGCACTATATTTGTTATATTTAAGACGGAGAAGACGAAAAGTAGATAGGAAGTATTGGGTTCATCCGATTATTAAAGTTCGCTATGTAGAAGGCGCATACTACACCTTGTAATGGTACAGACCTATAGGGCTTTGTAAGTTAAATCTTTTCAATATTATTTGCAACCAAATACATGTGGTGAATTGACTTTTGCGTCGTGACTGGTACGGATCGGGCCAGGAATGTGAAATTGGTAACGAGGGGGCGTACGCGCTCGAGCGAGCGCACTCAGGCGGCGAACGTTCTCACGCTAACGGCACGTTTCAGAAATACCTTCGCACAACAGAAAACAATGTCTGTTGCATCCCAGCAAGTGAACCGCACGGTTCTCAGTAAAAGGCCTGCGGGCCAAAACTGATTAAAACTTCCAAAATATGGACTAGAGAGTGATACAAATAAAGGTAGAAGCAGTGCTAATTCAATGAAGTACAGTAATAATTTTAAACGCTGATTTTTTTTGGACAGAATACAGTGAAAGTTTAAAGTGAGAACGAGACTAAATTTTAATTACAAAAACTTTTTTGGACAAAACAGTAAACCATCAAAACGACAGAACCACAACATTTGGCGTCTGGATACACATTAAGGAAGTAGCCACACGTAAATCCATTTTAATTGATTATAACATTTTTTTTTAGATGAGCTCATTAACATAAATGGGGTGTAACGGAATGAGTGTGTGTGTGAGCAAAAAGCTGGGTTGTCTTTAATTAATTCGTTAATAATATAATCTAGATATAAGGAATAAAATATGTTAAAATTTGTTGTTGGTAAAAAGGGGCTTCACCTCAATATTGAATACAGTTTAATTTAAATGTTGGAGAATCGAGTGAGAAGTCATAATTGTAGTTGATTAGATAGAAAGGAGAAGAAAGAATGTCACAACATAAAATAATAAATTAATACTTTATTTCACTTGATATATATGTGTTAGAATAATCATTTCAAGTATCTAATTTCATTTTCTCTCTCTCCTATGGCGCTACAGCCCAAGTCGGGCCCTGGCCTCCACCAATCTCCGCCTCCAATCCACTCTATCCACTGCAACCCTCCTCCAGTTTCTTATCCCCATGTCTCTCGCGTCCTCTGCAATGCCATCTTCCCACCTCTTCCTCGGTCGGAAATTTCATTTTCTGTGCTGGTAAATTCGCTATACGAAATAGGGTTACACCACTAGACGATCTGGCCAGAGAGTTGACAAATAAAAGGTATGTGGGAGTTTGCGATTATAAAATAATTATTTAAAAAGTTATAAAACACGACAACCTTATTTGATAAGTTGGTTTTAGATCCTAGCAAGTTTCTCCATATATTTCTTGCCAACTCTTCTGGCGAAGAATTTTATTTTTTTTCCTTCATCCGTCTTGTCCCACAAACAAGGCTTCGTCTCAACAAGTTCAATCAGTGTCACTCCCACAAACAAGGCTTCATCTCAACAAGTTCAATCAGTGTCACTATGTCATACTTAAAAGTAGTCATTTTACAAAATATTCAACTACTGACCTAAATTAATGCGCTAGGCAGAGTGAAATGAAATGTTGGTGACTACACAGCGCCGACCAAGATGGGAGAGCTGCTGCCCGCCGACACGTCGGTGCCTGGAACGACCCGATACCGACATGTCGGTGAGTGTGAAACGGTTCCATAACATTTCTTTACTTTTTGTTCCCACCGATAATTTGCCGATATCGTGTCGGTGTTGTGTCGGCTAGTGTGAAAACGCCCAATAGAGCGTGGACCATGTTGACACTATTAGAGTCAGTGTATCGACTTCACTACCTGTTTATGACAATTTTCCAACGAAAGAGATGTTGGTGCGGAACTGGTTGAGCCAGTTTGTTGTCTACTCCTCTCCACTACCAGTAAAAAAGACCTAGTACAAGGACGTCATGAATCTAGCGACTAACTTTGTCCATCCTAACGAAATTGGATTTTATAAAGGTTTAAAGTGTGAGCTAAGTGATGGTGAAAGTCGTTCTGTAGATTCTGATACTGATGACAATGATCAAGCAGATGAACTTTGAGAATATTTCATGATTTAGTAAGCATAATTCACTGTATTTTATTTTCAATTATGTAGATTGATGTTTTTTGTAATGATTTCAAGTATAAATACATAGTTTTATACCATAATGTAGTAATGATTCCCCAAAATAGGGGGGTTGTTAAACAGTTTTGTGCAAGAAGGGGACAGCTCCAAAATTTGAAAATTCATCCTGCCATTAAAAAAAAACATTTTTTTAGTAGTAGTAGTGCCAAATGATGTGTAATTATGTAGATTTTGTATGGAAAAAATTCTGTGAACCTGTGTTTAGTAGCATTTTTTTGACATTGTTTTATTTAGGTTTCCAAAAGTTAACAAATTTGGAGCTGCCCCCTTCTTGCTGCAAGGTCTTCAATTACTGTGTATCAAGGGCGGCTCATTCTTAGGGCGCTAAGGCGCGTGCCTCCCAGATTAAATCATATCATTAACCAACCCATTATCACTATTTGTGGAAAGTCATTACATATTTCTTTAATGCTTCGGACAAGAAAATGTTTTTGTGTTAGGTAATAGCAGAAATGTTTTCGGAACAGCATGCATTACGGCGCTCTGACAATCGCGCCCATTTCTCAGTCCCCCCACTATATCCAAAGTTGAACGAAATTGTAAGCTTATAGGCGGCGTTTACACTGTAGCTCGGCGCGCCGGCTCCCGCGCCACGATTAGCAGAAACTCGCGTAATTCACTCAGTACACCTAATCGCAGACTATTGATAATAATATGAGATATGCTCTGTTTAGTGTTTATAAGTTTCTCTGGGTGGTTAATTCAGTATGGGCATTAGTTTAGTGTTTAAATTTTGATTTTGTGTGTTTCTTTTAATAGCTTCACGAATAATGTTCTGTTTTCCATGTATTTTATTGTCTCCCAGAGACAATGGTGATTGTTTTTGGACTCTAAAAGAGGTTAATGATATAAAATATCTTACAGAAAAAATTAAGAAGCATGAAATATCCGTCCATCACATGAATAGTGTTGTTGATTTTTCTTTGTTAGGCAAAGTAAACATACTGTCTAGTCTGGATTCGTAATTTAGACAAAAAATTGAAAAGCACAATGTCCAAGTCAGCAAAAACAGACATGTTTTAAACAGCTGATTTCGTGTGTCAAATTCTGTAGTGTTTTAGAGTTGTCTCCAAGAGTTCATAACGAATGAGCATCGTCTACAAATCCAGGGGTATACAAAGGCTTAATTAAGTTTACTGCGGAGCTGGATTCTGCATTGAAAGACCATTTAGAATCGGCCACAGTATTCAAAAGTACATAGAAAATAATACAGAATGATATATTGGACTGTATGCTTAGTGTCTGTAGGGAAGATATAGAAAAGCTGACACAAGCTTTTGAATTTGTGACAATCCAATGTGAGGAGACAACTGATGTGAGAAACCACTGTCAAATGGTATTAGTTTTTAACTACATGTTTAAGGGGTCGGAGTACGAAAGGTTTTGGGGATTTCTCAGTCCTGAAGGTAAATGTGGAGAAACATTAGCAAAGTGCATAATGAACAATATCTATCCCCTTCTGCACACGTCAAAGGAAATGTTAATAGCTCAGACTTATGTTGGCGCTAATGTTATGTGTGGTTCTATTGGAGGTGTAAAGGCAAATATTAGAGAAGTGTATCCGTTCACATATTTTGTACACTGTTACGCTCATGAACTTAATTTTCTATTAAAAAAGCAACAAGTGTAAACAACAAAGTTTTTTCTCAAATCTGTCTGCCATTCCAGCATTTTTTTCACAATCATCTCTCTACGAACGGACGTTTTGAAGGAAGTAGTGCAAGCCAGGTTACCCAGAGTTTCCATAACAAGATGGAATTACAACATTCGTACAGTCAACGTTGTGCACGAAAACCGATATAAGTTGGAGGAATGTTTCGGAAGTTCTTGAAGAAAAGTGTACAAACAGACTCACAGTTAATGAGGCAAGTGGTCACAGAAGGGCGCTTTAGGACCAAAATTTCAAGTTCTGGCTAACTTTTTTCTATAGAATTCTATCCCATGTGGACATACTGTACCAACAACTACAGAGTAGGAACAAAGACAGTGTAATGTGGCAAAGTGACATCGGAATTTTTGAAAATGAGATGCAGAGAGGGAGAAAGTAAGTGAAATAGAAACACAAATAAATGAGGAATTTCCTGTGGAACCAAGTGACTTATTTCCACTTTTTTCTACAAACTTTCCAGAAGAAAAATTCAAGCGAGTGATTCAACATTACCCTTTCTTACAAGAAAACAAACTTCGGAGTGAATTGGAACTATTATACAGATGGCATGATTTTAATATTAAAGGCGCAATACAACTTCTTAACTTTATAGAAGAAAACAATCTTACGTCAGTTTTCAAAGAAGTGTCAAAACTTCCGAAAATTATCATAACTCTCCCAATGACAACTGCCGAACCTGAGCGCTGCTTTTCGACTATGAAAAGACTAAAGACTTTCTTGAGAAGTACAATGAAAAACGATAGACTGAATGCCCTTGCGATGTTATCTATAAACAAGGAACTTGTTAAAGAAATGAAGGACTCTGATGCTAGAAAAGTTCGTTAATTTAAAGGAAAGGCGAATGGACTTTGTATATACCGTAAATAAAGTGTCTGTTTAAAGTGTAGGTATCATAGAAATAATATAATGTACATATAGTATATTACTTTTTTTGTGGAAACAGCATAGACATTTTTGTGGTTATGTTTATTAATAAAACTGCTGACTCTTACAACAGCTCACAATATTTGAGGTGAGATCAAATTTTTAAATAATCGTTGCATGCTGCATGTGTTACTATTCTTATTTTATGAATGAATTATGTGATCAAATTTTGGCGACATTTCTATTGTGCGTTAAATTCTATATTGATAAATAATTAAGGAGCCTAAAGGTCGCGCCCTCCAGCCTCTTAAGTCACGAGCCGCCACTGCTGTGTATACTTAATGCATAACTAAACCTTCACTAACTTGAACAAAATTAAACACATACCTCTCTAGCAGCAAGAATTATTGTAGTTAGTTGAGACCTGTCACCCCATTCTGCAAGGAATGTAAGTGAGAATGCTTGAAGAAAGACACGAGACATAGCTTTGAATAAGTTCTGTCTTCTTCTTCTATTATTAGCCTCAACATCCACTGTTAGCGTATCATTTTCTATCTGTTAAAAACATACAAAATATTATTAATATTCAAAAACTAATTCAAAGTTTTTATATGTGTAAGATTTTAAAATGAAAAAGTGTAAAATTAAATGCAACAAAACCCAACCATTAAACATAATGAATAATATATCTCCAATATAAAATTCATTTATTTTCTAAAATATATTTGCATTACCAGCAGTCAATAAATTACTTCAAAAATTTTAGATATAATTCCACTTGATTATGTTTATTTATTTTCACCCTAATACTACAAGTTTACATTTTTTTTTTTTAATGTGCAGTTTACAAACAAAATTTAACAGTAATGATAAAAACGCAAGAATTACTAATTAATAAGATCAATTACATTACCTTTTAAAACATAACATTTTTGTTCATACACTATCATCATGACAACATCAACTGTATTATATGTAAGTCATGATACAAGATACTCGTCTACAATAACTGAGAAATTCATGAAACAAGGTATATTACATATTTTTGAAATAATGTAATTAAATCAGGTATTATCCCTACAGTCTTCTGTTATGTTTATTTCTTTATGAGTAACCGACTTCATTACCTTTGAAGACAAACTACTAAACCCACAGATGTGGCATAATTAGTATCCATCTGCTAAAGTCACAATACAGTGAACAAAAGCTGTTGTCAACTTAAAAGTTGGATTTTTCAGTTTGATTTAAAAGCAAAGTTAATCTGTTAATTGCAAGAGATTTCAGTTAAAACCTTCACACTGACTGAAACTAGACCAATCATTGTTTCTTGTCAATAAGAATTATGATAAATTATTGCAATATTCACAATAGTATGATTATTTCTTCGAGTACACATACAAAAGTAAGCTGAGATGTACCAATCTGTATTTTAATAATTACACGAACATAAAGGCAGTAATTTTAACTAAATATAAGTATAATACTACCGACTCAGAACACAAAGTTTTATGTTGGTAAAAACATAAACGTTTTACCTTATAGCCTGAACCAGTTTCCGCTTATTACAAGCTTTGTCAGAGGCTGCCACTGGGAGCACTGTCCGTCTTGTTCTTGGCGACAGTGTCGACTTTTGAGGGATCGATGTTGTGTGTGTGGGGTGTGATATGTTCGAATAATGCGTGTGATTTGAATTGTCTGTTCATTTAGGATGTTGTTTTTATATGTTTTTGTGTGTTTGTATATTTCTAGTTGTTCAAGAGTGTCCAGTTTTCAGCCTTTTGTATGTACATGTAGAATATCCAAATTGTTGTAGATGTTTGTGTATATGTGGTTTGCTTCAATGAGGTGGTTTGCAAAGGTGGATTCAGTAGTGGAGTGTAGTGGCTTTGTGTGTTCAACGTATCTTTGAAGCAACGTCCTGTCTGGCCTATGTAGAATTTGTTGCAATCTGAGCAATTAGTTTGTAAACACCAGGTAGATCAAATTTGTTTTGTTCTTTGTGTGTGTGTTTTGATAGTGTTCTGTTTTGTTTGTAGTTTTGTATGCGATTCTGTATCCTGCTTTTTTTAATTTGTGGGCCATTTTTTCAGTGTGGTTCTTGATATACAAAGACACAAACACATAAAACAACATCCTAAACGAATAGACACAATTCAAATCACACATATTATTCGAACATATCACACCCCACACACAGAACATAGATCTTTCAAAAGATGGCGCCATCGCCAACAAGACGGACAGCGCTCCCAGTGGCAGCCTCTGATGAAGCTTATAATAAGCGAAAACTGGGTGAGGCTATAAGGAAAAACTTTTATATTTTTACCAACAAAAACCTTTGTGTTCCGAGTCGGTAGTGTTATATAAGATTTAGTTAATCAACGGACATGTCATGGACAACAAAATCCAAGCAGTAATTTTGTCTATTTGCTTACCAATGTATATGTTCTTTTTTTCTTTTGACCATGCTACAACACAACAATCCATGCAATTCCATATGACAGTGTTACTTCACGCAACATAGAAAACCATGTAATTTAGTAACAGACAATTGATATTATGAGTAATTAGTACTTTTTGTTAATTTATTAGTGTTAAATACCTTGCTTCTATTATTTATGTGCATACTTACACATAACAACTTTCATCTTTTAAATCAACGTTTTAGAAGAACTGCTGATTCAAATTATTCACAAACTGTAGGTATTAAAATTTGTATGTTATAACACAGATTAAAAGCCAATGATCACTTTTAATCATTTTCCAATGATCACTTTTAATCATTTGTGCAGCTCATAACCACTGTTTCAAACCAAGGTATGACAAACATGCTGCAAGACACAAAGAGTTTTATTTTCTCTTACTGTTATCAGTACTTGTCTTCAAAGGGTAAAGGGATGTTAAAGGATGTTCAATTTTTCTTGGTGATACTAACATATTTCATTTTTACATGGTCCACCTCCAAAATCAATACAAAATCATATTTAAATTTCCCGCCTGATTTGACTTCAGTGGTAGATCATTGTGACATTCACGCAAGGCAGATGCTTGTAGTAACCGTGTATAACCTCAAAATGTCTGATCAAATAAGATTGAGTGTGGAATATTGAAGACCGGAAGGAGACCGGCGATCAATGAAGACCTTCGTGCTGGGTGTTCAGGGACCGAAATTATTCGGTTCTTTGGGTACCCGAGATCGACCGTATATGATGTTGCAGCAGCAAAATATATTGCTTCAGAGGCGACCGAAAAAGATTCTGCTAACCCAACACAAAAGAAAAGTAGGTAAAAATCCCAAAAATTATCCTAAGGGATCAAGAACTCATTTCCGAGGACCCAGGACTGTCTCTGACGAACCTGTCGAAAATGCTGTATGTGAGTGAAACCACAATGCGCTGAATTGCTAAAGAGGATTTACGATACACGTCCTATATAATAAAAGTTTGACAAATTCTCACGCAGGCTCCCAAGGTGAAGAGAGTTGGTCATTGTCACTTGATTCTGTGTTCATAGAAAAACGAAGCTGCGGGACACATCAGATTTTTTCTGATGAGACAATTTTTTCTGTCGATGCTAAGGTGAACCGGAGGAATGACCATTGGCTCACCTGTAATCCCGAAGATGTCCCCATAATAGCTAGGATGAAGTTTCCGGCTTCTGTTCACGTCCTAGGTGTCGTCTCCAGTGAAGACCACGTCATGCCACCACATTTCTTTCAAAAGAAAGAAACCGTTACAAAGGAAGTATATTTACATGTTCTGTAAACTGTTGTGAAGCCATGGATGGACAGTGGCCACCGGGAGGCCGTACATCTTCCAGCAGGACGACGCACCAGCACACACGAGTCACTTAATTCAAAACTGGCTATCGGATAATGTGGACATGTTTTGGTCCAAAGAATTCTGGCCTCCGAATAGTCCAGATTTAAATCCAATTGAGTATTACGTGTGAAGCATTGTTGAACAAGTGACCAACAAATCGAGACATCCCAATGTAACATTTCTCCAGACGGCTATCGAGGCGGCATTTGCGAATATGTATAAGAGTGCTTTGCAGAGAACATGCCAGTGTTTTAGGGAAAGAATTGAAGAAGTCACTGATCCAAAAGGAGGTTACATAGAATATTTTTACTTTGAAAGGTTACCATTACTAATGTATAATAATATTTTTTGTAATTTTGCATAACAAATATTGTTCGTTAATATAACAATAACAAATTGTTCGTTTTGCTGGATTTTGGTGGTGGACACTGTATAATTAAACAGATACAAAACTTGCTATTCACTGGAACTGTTATCACTTTTGTCACTCTATAGACAAGAAACCAATCAAACAGAATAATGACTGCTCAAAAAAATGAAATTTTCACAGTTAATTTGAATATTCTTCTTTACCTTCACCTGCCTTTAGAATAATTTAATATTATTCATGTCAGAGTAAATAAATAAATGACTTGAAATAATGTTTGTGGAAAAATTGTCAATTACCGAAATGCATCTCTATGTAGTGAAAAATTCTACAATTATGAGGTAAATCTGGAATTCCACTGTAGAGAAAATCAGTGACCATACTGTTCACAAAGAAAAAATAAGCACAGTAGATACTAATATATAAACAGACCTTTTAATCTAAGCAAAAACAAAGCACATGTCCAGGCTTTTGCAAGCTTTGTTCTAAAAACTACTTTTTAGCTTTCAACACAGAGCTGTATCCCATAGAATAAAATCTGTACAATACGCAAGACGTTACAATGCATATACACCCATAATATGCATACACTACAGAAAAAGGATACTATACAACAGTATGCAATCCAAAACATAATAAAAAAATTAAATCCTTAAATTTGTAGTGACCGTCAATCAATGAATTTTTCAGTGAAGGGTTTGTGAGGATCGGTCAAAATACGCGTATAACACAAATTTTTAACTTATTTGTGTCGCCGTTTCGACAATGTTTATTGTGTATGAATATGTGTATATTGTGTATGTTGGACCTGTGTATAAAAACAAAAGAAAATTTTAAATTAATTAAAAATATCATTACATTAGTAATTTAAATTTAATAGTGTATAAATTAAGTTCTGTGATATTATAATTTTCTCGTTTTCTTAAAGAAAACATTTGAAGATGTAAATAAACTATCTCAACTCCTTCACATATACAATGATACATACATACGCATCACACGCGTGTGCACACACACTCACATACAAGAACACGTTCACCCAAATAATTGTTCCAATGTGTTTGACATTTCTTTTGTATTCATACACAGGTGGTCCTGATGATGACAATAAACACTGTCAAAACGTCGACACAAATAAGTTAAAAATTTGTGTTATATTTTGACCAATCCTCACTAACCCTTCACTGAAAAAAAATTGAAGTTTAATAATTCTTGTGAACCTGAGTTTTTAGAGTTATTTTATAAAATCATTCGTAATTTAAACAAATCATTTGCAACTTAAACTTATCATAACTACCTGGGCCATTTAGATACACCAATATACGATTAATTCTTTATAATAACTCTTGAAGTTTATTGTGTTAAAAATACTATATTATTCCAATTACATTATCTTTCTCATGCACGTAGGCTATATTTATTTGTTCGCTTCAAGTACATTTTCAGGTAAAATATGCAGCATCAGAATTTGTAATATTATATAAATGTATTTAATATTTAGAATGACTTTACCTCAAGATGTTTTTTACTTATTTAGAACACGTTTCGGGACACTTAAATGTTCCCATCCTCAGCCTTCCTAATTTTATAAATATCTCACACACACACACACACACACACACACACACACACACACACACACACACACACACACACACACACACACACACACACACACACACACACACACACTGTAGCATCACGAGATGGTGCGAACCAGGAAACTCAATTTAATTATCAAAAATACAGGGATACTACTCAAATAGATAAATACTATGTAACTGAATGAGGAGTGCAATAGAGAATAAGTGGTCAAATGAAAACAACTAAAAATAATTATATAAAGAAAGAATTATAATAACTAAACCAATAAACCATGAATAATAATAAATAATAAGTGTTACAGATGCATGAATAAATTAAAAACACGAATTAGCCTTGTAAACAAACATTAATAAATAACTTGACAAAACAGACATAAAAAAAGACTAGACTGGACGGTGTCTTTGACACAAAAATTACCCAACAGATTAGGGAAGTGAATAATATCTTGTTATAATATTGTAAATAGTAATGTTTTAGTATGTAAGTGAGAAAGGTATTTAGGGTTAACAAAAATCATTTGTATAACCAGCCTAAAAGTCAAGCTAGGTCTTAAACATAAGACTGTATTTGTAATTAGCTCACAGATAGTGTCAAGGTAAAGACAAGATAATTATTTTTATAATTGTGTTTATTCGAATAGAAAAGTGATAAATAATGATAATGAAACAGTGCAAATGACACAGTGTAAACAATGATAAAACTATAAAGTATTGTGAACCAAGTATGACCATAAGGTGAAAATGGCGTGTATTTTATATGAAGTGAACAAATAACAATAAAATTAACTTCATTAGTGCAAGTGACAATGCAAAAGTACGTGAAATGAAAGGATAAATGGGATTATGTAAAATAATCAGGAAAAGTAAGGTTATATTAAAAACTTATGTTAACTGGAGGCAGATAAAACAGTCCTGAGACCGAAAAATACACCAACAAACCAAGGCCTCTTATAGATGAATCTAAAATTGATTGTTACAAGGAAGAAAGCTTTGTCTAATGTTGGCGTCCCATGAAGGAGGAACAAATGGAAATAATTGCCAATCCAAACAAGATTAAATAAGAAGAGCGTAGTAAAACAGCCAAGTAAAGTTATAGAAATTATCAGTAAACTATCGTACAAGTTGTGTTCAACCCACCTGAAGAAGAAAAATTGAAATTACTATCCTAACTGGTGTAATACATCTCCATATTGACAAAGTCTTAATGTTTTACACAACACTTCAATATAAACTAAATAACGAACACATTTAGTGTGACTATGTTTCTAAACATAATATATGATATCAAAAGTGAGTGACACCAACTTATTTTGAACTAACAAAGGTGTAGAACTCATAGAAATTTGATTAAACATTCAATATTGTGAATACCACAAAAAGCAAGATGGCGTCTATCATTTTCTTAAGGGTAAAGAAGGGGTACAGCAGTGCACCATGTTGAGAAATAATGAACTATGAGATATAGCATAGACAATTAAATTTTTATTTTATTTTCTTTTGTCAATTGTATTCCTAATGTCTAAAAATTAATTATTTTCATTGTTTTATTAATGTTATATTTAAGTTTTATATTTAATGGGTAATATTAAGTTGTAAAATTATTTAATTGATTTCTTTTGTATAATCACAAGAAGTCACATACAACCATAATACACAAACAACAATTATTTACTACATGTTCAAGTTTTTTATTCATGTATGTTATTAGTATAATACTTGTTAGGTGAATTTATAATATTACTGAAGACGATTTTTTATGTTGTTAAAACCCTGAGATATAACATTTTTTTTATGCATCTGTGAGCTAGATGGAGCTGAAACCTTAAAAAAGGGAAAATCGTTTGTTAATTAATAGAAAATAAAAAAAGGGGAAATTATTATAATAAGAAAAGCAGGAATAAATATTTAATGATTCAGATCAGCAAAAGAAGTGTGTTCTCATTTGTAGTATAATTATATGAATACCTATTTAAAGAAAATTAATTACACATTTGTTAGAGTATATTATATATTACAAATTGGGATCCCCAGGACGTAGGGCATCGAAGGCATTAAAAGGTTAGTATAACCATAGCAGTTACATACACCCATTATACACATTATATTTAAGAAATATCAATTTAAATAATATTACAAAACTGGCACCAACAACTTGGGGCTCTACAAAATACTACTGTGACATTTGAAAATTAATTAACCACCGTATACGTAACATCATAATATAAATATTATATTTATAATATAATTACTTTTATACAAATATACATCCAATAAATTAAATTACCACAGCTTCTGATGACACCGTTTCTACCATTGAAACTTATAAAGTAAACCACAAATATAGCCTTACTTGCAAAAGAAATCTAATATACATGTGAATAATATATGACTGTGTATAATATACTGGACTGTACATCTGATAATTAATCAAATAGCAATGAAATTAGTTCATTCTATTTATTTATAGATTCTTTCATACTTACTTTCTTCAGCAAGCAGCAACTTGCAAAAATGAATATATTTCTGAATAAGTTACTATTCTGAATCAAATAAAGATATCCATGGTGACGATGATGATGATGATAACAACAACAACAATTATTATTATTGTAAATAAGTCATTTTAGCATATTTGCTGCAGATGTCCATCCTTGCAAATCTTAGTATCTTCAAAGAAATTTATCAAGCTTTTAAATTTAGTTCTAGGTGATTATGTACTCAGCAATGAGCAAGCTTGGATTTTATGGGGTAGTGTGAGCATCACCGATAAGAGTGTTAGATGTAAACAGACCTGATATTTTTCTGTTTGTAAAATAACTACAAAGTCAGTAATTATTGATGCCGCAGTTTCTATAAGATTGTATTTACTATTATTGTACCAACTACTTGCTGTTGAACTGTGAAATATGTATGGGTTACAAAAAGTGAAAATAATTCCTGTGGATGGCTTATTCATAAGAACCAAGTTGTTAAGAAGAAATTGCAAAAGTATAAAATGTCCTTAAAAATCATTCAAAAAGTAGATCTAAATGCTACTGAGAATGGTGGTGTCTTTACAATAAGTACTGTAGAACCACCAGCATTATGCAAAATATTAATCATATTTAAGTATTACTTTCTTTTTGTATTTAACTGTTTTCGAGTGAACTGGATTTTAATCGTAGAAGAGTAATTATTTATTGACTGAATGAGAACTCCTTGGTCTGCATGGTCCAATATGTTAAGAGGAGTACCTGTTCCAATCTGTGAATAATATTGCCTATCTCTAATACACAGTCATATGATAGTACCAAGGCAGATATATTGCTCACCGATAAGACAGAATTGGAGCTGCAGTTCATAACACAGTATTCCCAGAAGCTGCTACCCACCCTTCCACACTGGACCTGCTCCAAACAAATTTTGAGGAAAAGAAGGGGACAAGTGGCTCCTCAGTACCAACCGTACTTCTTACTGACAAAACATTATCCTGCACATATTGTGCGTTACAAAGCATTATAATATTAAATTGTTAAATGTATCATTATTTTAAAGATATCTACAATACAATGGATGAAAATAATAAAACACAAACTATGGATTAAAAATGTGAAAGAAACTTAGGCTAATTTAAAATCTACTTAATTTTTTGTTATTAATTTTGTTTTGTGTAGAACAACCAATAATCTGACCTGTGACCTCTCGCCACTGGTTGTGAATGCTGTTTGGAAATTTTTAAGCCCCAAACAAAAATGTCATTGAAGAAGGTGGTTAATGCCATTACAACACAGTTTTTATTTCCTGACCACATAATCTTTGTTACGGGAAATGAAAAATAACAATCAAAAAGAAGAATCATAAAATACGCTTTTCAATATTATCATTATCATTTATACAAAATGAATCCAGAACACATATTTTCTGGTTACAAGATCTGTTCCTTATTCAACTGAATTCAAAACTTTCAGATTTTATAATTTTCCTTTCTCAATTTGAATAAAAATCACACTATTTAAGACCCATCCAGAATCCAAGCTCTACACATTCAAAAGTACTAAAAAGATGAAATTATGATCATTTAGATTAAAAAATTAAAAAACACCTACATATTAAACTTGCCACTGATAATGTCCCACGCACATAGCAAAAATACTTCAACAGTAATGGTGGACTCATGGTTGCTGATTACGGCAATCTTGCCATCCCACATGGTTGAATCTACATCCATCAACTTACGATCACTGACCCATTTTTATTACTGTTCATAAACACATGATATTTAAAAACACCAGTACTACACAATCAATATAAAGACATGTTAAATATTTTGCATCAATAACAACAATAACAAAATGTCCTTATAAATACAAAGAAGTCAAGATTAAAACGCATATTGAATATCTAGGAAGTAGCAACTGTTTGAATCAGAGTACGCCTAACAGTATAGGACTACACACATTACTGTTCAATAACAAGTTATTGATAGATACGACCTTGTACAGAAAATAATAGAAAGTGATAGTCGAGAGTAAATAAACCAAGTACACAAAAAAATATCTTGAGTGACACTTCCTGTATGGTAGTGAAATTCTATTTGGGGATTGTTTTGGCCAGAATCAAGTCACACATTGTAGCATCTTCTTTAATTGAAAAGTTAGCTTGTTCTTACATTCTATACCTACTTAAAATATACAACATTTTAAGTATTCAATATACTCATATAGTATTCAAGTATACAATATATCTAGCATTCAGAGTTCTCTGTCTGATACATTCAACACCAGTTACTGTAGGGCAAGTATTATGATATTCTAGAGTTTCAGTAGTGCATCCTGTTTACAAACATTATGGATCACAAACAATAGATGAAACACAGCATCAAAGTAAGGACAAAATCAACAAGTGAAATTAGGACAAAATCACCTATGAAGATTACACAATACTGTAAAATAATGAAAACTGCAAATGTTTTACAATTTTCTTTTTTTAATGTTGCATCTTAAACAGAACCACAGAAGATAGCTTCTGAAATCCCAGATACTTGAGTTACAAAGAGTGTTACAGTCTAGATAGAATACACCATGGGTCAGAACAAACTTTAAGAGGTCATGAGTCTTCTACATTCACATTACTACATTTAAACAATTTTAAGACGATATAGTTTAAAATCTACTGGAAGCATCCAAAATTTCCTTTACTCAGCTTAGTCATAGAGGAAGGTTTGTTTTCGAATGAATTATCACCTTCTAAAAAATCCTTTCTGCCAAAGTAATTTTATCATAAGATTTTCTTCAAAAAGTAAAACTTATTAAATTATTAAAACTACTAAGGCTTATCTACAGGACACTAAAATGAGACAATAAAAATGTGATGTAAATCAGTGGCGTAACTAGAAGCTGTTCTTGGACAGGGGGGGGGTAACCACCTTGAAGGTTGGACGCCCAATTTTCTCAGAGGAATTAAGAAATTTAGGATTCTCCCCATACAAATACATTTCTCTTGTAAATACATATTTACATATTGTCTCAAAGTTTTTTACTTGTGTAAATCTCAATTATTTCTGGTACGTATGTAAATTTTTTTTTAATGCTGCAAATATGTTCGTTATTTATCTATATTGAGTGACTTGCATAATTAAGAGAAATCTAACTTTATTTTTATTAAGTTACAAATGTTATTTCTTTTTTTAAGTTATTTATAAGCTTTATAAACACAGTAGGCATATGTTAAGTAATTATAGAATTTTGCTGAAATTTTCAGTAGCTCTGAGAAGAGAGTGATTCCCTGACCCCCTCCCCCAAGTTACGCCAATGATGAAAACTGTTGTTACACAGTTTACTTTTCATTTCTGTAATCAGCAGATCATGCTTATGTCACCTGTAGTAGCCTACAAAACAAGTTAACTGGAAGTTAACCTTATCTTATGCATGAAGTAACAAGGGCAGCCACAATTAGTTGTTTATATAAGCTTTCAATTATGATAAAAAAATAAGTTCTAATAAAAGATGCATATAATATTTATGCATTTCCTGTACAACATTATTTGTTCACACACACACACACACACACACACACACACACACACACACACACACACACACACACACACACACACACACACACACACACACACACACACACACACACACACACACACACACACACACACACACACACACACACACACACAGAGAGAGAGAGAGAGAGAGAGAGAGAGAGAGAGAGAGAGAGAGAGAGAGAGAGAGAGAGAGAGAGAGAGAGAGAGAGAGAGAGAGAGAGAGAGAGAGAGAGAGAGAGAGAGAGAGAGAGATTGTTTACTTTAATGGAATTCAAATTACATGTAACTTAATTAAATTCATTATAAAGCTTTATATATTTGAATTCTAGAAAGCAAAGATTTATTTTTTGTATTTACTTTAAAATTATGTGTACAAAACACAACACATATTAAATATTGAAAACACATCAACTGATATTTTATCTGAGGCTTTTATGGCCGGCGTCAATGTTTTTAGAATTACTGCTTGTCAGGATATAATGCTGTGGACTAAAGTTGTTAAACACAGACACTCCATACCTTCGATGGCCATCTTCAGCGCAGAAAGGCTGTAACACACTGACACAGGTTTCGTAGTCAGTGACCACAGAACGTTTGCGTTTAACAACTTTGGACCACAGTCTTACAGCCCGGCTAGCAGTAATTCTAATAACATTGACTGATACTTGATTGAGAAATAGAATACTGTGTGAGCCACCTGAAAAAGACCCACTGGATCTTCTGATTGCTTGAATGTTAAAAAAAAAAAAAAAAACTGAAATAAAGGTGTGCTGTAATCTATTCACCTATATAGTAAACAAAATTTATTTTACATATATGTCCTCTATTTTGTGCACAACAGGTGTGTCTCACAACGTGCTACAAATAATTAAAGTTGTATTTCATGTTATTTTTTTAACATGTCATAAAACAAACGTTAATTATATTTTATGATATATTATTGTTTTTAAGGCGCCACAAAGCAATAAAATATCAAAAAATAAAATTAATATTTTGTGTAGTATATTATTTATAGCATCCCAATATTATGACAAAGAGGGATATTTTTAATGACAGACGACATTACAACTTATTGTGGCTTTAAAATTTTTTACACATGTATGTATGCTCAAATAAATCCATATTTAACTCTACACATGTGTCATGTAGAAACTAATAAATATTACTTAAAAATCTAAAGGACATACAGCCTGTTATAAGCACAGTATGAATTTCCTTGAAATCTACTCAGGACTACTGCACAAATTTTTCTGTTAGCAAATGAATGAAATTAGTAAATTTTTCAAAGATACTACGTATTATATCACCTCCAAACGTACATGAATTCTGAACTGATTTACAGAAATATAATAAATTCTAAATTCTATTATATATTCTAACAATGTACTGAGCAGTGCATGATATGATTAAAGTGTCAATACACATTGCATATTTCAAATTTACATTTGAGAAACACATGGACCACATGTGGCTCCTGTCGAGAAGATCAAATCAATAACTGTTTTCAAGCAAATTCTTTTTAATAATATACATTATTACATTTATTATAGATTCTGGTCTAAAATGAAATGAATTTTTTCTGCAATAAGTATTCTTGGCATAAAATATTAACAAGATATTTGCTTCCGGAGTACACTGCAAAGCCTGAGACCAATGACTGAATAATATGTACAACAGGCTAGTATAGATTACAAGCAATGAGATAAATTATAGTAAAAAATAAAACCATAAAATAGTTTTTGTGATTTCCACTCGTCAATTTATTAAAAATTATAAAACCATGACAGCTGTTTCGGCAACACAGTGCCTTCATCAGATGGTATAAGCTGACTAATTTTCGTACAAACGATACAGAATATAAAATATAATACAAGTGCTGTTGTATAGAGAGCGATAGTAATCTCGTGTCAATAAGATTTATACACATTACACAAACATATAACATAACATATACCAAGTCTATTTATACAAATTAAGCAGAGGCGAGCTATTTAGATCTAACTGATCATTTAATAATACATTTAAATATTTGTGTTTATTAATTTCAAGGGTTTCTAATAAATCAAGCTTTGGACCTTTATCAGATAAATGTAAAATTTCAAAATTGTCATTATAACTATGGTCTTTTTCTAACAAGTGATTTGCATAATTTGATTTGCCATCATTATATCTAAAACTATAATTGTGACCATACATTCTTTTTTCGAAAGATCTACCTGTCTGTCCGATATACACTTTATTACAAGACCCACAGGATAATTTGTAAACACCAGACTTTTGCAGTTTATCTGTTTTACTCTTATTATTTTTAATATATTTTCCCAAAGAAGACTGCGTCTTAAAAGCTATATTTACATTCCTTTGTGTGAAATATTTACCAATATTATCAGAAGCAGAACCTATGTAGGTGAGAGTGTGATATCTTTTAATCTGTGTTGAGGGAGGGTAAACTAGTTTTAAAGCTTGTGAATAAAATTTTTTGTTTAACAAGTGATCTATGAGGCTAGGTTGGTAACCATTGTTGACAGCTATTTGTTTAATAATGTTAAGTTCTGATTGGAAATTTGAGTCTGATAACGGAATACTAACTAGTCTGTGGATAAAACTGTGAAAAGCAGCCAATTTATGTGAGTATGGATGTGTGGAAGTAATGTGTATTGTCATATCTGTATGTGTAGGCTTATGAAAAATACCAAAGTCTAATTTATTATTGCATTTTGTTATTGTAAGGTCTAAAAAATTGATACTATTGTTATCTTCTAATTCTAAGGTAAAGCTAATATTTTTGTGTAAATTGTTAATAAAATTAAGAAAGATCTGTAATTGTCTACGTGTACCTAGAAAAATTGCTAAAATATCGTCCACATATCTATACCAAAAAATAAACAATCTGAAATAAGGGTGTGCTCTAATTTTAGTTTCTATGTAGTCCATAAAGATTTCAGCTGCCAAAGGGCTAAGTGGATTTCCCATTGCAAGCCCTTCTTTGCCAATATAGATCTTTCCATTAAATTCAAAGTAGTTTTGATTAAGGCAAACCTTCAGTAAATTCAAGATATCCTCTCTCATAAAGGGGTTATTACAATTTTCAATTAATAATTTTTCTACAATATCTATTACATCAGTCGGTGGAATACTCGGAAACAAATTCTTCACATCAAATGATAATAAAAACAGCTTTGTCTGGAGATATGTGAATCTTTAATTCTGTTAATTAAGTCTAGTGAATTTTTAATACTATGTGTTGATTGAAATTTGCATTGTATTTGTATAATCTTAATTAGTCTTTTAGATAATTTAACAGAAGGAGCAGTTTACATATGATACCACTGGTCTAATTGGATGGTTATCCTTATGCAATTTAATTAAAGAGTAAAGCTTTGGTGGCTGAGGATTCATTACCGGATAAAAAATCCAAATCACGATTATCAAAGAAAGAACAATTCTTTATAGCCTGTTTAACATCTATTTGAAATTTAAAAGTCGGGTTAATATCAATGGGTTCAAAAGAGTTCAAACATTCAAGTGTCTTATTTACATATTCGCCTTTGTCGATAGCAATAACAGTATTGCCCTTGTCAGCGCGGGTAAATATTATATTATTAACTACAGATTTTCTCTTAATTGAATTAATAGTTAGTCTATTTTTATTGTTAAATGGTAGAGTCTTAATTTGTTTAGCATAAAGAGAAGTTAATTTATCCGCTACAATGTATTTGTTCAATGGTATAGATTCGGAATTTTCATGAAATTTATTGTACTTATTACAAGCTAACTCACAATCCACACCTAAAATTTCAAACTCCTTTTTATAATTTGACGGTTGTATATTATATTTGAAACCCTTTTCGATCAGTTTAGTTTCAAAACTATTAAAAGTTACGTTGGGTCAAATTCATAAAACGTTGATAAAATATATGGTTAGAAAATTTGTTATTATGCCCGCATTGTCTATTATAATAATTACCGCTATTACTAACCTTAAACATTTTCAACTTGTTTAACTTACGTAACTGATTTAAGTATTTATTATGAATAATTCTTTGAACATCATTTCGCACTTTACGGTCTAGCAAGTCAAATTCTATATTATGCAATCTACGTAATAATTCTGTATGTATAAACTTAAGGTAAATATTACAAACGTCTCTTTTATTGTATTGAATCTTCATGTCGTATAACATCCATTTTCTAATGCCAGCTTCAACCCCTTTTATCGCTGATAAACTTTTGTTGTTCGTCTTCAAACTCATGTAATGTGGTGTTAAGTTGTCCATTAAGCACTTTTTGAAGAACCAAATATTCTGCGATGTAATTTTTGTACGGAGTAACACTTTAAAATACCACAAGGCACTTTACGGTCTAGCAAGTCAAATTCTATATTATGCAATCTACGTAATAATTCTGTATGTATAAACTTAAGGTAAATATTACAAACGTCTCTTTTATTGTATTGAATCTTCATGTCGTATAACATCCATTTTCTAATGCCAGCTTCAACCCCTTTTATCGCTGATAAACTTTTGTTGTTCGTCCTTCAAACTCATGTAATGTGGTGTTAAGTTGTCCATTAAGCACTTTTTGAAGAACCAAATATTCTGCGATGTAATTTTTGTACGGAGTAGAACACTTTAAAATACCACAAGGCCAACATGCTAGTTGTAGCATCTTTCAAATAATTAATGCTTGAAGTGTTACTCCCGTACAAAAATTACATCGCAGAATATTTGGTTCTTCAAAAAGTGCTTAATGGACAACTTAACACCACATTACATGAGTTTGAAGACGAACAACAAAAGTTTATCAGCGATAAAAGGGGTTGAAGCTGGCATTAGAAAATGGATGTTATACGACATGAAGATTCAATACAATAAAAGAGACGTTTGTAATATTTACCTTAAGTTTATACATACAGAATTATTACGTAGATTGCATAATATAGAATTTGACTTGCTAGACCGTAAAGTGCGAAATGATGTTCAAAGAATTATTCATAATAAATACTTAAATCAGTTACGTAAGTTAAACAAGTTGAAAATGTTTAAGGTTAGTAATAGCGGTAATTATTATAATAGACAATGCGGGCATAATAACAAATTTTCTAACCATATATTTTATCAACGTTTTATGAATTTGACCAACGTAACTTTTAATAGTTTTGAAACTAAACTGATCGAAAAGGGTTTCAAATATAATATACAACCGTCAAATTATAAAAAGGAGTTTGAAATTTTAGGTGTGGATTGTGAGTTAGCTTGTAATAAGTACAATAAATTTCATGAAAATTCCGAATCTATACCATTGAACAAATACATTGTAGCGGATAAATTAACTTCTCTTTATGCTAAACAAATTAAGACTCTACCATTTAACAATAAAAATAGACTAACTATTAATTCAATTAAGAGAAAATCTGTAGTTAATAATATAATATTTACCCGCGCTGACAAGGGCAATACTGTTATTGCTATCGACAAAGGCGAATATGTAAATAAGACACTTGAATGTTTGAACTCTTTTGAACCCATTGATATTAACCCGACTTTTAAATTTCAAATAGATGTTAAACAGGCTATAAAGAATTGTTCTTTCTTTGATAATCGTGATTTGGATTTTTTATCGGTAATGAATCCTCAGCCACCAAAGCTTTACTCTTTAATTAAATTGCATAAGGATAACCATCCAATTAGACCAGTGGTATCATATGTAACTGCTCCTTCTGTTAAATTATCTAAAAGACTAATTAAGATTATACAAATACAATGCAAATTTCAATCAACACATAGTATTAAAAATTCACTAGACTTAATTAACAGAATTAAAGATTCACATATCCCAGACAAAGCTGTTTTATTATCATTTGATGTGAAGAATTTGTTTCCGAGTATTCCACCGACTGATGTAATAGATATTGTAGAAAAATTATTAATTGAAAATTGTAATAACCCCTTTATGAGAGAGGATATCTTGAATTTACTGAAGGTTTGCCTTAATCAAAACTACTTTGAATTTAATGGAAAGATCTATATTGGCAAAGAAGGGCTTGCAATGGGAAATCCACTTAGCCCTTTGGCAGCTGAAATCTTTATGGACTACATAGAAACTAAAATTAGAGCACACCCTTATTTCAGATTGTTTATTTTTTGGTATAGATATGTGGACGATATTTTAGCAATTTTTCTAGGTACACGTAGACAATTACAGATCTTTCTTAATTTTATTAACAATTTACACAAAAATATTAGCTTTACCTTAGAATTAGAAGATAACAATAGTATCAATTTTTTAGACCTTACAATAACAAAATGCAATAATAAATTAGACTTTGGTATTTTTCATAAGCCTACACATACAGATATGACAATACACATTACTTCCACACATCCATACTCACATAAATTGGCTGCTTTTCACAGTTTTATCCACAGACTAGTTAGTATTCCGTTATCAGACTCAAATTTCCAATCAGAACTTAACATTATTAAACAAATAGCTGTCAACAATGGTTACCAACCTAGCCTCATAGATCACTTGTTAAACAAAAAATTTTATTCACAAGCTTTAAAACTAGTTTACCCTCCCTCAACACAGATTAAAAGATATCACACTCTCACCTACATAGGTTCTGCTTCTGATAATATTGGTAAATATTTCACACAAAGGAATGTAAATATAGCTTTTAAGACGCAGTCTTCTTTGGGAAAATATATTAAAAATAATAAGAGTAAAACAGATAAACTGCAAAAGTCTGGTGTTTACAAATTATCCTGTGGGTCTTGTAATAAAGTGTATATCGGACAGACAGGTAGATCTTTCGAAAAAAGAATGTATGGTCACAATTATAGTTTTAGATATAATGATGGCAAATCAAATTATGCAAATCACTTGTTAGAAAAAGACCATAGTTATAATGACAATTTTGAAATTTTACATTTATCTGATAAAGGTCCAAAGCTTGATTTATTAGAAACCCTTGAAATTAATAAACACAAATATTTAAATGTATTATTAAATGATCAGTTAGATCTAAATAGCTCGCCTCTGCTTAATTTGTATAAATAGACTTGGTATATGTTATGTTATATGTTTGTGTAATGTGTATAAATCTTATTGACACGAGATTACTATCGCTCTCTATACAACAGCACTTGTATTATATTTTATATTCTGTATCGTTTGTACGAAAATTAGTCAGCTTATACCATCTGATGAAGGCACTGTGTTGCCGAAACAGCTGTCATGGTTTTATAATTTTTAATAAATTGACGAGTGGAAATCACAAAAACTATTTTATGGTTTTATTTTTTACTATAATTTACAATGGATTTTCACCAAGTAAAGGCATCAAGCATTAATTAGCAATGAGATAACTAAAACAAATATATTATTTCAAAGTTATAAGCTTTTAATACCTATTTATTCTAACACTTTTTGCTACAGTCCATTTCTTGATGTATATAATATATTTAATATTTATAATAACTTTACCTCAAGATGTTTTTCTTTATTTGGAACATATTTCAGGACCCTTAGTGTTCCCATCCTCAGCCTTCTTGATTTTGAATCTTGTGGAGTACTTGTGTGTTGATTGGTTTAGTTATGGTTTCCTGTTGGTTTTTGGTATTTTAAATTGGAATTCTTGTGTGATTGTGGTGTATATATTAGTATTTTGTGTATTTTCAGTGTCGAGTGCTTTAAAAATTGTGTCATGTTTTGTTTTTATTTGTATACTACTACGTTCATTTTTTATGTATACTTGATATTTTGAATTGTTAACATTTACTATCTCAGGGTTTTTATTTGTAATAATAATTTATCCATTAGCAGTTATGTAATCACAGGTTATAATACTCAATTATTCAATCTTACTTGGAAGGTGTTGACAGTAATTCCAATGATTAATTTAATAGGGTTATCTTCAATAAATATACAAGACGGGTTTGTCTGTATACTACTACATTTATTATGTTAACGATTATTATCATTTGTATCATAATACTAATTTGATTAACAATTGCTTATCAAGAATTATTTTAATACATTATTTCTACCAATAAAAAAAACAATTATAAAAGAAAACTAAAATATCTCTTCACACCTCAGTATTCCTTTTTATCTTAATATTACTTTTTGAGTATCATTAAAACATGAATTACTTCTTACAACTAATTACTCATTTCATTATAATGTATAATTTTAAATGGATTCATTTAAATATGACTGTATATAATTCTCTTATTTCTTAACACTGTGATTTTATCATTTATAAGTAAGTTTTGAATGAGTACATCCTATATTATGAAATTCTCTATGTGGATTCTTTTAGAGTGACAGACAGGTGATTTAGTAAATAAAATTAATACATAAAAAATTTACTCTGGGTACGTATCCATAAACTACGGCCCGTCGTCATTATGGACTCTCCCTCTTTGTTAGTTAATTCAGCGTATGCAGACGTAGATGCTCCTTCAATTGTGTTGAACACCATCTCACTGCGTGCATAACAAATGTGACTCCTACATGAAGTAATTGACACATATACACTTTCACTATTCACTCCTTCTAATGCTAACAGGTAATTCCCAATTTTAGATTTAGTGGAATTATTGGTTACTATTAATTACTCTAGTTCTCACTCCACAGGTTGTTCATCATGATAACCTTACTTGATTTTTAGCAAACTATCCGAACTTTTAACTTCGAATTTCCGTAAACTTTAGCTCGACTCCACGAAGTTTCAGTTAGACTCCTAAGTGTTTTAGTCGCTACTCCGAATCATTATAACGGACTTTACCGACTCTCCGTAACTTTAGTTATCGACTTCCGAAGTTTTAGCAAAAGACTCCCGATATCACCCTCGTTCTGTGTATTTATTATCTCCTCTACTTTTTCCCACTATTTTCTTACTTTTTCCCCACTTAAGTCCTTTTTCGTACTCCAGCTTCGTTTCCATTGGTTCTTTCTCTATATTTCTTGAGAAAGTCCCTCCTTGTATTCCCACAAGTTACTCTGCTTCATGTTCATTGGTTTTGCTTTTTGGATTACCTAGAATTCCCTTCAGGAAACCCGCCTATACTCCTAGCTGCTTTCTGATAGGTGATTTCTGTTCCCACCAATTTCTTGCTCTGGGTTCAGCTACCTCTTGGTTCAGTATTCTCGCTCCCACGGTAATAAATCGCTTCGGGTATTGTTCTACAGTGACATCCTTCTTTCTGTCCAGCTTGCAGCTGCATCTGTTAATTGGTTCCACCCCTGCTGTAGTCTTTTCAATATGTTATGGTCATAACTCTTCTTGGCATTATTCATGCCACTTAGCAAGACACCCTTTGTTTCTTACTTTGTTCAGAAGCACGTGTTATGTAAGTCTTCCCACGTGTGCCACCCTTTGTATTGCTAAATGCACCACTCTCCAGGATGTTCTTGGTGACATACAGTTGTTCCGTTGATTTAGTACGTTAGCCTTTGTCGTACCATTTTCTTAGTAAATTTTCATTGCACTGCATTCTGGCGATTGTTTGCCTTTCTTTTAGAACAATTCCTTAATTCGACATGCTTCTGGCTGTACATGTTGAGTTGGTTCACACGCCTCTGTAGTCTTTCTTGGAAAATTTTCTCTCTGCCGAACATCTGCTTTTGTTTAAATTTATGATGCTTTTAGACATCTGTACTTCGACGTTGAAGGCTGTACATCTATTGTAAATTTCTTCTTTTATTGTTTCACTCATTCGTCACTATCATTTCACTCGCTGCCAGGTGGTCCCTATCTTTCTTTAAACAAAAAATTATTTTTCCTACGTTTTGGCGTTACAATACCTATATACTCATATTGATTTGTATAACTAATACAAATCAATACAAAACATGACACAATTTTCAAAGCACTCAACATCAAAAATACACAAAATACTAATATATACAGCACAATCACATACAATAATTCCAATTTAAAATACCAAAAACCAACAGGAAACAATAACAACAACCAACCAACACACAAGTACTCCACAAGATTCAAAATTAAGGAGGCTGAGGATGGGAACACTTAAGTGTCCCGAAACATGTTCCATATAAAGAAAAACATTTTGAGGTAAAGTTATTATAAATATTAAATATACTATTTATTCTAATAACTGCACTTCCTAAAGCCTTTGAAAATTATAGAAGTATAGGTCTACTGTGTAATCTGATTAACAATTTCTGTCAATTGAAGCAGTAGTGTTGAACTCAAATTATGCTAAAAATATTTAATCGACCTTCATAAAAGATATTACACATTGTAAACATTCTTAATACACACTATAAACCACTGACATTTTTCACTGAATCAATTACTTCAGTACTATAAACAACGTCTAATTTCTGCCCTTTATGTCTCAAAGAAAATGTTATCGTATCATCATCTCTGTGCAAAAAACACCGTAATATACATACATGCATTTTTTGGACTATACAGTTACTTAAATCATTCTTCAAAGTTATATTTAGATACAAAATCTGTTTATAACGTTCTGTAATACCAACAGAGAGAGACACTTATTTGAAAGGAATCAATATTCATATTAGTTTCGCAAAAATTCCAATCATAAGCGATGTCAATAATTAACACTCCATGTCTATGATAGCTCATCAGTTCTTGGCCTAATTATAATACTATATTATAATTTCAATTAAAATATTAATCATTCTTCAAAGCATACAGATATTTTATAAATCCTCAGTAGATATTTCATTATCTGTTATGTTCAAGTATAATTAAGAACCTATATTTGTACTATGAACATAAAAATATATATTTGTTCAATTTGATCTAAAAATAAAGTAACTAATATTGAACAGTACATTATAGATTTCAAATATATCCTGATTTGTTACATTAAAATACCCTGCACCTCTGTACAGTATCAGGATTCTGGACAAAACATAAATATGATAACAGTAAAAACTAAAGTGATTGCAAAATACATGTTAATGTAGTAATAAGGTTACAATGACACAATTCTGTAACCAAAAACAAATCACATTATGCAAAACAAATAAAAAGCACAAAAAGCACATAAAACAATATGAAAATAGCCAACAGTAATTACATATAAATCATTATAGAAATAAGCAGAAACCTAAAGATTTACAAAATGCAACTAAAATACAGAAAACTAAATAGCATATACAAAGGAAAGCACGGTTTTTAACACATATAAAGCAAGTTGCATACACTGAAAATATGGCTGGTCAGTAACAAAATTACATGCTATGACATATAACATAAAGGCCATATACTACAACATAACAGTTTTGATACATACAAAAAAAAAACATTACACAAGTAATAAAAATGAAAAATAAAATAAATAAAATTTGAAATAAGTAAAGGAACATGTGAAATCACAGAATTCTGGTATTGCATACAAATTGCTTTAAAAAACTGTATTAGTAACTCTTATATGTCTTGTCATACAAAAGAACAATACAAAAATTAAAATTAATAACAATCATATCTGTGTAATTTAATTTTTATTATATAGGTAGAATAGATATTCAACTAGACCTGACTGTTTTAAGCTTAGACAGCTGGTGTCAATATTTTCAAAATTATTAAATACCGGGCTGTTAGGCTGTGGTAGGTTGCTGTAAATTCTTAACATCATCAGCAACATTTCGTGTCCCTCTCAGGGATCTTCTTCAGGCCACATGAAGCGACAGAGTATTACAAAAACAGTTACGGCAGATTTTAGACCGAACGATATCAGACACTTGTTTCAGGTAAAAGCAAGTGTTTATTGTTTCTTACAAGATCCCCGAGGGGGAGGGATACGAATGTTACTGACGATGTCAAGAATTTACAGCAACTGACCACGGCCTGACAGCCTGGTATTTAATAATTTTGAAAATATGAACCTGACTAGTTTAAATAAACTGACTGAATGTTTAAATAAACAAAATTTGGATCATTCTATTCTGGAATAAGTCATTTGCTAGGTTTTATGCCAGACTACACTAGAGTGGAGAAGGGAAATACAATCCTTAAGAGTCTAATCTAAATGCACTAAACCTGCTTCTCATAGGTTTCACACAAATTTATTTGTTTATCCCTAGAATGAGTTAATTCTCACATGTGAAGGCAAATTAAACTTTGTATGTATGGCTTGTAATTACATATAGGCCTATGTTAAAAAAAATGTGTTCTTAAACTCTCAAGTGAATTTTTCTTATTACACCTGAGTGGAATGCTGAAGAAGATGGTTGAAGTCCCAGTACAGACATTGACTAATATACTAATGACAATTGCCTCCTTGCTTAGAAATTGGTGTACTTTAAAAAAAATATTTTTACTAAAGAAAAGGAGAAAGTTGTTCACGTTACAATATCTCATTAATGAGCAACTTACAAACACGGCATCCTACACACCTATTTACTGAGTGCATAATCTGACGTATACAGTTGATATACCTCAGACTGTATGAACTAAACACGTGTTACATTGTCACATACAAAAATATTTTATTTACTTTTATTAAAAATATTTATTTGGTGGACCCCAGAAATTAAATTTTCAAATTTTTGTTCATAATCTTTCATGGGTCATTATACATATCGTTTAATGACCTTAATGGCACTTTATAATTTATTTCATACACACGCATGAATGAACAAAAGAGCACAAAATGACATTAAACAATCAACCATAGTCACTTATGTCATGTAAGAAACCAATACAACGCAAAAAAATAAATTGTAGAACTTAGCTGAGGTAAATGGATACGCAAATTTCCACACATGTGCAATTTATATTTACACTCTGCCTTACCCTCCCTTAGTCACCAATGTCTAACAGAAAATTTTAACTTAACAAATACAAAAGTTAAAATTTTCTGCAAGTTGTGGGGTAAAGAGAGAGGGAAGGTACAACATGGAACTAGCTGGGTAGTATCCAAAGTGCAGCTACTTGGGTTGTACTGGACACAGTGTAGGTATCAACTGGGGAAGGTCTCCTCTTCACATGCGTGGTGGTTTGTATATCCACTTGTCAGATAAGTTCTACAAATTATTTTCGTTCACTTGAATTGGTTTTCATATGACATCACTGACTATGTGACAAACATCTGACAAGTTTAGTCATTTTGTGAATTTCTTTCGCTTCAGGTTTATGCAGAGGCAGCTCAATATGAAACTGTTGCCTGCACAAGCTGGGTTTTGGTGTCCCTCCCCTTCATTCCACCCCTCCAATAAAATTTTACCATTTCAGATGATTAAATTGTGAATCTCTACTTCAAGTTTTAAAGCTTCTGTACTTGATTTTATTCAAAAAGAACACACTTATTTTATAATAAAGTCTAAATCAAGTGATTATATAAGTATAAGTGATTATTTTAAGAGGATAAATTAGGTAGCTATAACAATCTTAAACAAACTAATAATAGTAACCAAAATGTAATACAGTTTTAAATCTATGATGCTTACAGAACATTTTCAACAGCTATTCACTTATAATCAGAATAGATCATCTCTTAATTACAGTTGTTGTTATTATTATTGGAGTTCTCACATGTTTTGAAGCTATTAATAGTTTTATATTTTGAGTTTCACACTGTGTTTGGTGTGCAGTAAAGTGTGGGTACTTGTGCATGAGTGGTAATAATTTAAACATGTGCTACGTAGTTTAATTTTATTCACTGCTAATTTCTTAGGGATAACTATGAAATTTATGTTGAACATGTTAACAGTATTTTTATGAAATGGCTGAGAAGATGAAAAACCTTCAAGTGAACAAGAGGCTACTAAAAATTTAACCTTTCAATCTTTAGGGTATGCATTTGTTTATATACTAAATAGGCTACACGGCATTATGAACCGACTGTTCATACTTGCACAGCAAGTACTGCAGATATTTTTTGCAGTTGGCAAGCATGTTTCTATTCTATTATTATTTCAAGTTGTGAAACTGAATTTGCATTAATGGATAAAACAGACCAAAAAAGGGGTTAGTTTATGCACAGTCTTCTGTAATTCATGAAGATACATTTCAAACATACTATAATTCCAACACATCACAGAAGAGAATTGGATGTAAAACTTGAGTCTTTTTTTGCCACATGGTTCTAATTTTATAACTCTATAAATCAAGGGTTTATTGTGGTACAGACTTCAATATAGCTTAAACAGTATTAAGCTTAAGATGGGTTTGCTGTTGTTAAGTCATAACTTTGACTGCATGTCACTATATTGAAAATTTCAAGTTGAAATTGCAATGTTACAGCTTCAGCACGTAGATTTTAGAACTCAGTTTCAGCAAATAAAGCATTTCAAAATGACTGCCCCTAGAGAAAGTCAGTTAAATCCCCCTGTCAAAATTTTCAGAGCTAGAAGTTTGAATTTATCTATAAAAATATTGGAAACATCGAAACTCACATGGAAATAATACTTACATATCAAAGTAACTATCTAAAACAACAGTGTAAAGTTTAGAAGGCACATATCACACAGACATCACACAACATACAGCTAAATTAAAAGTAAAAAAAAATCAATAGATCAATACAATATCTGCAGCCTCGTTCACACAGTGAGACACTGATACCACAACAGTGGATGGCATTCACTGTATTGGCACTAGTTATTCACGCACTATTTTGAGATGTCATGACCTGTATGGCATAAACTGATCTTATTTTAACTCTCAAAGCTTTAAGTTTTCATGTTCAGGAAGTTTTAACAGCATTGCCTCTTTTCTGCCTGTTTTGTAGTTGGAAATGGCTTTGTCCCACAAACAGAGATATTGTTGTTAGTGCTTTAGAATGTTACACATCAAATGATCGTGTAATAAACAATATGCTGTATTTTCACAAAAATTGCATATTCTACCTGTACACTTTTACTGTCACTGGCTGTTCATACCTTGAAAGTGAGTGTGGAAGTTATGTCAACATGACTTTTTCTGTGAAGACGCTAGTGTCAAGGCATTGAACTGATCAGAGGATGACATCATCACAGGTAAGTGTTACTCTTCAATGCTCCCATGTGAACAAGGTTCGAGTTAAATAAACTATAGACTATTACGTATGGTCACAAAGTAACATCCAATGTACTGCTAACTTCATCAAAGTTTTATTTTCACATGCAAATAAACACCGTAATAACTATAGCATTGTATTAAAACATAAACAGTCACATAATCACAGTTAAGTTAATTATACCATACAACAATCATATCTTCAATCTTCTTGTACTGAAAATTCACCATAAGCCTTCCTCAGCTTCCATTTGTCAATCCACTGTTTTAATACAGCTAAAAGTAGCTACAAATATGGATAGCTGAGACACACATTATGAACTAAAACTTGCTATTTTCTTTATGTCATCATACCACTATGATATAAATCTTCCTTTCATCTTGTTCCATAGTCAATTCTTCCATTTCATTTAATCCCCACTGCTTATGTCACGTGCCTGTCTAGTAAATTCATGTTGTGTATTAATACGCACAACCATTTTCATCTGACTACAATTGTTTTATTACTTACAAGTGTCCAGAATTGTTTGGGAATGTTAACTTTCACTGCCGGTGTTTATACTGTAAATGTTGCGGGCTGCTATGCTGTGATCCATGATGTCTATAAATGCTGTCAGACATTTCATCCGTACCCATGAAGGACATCTAGAGTAGCATAGGAACAGAGATTTCGACTTCCCACATAAGACTACATACTCCAAGTCCGGGTGAAATCTTTGTTTCCGCTTCACTGAAACTATCCATCATGGGTATGGACAAAATGTCTGGCAGAATTTATAGACATTGTGGACCACAGCCTGACAGGCTGGAAAATGCTGACAATATGCCCAGAGTCATGCTTCAAATATGAACTGGCTCACATCTGATCACTTAGCACAAACTGTAGAACTTTCTAATTTGTTAATGAATTCTTCGTATTCCCGTTTTATGTTCTTTTTTTTACCTACAGATATTTTTTGCCACAGATTCCCTACGGCGCTGTCTGTTTTATAACATAAAAATTATATTTGTGTCTCCAATTGAGCATACAAAAAGAGATAAAGTCTGAGACAATTCACTATCTCCCTGTTTATACTGACATCGATGTTCAGTCAATTCAGTATTTTTCAAGTGTACTATTATTAAAATGTATTAAAATAACTGTCTTATTAGCAGTTTGTGCCTCTTGTCATAATACTTCTCTTCACAATGTCTTACCAGAGCTCATATTTGTGATAGTACACAATGATAAATACAAAAATAAAATAAACGAGATATACAGAATAGACAAATTTTATTGTAACATATTTTCTATTAACGATGTCTCAGTGAGGATACTAACACAAGTACTTAACCTCACATATGTATTACCCAATGAGTTTATACTATCCACTTCATAATTACTTTAATAAATAGTTGCTTTAACCGGGATGACCAATAATTCTACACAATATGGTATTCAATTATTTACTATCTCGTTATTCTAACTACTAGGATTATTACATTTTCAGACATATTAAAGAAGATATTTACCTTGGAAAAGACTTTTCAGCTTCTTCATTTTTATGATTCTATTTTCTGATAAAGCGTCCTTATTTTTTCATGTTCTCCAACGTATTTATTTAGCAAGGAAGAGGTGCAGAAGAAATGGTAACTGGTCTAAAATATTTTAAAATATTGAATTCCATATGCTAAGAACACATTCTCTTATAGAAAATGATGGAATGGACATGGTTGAACTGGTATGAAAGAACACACCCTGACATGATTTATATTTTTATCAAAAGAAAAACATCATAAAAGGTATGTTAGACCATTCAACTCATTTAACATAAGAAATGTTAAGTGTATAGAGAGAATTATGTGACAGTTTAGAAATGGAAAAACGATCAAAAAGTACAATAGAAAAATTCCATGACAACTAGCTACACAGTAGCTGGAGGAAAAACTAACAAATGAAGGATGTACTGAAAACAGAGAGAAGGGATTAATACTATTGTTTATCACTCAGACAGGCCTAACGCAAACTGTGGTGGTCAAACTATAAGAGTTCTTTGTTATACTAATGTCTTCACAGAACAGTGACCAGTGGCACACTCTATCATGTGGGCACAGTGTTACCATAATTATTGTTCATCAACTGCCATGACTAAAGCATGTTTAATATAAACAAAATGATGAAATATAAAATGTACAATACAAAAAAGCTTTTACATACATTATATAATACAAAACCCAGCATGTAAGAGAACAAGACCATGCATTACTTGAAGAAAAAATGTAACGGGACAGATTTGAGGGGTTTTCTTTTAATAATAAATGGTAAAGACGGGGATTTGCCTGGACAAGGCTTCAATTTCAGAACAGCGTTCACTTGTGAGACACCCAGTTGCATGTTGGCTCAGTTAGCTCGGCCAGATACGCCAATTCCAGGTGCTGTGGAATGTGAAAGAGCGCGCGTATGCCTGCGCGAACAGATGAATTGTCACGTATGAGGTTCGCTAGTCAGCCAGGGCGAATCTACAGTAATTAGCGTGAATTAATGAGATATCACGTGACGCCAGCTCGACCTGATTAATTGTGGTAGTATTTAAACTAATACAATAAGTAGAAATAATAGAGATTAAAATACGTAAACAGAACAGAAGGTAGAAACAGACAGCCAAAAAGTATTTACTAAGCTATGCACTTCACAAGTATGTAAAACTGAAATAATGTGGCATTCATAACATAACAGAGAAGGTAATGTCACATACATTCCTAATGGAACTGGAGCTGCTATATTCAGCTGTTCTGGCCCATTTAACTTACTGTGGCAGAGTTGCATAATTCCACAACACAACACAATAATACGAGTCATGCAAAAGTAGAGACAAACATTTGTCAACAAGCTTACAACGCTTTTCAACAACGCTTGAAAAGAAACTGGTTTCTATGGTATTAAAATGTTTAAAATTTAAAGTAAGTTAATTCAAAGAAATAAAATATTACACTTTAATTATAAAAATTTAATGATAAAAAAATCAAAGTGTACATTCTATAACACCATAACAGTCAGTGGCTTAAGGCTATCATTGACACACGGGCCACTCTGTGGCGCCACTCAATCGCGCCAAGTACCAGTGGCTCATGTGCAAGGGTTTGCTTCAGAGACACGCCACTCTCCATTTGCTCCGTGATAAAAGATTGTTTCATTTAGTATTTACATCAGTTTCATCATGGACTCTGACGAGGAAGTTCTTCTTTCTTCCGAATTCTTTTGTACACAAGAAGGATCAGTACCATGGCAAGACAGAATGATATATTGACCTTTTTCAGAGAAACCTTGTCTGATACTGTTTCACTATCAAACCATAGTCATAGTAAAAACTATTTTAATAACTTATTTTGTGTCTTATTCAAAATGTGTTTTCCCTAAAATATATCTCTTAGTAGAAATATTTATTTAAAAATAAAAATGGTTTCTATTTATATGAATATTGTTCGTTTGTCGCATCTAATTTGTTTCAAAGATTTTGATAGATTATGTTAAGAACATTACACCCACGTACATTCTCTTTACCTTCCTCCTCCCTCCTAACATCCCTCTCTCTTTCACACACGTGCACGCGCGCACACACACACACACACACACAATAATCGTATTTCAGTAGACGAAATATTAACCAGTTTGGTGTTGAGTAATCGATTAAAACTATTGGTTTCCTGTAAGCCAGACCTAAACTTGTTTGCAACTGTAAACTGTGTGCATTGTTTGCAAGATTGTTTTGGCTCATAAGTATGTGCTCAAGTAGTGTTTCCATAAAACATTGTTGAGACCGTCCCGCCTGAATTCGCTAATATGCTATGTAATTTAGAAGTCATTACTCTTTTTCTTGTGTTGTAATTATGATACTCAACAGTAAACTATGGCTAGAGACTGATCTTCCAGGGAGAATATTGTTATACGAGGGCTGTCCAGAAAGTAACTTACGTTTTAGAATAAATAAATAAAAAAACGAAAGACAAATTTTTATTTACACAGTTGAAAACTACATTCTTAGACTATTTTTCCACATAGTCGCCATTCAAATTAAACCACTTATCGTAACGATTTACGAGTTTTTGAAAGCCCTCATCGTAAAAATCTGCTGCCTGTGATTTCAGCCATTCATTAACGCCCGCCTTCAGCTCTTCAAAGCGCTGTGTTGCCAGCCACTTTTTCATATGCATGAACAGGTGATAATCGCTCGGTGCCAGATCAGGGCTGTATGGGGGATGATTGAATAGCTCCCATCCAAACTTTCCCAGAAGTTCTTGCATTCGTGATGCTGTATGCGGTCGGGCGTTGTCGTGGAAGAACAATACCCCGGAGCTCAACTTACAGTGTCGCTTATTTTGGATTGCTCTCCGCAGCTTTTTTAAGGTTTCACAGTAAACCTCGGAGTTGATTGTGGTACCCCGTTCCATAAACTCTACCAGGAGACCCCTTTTCTGTCCCAAAAAACTGTCACCATCATTTTCCTTGCTGACAAGGTCTGCACACACTTCCTCGGTTTTTTGGGCGAGCGAGTATGGCCCCATTCCATGGATTGATTTTTTGTTTCACAATTAACGTACCTAACCCAGGTTTCATCCCCAATTACAATACGGTCCAGTAGAGAATCACCATCCTTGTCACAGGCATGAATAAATGACAATGCTGATGCCATCCGCTGGTTTTTGTGCATTTCTGTAAGCATTTTCGGGACCCATCGCACACAAAACTTATGGTAATCAAGCTTTATCGTGACAACTTCATGAAGCAAACTACGTGAAATTTGAAGAAACTCAGTAATCGTAAAGCGGCGATTTTCACAGATTTTTGTATTGATTTTCTCCACCAATTTGTCAGTAAGAACACTCGGCCGGCCACTCCGCTCATCATCGTGCACATTGGTGTGGCCATTTTTAAACAGAACACACCACTGCCTTACTCCTCCCTCACTCATTACATTCTTCCCATACACCTCACACAGTCGCCGATGAATGTCCACCAGTCTGCAGTTTTCTGCTTGCAGAAATCGTATTACTGAGCGCACTTCACAGCTCGCAGGATTTTCAATCGCAGCACTCATTTTAAAAATTATTATTGGAGCACAGAAACACAACACAGACCCATACCGGCCCGAGCTGGATGCGTACTGAGTCATGCCTCCCGTGTCACCAAGATGGCGGCGCTAGCCCCTCCCCATTGCCGCCCACACTGAAACGTAAGTTACTTTCTGGACAGCCCTCGTATAATTATTTGTCACTTGTAGGAGCCATATGGGCTAGACGTAAATGTATACGATTGTTGCAGAGACTGATGTTAAATTTTTTATGGTGCAAATCCATACAATACAATAGTTATTAAAGAAAATATTACATTCATAATTACTCAATTATTAATGTATTATTTTTATATTATTATTAATAATAATAAAACTTTTCATACAAGAATATATTTTTTATTATTTTTTCAATATAACACTGTTTAAATACAGTTAATTTAAATAATTTTTAATTTGATAATATCTGATGATGTTTGTTAAATACTATTGAAACAGTGTTATATTAAAAAAAAATTATTAAAAATATATTCTTGTATGAAAATTTTTATTATTATTAATAATAGAGAAAATATATATAGAAAAACTTGTTCAAAGCGGAATTGCATGGGACCGAAGTTTTTTTCGGATTGCATAAGTTCTCGCATTACACAAACTTAGACAGTCAAATACTGCATTTCGTAGACCTTATATATGTACTTTGTTTCTATTCTATTACATACACCTACATTTCTGTCATAATATAATTACACAATATAATGTCTACCAACTTTAGGCATTTATGACTTTAGTTGTTTTATGAAGTTTACACTTTAGTTTAGTGCAGTAGGCCTACTTTATTATTATTACTGCTACTATAATTTTTATTACATACTTTACTACAGTACTGATTAGAAACATACCTAATTTATTTTTCATCAGGCTGTCCATTTCACTGAAGCCTCATACAAAAATATAACAGAGCTGTTCCCATGCTCTCCCTTTTGCCATTTTGTTTGAATATTCATTGCATCTCGGGTCCCAAATTGCCGGTCTGTGTTCCACTTCAATTATAAATTGATCAGAATCAAAATTCGACATGATTGTTAAAGTTTTTAAATAGTTTTTAGAAACAAGAAAGTCTTATAAAGTTTAAAAACAAATAGTAAGAAAGCTCCAAACGTTTTATAGAAATTACAGTGTTAGTAGTGCTTCACAACACTACTCTGAACATTGCTGTGGCGCGACTGAAAGTGGCCCGTGTGTAAGCTCCAACGCCACAAATCGTCTCCATTCGTGGCGGGGACTGGCTTCTGCCTGCCACAGTCGCTCGTGTGCAAGGGTACAATTTAAAACCATGCAAAACAACCGGGCGCGACCGAGTGGCGCCACAGAGTGGCCCGTGTGTCAGCAGCCTAACTTTGGTGGGGCATCAGGGGAATCAAACCCCACAAGAGCTCTGACGAATTGCACAAATAAATGAAAGTTACAATATTTGTAAATTAATGTAATAAAGTTAGAGGTTTCTTAACAATGACAATTACTCCACCATTTACTAAATAATGTACAAAAAAAAAAACATTTCGCATAAGTTACAAGATGAAGGCAGAGCCCATTAATATACCATTCTCTTTTTCATCTTACAGGATTGACTATACCATGACTCCTCTAGTCTTACTATCTCTATGATTTGAACTGTCATCTTAAATTAGTAGTCTCTTAAATTATCGAGCAAGTAAATTAATCTGTTAAACTTTTAAAATTAAGCAAACTGATATAATTTGGAAAAGTGGGATAATTTTATAATTGAAACATATCAGAAATAATGTGCTTTAAACAGATTAAAAGTTGCTTAACACATTGTTGAATGTCATCCTTAAATTAAAACACAAACCAGTTGTTTTCAAAAATATCTTCAGAAATACTCATTTTTGCAAGATTTATTAAAAGTACAAATTTTCAAATTAAAGTGATTCCTACTTATACACTATGTATTACTTTTAATTTTAATAACAATTAGCCATGATAGAATATTTTGAAATACACTAGATGCCCTCTATTCCGGCCTCGGATGGTTCGGCCAGCCATACGGTGAGTCACACAGTCTAGACGAGCCTCCAGCGACAGGCCCCAACTTGTTAAATGGAAAATATATGTAGCTCAGTTGACTCACACTTTTGTTCATGTGCGGATGTATGTCTTATGTTGTGAGTTCTGTGTATATTGTCTGTTTAAATATATCTGTGTATATAGTAATACTGTATGTATCTGTATAAATAAAAACGTTTTCCGACACGAATGCGAAACGAAAACACGTTCGTGACTATGGACAAAAATTACAAGTCCTTCAGCGTCTCGATAAGGGCGAATCGGTCCAGAGTATTTGCCAAGAGTTTAATGTAGGCAAGAGTACTGGTAATGACTGGCACCGAAACAGAAAATCGATTGAGACTTTTTGCACTCAAATTGAAACTGAAAAAGTGCTTTCGACGCGATGCACTTAAAAAAAAAAACAACAAATAACGAATTAATAGACGATGCTTTGTGGTTATGGTCATCATCATTATAGCATATTTTTGGTTCGTCCGGCCATTTTGTAATCTGGCCTAGGGTCTGGTCCCGAGGTGACCGGACAAGAGGGCATCTACTGTAAGTGCATTTCCATATTTTTTCAACCCTCATACTTCACGCTGATTTAAACAAAACTTGAAGACACAAAATATCATACATTAAAAAAGTGGGTGAAATACTATACACTTTTTTTCAGACCTTGAGTAAATCAATGGTTTTCAAATGAATGCCGTCCACAACAGATTCTTACTGATGTGTTCATATAAATGCATGAGAATGATGACAACACTTTTTACAACTGATAACTACGCTGACAATATGGCATCCTATACAAAGGGCAAAAGATTCAGTGTCAGTCACAATATCAGTAAAACACTGTTATTAACTGAAAAGTGTTGTTATTCAACATTTCCTACCATGCAAGTGTACAAGTAAAATATCGGTATGGAGAACCATACATGACTTCCATATTCTAAGATTTATATTTAAAATCATTTTCAGCCAAACAGACAGGGAAGGAATTTTAACAAAAAAATACTTCTTTGTTGCCAATAACGTAGTACACATATAAAAAAAAATTATCCCCTCCCCCTTCAACTATAATTTTGATTTATAGAAAATTACCCCAGCCCATTCAACTAGCCTCTTCATTTATAGATATTTCATCTACGTTTCTACAGTGGATTATTAAGATCTTATCAGGATACTTTATCAAAATTAAGTACTTTACTCATGTTACAACAAAAAATGTTTCAGGTAAACTGCCCTTTCCCCGTAACCGATCTTCACCAAAATCAACAGACATTGAGTTCTCTATAGCTCAGGCACATATGTAAAAAGTTATTTGATTCTGTTTGAATTTACGGCAGTTATGGTTCGTCATATAAAAAATTACCCATGTTAAAACATAAAACATGAGATTTATAAAACATATCTAAGATTTATATTTAAAATCAATTTTGAAATAAAATATTTTCATAGAACCTACTAACGCTGGGGAAATCTGAGGAGCCAATCAGAGTTGGGCCTACCTGTCACTCTGCTGAATTTGGTGGAAAGCCCTGTCACTGTCGTCAAGTCCCCACCTCAATGAAGAACCAATTGTTTTATAAAAATATATTTAAATTTTGAAAACTGAAAATTCTTTTCTTGTAAATATTTATATTTTATAATCAAAATGACTTTATTTTTGTTACCTGGCAACAAAATTATTTTATTTTCAACAATTACCATTGTTTCAAAAAGTTTAAATAAATTTTCAAGTACTTTACTCTTGTTAAAACGTAAAAGGTTGCAGGTAAACTACCCCTTCCCCTTAACCGATCTTCACCAAAATCGAAAGTCCTTGAGACCTCTACAATTCAGGGATGTATGCAAAAAATTATTTGATTCTGTTTGAATTTGCGGCAGTTATCGTTTGCCATAGAAAAAAAAAGTTGCAGGTAAACTACCCCTTCCCCTCAACCGATCTTCACCAAAAACAATAGGTCTTGAGTACTCTACAAATCAGGGCTGTATGCAGAAAATTATTTGATTCTGTTTGAACCTGCGGCTGTTATCGTTTGCCATAGGAAATACCCTTGTTAAAAAAACGTTGTAGGTAAACTACCCCTTTCCCTTAACCGATCTTCACCAAAAACAATAGGTCTAGAGAACTCTACAATTTAGGGCTGTATGCAAATAATCTTTTGATTCTGTTTGAATTTGCGGCTGTTATCGTTTGCCATAAGAAATACCCTTGTTAAAACAAAACGTTACAGGTAAACTACCCCTTTCCCTTAACCGATCTTCACCAAAAACAATAGGTCTTGAGAACTCTACAATTCAGGGCTGTATGCGAAACATTGTTTGATTCTGTTTGAATTTGCGGCTGTTATCGTTTGCCAAAAAAAAAAAAAATTTCCCTTGATAAATAAAACCGTTGCAGGTAAACTACCCCTTTCCCTCAACCGATCTTCACCAAAAGCAATAGGTCGCGAGTACTCTACAAATCAGGGCTGTATGCAAAAAATTATTTGATTCTGTTTGAATTTGCGGCAGTTATCGTTTGCCATAGAAAAAAAATCTACAGACAGACACACAGACACTTTTCGGAAAACGACTTTTTTTCATGTTTTGAGTGTAGTAGAATCAGAATCTGCAATAATCTCGAACACGATTTTTTTTGCCATCACCATACTTCCATTCCTTAAGGAATATGGAAGTAAAATAAATCAGATGTTTGGCATATCCTGGATGCTGCACCTTATCAAACAGATTGTGGTACTCTACAAATGTCAAATACAGTTCAAGTTTAAACTTGCAACACTCCTAAGAACATTATTTTAGAAAATGTACTCTAATCCTCTAATCCTTTAATAAAATTGTATAAGATATAACTTTAAGCCCCTTATTAACAGTTCGAATAAAATAATCTGCCCTGTGGACCCTTTAATATGATGTGTTGCCTTTTTAGCTTTCTGAACAGTCAGGTAAATTTAATTATATTCCAATGTAATTACATCACCAAAAGTCAACAGATCTAAGTACATACATATCCGGAAAGTTCCACATTAAGCATCCCTTTCCTATTTTGCTGTACACAATACGTCCACCAAATCTTCAAAACCAACAATTCTGCAGGGCATAATAACATCAAATTCACAGAACATCTTTATCAGCCGTACTGGACTGTATATTATAAAAATCCATTTTCATATAGGTTATATGCGTATATACTTTGTATATAATCATAAACTTCCAACTTTTCCTACATTAGCCAATGTGTGTATACACTAAACGCATTATGTTTTTCTTGTATTGCTGTGGCTACCTTCTTATGCCACTTAATTTTAATGTCTTTTCTTTAATGTAATTACATTATAAGTATGTACGACCTTATACTTCATAGGAACCTTTAAAATCATTCCCCTTTTCATACCCAACTACTGAATTGAAACCCCTTATCATATCTAACTACTAAATTGAAAAATTTAACGTTATGTAATTCCTGGGGGTGAAGAATAAGACCTAGAAAAGCAATTATGAACAAGTCAGAATTGACACTGTAATCCCAAACTTGTGTGACTCTTAAGACATAACTTTCTGGTAACAAAAGTATGATGAGTAAGTGATCTTAAACCTAAAAGTTCAGGTACAGTTATTGTTTCTATTTTTTTTTTCTTTAAGGAGGTATCTGCAAGTCTATCTGCTAAGTAATTGTCAGTATCCACACAATTTGTAACAATTACAATAGTCATGATATTGTCTATAAGGATCGATTACATTATTAGTATTTCCAATACAAGTCTCACAACTTTAAATTAATATCTCCTAATACAACTAAATTATCATAATTACAGTATATAAATCCTTATCTGCACCTGTAATTCTTCAGATAATGCACGTTTGTAATTATTTTCCTCCTCTAGAGCATATGTCTCTACATATTTGAATTAAATTCAACAAAATAAATAATGGATCCTTTATTTACAAAATAAAATGGCTTAGGAGAAACAGTCAGGACAGGATGCCAGCTTACGCCATCCAGCATATGTAAACGATTATTTTGTCCAGAACTACGCTTCAACCATCCATTATTACCACAGAATATTAAGCTCGGTAATGTTTACCACAGGATAAGTCAACCTGGTGACTCACAAAATACCGCTTGATTTTATAATGCTATCTTGAAAGCAAACACAGGATGTCTAGAATAGAGGCAGGTGCCTTACCATCTGATCTACTGAGCCACTTTAATTCTTAAGGGTACAATTATAATCACATCATTTATAATAACAATAACAACTATTCTTCACCTTATTATCTGTATGAACAACCATAAGTTCCTTATTATTTCCTTCAGAAAAACTCGTCACTTTCCACTTGTTCAGTACATTTACCATTTCTCCTTAGATTTAATTAAGTACATGATTTCACAATTCTGATGCATATCCAACTTTGACAGTGTAAGGTATTACAATGCTATAGCCGATGCTTTGACATAATGCTACAGCTGTAGCCAAATTAACAAATGAGGCTGATCAAAATACCTACTTCCAAATATTTCGTTTGTATTTGACCATACAAGTATGTTCTTTAAACTTTTTGGTTTGATTACATGAAAATGTTGGCAGAACTCAACTACAGGCAACTCTAGACTATCTGGACTAATGATCAGGATGGGTATCACAAAAAAACAAAAACAATGCAAAATTGCAGTTAATCCAAAAACTTGCTAACGTAATTCATATAATGACTTACCTTGAAGCACTACAATTCAAGTGGATGTGTGATGTGACAAGACATACACAAATATGTCCTGATACATATATATTGTAATTCGCTTTCAATTGTACATTACAAAAAAAATTACAGTACTAATTGAAAAATGAGAAAACACGTGTGATTATTCTTTTTTGAATTATGAAATGTTAATTTTTTCTTGTTCTTAGCAGAATTTTTTAATTAACAAAGACTGTTTTAATTTGTGAAACATCATTGTATCAAAAAACTATTATTCTCACTTTCCAGACAGCTGAACAATCATTCTACATGCTTGAAAGCTAGGCTGTTTTCTGCTCAGTATGTTGCAATTCCTCATCACTAGTATCATTTTTCCTTTTTTTTTTAAATCATTTCCACTATATGTTCATCATTGATCCAAAACCATGATCATCTTTTGTCACATTTCAACCAATCTGTTATGTTACCACTGTCAGTAACTTCTGTACAAATTCTAGTCAGTCAAGAAATACTGCCAGCAACCTCTTCCTATTCTGGAATGATTTTGTCTGTACAATACTTCTTGAAATATTTTTTCTTCGATTTTGTCAGAGTTCTGGGTTTTCTGAGAATTTGTCAACTGTTTCTGAAATACTGCAGATTGGTGGTTCTATTTTAAATTAGAAATCGTTTCTAGATTCATCAGTAGTTACATTTTGCAAAAATTTTATTGTTGACAGATATTACAAATTTTTTGTTTTGGTGAGAATGGGCATTATCCAATAGCTGAACAAATACACAACATCCAAACCCCTTTTTGGTTATAATACAGCACTGGCAAAGTTTTAGCTCCCATCTCTGTAAACAATCATGTATTTTTTACATTTTCAAATGCTCTCTGAAAATATCAGAACAGCAGATAGCTGAGTAACCTTATGGCCTGATGCTTGCCATCCTGTACTGATGATTATGAGCCAACAATACTGCACACTATGCTGTGATCTGTTATTCAATGCCAGTTAAAAAGTGAACCCTAATACAGACATGTGAATTAATCAGCAGTAAGTCGAGATCAAAAATATAATTTATGCCCATTTCTGTTAAGGTATAAAGTACATAATCTGCTCATGTACAGATTATGTGTATAATTATGTTGTAAAATCAATAAAGTATGGAAAGAAAAACACTCCCTTTCTAACTAATAAATTTCAGCACAACCTATTAAATTGGGGACATCCATATAACCTACTCACATATCATATTTATGGATCAAGTTGTTTTTTATATATTTCAGTATAATACAACTCTGATTGTGCTATAATAACTATGTGGATATTAAACCTAATGCTTCTGCTCTTTGCTTAGCACACATACTCATTCCCTTGCTAACAAGTTCTGCAAGGTAAACGAATTTGCTTATTTATATGCTGCTGCCAAGCATCTTTTCATCAAATTTCTAATTTAATTAATTTTAAGTTATGTTACTGGTTATAATCACAAACAGAATTAACACTGTTGCACACCACTATAGAGAAATTATTCCGATTAGTGCTTTCACAGATCTGATGAGCTGTGAAGCTTGAAAGCACTAATCGGAATAATTTCTCTATAGTGGTGTGAAACAGCATTAATTCTGTTTGAAATTTCTAATTGTCACTGGCAGAAAATACAAACATTCTATCACTGTTGATACTTAGAGATACATAATGAATGTATACCGTTTTTTATGTCTTTTGTAAATCTCTTTGTACTAACCCCTATGTGCAGCTCTCATTTTGATAGGACTCATACTTTAACACCATATTCTGGACAGGAAATAAAAATGATGAATAAAAAGGGATTTGTAAGATGCCAATAACAGAACAATTTATAAAATTTGGGGGGCTTACAAGCTTGGGGCACTTTAACATACAAAGAACTGACAAATCAGTGAAGTTGAAAAACATGTTTTTTATAGTATTAGGTTTTATGTTTCCCACGTTTATTATGTCTTTGGCTAATCATGTTATTTTTGGAAAATTTATTCAAATATGTTTACCATTTCTGACATAAGGACTTTTTATATTTTGATTTATTTGAAAAAAAAAATGCTTTGAATTAACATTACTGAAAACAAAAGTAATCAAGAATATACCCAATAAAAAGATAATATAAATCGAGAATATTTTGTACAGTAAATGGTACAAAAACATAACAAAAATATATAACTGATATTTATTACATGCCTACAGATGAGCAATTCATTTGTTACTCTACCGTATAATCTTCATAGATCTATGTAGTTAACGATGAACGCTTATCAAGATAAAAAAATATTTATTTTAATTTTAAATATACATAAAATAGTTTAAAATCAACTCATTAAATATAACTGATTACTATTTTTACTTAAGTTATTTACATTTATTAAATTGTTTATTTAACATACAAAAGTCTCAAATATGGGCAACATAGTAGCTCCATTGTGAAATATTTCCGTGCCACTGTGTCAAACAGTTAATGCCAACTTAAAAAAGTGAAAATTTTATGTTTTTTCATTAACATGTGTCGACGATTCAACTAATCTATAATCAAGTTTCCTGCATATTCTTTAACCACACACACACACACACACACACACACACACACACACACACACACACACACACACACACACACACACACACACACACACACACACACACACACACAAAATTACAATTATACTTTATCATTCTTAATATTAATAATAGGAAAATTTTTATACAAGAAAGTATTTTATATTTATTTGTATTTTATTAAAGTATTGTTTGTTGTCTGACAGTACAAAAAAAACCACTGAAACACTGTAATAAAATTAAAATAAATATAAAATATATTCTTGTACACATATATACAAGCCATTTCGTATATTATTTAAAATAATGATTATATCAAAAGATCTAAACTTAATACTGTGATGAGCCATCATCTTAGGTAAAAAAGAACTACAGGAAAACAAGTTTCAAACAAGCACTCAGAAAACAAATTTGACTTACGAACGAACACAAAAACTAGGAGCAATTAGGTTTAGTCACAGACAAAATACAATTTAGGAAATTGAAAATCTTAAAATTGTTAAAAGCATTTATAATGGAAGTTATTGGATGATTATGTAGAAAAATTACTTAAAAACAACCACCAACATAAAGAAAAAGAGAGTGAATTAACTGAGAGTGAGATGCACAAGGACTCAATGACAAGGACTTTTACAGAGGAAAGTAAGGAGGTTCAAATCCAAGAAGCACTGCCAGCAATAAACAATTATTTATACAACATAAGAAGAAACAGGAAGATGTAAACAATATGCAAACACAACAAGAAAATATCAAACATTCCATATTTTCTGAGAAGGAAAAACAAAGTAATGTTTTTACAATTCAGCTCATGTACAACATGCTTCTTTCACATTATTGTTAATAAAATTATGTTCAGTTCGAATAAAATCTTAGTAGTTCCAGCTTCATTTTACATACATTGTAAAACGTGTAAGTTTTACGTTTTTAACACCAAATTAATTTTTTTGTTTATAACTACACATGAAATTCGGTATATTATGTAAACAGCATTCTTCAACTGTAGAATATGTTCTCACTAACTACAGGAATACTTTAAAAATAATGAAACATAGTTCAAATTAATGAGTTAAGTAGAGTTTAATTAAAAAATTGCTAAAAATTTTCACAAACACAATAAACACATGTCAGTTATGCTAGAATACAATGGGTTATTATCATTTTTCAAAACTATTTACACTCTTTGTGAAAAACACAAGGCAGGCAAGATCTTAAGCCGACAATAATTTAAGACAAAACAAAATTACCTCTTGTCTAAATATTTTATATTATATTGCAAGCATTGAACAAAGTATACGCCCTTATTGGAAACAAAGCGAAAATGTATAGACCTCACTATTAAGCGAAGTATGTTCCTCACGTACTCATGTGTGATCATACACAGGCGCGCACACAAAATCATCCGAATTACATTATTGGAACTGTGTAAATATAAAAACAACTGTCTCGATTGAAGATTTGATTATACCTTTAATATATGATATAATACCTTTAGCAGACATCACTTTACTATATGCCCACGATTTGGCACACATTACTTTCTTACACGGCCATGCTGAGACAGTGAAAGCAGAGGCTCACTCTGTCACAGTTTTGTTGATAAACTTTTTTTCAACACTTAATTTTGTATATTGGTTGGTCCAGACATTCACTCTCTTGTCTCCAGTTTCCCAATATAAGTTTTAAATGTATTCTCAGTTACGTAACGAACCACTGTTATAACAAAATTTCATCCCAAAAATAATGACAGAAATATAAATTGTGAAAAATAAATTTTAAAGGCAAATGTTGTCAAATAAATTTTATGTTATACGTGTAACCATTTTACTCTCACATCCACAACATAACAAGATCATCTGTTATGCCTTCCATGAAATAAGCAACAATATTATATATAAACAGATGGCGTTGCAGAGGACGCGAGAGACATGGGGATAAGAAACTGGAGGAGGGTTGCAGTGGATAGAGTGGATTGGAGGCGGAGATTGGTGGAGGCCAGGGCCCGACTTGGGCTGTAGCGCCATAGGAGAGAGAGAGATTATATATAAACTACAAGGAAACAATGTGACATCTCAGCATGGTCTTGTGTAATTAATTTACGAGTACATAGTTCTTGTATGTATTGTCACCTTGCACTAAACCGCAGATCATGCTAGTACAAAGCATAAACCCACCCATTTTATAAAACACATAATTTTATTTACAAGATATTTCAACAACGAGTGACCTTCATCTTTTCCATGTGGTTGGCTTCATTCTCACTAGTAACGTTGGCTTCTTTACCATTTGCATCAAGTGTTTCAATTGTTTCAATGACAGTTCCGTCCGTCTCTCTGCCATCTTCTGCGGCTTGTGACTGATTTCCAACCACTGGCTGTGAACTCTGTGCACTGGCGTTGGCCTGTGTACCACATTCAATATCATACTCTAACATGTACCTTCAGCTACCAACACAACAATACTGCATTAACTGATTATCAAACATACGCAGTAAAACTGCTATATATTGATAACATTTATAGTACTCTCAACACACTTATTTGATAATGTGCATTATTTTTGTTTAATTTAAAGAAAACATACAGTAATATATATCTGAATGCTCAATTCTGTATAATTATTACATTTATGTAATTATTGTAAATGTACAAACTTGGTTGCCATCAACATGTCATTATTAAAACGTTATTATTAAAATATATTCAGAGCAGTTTTAGAAGATACTAGAGAAAAATATTTAGAATTATTTTCACCTCAAGATCAGTACTTGGTTGTTTTAAGAAATACTCCATATGTTAGAGCATTTCCAATAGTGTTCAACACATATTTCCATTTCTAAATGAAACACACAAAACACAATATATCAGAGAAACTGTTCAATAAATTTGTGAAATGTAATAAAAAAAATTTTCTCAATCTGACATTAGTTATAGAAAGTTTGTGTTAAGCGCGCTTCTTATGTACAAATTTTTCTAAAATAAACCAAATTAATTTCCACTTGCATGTTTGTACTTTAATAATGTACAACCATCAATCAATGTTTATAATAGACTACTTGCACATTAAATTAACCTCTGTTCAGATATGTTTCAAGACAAATATTCAATACAATGCCCACAATAATCATAATTTATTATTTCTTGTGACATATTTGTTCCTGGGATCTTTAATTGTAAATTGCTTGTTTTATTACAGGTGCCATACAGCCAGGTTAAGAGGCATGAAGGCGATACAGAGATTTCCTCCTAGCTAATGATTTTAAGAATTGTTTTGCACCTGTCAGCATACCTGCAGGAATTACAGTTTAACAATGTTCTAAACAGCTAAATTATGCAGTCAACGTTGAAAACACCAGCAGTTATTTAGAGTTTATCTGTTTTTATGTCTTACTATTTATTTGACAATAGCTAAATGTTTCATGCCTATTCAAATTATGTAAATTAATTAAAAATTTTAAAACTAATGAAGTACTTGTAAAACACAGATCAAAAAATGGCATTCTGATCATACTGCCTACATGATACTGTATTGCCTTCCTAAACTTTATACATAGGAGCGCCTCTAAAAGTATGCTGTGAAATTTATGTACACATGAGGAATCAAAATCATTTCACAAATGGCTTCAGCATAACCAATATTGCTTTCATACGATGTTTCAGTTTTGCATTCTGTTCAGGGGTGAATTCTTTCTCTAAAATTACTTTCTTTCATCTTCTTTAACATCACTCAACAACAACAACAACAACAACAACAAAAATAAATAAATATTATAGTACAGTACTATCCTCTGTTGGTATAAAATTCAAAAACAAAGGAGAAAATTCCAGAAAATATCTTTTAGAAGGTAAGGCATTTTTCATATTGTTACATTGATGACATAAATAGTACCACACTGGTGAGTGCGTATATGGTCACACGGTGCTTGAGACTGTTCCAGATGTTTTAGAAATCACTCTACACACAGAGCTGCATAGCATTTTGGATTCTTCTAGATTGTCTGTTCCCCTTCCTTATGATTACTCAACTACTGTACCAGCATCCAGGCCCACTAGGTCGCTACATTGCAAGCCAGGGGAGGTATAAATATTCAATTTTAGAGTGGCCCAGCCAGTGATAGACCAGCAATATTACGGTATGGTTTGAGGAGTTATTATGACAGATTAGTGATAAGTGATTGTTGTGTTAATTAGTGCAGCACTGTAATAAGGTGACATTTATTATTGTGTGCTGGATGATTTAACTTGAATTATTGTATAAGAGTGCAGCTTTGTGGATTTATAACTTTCGTTGATTTGTGTATACTTAAAGTTTGTATTAGTGACTTCACTGGTGTCTGTTCTTCTGTTTCCACTTTACAATATGATGATATGTGAGACCGTAATAATAATATCAATTTTCTGCCTTGATGAGCCAGTATAAAGGCTGTCGTATACTAAGAGACTCAAAAAGAGAACACTTATCATGCAATTTGAAGTTTCTAGTTATCACTCTTCGGACACGAAACTGCCTAAAGTTATTATCAGTGTTTTGGGAAGTAAATGGGCATGTTACTGTTTGTACATGTTTGAGGGACATTAACTTTGATGACAATGATGAAGTGATGATTACAACACGTTGTTAGTCATGGGAATGAGCGATCAAAACATTTGACACATTTGTATTGGTCAGTTATCATGATGCTTGACTTACACATGCATTGAGAACAATTGTTACTTGTTTCAAAAGTACATAATAGTAATTATTCGAATTATATAAACCTTAATACAAAATAAAGTACTTCCAAAATATTTCTTGCTTTGTATTTTACTTTCTAAATTCTAATCATATTAACTCCACTTTAATTCAAAGCAGACCAATTGAGTTTCCTGAAAATTTGGATGTGGACGGAATGGTGGAACAGTTATCAAAAAGTGTATATATTATGACACACTATACTTGACAGATTAACAGACAATTCTACCTTTATATTCTTAGACATTGAACAGGTCGATCTGGCTTTTTACACATACAACAAAATTTGCTAGTAAAATTATTTGCTATTATATGAGAATTATGTGTGTCACAGTTCCATTTGCTCTCATAAGATCTATGTTCTAGAATATTACATTGTGTATGCAAAAAGTATTTGAGTATTCACGACTTTATTCAAAAATAGTAATTTTTTTTAAGGGGCTGTTACTCTCTCTTTTGTGGATTTGTTTGATGCTGTAACAAAAGTACTCAAGCAGTAAGAGACAAGAGTATTACCTATCAATGAAGCAACTCACCATTTTCCATTTTAAAGGCAGTAATCAATATGGGGAGGTGAGGAACAGCAAATTTCATCACATAGGAACAACACACATGGAAATAAAAATTAGAAAATTAAATGGCGGAGAGAATAAATTCTGAGGCTAGCTTTATTTCAAAATCTGTAACACTATCTATTAATACTATAAATAATTGTACAGTAAACTACATTTCCTCTTGTACTAAAGGAAATGTCTGTCTATACTGGCTTAGATCTCTTGAAGGCTCACCGTCATATTGTTTCAACTGCACATGGTGCACACATGTAGATGTTGGTATCTGTACCCTAGCTCTAAAGCATTTGTTAATTTCCCATACCGTACTTGTTTTGTTATCAGGTGGTACCAGCTCTGCCACTGACCCTAACAAAATGAAGGACTTTTTCTTCTTCTGATCATTAGTTTGAACATGACAGCAGTGTCAGATTGACACAGGAAGTCACACAGCAAATGACTGTATCAAACTTTCTAGCCTTGACGTGAATGTACAAGCAACCTGATTTCTCTAAGCTCTTAGTTTTTCAATAATCTTTTCTATTTCAGTACTTGTAATTAACTCACCTTGTTTAACTGATTTGTTAATTTCAAATACAAAGTTTTTTCATCCAATATATTGTATAATTCTTGCATCCGTTTCTGCTCTTGTATATATGCCTTACATCTTTCCAATTCCAGTTGAAGTTCTTTTTCCTCTCCATTTGTTCTGCTTCCTAACTTTTTAAGCTTATATTTCTTGTTCCACGATTTTTCCAATGTTTGCGTAGCTTTTGTACTAGTTTATTTTAACAAATCACTGATCATTAGCCAATTCAAATTAATCACTTATCATATTTTCTAATTTCAACAACAAAAATCTCATTTTACACATTTTGAGGTGACCACTTTACTCACCAGAGTTAAGAGAAATAATTTCAAGTCTTATTAAACAGTTTTAAGCAAACTATACTTAATTCAACAATCCTACACAAGTACGCTAATGTACAATTATAATTCCTCACAATAATCATTAACATCACTAGTGTTATTGAGATTATTAAAACAAAATGCAGTTACAAAACTAAACACTTAATAATGAACTTTACACTAATTATAATATACAAGTATACCACTACAAACCAGTGGCTGTTTATCATGTGGGATGCAGGTGAAGTGCTGTTTCACTAAAATTTCCTAAAATGATCAAATTTATGTTAAAAATGTTTTATTACGAACACCATTTTCAAAATGCAATAATTAGACTTTCCAGTCTTTGAAAAACCTATGCCTATACTACAAGTAAATAAAGTTGCAAAAATCAAGGACAAGGTGTAAAACACCTTCCAAACTTGTAAACTTCCAATTGGAAGTTTAAATAAAATTCGTATTCGATGTTCAAGTGACTGTGTAGCAGTTATTACTTAAATAAACTCTTTTGTATGCCTAGCTTAATTATTAGTGTTAAATCAAGAGCGTGGAATACGAACGATTTTGATAATTTAGGTTTGTTACTCGTGCTCTTTAAAAACATGAAAGTTCTTTCGAGCACATACCTTGCGCATTGAGTTTTTCAACACTGAGAAAAATTTAAGTACTATCAAGGATACTTTGAAGGAAAATTCTAGGTTGTTTATTAAACACTTTAATGACACTATTTGGCTTGACAGACGTTTCATGCAGCTGCCTACTCGTGCAGTTTGTTACTTGGTTAAACAAGAATTAGCATTTTGCAGTCATCATAAAGATTATTATCTACTAAATGCAGAAACTTTAAAGAACAGTTAGAATCCTTCGTATCAATAAGCCCTTGTAGATATTCACAAACCCTATGAAAAAGTATCACCCGCTTTGCTGGCAATTCTAATACTACTCAAAATGAGTTAACTAACTGCATTTCACAATATATTGTTGAGCACATCCTAAGGGAAGTAGTAGGTTGTAAATGTTTTCAAGCTTGTGCTGCATGCTTACATTTATGAGTTTATTGGTGCATGTTTTTGCGCCATATGTGATTTTTATTGTGATATATGTGAGTTTTTGTGTACTTGTATAGTATTTCTAACTGTGCACATAATTTCTATATAAAAGTTAAATACTGTATGAGTGACAAACGGAAGAAAGTAGTGGCGACGATGGAGGAAAAAATTTGCACTATAAAGAGGCTGGGTTGTTGAGTAGGAGTACTGTGGGCTATTTAGGAGTACGGAAAAGTACTGTGGGCAAGTGAAAAAAATCCAGAAACTGAAAAATCATGGACTAATCAACTGGAAGTGGTAGAAAAGTGAGAATGGTGGAAAAAGGTACCCATTTTAAATTTGAGGAAGCTTTATAACTGTTGCACGAATATGTGAGGAGTAAAGGCTTGCTGCTTCCATGTCCTTTGCTCCAGGAAAAAGCCTTGGAATTTAAAAAACAAGACAAGGGTGAAGGTAGTGGTGATTTTACTGCCAGTGACGGGTGGTTGGACCTCCGGGAAAAATGCTTTGGTGTTTGACAATTAACAATCAGCGGTGAAGCTTTATCTACAGACAAAGGTGCTGTTCCTGATTTTAAAACTTATATTATTAACCAAGGAGGAGATTTCCAGTGAGCAGCTGTACAATTGTGATGAGACTGGACTAAACTAAAAAAGTTCCCATCGAAAATACTTGAATCAAAACACAATGCTGTGGTGCCTTGACATTAAAAAAAGTCAAAGAACGTGTTACGGTTTTGGTGAGTAGTAATGCAACTGGAAACCATAAGTTGCGGGTGACTTTAACTGGGAAATCAAAAAAGCCATGAGCATTTGAAAATCTAAAAAACACAAAGTTGTTGCATTGTAGTTCATGCATCAGAAAAAAGCATGGAGAAATGTTTTAAATGTATTTTCAACAAGAATTTGTACCAGCTGTTGAAAGGATTTGGTTGCCAATAATTTACCAAGGAAAGTAAGTCTTATGCTTGACAATGCTCCATCCCATTCGACAAGTGACTAATTAAAAGCTATACATACAAAAGCAATTTTTCTGCCAGCTAAAGTAATGTCACTTTGTGAATCAATGGACCCAGGTATCCTTGAAGCGCTAAAGAAAAAATGTCAGCACTAACTTCTCAGCTATCTTATACCGATAGTAACTTATGCCACTGAAGACTGTCTAACCCCTATGAAGAAGTTTAATTTCTAGATGTGATATGACGGGTGTCTGAAGGATGGAAAATTTTACTAGATCATAAAACTAGTGAAAAGTAGGAGGAGTTCAAAGAGCACTGTGGTACTGAAGTGTGAAATGAGAACAACGAGCTCGTTTCATTATTGGAAAACATTCCTGGGTATGATAATATTAATTTACAGGACATTACTGAATGGTTGGCAAATGATGAAGTTGAGGAAATAACTAACGACAATATTGTGGTGATTGTGCTGAAAGAAAAGGCTGCTGAAGAGGAACTTGTAGAAGAAAACATCACATCAATCACATACTGCATTCTGACGGTTTAAAGGCAATTGAGATAGAGCTTGATATATCAATCAGAAGGAAGAGGCAATGCCAGCCAATATCTGTCTATGGAAATGGAAGGATATTTTGGCATGGAAAAGAATACAAAGAGAAAAGCAAACAACGATCAAAACAACTTCTTAAGCCTCATATTTGCAAGTTACTGCATTTGCTTCTTTTTGTTTATGTAAATTTTTATTCTTGATGAAAAATTTAATTTTAATTATAATACTTTTTTATTTTTAAGTAAACAGTTCAAATTATGCTCAATTTGAACTATACAGAACATCAGTAATTAAACGCTGTTTAATAAACAAATGTGTATCCATTGTAGATGTAATCTTTGTCAAACACACAATGCTTTTAAAGCATTTTAAAAGATTTTCGGTATTTTATTTAAATTTCTTTTTATATTTAGATAAACATCATATTTGGTTCTTTTTTTTAAAGTATGCATACTCTATAAAAACAAATTTAAACATTCTATAGAATTTTCTCACATATCGTCTTTTGTAAATTTTGGTGTAACAATATTATACTAGTCCTACATTTGTTGTGCATACGTACAAAGAGAGTGTAGCTACATACTTACAACATTGGTGGAAAAAATGTTGCATTGTTGTAACCCTCCACAACCCTCGTCAACTGTGGAACAATAATTGTTGTATTGTTATATATGTACACCAGTAGTTTAAACCTACTGGACACATCGTAAAGATAAAAAAAAGTCATAGGACAATTTGTTGACTGTGTATATACAGCCTAAGAAACATAATTTTTAATATTTGTTTCACATGTAATGGGGGGTTGTCTATACAGGAAATGGTTCACCCACAACCTATGGTTTATCCAGCTTTTTTGTTACCCAGCTCAGCCAACTACCACAATGGTCACGGACTCTACTACACTGTGTACCCTACCTCCAATTTTTGCAGCAAATTAACCTTTGAAAGTTAAAATTAACAATATAGCTTACCAATTCTGTCACTAGAAACAATTTTGATTACATAACACAGGCCTGCGATGAAAAAACTTTTTTCATAATTTTATGTATTTTTTTGGTGCAGAATTCAAATATCGCATCAGAATTTTCCCATCATGTAGTGTTTTCTCGAAAAATGCATATTTTCCATTTTCATATAACAAGAGGTTACTCAGGGTTTGCATTCAACATTTGTTACATTTTGGCTAAATTATTAAACACGTGGCTAATAATAATTCATAAATAAATCAAGTATGCTTCAGTACCAGTTGGCCACTTGAGAGAAAGCTTTGAGAATGTAGAATTGATTCTAGAAATATTAAATACAAGGATCACGGCTGGATGGTGTGTGGAGATTTAAAAGTATTAACCATGCTTCTAGGCCAGCAGGGTAATTATACTAAGTATCCATGTTTGCTACGTGAGTGGGACAGCCGAGCGAGAAATTAGCACTGGGAGAAGAAAAACTGGCCTGCAAGGAAATCTCTTGAACCTGGAACCAAGAATATTCTATTTAAATGTGTTGTTGACTCAAAGAAAATACTTTTACCTCCACTCCATATACAACTGGGGTTTATGAAACACTTTGTACAAGCTTTACCTAAAGAAGGAAACTGTTTAAGTGACTGTTGACCAAGTTCCCTCACATGTCAGAAGCAAAATTAAAAGGGGGAGTCTTTGTTGGGGCCAGATGTACAAAGACTAATGAAACATGAAAACTTTGTGCTTGCATGGCAAAGGTTGAAAAAGATACTTAGATTATTTAAAAAAACGCTATTAAAAACTTCCTAGGAAACAATAAGGACTCTGACTATTTTAATATAGTTGAAAGCATGTTACAAAAATTCAAAGTTTTGGAATGCTCAATGAGCATCAAAATTCACTTTTTACATCCTCACTTTGACTTTTCCCTAAAAATCTTGGAGCAGTTAGTAAGGAACAGAGTGAACGCTTCCAACAGGATATTAAGGAAATGGAGAGACAATATCAGGGTCGGTGGAATATGAATATGATGGGAGACTACTGCTGGATGCTGCTACAACGTGAAAATCTAGATTTCTCCTACAAGAAGGAAAGCAAACAGACGCAGCTTCATGAGCAAAATAAAAAGGGCATAATGCGAATTCCAACTAAGGTAAAGATGTAATATGTTTTAAAATATGCTATTGTGAAAAAACAGATCTAAATAAAAATATAGTTTGCAAAAAATGCTGTTTTATTTCATGTACTTTCATTAATATAGCTTCACTATGGAACGCGTTCCACTAAAAATGACAATGCCAATTGCAAAAAAAAAAAAAAACAATACATGATGGAGAAAAACTGAAGTCATATTTGAATTCAGCAATACAAAAAACTATAAAATCAGATAACATTTTTTATGAACCTAAATTTTGCCTGTTAGTCACAAAGCATAAAACTATACTGTCATTTAAATACAGAACCACATTAAATATAGCTCATAATGTCTACAACTCCTCGTCTATTTCTGATGAACTTTTGTACTGCCATTAAGTTTAATTTCCGTATTTGTTTGTTCATGCATAGTATTTCCTTACTTTTGCAATGTGCACAACAGATAACATGATTCTTTTTAGTTCAGATTTTAATCAAGTTAATGGCAATCAACAATGAAACACAATTCCAGTGCCGAATAAGTCAATTACATATAAACATTTCTTCATTAGATGTATCCTAATGTTGAAGTCTATGACCTCCATTAGTTACTGTCAATTAAACCACATTACCTACGCCTCACATTACTTGACAGCAAAACATAAACAAAGTATGCATTGCCAAGAATACATACGTAGCTGTGTCACATCCTTCTTATCTGCTTTCATGCTTACAGACTGCAATACTCAAAGTCTACTCAAGAATGTTTTAAATGTTAAATAATCACTTCTTTTACATGCCGTGCTAAGCTTATCACTGTTTGTGCTGAGTTGGCCAATAACAAGACAGCAGACGTCTTTAAAAGCATTATCCTCTTATTTGAGATGCGAAGTAAACCATTTCCAAACCAGTATCACTAATTTTGTTCTTTTCATTCTGCATCAGATTTCCTATGACCTCATGGCCCTTCGTGCTTTCCTTACCACATCTTTTTCTATATTTTTCTGTCGGTTAATAGTTGGCTCGACAATCCCAGATAATGTCTTCAAAAATAATAGTGTCTTGTCCACTCAATACCATATTGCCATAGCATATTTTACAGCAACCATTTACATTTTATTCTTATTTATGATTGTAGTAAAACTTACAGTATATTAAATACCAAGAGCCAATTGATAATACATGGTACACAGCTATACCCAATGGCATATAATACACGTAAGCCTCAGGATTGCACACAACATTTTACACTACTTTTATGACAGTTTTAATGACATTTTACCTTTGCTTAGTTACCTTTCACTTTTATGTAAGCTCCATCAAGAGGCTATAATCTTACACAAAAGCAAAACGTAACTAAGGGAAAGGTAAAATTTCATTACAAAATTTTATCTAAAAATTAATTCCATAATGGAAAAATGTGCATAATGTAGTATTCGACACAAATACATGTCATGGACAACAAAACCCAAGAATATTGTTATTAGTACAGTAGAGCATCGATTATCCGAACATCCATTAACCGAACAATCTATTATCCTAACTCAACAAAAAGTACAATTATGTACACTGTACTGTACAGTAATGTATTGGACACGTGTAGACATATTGGATATTTATTGAACTTAAAAAATTGTATACTATAAACTATTACAGTACTGTACAGTAATAAATAAACGCTGTAGCTATACAGCCTTACAATCGATAAACAAAGAATCGATAAACACACATCAACAAACTTTGTTAAACATATTTACAATTGATAAAAAAACTGTGTCAACGGAAGCCTCTGTCACCGAATGTCTGTTTTTATAGTTAATTTTATAGTACAGTGTTTGTCATTACACCCTAATTTTGTTTAAATTAACTTTTGGTTTTTATTAATTACAGTCAGTTTAAATTCAACAATTTTTAGCCTTAGTAATACATTACAGTGCAGTAAACAGGTTGCTGTAATTATATAACAGTATGTTAGAAATTATTTTGTAATAAAACCATTTGTTTTTTGTAAAGAAATATAATGTTTTCAATATACGATCTATTATCCAAAATTTCGATTATCCGAACGGGCCCTCGTCCTGAGAGGTTCGGATAATCGATGCTCTACTGTAGTAGTAGTAGTAGTAGTAGTAGTAGTACTAGTAGTAATAGAATCCATTGGTACAAATGCGTGGTAAAAGAATACAGTCAAGTATAACACACATAAATTTAAAACCAGAATAGACAACTAACAGCGGTTTAGTGGCGACAAAGCTTTACACACTGTAACGGGGCAAATTAAGAGAAAGGTCTATTTTTTTTAATTTAATAATTATTTGGGGCTAATCTGTTTGGGCACCATTTATGGTCATGAAAACTTAATTTATGTAACACCCTGTATTCACCTTGTGCCAGGCGGCACCAGGTACGAGAGCGATAAAACATTGGAATGTGGGTGTGTGCGCATGTGCCACTCTCTGTACTCTCCAACTCAAAGTCGATAACGGAAGGAACACGAAAATATAACTAATTATAGTGTGACGTGGAGCCTTTTAAGCCAATGAGAGAACGAGTAATGGAAAGAGACATCCGGTTAGCGGCCACGTGGTGATTTACATAAAAAGAACGAAGAGCGTCACCAAGGCAGTTTGCTGCCTCAGTCGACTTAGAACTCCTGACCGCGCGGTCATATAAAACATTGCTCGAGCTAATTAGGGTCGGCCGACCAGTAAATCCTGCTATTTTAATTTAACATAACAGTCAATCATGTTATAGTGATCGAACAGAAGTAACCGGCAAATAATAACATTCTAAACTTATAATCGGAGTGTGTCAGGAGAATCAAGTGTTAACAGTGATGGCGTAACCACGTGGATGAAGGGATGAGTACCTAATTTAAGCAGTTTGAACAGACAAAATATTTCAATTTTAATTAATTTCAATTCACCAATATTAATTATGAAAATTCAATAAAAAAGCGCTTTACAGTATAAAAAGTATGAGTAATGATTGAGTGCGTGAGCAAACTGGGTTGCTGTACAGTAGATTTAGTCTAGTTTAATAAGTAGGGTTAAGTATATTTCACAATCTATTTTCAATGTAACGTAAAAGAAAGACGAAATTGTTGATGTGGGAGTTATGGTGGTATTTGATGGCAAAGTAAGATAAAATAAAAAATGTGTTAAGTGAACATATAAATCTGTCTTGGTCAATTGCATTCCCCTGTTTTTCTCTGCTAAGTACACCAGACGACACCTTGGTCAATTACCAATAAAGGTAGGTAATACAATTTTTAATATTTTAAACAGTTAATTCATGTGTACTACTTCAGTTGACGCCCTCACAGGGACAAATTTCAATATTTTAATTACTATTTCAAGTGCCATACTTCAGTTGGCGCCCGTAACAGTAGACGTTTTAAATTAAAATCAAATTGAATTAATTTACAACCTGGTCAAAATGGCAGAGAAAAACAAGAGTGCAAATTTGTGTGAAAGTGTAAAGGAGGAGTCAATTTTAAATGTTACGCAAGACGATTTAATATCGACAAATATTAACGAGAGCGTAGATGATACAACAGACGAAACTGAGATAGTAGATGCTGAAAATAGCAAAAGCGATAATGTAAATATATTTAACCAATTAGCGTTGATGGAAATGATATCAGGAATGAGAACTGAAATTAAATCAGAAAATAATAAATTAAACACGAGTTTAGATGAGTTAAAGTCAGAAAATAATAATTTAAACGCATGTTCAAATGAATTTAAAACTGAAATGAAATCAGAAAATAATAATTTAAAAACAAGCTTGAATGAATTTAAGATTGAAATCAAGTCAGAGATAAATGCTAGTAACATAGAACTGAAAACGGAAATAAAAAAACAAGACAAAAAATTAAGAGAAATAAATATTAAATTAGAGGAAAGAAATAAGACTATTGCGGGGATGAAAGGTGAGATAATTATAAATATAAATAAAATACAAGACGAAGTAAACGAAAGTACAACTTTGAAGGAGGAGGTAGAAAATGATACAGTTATAGGCGAGTATAACGAAAACAAAAATAATGAAGGTACACGTGATACTAAGGTAAGTGACGAATTTAAAACTAGTGGTAATTATGACGATATAATTAAAAATGTGGTGTTAGAAGGTAAAATAAATAATAATAGTGGCAATGGAGTTTTGATGGAAATACAAAGTGATTATGAGAGTGAGAGAGTAGAAATTAGTATTTGTAAATTAGAGAGAGAATATGAAGAGAATTATTTTGTGAGTATAGGGCAGAGGGTAGATTTTCCCCAGTTTTATTGTAAACCTAGATGGTTACAAATGTTTTTGAAGTACAAGAGTCCCTTGCAGGAAAACAATGTGTTTTCAAATAGGTCTTTAATTTTTAGTAGGCGTTTTTATGATTTAATACCCTCTGTACGGAATGACAGCAAAAGTATGAATTGGTGTTATGGTGACAGATATGTTGATAAGAAGGTAGAGTTATGTAAGGTTAGTAGAGGTTATGACGAATTAACAAAGAGGTTAAATATGGAAAGAGTTAGTGATAATAAGCACTTACCTTGTGAAATAGTTAGTACAGCAAATGATGATAAGGTTGATGATGTTGATTACTTACCTTGTTACGAGACTGGGACAACAGTAGATAATAATAATGATGAAATTGTGATTGACATAACTATGACAGATCATACTAAAGGTGACTGGACTATAATGAATTGTATAATGATAATGAATTATATGATTTAATAACATGGAATAGTCCTGTTGGTATTGTGGAAGAATATAAAAAGTTGGATAATCTTTATATTAATAAAAATGATATAATGAGTTTAATAAAAAATGAACTGTGTAAACGTAAAACCAGGTTATTGTACGATGATGGGGGTAAAACAATTAATGTTCATGAGCATCTAACTATGTAATTAATGGTTTTGAATTGGACTGTTTTATAAAATAAGGTGTGGTAAACAGAAAAATAATGTCAAAGAATTGTAAATAGATTCATAGTGAAATTAATTGTGTTTGTGTTGTAGAACAGATTTTATGTAAACAATGTGTGCATGTAGTAGAAATTGATTTAATAATAATAATAATAATAATCAGAATGATCACTGTTGCACACCACTATATAAAAATTATCCCGATTAGCGCTTTCAAGCTTCACACCCCATCGTCAGATCGGAATAGACAGGAAATATGTGAAAACAAACCCTTCACCCTTCTCCCCCACCCTGCTCACACACAACAAGCTATAATATAAATGACCCTTCCCCACCCCCTAAACCCTGTCCCACCATCTATACAGTTACATATTTTTCTAGCAAATTCCTTGTGTTTCAGTGTTGTGTGTGTGTGTGCATCCTTTTAAACTTACCCTCTTCCTCTCCACACACGTGGGTCAGTCACACACCCTTATTTTAAAACATCCAATTAGTACTATGCAATATAATTCTTAATCTTATCTATCTGTCCTCTATCATTTACTTCTTAATCATGTTATAAAATATTTCTTCATTATCAAATTTAATTTTAATATTAATTAAATTGTCTAACCCTTTTTCTCTTTCTTTCAATATTTCTAACTCCTCTCTAAGCTTCCTTTCAACTGTGTTATTTACTACTTTTACAATTTCGTATTCTTCCAAAGGATTAACAAACTTATGGTTGTCTTCTATGAAATGTCTTGCATATAACGAATTGGTTGTTCTATTACCTTCTCCACGTTTGTGGTCAGAAAGCGCTAATCGGGATAATTTTTATATAGTGGTGTGCAACAGTGATCATTCTGATTGTGATTTCAACCACTAACACAAATTTCTTCATTAAATAATTATAATATTATTTTAGTAGACTAAATAAATAATGAGAGTTTGTAATAAATGAATTGTAATTGTTTTGGAGTAAGGTAATTAAAATATGTTGTGTTTTAAATAATTGATGGAATCAAATAATTTGAGATGTATTAATTGATTAATTTAAATGTTATATAAAGAGATTTTGATGATGAATTTAAATTATTTTTATGAGATTTGAACTTGATAATAAACAGTAATTGAATAAATGTAAAATGTATTTAGTTGTGGAATCATATGATTGTTATGTTTCAGAAGATACATGGAGTTATGTACATTGTTTGGTGGTGAGAAAATGTTTATATTTTTGTGTTTATGACAGTAGGTGATCATGTTGTATTCGAGTATATGAGTGATGTAATGTAAGTATGAAGTTTATAATGCAATTTAATAAAATAAAAGGTTTAATGTTTGAACGGTAAATTGTATATGAGTCTCAGAGGTTTTGAACTAAATAATAATATATCCAAACATATAAGGGTTTACCATCTGTGAATTGCAGTAGCAGTGTTAGTGTAAATCTTGTATGTCTTTTTAGTAGTTTCCCCAACTTTCGGGCGGTCACGGCTTCACCGAACCCTGACAGTGGATTTATAATGTAAATATAACCACTAAATTGGTGAACTTAGAAATTAACCGGGGGGTAAATCAGGGGAATCTACTTAACTATGGAACAGCGGCTATCATCGAAGGTGGTGATAGTGCCGTATTAAGGGTGTGTGAATCATTATAGTAGGATTACTGGTGTCCTCGGACATCAGTAATGCTGAATTTTTATATAACGCTGAAGCAAGAACGGGGTAGGCAGCGTCTACCCCTAAAAAACATTCCGTTCTTGTGGAAGCAACTGGGCGCCACAGTCCAGTGGTGGGTCATAGTGTGTGTGGTAAGGAGGTTACTCAGGGGAGTAACGAATTCAAATCTTGAATGGACATAAACTAAATGAGCTAATAAGCTAATTAAATGATGTTATTTTGATTCATGGGATGATTACAGTAGACAATTTGTATGAAAGTAATTGATTTACATGTGTTTTGCTCCATATGATAATTTTATAAATGAATGTACTGATTTTGAAACGATTAATGCTAAGGAATTTATTATGTTTTATTATGTTATTATATTATTATGTTAGAGTGTAAGAATTGTAAACATGTGTTATGCGCTTTACCTTGTATAATTTTGTGTAGTGTATCTAGGGTAAGGTCATTCACCTGACCCTGAGAGATCAGCTGATGACTGATGTTAGAGACATGATATGTTTCTCCTAGTGACTTATGGATTATTTTGTTAATGAATGTAATTAAATAATTTTGTTTCTGGGAAAATTGTTAAAAAAGATATTGTGGGAATTAAATTTTTCTAAAAAAAAAAAGTTTCATTTTTTGCTTGAAGTACAGATTGTATATTAATGTTCAATATATATTGTGATTCTGTGTATTGCTAATATATTAAATGAGTTATATGGTTCATATTATATGTGGTAAACAAATGTAATGATAAGGGAATTTAGGATAAAATAAGGTGTTCATTTTATTCTGTGTATTATGATTGTTAGCAGCTAATTAAGAAGAGTTGTAAATTCATTTAAAAGGATTTTGAAATTTTGAAAGTAAACAGAAAGAGATGATCAAATTAATGGTAATATGAATCTTTGATATTGGACTTTAATTTAAAATTTAAATGATTTAGTTTGAGTTGTTGATTTTTTTTTGTGACAGAAATTGCCATTTATGTGAAACCGTAACGTCAAACCGATAAAAATATTGAGAAAAGGAATTGAAGTTAAAATATAAAATATTTTATGAATTCAAGATCAACAAAGTAGTATATAGATATTGTATTCAATAAAATCATGAGTATGTGTACGCACCCAGTATTTGCTAAAGGCAACCCAGTATGTATGTAAGAGGGAACATATCGGTTGAGGATCTGGTATGGTGTAAGGCCAGTTTCTGATTTGTTGGTGGAATGATAAAAGGTTAGGTGGTATTATGGTGAGTACCTGTCCGATTTTATGGTGTTGGGATCTCGAACAGAGAAGTCCAGTAATCTCGTTCAGGTGCTGCCATGGCCACCGAGCTAGGGGGGTAGTTTACCCATGATGTGTTAAGAATTTAAAGGGGGTTGTTGCCACCATATCCTCACCGATCCTCTTAGGGTTAGCAATGAGAGTTTTTCTGTTTCGGCAGAAAACCTCTCATTGGGGGGGGTATTGTAACGGGGCAAATTAAGAGAAGGGTCTATTTTTTTAATTTAATAATTATTTGGGGCAATCTGTTTGGGCACCATTTATGGTCATGAAAACTTAATTTATGTAACACCCTGTATTCACCTTGTGCCAGGCGGCACCAGGTACGAGAGCGATAAAACATTGGAATGTGGGTGTGTGCGCATGTGCCACTCTCTGTACTCTCCAACTCAAAGTCGATAACGGAAGGAACACGAAAATATAACTAATTATAGTGTGACGTGGAGCCTTTTAAGCCAATGAGAGAACGAGTAATGGAAAGAGACATCCGGTTAGCGGCCACGTGGTGATTTACATAAAAAGAACGAAGAGAGTCACCAAGGCAGTTTGCTGCCTCAGTCGACTTAGAACTCCTGACCGCGCGGTCATATAAAACATTGCTCGAGCTAATTAGGGTCGGCCGACCAGTAAATCCTGCTATTTTAATTTAACATAACAGTCAATCATGTTATAGTGATCGAACAGAAGTAACCGGCAAATAATAACATTCTAAACTTATAATCGGAGTGTGTCAGGAGAATCAAGTGTTAACAGTGATGGCGTAACCACGTGGATGAAGGGATGAGTACCTAATTTAAGCAGTTTGAACAGACAAAATATTTCAATTTTAATTAATTTCAATTCACCAATATTAATTATGAAAATTCAATAAAAAAGCGCTTTACGGTATAAAAAGTATGAGTAATGATTGAGTGCGTGAGCAAACTGGGTTGCTGTACAGTAGATTTAGTCTAGTTTAATAAGTAGGGTTAAGTATATTTCACAATCTATTTTCAATGTAACGTAAAAGAAAGACGAAATTGTTGATGTGGGAGTTATGGTGGTATTTGATGGCAAAGTAAGATAAAATAAAAAATGTGTTAAGTGAACATTTCATTCCCCTGTTTTTCTCTGCTAAGTACACCAGACGACACCTTGGTCAATTACCAATAAAGGTAGGTAATACAATTTTTAATATTTTAAACAGTTAATTCATGTGTACTACTTCAGTTGACGCCCTCACAGGGACAAATTTCAATATTTTAATTACTATTTCAAGTGCCATACTTCAGTTGGCGCCCGTAACAGTAGACGTTTTAAATTAAAATCAAATTGAATTAATTTACAACCTGGTCAAAATGGCAGAGAAAAACAAGAGTGCAAATTTGTGTGAAAGTGTAAAGGAGGAGTCAATTTTAAATGTTACGCAAGACGATTTAATATCGACAAATATTAACGAGAGCGTAGATGATACAACAGACGAAACTGAGATAGTAGATGCTGAAAATAGCAAAAGCGATAATGTAAATATATTTAACCAATTAGCGTTGATGGAAATGATATCAGGAATGAGAACTGAAATGAAATCAGAAAATAATAAATTAAACACGAGTTTAGATGAGTTAAAGTCAGAAAATAATAATTTAAACGCATGTTCAAATGAATTTAAAACTGAAATGAAATCAGAAAATAATAATTTAAAAACAAGCTTGAATGAATTTAAGATTGAAATCAAGTCAGAGATAAATGCTAGTAACATAGAACTGAAAACGGAAATAAAAAAACAAGACAAAAAATTAAGAGAAATAAATATTAAATTAGAGGAAAGAAATAAGACTATTGCGGGGATAAAAGGTGAGATAATTATAAATATAAATAAAATACAAGACGAAGTAAACGAAAGTACAACTTTGAAGGAGGAGGTAGAAAATGATACAGTTATAGGCGAGTATAACGAAAACAAAAATAATGAAGGTACACGTGATACTAAGGTAAGTGACGAATTTAAAACTAGTGGTAATTATGACGATATAATTAAAAATGTGGTGTTAGAAGGTAAAATAAATAATAATAGTGGCAATGGAGTTTTGATGGAAATACAAAGTGATTATGAGAGTGAGAGAGTAGAAATTAGTATTTGTAAATTAGAGAGAGAATATGAAGAGAATTATTTTGTGAGTATAGGGCAGAGGGTAGATTTTCCCCAGTTTTATTGTAAACCTAGATGGTTACAAATGTTTTTGAAGTACAAGAGTCCCTTGCAGGAAAACAATGTGTTTTCAAATAGGTCTTTAATTTTTAGTAGGCGTTTTTATGATTTAATACCCTCTGTACGGAATGACAGCAAAAGTATGAATTGGTGTTATGGTGACAGATATGTTGATAAGAAGGTAGAGTTATGTAAGGTTAGTAGAGGTTATGACGAATTAACAAAGAGGTTAAATATGGAAAGAGTTAGTGATAATAAGTACTTACCTTGTGAAATAGTTAGTACAGCAAATGATGATAAGGTTGATGATGTTGATTACTTACCTTGTGACGAGACTGGGACAACAGTAGATAATAATAATGATGAAATTGTGATTGACATAACTATGACAGATCATACTAAAGGTGACTGGACTATAATGAATTGTATAATGATAATGAATTATATGATTTAATAACATGGAATAGTCCTGTTGGTATTGTGGAAGAATATAAAAAGTTGGATAATCTTTATATTAATAAAAATGATATAATGAGTTTAATAAAAAATGAACTGTGTAAACGTAAAACCAGGTTATTGTACGATGATGGGGGTAAAACAATTAATGTTCATGAGCATCTAACTATGTAATTAATGGTTTTGAATTGGACTGTTTTATAAAATAAGGTGTGGTAAACAGAAAAATAATGTCAAAGAATTGTAAATAGATTCATAGTGAAATTAATTGTGTTTGTGTTGTAGAACAGATTTTATGTAAACAATGTGTGCATGTAGTAGAAATTGATTTAATAATAATAATAATAATCAGAATGATCACTGTTGCACACCACTATATAAAAATTATCCCGATTAGCGCTTTCAAGCTTCACACCCCATCGTCAGATCGGAATAGACAGGAAATATGTGAAAACAAACCCTTCACCCTTCTCCCCCACCCTGCTCACACACAACAAGCTATAATATAAATGACCCTTCCCCACCCCCTAAACCCTGTCCCACCATCTATACAGTTACATATTTTTCTAGCAAATTCCTTGTGTTTCAGTGTTGTGTGTGTGTGTGCATCCTTTTAAACTTACCCTCTTCCTCTCCACACACGTGGGTCAGTCACACACCCTTATTTTAAAACATCCAATTAGTACTATGCAATATAATTCTTAATCTTATCTATCTGTCCTCTATCATTTACTTCTTAATCATGTTATAAAATATTTCTTCATTATGAAATTTAATTTTAATATTAATTAAATTGTCTAACCCTTTTTCTCTTTCTTTCAATATTTCTAACTCCTCTCTAAGCTTCCTTTCAACTGTGTTATTTACTACTTTTACAATTTCGTATTCTTCCAAAGGATTAACAAACTTATGGTTGTCTTCTATGAAATGTCTTGCATATAACGAATTGGTTGTTCTATTACCTTCTCCACGTTTGTGGTCAGAAAGCGCTAATAGGGATAATTTTTATATAGTGGTGTGCAACAGTGATCATTCTGATTGTGATTTCAACCACTAACACAAATTTCTTCATTAAATAATTATAATATTATTTTAGTAGACTAAATAAATAATGAGAGTTTGTAATAAATGAATTGTAATTGTTTTGGAGTAAGGTAATTAAAATATGTTGTGTTTTAAATAATTGATGGAATCAAATAATTTGAGATGTATTAATTGATTAATTTAAATGTTATATAAAGAGATTTTGATGATGAATTTAAATTATTTTTATGAGATTTGAACTTGATAATAAACAGTAATTGAATAAATGTAAAATGTATTTAGTTGTGGAATCATATGATTGTTATGTTTCAGAAGATACATGGAGTTATGTACATTGTTTGGTGGTGAGAAAATGTTTATATTTTTGTGTTTATGACAGTAGGTGATCATGTTGTATTCGAGTATATGAGTGATGTAATGTAAGTATGAAGTTTATAATGCAATTTAATAAAATAAAAGGTTTAATGTTTGAACGGTAAATTGTATATGAGTCTCAGAGGTTTTGAACTAAATAATAATATATCCAAACATATAAGGGTTTACCATCTGTGAATTGCAGTAGCAGTGTTAGTGTAAATCTTGTATGTCTTTTTAGTAGTTTCCCCAACTTTCGGGCGGTCACGGCTTCACCGAACCCTGACAGTGGATTTATAATGTAAATATAACCACTAAATTGGTGAACTTAGAAATTAACCGGGGGGTAAATCAGGGGAATCTACTTAACTATGGAACAGCGGCTATCATCGAAGGTGGTGATAGTGCCGTATTAAGGGTGTGTGAATCATTATAGTAGGATTACTGGTGTCCTCGGACATCAGTAATGCTGAATTTTTATATAACGCTGAAGCAAGAACGGGGTAGGCAGCGTCTACCCCTAAAAAACATTCCGTTCTTGTGGAAGCAACTGGGCGCCACAGTCCAGTGGTGGGTCATAGTGTGTGTGGTAAGGAGGTTACTCAGGGGAGTAACGAATTCAAATCTTGAATGGACATAAACTAAATGAGCTAATAAGCTAATTAAATGATGTTATTTTGATTCATGGGATGATTACAGTAGACAATTTGTATGAAAGTAATTGATTTACATGTGTTTTGCTCCATATGATAATTTTATAAATGAATGTACTGATTTTGAAACGATTAATGCTAAGGAATTTATTATGTTTTATTATGTTATTATATTATTATGTTAGAGTGTAAGAATTGTAAACATGTGTTATGCGCTTTACCTTGTATAATTTTGTGTAGTGTATCTAGGGTAAGGTCATTCACCTGACCCTGAGAGATCAGCTGATGACTGATGTTAGAGACATGATATGTTTCTCCTAGTGCCTTATGGATTATTTTGTTAATGAATGTAATTAAATAATTTTGTTTCTGGGAAAATTGTTAAAAAAGATATTGTGGGAATTAAATTTTTCTAAAAAAAAAAAAAGTTTCATTTTTTGCTTGAAGTACAGATTGTATATTAATGTTCAATATATATTGTGATTCTGTGTATTCTGTGTATTGCTAATATATTAAATGAGTTATATGGTTCATATTATATGTGGTAAACAAATGTAATGATAAGGGAATTTAGGATAAAATAAGGTGTTCATTTTATTCTGTGTATTATGATTGTTAGCAGCTAATTAAGAAGAGTTGTAAATTCATTTAAAAGGATTTTGAAATTTTGAAAGTAAACAGAAAGAGATGATCAAATTAATGGTAATATGAATCTTTGATATTGGACTTTAATTTAAAATTTAAATGATTTAGTTTGAGTTGTTGATTTTTTTTGTGACAGAAATTGCCATTTATGTGAAACCGTAACGTCAAACCGATAAAAATATTGAGAAAAGGAATTGAAGTTAAAATATAAAATATTTTATGAATTCAAGATCAACAAAGTAGTATATAGATATTGTATTCAATAAAATCATGAGTATGTGTACGCACCCAGTATTTGCTAAAGGCAACCCAGTATGTATGTAAGAGGGAACATATCGGTTGAGGATCTGGTATGGTGTAAGGCCAGTTTCTGATTTGTTGGTGGAATGATAAAAGGTTAGGTGGTATTATGGTGAGTACCTGTCCGATTTTATGGTGTTGGGATCTCGAACAGAGAAGTCCAGTAATCTCGTTCAGGTGCTGCCATGGCCACCGAGCTAGGGGGGTAGTTTACCCATGATGTGTTAAGAATTTAAAGGGGGTTGTTGGCACCATATCCTCACCGATCCTCTTAGGGTTAGCAATGAGAGTTTTTCTGTTTCGGCAGAAAACCTCTCATTGGGGGGGGTATTGTAACGGGGCAAATTAAGACAAGGGTCTATTTTTTTAATTTAATAATTATTTGGGGCAATCTGTTTGGGCACCATTTATGGTCATGAAAACTTAATTTATGTAACACCCTGTATTCACCTTGTGCCAGGCGGCACCAGGTACGAGAGCGATAAAACATTGGAATGTGGGTTTGTGCGCGTGTGCCGCTCTCTGTACTCTCCAACTCAAAATCGATAACGGAAGGAACACGAAAGTATAACTAATTATAGTGTGACATGGTGCCTTTTAAGCCAATGAGAGAACGAGTAATGGAAAGAGACATCCAGTTAGCGGCCACGTGGTGATTTACATAAAAAGAACGAAGAGCGTCACCCCGGCAGCTTGCTGCCTCAGTCGACTTAGAACTCCTGACCGCGCGGTCATATAAAACATTGCTCGAGCTAATTAGGGTCGGCCGACCAGTAAATCCTGCTATTTTAATTTAACATAACAGTCAATCATGTTATAGTGATCGAACAGAAGTAACCGGCAAATAATAACGTTCTAAACTTATAATCGGAGTGTGTCAGCAGAATCAAGTGTTAACAGTGATGGCGTAACCACGTGGATGAAGGGATGAGTACCTAATTTAAGCAGTTTGAACAGACAAAATATTTCAATTTTAATTAATTTCAATTCACCAATATTAATTATGAAAATTCAATAAAAAAGCGCTTTACGGTATAAAAAGTATGAGTAATGATTGAGTGCGTGAGCAAACTGGGTTGCTGTACAGTAGATTTAGTCTAGTTTAATAAGTAGGGTTAAGTATATTTCACAATCTATTTTCAATGTAACGTAAAAGAAAGACGAAATTGTTGATGTGGGAGTTATGGTGGTATTTGATGGCAAAGTAAGATAAAATAAAAAATGTGTTAAGTGAACATTTCATTCCCCTGTTTTTCTCTGCTAAGTACACCAGACGACACCTTGGTCAATTACCAATAAAGGTAGGTAATACAATTTTTAATATTTTAAACAGTTAATTCATGTGTACTACTTCAGTTGACGCCCTCACAGGGACAAATTTCAATATTTTAATTACTATTTCAAGTGCCATACTTCAGTTGGCGCCCGTAACAGTAGACGTTTTAAATTAAAATCAAATTGAATTAATTTACAACCTGGTCAAAATGGCAGAGAAAAACAAGAGTGCAAATTTGTGTGAAAGTGTAAAGGAGGAGTCAGTTTTAAATGTTACGCAAGACGATTTAATATCGACAAATATTAACGAGAGCGTAGATGATACAACAGACGAAACTGAGATAGTAGATGCTGAAAATAGCAAAAGCGATAATGTAAATATATTTAACCAATTAGCGTTGATGGAAATGATATCAGGAATGAGAACTGAAATGAAATCAGAAAATAATAAATTAAACACGAGTTTAGATGAGTTAAAGTCAGAAAATAATAATTTAAACGCATGTTCAAATGAATTTAAAACTGAAATGAAATCAGAAAATAATAATTTAAAAACAAGCTTGAATGAATGTAAGATTGAAATCAAGTCAGAGATAAATGCTAGTAACATAGAACTGAAAACGGAAATAAAAAAACAAGACAAAAAATTAAGAGAAATAAATATTAAATTAGAGGAAAGAAATAAGACTATTGCGGGGATGAAAGGTGAGATAATTATAAATATAAATAAAATACAAGACGAAGTAAACGAAAGTACAACTTTGAAGGAGGAGGTAGAAAATGATACAGTTATAGGCGAGTATAACGAAAACAAAAATAATGAAGGTACACGTGATACTAAGGTAAGTGACGAATTTAAAACTAGTGGTAATTATGACGATATAATTAAAAATGTGGTGTTAGAAGGTAAAATAAATAATAATAGTGGCAATGGAGTTTTGATGGAAATACAAAGTGATTATGAGAGTGAGAGAGTAGAAATTAGTATTTGTAAATTAGAGAGAGAATATGAAGAGAATTATTTTGTGAGTATAGGGCAGAGGGTAGATTTTCCCCAGTTTTATTGTAAACCTAGATGGTTACAAATGTTTTTGAAGTACAAGAGTCCCTTGCAGGAAAACAATGTGTTTTCAAATAGGTCTTTAATTTTTAGTAGGCGTTTTTATGATTTAATACCCTCTGTACGGAATGACAGCAAAAGTATGAATTGGTGTTATGGTGACAGATATGTTGATAAGAAGGTAGAGTTATGTAAGGTTAGTAGAGATTATGACGAATTAACAAAGAGGTTAAATATGGAAAGAGTTAGTGATAATAAGTACTTACCTTGTGAAATAGTTAGTACAGCAAATGATGATAAGGTTGATGATGTTGATTACTTACCTTGTGACGAGACTGGGACAACAGTAGATAATAATAATGATGAAATTGTGATTGACATAACTATGACAGATCATACTAAAGGTGACTGGACTATAATGAATTGTATAATGATAATGAATTATATGATTTAATAACATGGAATAGTCCTGTTGGTATTGTGGAAGAATATAAAAAGTTGGATAATCTTTATATTAATAAAAATGATATAATGAGTTTAATAAAAAATGAACTGTGTAAACGTAAAACCAGGTTATTGTACGATGATGGGGGTAAAACAATTAATGTTCATGAGCATCTAACTATGTAATTAATGGTTTTGAATTGGACTGTTTTATAAAATAAGGTGTGGTAAACAGAAAAATAATGTCAAAGAATTGTAAATAGATTCATAGTGAAATTAATTGTGTTTGTGTTGTAGAACAGATTTTATGTAAACAATGTGTGCATGTAGTAGAAATTGATTTAATAATAATAATAATAATCAGAATGATCACTGTTGCACACCACTATATAAAAATTATCCCGATTAGCGCTTTCAAGCTTCACAGCCCATCGTCAGATCGGAATAGACAGGAAATATGTGAAAACAAACCCTTCACCCTTCTCCCCCACCCTGCTCACACACAACAAGCTATAATATAAATGACCCTTCCCCACCCCCTAAACCCTGTCCCACCATCTATACAGTTACATATTATTCTAGCAAATTCCTTGTGTTTCAGTGTTGTGTGTGTGTGTGCATCCTTTTAAACTTACCCTCTTCCTCTCCACACACGTGGGTCAGTCACACACCCTTATTTTAAAACATCCAATTAGTACTATGCAATATAATTCTTAATCTTATCTATCTGTCCTCTATCATTTACTTCTTAATCATGTTATAAAATATTTCTTCATTATCAAATTTAATTTTAATATTAATTAAATTGTCTAACCCTTTTTCTCTTTCTTTCAATATTTCTAACTCCTCTCTAAGCTTCCTTTCAACTGTGTTATTTACTACTTTTACAATTTCGTATTCTTCCAAAGGATTAACAAACTTATGGTTGTCTTCTATGAAATGTCTTGCATATAACGAATTGGTTGTTCTATTACCTTCTCCACGTTTGTGGTCAGAAAGCGCTAATCGGGATAATTTTTATATAGTGGTGTGCAACAGTGATCATTCTGATTGTGATTTCAACCACTAACACAAATTTCTTCATTAAATAATTATAATATTATTTTAGTAGACTAAATAAATAATGAGAGTTTGTAATAAATGAATTGTAATTGTTTTGGAGTAAGGTAATTAAAATATGTTGTGTTTTAAATAATTGATGGAATCAAATAATTTGAGATGTATTAATTGATTAATTTAAATGTTATATAAAGAGATTTTGATGATGAATTTAAATTATTTTTATGAGGTTTGAACTTGATAATAAACAGTAATTGAATAAATGTAAAATGTATTTAGTTGTGGAATCATATGATTGTTATGTTTCAGAAGATACATGGAGTTATGTACATTGTTTGGTGGTGAGAAAATGTTTATATTTTTGTGTTTATGACAGTAGGTGATCATGTTGTATTCGAGTATATGAGTGATGTAATGTAAGTATGAAGTTTATAATGCAATTTAATAAAATAAAAGGTTTAATGTTTGAACGGTAAATTGTATATGAGTCTCAGAGGTTTTGAACTAAATAATAATATATCCAAACATATAAGGGTTTACCATCTGTGAATTGCAGTAGCAGTGTTAGTGTAAATCTTGTATGTCTTTTTAGTAGTTTCCCCAACTTTCGGGCGGTCACGGCTTCACCGAACCCTGACAGTGGATTTATAATGTAAATATAACCACTAAATTGGTGAACTTAGAAATTAACCGGGGGGTAAATCAGGGGAATCTACTTAACTATGGAACAGCGGCTATCATCGAAGGTGGTGATAGTGCCGTATTAAGGGTGTGTGAATCATTATAGTAGGATTACTGGTGTCCTCGGACATCAGTAATGCTGAATTTTTATATAACGCTGAAGCAAGAACGGGGTAGGCAGCGTCTACCCCTAAAAAACATTCCGTTCTTGTGGAAGCAACTGGGCACCACAGTTCAGTGGTGGGTCATAGTGTGTGTGGTAAGGAGGTTACTCAGGGGAGTAACGAATTCAAATCTTGAATGGACATAAACTAAATGAGCTTATTAAATGATGTTATTTTGATTCATGGGATGATTACAGTAGACAATTTGTATGAAAGTAATTGATTTACATGTGTTTTGCTCCATATGATAATTTTATAAATGAATGTACTGATTTTGAAACGATTAATGCTAAGGAATTTATTATGTTTTATTATGTTATTATATTATTATGTTAGAGTGTAAGAATTGTAAACATGTGTTATGCGCTTTACCTTGTATAATTTTGTGTAGTGTATCTAGGGTAAGGTCATTCACCTGACCCTGAGAGATCAGCTGATGACTGATGTTAGAGACATGATATGTTTCTCCTAGTGACTTATGGATTATTTTGTTAATGAATGTAATTAAATAATTTTGTTTCTGGGAAAATTGTTAAAAAAGATATTGTGGGAATTAAATTTTTCTAAAAAAAAAAAAAAGTTTCATTTTTTGCTTGAAGTACAGATTGTATATTAATGTTCAATATATATTGTGATTCTGTGTATTCTGTGTATTGCTAATATATTAAATGAGTTATATGGTTCATATTATATGTGGTAAACAAATGTAATGATAAGGGAATTTAGGATAAAATAAGGTGTTCATTTTATTCTGTGTATTATGATTGTTAGCAGCTAATTAAGAAGAGTTGTAAATTCATTTAAAAGGATTTTGAAATTTTGAAAGTAAACAGAAAGAGATGATCAAATTAATGGTAATATGAATCTTTGATATTGGACTTTAATTTAAAATTTAAATGATTTAGTTTAAGTTGTTGATTTTTTTTTTGTGACAGAAATTGCCATTTATGTGAAACCGTAACGTCAAACCGATAAAAATATTGAGAAAAGGAATTGAAGTTAAAATATAAAATATTTTATGAATTCAAGATCAACAAAGTAGTATATAGATATTGTATTCAATAAAATCATGAGTATGTGTACGCACCCAGTATTTGCTAAAGGCAACCCAGTATGTATGTAAGAGGGAACATATCGGTTGAGGATCTGGTATGGTGTAAGGCCAGTTTCTGATTTGTTGGTGGAATGATAAAAGGTTAGGTGGTATTATGTGAGTACCTGTCCGATTTTATGGTGTTGGGATCTCGAACAGAGAAGTCCAGTAATCTCGTTCAGGTGCTGCCATGGCCACCGAGCTAGGGGGGTAGTTTACCCATGATGTGTTAAGAATTTAAAGGGGGTTGTTGGCACCATATCCTCACCGATCCTCTTAGGGTTAGCAATGAGAGTTTTTCTGTTTCGGCAGAAAACCTCTCATTGGGGGGGGGTATTGTAACGGGGCAAATTAAGAGAAGGGTCTATTTTTTTAATTTAATAATTATTTGGGGCAATCTGTTTGGGCACCATTTATGATCATGAAAACTTAATTTATGTAACACCCTGTATTCACCTTGTGCCAGGCGGCACCAGGTACGAGAGCGATAAAACATTGGAATGTGGGTGTGTGCGCGTGTGCCGCTCTCTGTACTCTCCAACTCAAAATCGATAACGGAAGGAACACGAACGTATAACTAATTATAGTGTGACTTTTAGGTGCCTTTTAAGCCAATGAGAGAACGAGTAATGGAAAGAGACATCCAGTTAGCGGCCACGTGGTGATTTACATAAAAACAACGAAGAGCGTCACCCCGGCAGCTTGCTGCCTCAGTCGACTTAGAACTCCTGACCGCGCGGTCATATAAAACATTGCTCGAGCTAATTAGGGTCGGCCGACCAGTAAATCCTGCTATTTTAATTTAACATAACAGTCAATCATGTTATAGTGATCGAACAGAAGTAACCAGCAAATAATAACATTCTAAACTTATAATCGGAGTGTGTCAGCAGAATCAAGTGTTAACAGTGATGGCGTAACCACGTGGATGAAGGGAAGAGTACCTAATTTAAGCAGTTTGAACAGACAAAATATTTCAATTTTAATTAATTTCAATTCACCAATATTAATTATGAAAATTCAATAAAAAAGCGCTTTACGGTATAAAAAGTATGAGTAATGATTGAGTGCATGAGCAAACTGGGTTGCTGTACAGTAGATTTAGTCTAGTTTAATAAGTAGGGTTAAGTATATTTCACAATCTATTTTCAATGTAACGTAAAAGAAAGACGAAATTGTTGATGTGGGAGTTATGGTGGTATTTGATGGCAAAGTAAGATAAAATAAAAAATGTGTTAAGTGAACATATAAATCTGTCTTGGTCAATTGCATTCCCCTGTTTTTCTCTGCTAAGTACACCAGACGACACCTTGGTCAATTACCAATAAAGGTAGGTAATACAATTTTTAATATTTTAAACAGTTAATTCATGTGTACTACTTCAGTTGACGCCCTCACAGGGACAAATTTCAATATTTTAATTACTATTTCAAGTGACATACTTCAGTTGACGCCCTCACAGGGGCTAAAGTTAATAATTAATTAAGCTGACATACTTCAACACGTGTACGGGTAGATGGGCAATAAAGAATTTGACAGCCATAAGGGTAAGTAGTGTTACTGACATCAATCGACAAAACACTGGGGAAATTCAGACTATTTAAGCCAGCACACTAATTTCACTCAACTTCCAAATAACGGTGTACTTACGTACAAGTAAATCCAAAATTAGGATATATGAAATATGGCATGTCTCTAATGATAAATATTACCAGTTTAGCTTGGCCTATTAGAGAAGTGGTGCATGTGCCAAAAATGATTCTATAAATATCCAATGAGAGTTTACACATGAATTTATATTTAGATTACATTCATATTTACATTATACGCACACTAAACGTATATGAAATGAATGACAACTTTGAAATCATCAAATATACACAAAAATTACCAACCACACGAAATTTCTACTTATTCGTTTATATTTTTAATAAAACTACTAAAACATACATATTGTATCACCAAACTAAATTTAAAAAAAATTGATTATAATACAATCTACTTATTATTCCTTTGAAAGTAACTTGAGTTTCCTGCAGGTATTATTCCTTTGTAAGTAACTCGAGTTTCCTGCAGGTCTCCCATGTAATGTCTTCAAATAAATACACTGCATGTAGGTTTATTTTCACCTGATGCACGTTTCACAGAAATTATTCAAAGGAACTAATTTCTGTGAAACGTGGGTCAGGTGAAAATAAACAATGGTAAGTACACCTACTTGCAGTGTACTTATTTGAAGATATTATAATCTACTTAAGACTATGGAATCAAATAGTCTCAGATAATACTATCAGTAATTATGGAAAGTTGTAAATCTATTCCTCTACTATAGTTCTCTGCATTTAAAATTTATCTACATATGATAAACCAGTAGGATATATAAAAAAAATACTAATTACTTTAATACTTGATTGCACAAATTTATATTGTATAATAGATGAAAATAATACTAAAAAGTTATAATTACTACATTTTTCTAATAAACTGAAAAATTAATTTATGCTACACTCACTTGTTGCACACACCACTAGTCACTGTGACACAAATAAGCGCTTTCGAACGTACCCGTTCATCATCAGATCGTAACTGCCACATCCATCCCTAGCTCCACCCCCTTATATACCTGCCTCTACCGAGGGCGTCTACGTCACTGCAGGTAAACCCATTGTCAACACTACTTCCTACACACGGGCGAAACTATCAACCCATGTCTATGTTTTCTTTCCTTACCAAACCTACCTTTTCCTGAATATAATAAAACGTGAAAAGGTAGGTTCGGTAAGGAAAGAAAACATAGACATGGGTTGATGGTTTCGCCCGCGTGTAGGAAGTAGTGTTGACAATGGGTTTACCTGCAGTGACGTAGACGCCCTCGGTAGAGGCAGGTATATAAGGGGGTGGAGCTAGGGACGGATGTGGCAGTTACGATCTGATGATGAACGGGTACGTTCAAAAGCGCTAATCGGTGTCACAGTGACTAGTGGTGTGTGCAACAAGTGAGTGTAGCATAAATTATTGAATCACTAATAAAATTTGTAGTGTAACGAAAAATTAATATTCTACAAAACATTTTGTACAATGGAAGGTAGCTCAGACAGTTCAATTCGTACATAAAAGCAGCAAATTAAACTGTGAAAACTACATGGGAAACACAGTGTGACTACATTAGTAAAAACTTATTATGTATATCACTGATGCATCTACTTGTTTCTATTACAGAAAATTTTTTATTTTGATTAAAAAATAATTCATTAGGAAAAATTATTTGCATTCATTAGAAAATTGTAATAATAATAATAACACATGATATAAAGATGATGCTCACATATAAGTTTGAGAAGATGCCTCCTCATATATGCATACAAATGAGAAAAAGAAGAACCAAAGAACTGCATGCAGGCGCGGATCCACGGGGGGGGGGGGGTAAGGGAAATTACCCCCCCCCCCACCAAATCTTAAAACAACATTTTCCTCAACTCTATTGAGAAAGTTATTTTATTTTTTTCTGACAAGCTTAGATTTTAATTTTAAAATATTCGAAAACGCCGTTTAAGAATAGTCAAAAACTGTATTTCAAATTTTTTAACTGTAACTGCAATTTGAAACTGATCAGCCCATTCGGCACACCGAATTCGATACGAGTTTGGATATATCAGTATAATAGTAAAGAATTCACCGCTACTCCTGCGTCGGCCATCTTGAAATATCAATAGCGAATAGGTAAAAAAAAAATAAGTACCGGTATACAAGTGTTAGCACGAAAAATGTAAACATTACTAATTATTAACACAAATCAGTAGTGTGACGTCAATAAAATTAAATTTTACTTTAACGGTGGCAGCAAGGAACATAATGTGCGCGTAGTTGAGTTAGCAACCCTGAACCGACCGTGTTGTCTTTATGACGTGAACATTGCAGTCGCGTAGCGTGTGGAATCTTGGCCTTTTGATTAGTGTATTCTTTAATTGTAAAGTCTAAAGCAAAGTTCAAAGTAATCATCGTCATCGTACCTAGATTGGATGATCACTTCTAATGGTAAGAAGAAAAGTATGAATACGTTATAAATTACTAGTAAGTTATGGAACTGAAAGTACCGATCCCTAAAAAGTATCGGTCCTCAAGTATCGATACCTTAATGTATCGCCACTTCTTTAAAGGAAGAATGTTGTACATCAAAAATCTGATCTCATCATCTTCAGCAAAGTATATTTATGTGGCATTTTAGTGTAGATTATAGTACATAATTCACATGTAACAAAAAAAAATCGTTTTTATTATAAAACGAATTTTAAAACGAGTTCTCGCTATCTCAATTATCTTAGAAGAAACGTATATACACATCGATCACGAATTCTACTGCCTACAGAGAGTTCTTGAAGTGTTTCGAGCTACACGTCATATACTCGGAAAAAATACAGACAGGCGACTGAGCAAAAACAAAAGCTATATTTAACAATCTACTACTTATTTAGGTAATATTGAGTTGCGTAAATTATAACGATAACCTCATGCAATATACTGCAATCGCTATATAAACAAACACTGGGTCGTAGCGAGATGGCAGACGATTCTGAGTATCCGGAAAAGGTAGAGTTCACGAAATAGAAACACATTTTCGGAGAAAGACATATTTCGAACGTTTAAAATAAATACATTTTTTCAGAAGATTAAAATTCCGAAAATTTCCGTACAGGTTTGTTTAGAAGCAAAACGGCTTATAAGCACATTTCGGTGTTTTGACCCTTCTGTTAAATAGACCACGAAACGCACTGTCCTCTGCCACTTGAATGTAACAACTGACTGATGACTACTAACAGACTGACTAATAATGTAAAATCAACCTTCATGCTACCGTACTGCTCCAATAATTTACTTGTGATTGGATAGTTTAACAGATCACTCATCACATGATATTTTTTGCCAAAATTCTCTATTATTATTAGTCAGAATTTTATTGTAGGCGGAGCAAGGTTTTTCCCATATCGTCGAAAAGTGATTCATATGCTAGAAATTAATGTAATAGCACGTTCGGTCCGAACTTCGGAAATATCCACTTCAAACTGCAAATCAGCACGTTTTATTGCATTTGAACGTGATTTTAAAGAATTTTGGAGCTCAGACATACTGTTGCCACACCTTTCAAAACCATCTGCAAAACTATAAGAAAGGGCCGCTTTTATTATGGGACCGGGCCGCTTAGAGGCGCACCCAATTACTTGCCACCGGCTATTTAAGCACTTGAAAATGGGAGACGTGTTTCTACTTTCTTGCGACCACTATAAGATGTGCTACTTGTGAAAATGTTAATTAAAAATTGTTGTATTAATAAAGTATCGAAAACGTATCAAACTCATAATCAGGGGTATCGATCGATACTGATACCTCTTGAGTATCGAGAACCCATCTCTAATATATATATATATATATATATATTTCAATCACTTTCTGCTACAGTCCGTTTCTTGATATATATAATACATTTAATATTTACACATAAATTTACCTCAAGATGTTATTTTTCTATTTGGAACATGTTTCGGGTACTATCTTGTACCCATCCTCAGCCTTCCGGTTTTTTTGTCTGGTGAAGTACATATCAACCAACAACACATATGTACTTCACCAGACAAAAAAAACGGAAGGCTGAGGATGGGTACAAGATAGTACCCGAAACATGTTCCAAATAGAAAAATAACATCTTGAGGTAAATTTATGTATAAATATTAAATGTAATATATATATATATATATATATACACACACACACGCACACGAAAATATTATTTTGTTTTTTATTTGTTATTCAGGCTTGTTGACAGAGTTTGATATCGTCTTTTGTTGTACCAGCGAAGAAGAAACGAGAAGATGACGATCTTTCGCCTCAGCAAATGTGTGACTTGAAGTGTTCGGCGTCTAGTGAGCCCTTTGATCAGGCCTGTAGATCTGCCCCAGAAAGTAGGAGAATATTAAGCACCCATCCCATCATTGTAAGTCGCCCATCTACTTCAAGGCATAAGGAAGATATTCAAGATGAAACCATCCTAACAGAGTTTTCCAACTATGTGGGACATTACATTGGTCAAACTATTGATGACCACACAAAGAGAATTTTGCTGGAGAGCCTCTGGACTCCTCCAAATGGTTATAAGTTTCCATTTTCAACCAGAACTGTGTCAGGGAAAGAAGTGAAAAACTATGTGAGTAGCAAACATTTGGAAGCACACAAACATTGGCTGCTCCTCTCTGATGTTAAGAGGGGTATGTACTGTGAATATTGCCCATGGTTTATAATTCGCAATGAGGGTGGTTACCAAAAAAATGTGCCTTTGGGAGCCCTAGTGACAAAGCCTTTGACTAACTTCAAAAATCTAACTGGGGTAAAGAGTGATCTCGATATACATTGTAGCAATATATATCACAAGAACGCAGTAACTTCAGGAAAAGAGTTTCTTAGAAACTATCACAACCCAAGATTAGAAGTGAAAAACCTTCTCGATGAAAGCCATCTTTCTCAGGTACAAGAGAATATACAAAGGCTTATTCCCATTGTTAAAACGATAATTTTACTGGGTAAACAAAATATACCATTGCTAGTCCAGGCAAACTAAATTAAAAATACCGTGAACGTGGGCAAAATTGCAACAGAAGCTTTTTAAATTGATTTTTAATCAGTAATCATTACTGAACAACATATCCAAAATCAGACAAAACCCGACTACGAGAACACCCCGAAAAACGGATTTCAAAATGGCGGATTGAGTGATGTGTCGTATTAGGTTGTTATTTTTATTACGCTGTGATTTTTTCTGTTTTTTATGTAGTTATAGCATTATAAGAACTAATTTAATCCACATGATGAACATGGATCTCTTCATGGCCTCGTTAAGGAAGCTTGTGATCTGTTCCACGATATTACGACCGGCAAAAAACAAATGAAAGACGTAGAACTGTGTGACACCTTGTCTCAGATTGAGATTGCTTTGGAGACAAAGAAGAATCACTTGCAATCTTCTTTGAGAACAAGTAAACTCTGGTTGGAATACCAGAGAATGATCAGTGTTGTACGAACCTTGATAACAGCTGACAGGTTAGGCTCTTGGGAATTACACTTATATGCTATGCTTGAGATTCTCCCCATAATAGCAGCTGCGGGACATGTAAATTATCTCAAGTCACTCTACCTATACTTGCAGAAAATGTTTCAACTGCCATCTGAAAATGCCAAGGTGCATAAAATGTTTGTGGAAGGTAAATTTGTGATAAGAAGAAGTTACAGATTATGGGGTGGACTTGGATCAGATCTTGTAATAGAACAAGTGGTTATGCGTTCCCTGAAAAGCAGAGGAGGACTAACGAGAGGAAGTGGACTTACCAAAAATCAGAGGGCTACATGGCTGTTTTCTATGTCCATTTGTTCAATTTACAACTTAGCTATGCAGGAGTATGCTGGGGTTTTTATGCGAACCAGTGAACAACACAAAGAAATGAGAGGCAGCAGACAAAATGACATAAAAATGCTGGCCAATGTACTAGAATCCATATCCCTGTTTAATTCTGACTGTACTCTACGTAATATTGTTACAGGCGTAACAGCTGAAGAAGAAGTTAATGTTGACGAGTTGCACTTATTTGGTACGAACATCATCTCAGAAATGATAGGGAAGGATGTATTTAGGTATTCTGCTAAAAGGTCGGATAAAGTGAAAACTCTAGGATCTGCTGGCACTGTCTGTAGTAAAGATGATTTAGATATACAAGTGGATCCAGCACTACTTTTCCAAAGAATAATGACTGTTGCCACTTGTGCTGATATGACTCTTGTTGATATCATGCGTTATGAACTTTCTGCGTACCCTGCAGCATCATTTGAATCACAAAGCCTGATGAGGAAAGCAGACAAATCGCAGTTAGCAGAAGCAATAGTCAAATACACCAAACATTTTAATAATGAAGAATCTGACAACGTGGAAAGTACGGAAAGGTACATTTTGGATGGAGGATCTCTCTTACATCGAATTTCGTGGTGCAACAATGATACAAACGAAAACATTGCGATGTCGTACATTGATTTTACCCTTAAAACATATGGAAAAGCTGTCGTTGTTTTTGATGGCTACATTGGGTCCCCTACAATCAAGGATGCGGCTCACAGACGACAGTACATAAAGACCAGTAGAGATGTTAATTTTAGCCCATGCATGAAGTTTGTCGGCAAAAAGGAACAGTTCCTAGCCAATGGAAAGAACAAGCAAGCCATAATTGCCCTCATTGGTGACATGCTGAAGAAACAAGGATGTACTGTTCATAACGCAGACGGGGATGCTGACGTGGACATTGTTCATGCCGCAGTCTCATCTTCAGAACGTGCTCATACCACTGTGATATGAACAGGATCATCAGGATCTGCTGATTCTGCTTCTTTACCACGCAAAGGATAATGGGTTCAAGCTGTACTATCGTAGTGACGTAAGACGTGGATCAACTCCAAATCCAGTGTATGATATCCTCAACATGCAATCTCTATTAGATAGTGAAAGCTGCAACTTGCTTATGTTTCTGCATGTTTTCACGGGCTGCGATACCACATCCAGAATTTTTTCAATTGGGAAATCCTCAGCATTTGTCAAACTGATGAAGGAGACAGAGCTCTGCTCTGTTGCAAAAATATTTTGTTCTGATTCATGCCTACATTCAGATATCACTGTCGCTGATAGAAAAGCAACGCTTCTTTTGTACTACTGCCGGTCACTGGAATGCACAGACAAACTGCGCCACCAAATGTTAGTACAGCAAAATCATTTGTTACACTGGAACGTCCGCCTCCGACCGATTCTTCAACAAAATATCATAGCTATCGAACGTACTCACAAAAATATATATCTGGAAAGATACTAAAAATATCGGTATGGAGAACCATACATGACTTCCATATTCTAAGATTTATATTTAAAATCATTTTCAAAATGAAATATTACCATAGAAACTACTTCTTTCTACTTACTGCTTCAGCCTTAACCACAGTACTGTGGTCACCAACATATACCACCTCACGTTATCGCACTCGATTTTCACTGATGATGGAAGTCAATGGCATTGCCGAAACGTCTGGTTTTGTAGAAAACATTGGACTACGGCCAAATATCCCGGGAAGGAATTTTAACAAAAACTACTTCTTTGTTGCCGATAACGTTGTACACATATATATAAAATATATGCATAAAATTAATGGCTTGTATAAGTTAATGATTGATCTCCATTAAGTAGTGCTCAAGTTTCCAAAGTTTTAATATTATGATGTCCGTAATTAAAACATCAGAGCAGGTTTAGTGTGAATGAGGGTACACTGTGGACAAAAATTTTCAACATTTCCTATTGAGCATTGCTTAGAGTAAAGCTGCGAATCTGCAGTGTATGTTTCACAGAACAAACACGCGAAAAAGAAGGAGCGCTCCGAAGTCACTCATGGACCCTCAGCATCTTGCAGAGGGTTCATTCCCTAAAGACGAAAAGTCTGTCTATGAATCGTTCCCCTGTAAACAAGTGCAGTTACATTGCCCAGCGATCCACAGGAAGCAAATTGATGTCCATTTTTTCGGCTTGCACGCGTTATGTTGGTATGGGTTTCGGCACTTTCCATTTAAAAAGCGTGCAAATGTAAGAAAATAAACATGAGTGAGGCCAGAAATAACGTGAATTGTGTGTGTGTGTGTGTGTGTGTGTGTGTCTTACCTGCCTTTTTATTGCTGTAGGCATAATAATAAAATGGAAACGTAAACATTACATAACTGAGATATGCTTACCTGCCACGAACGATATATTATTTTATACATGGAGGAGTTCAGTGACATACACACGTACAGAAGTCATCTTCAAAAATACTAGAAGTCGTCCACACTTTTATGTTGGCAGTGTAACTTACAGGAAGTTTTTTGATGTTTTTAAAACATCTAGGATGCAAACTTTTCCCGATAACTAAAAGTTTCCTTTTTTCGGTTCCCGTCATGTTCGCACAAACAAAAACTGTAACTCTTTGTTTAGAGAGCTTCCCACCAACGCACTTTTCATTTTTAAATTTGAAAGTCTTATCTGGAGTTAATTTATAAAAAATTCCGGCTTCATGTCCATTAAAGATGTCTTCATCTTTATATGATCGTCTAATTTCTGGCCAAGTGTTACGCACCCAATCGCCTGTAACGTTCAGATCTACGCATTTTGCCTCACCACAAATTTTTGCAAAGGAAATCGAGTGTCGGGCCTTAAATCGATCTAGCCATCCGTTGGAGCACGTAAAATGGCTGGCGCCGGCAGTCCTGTTACAGTGCTTATCGCTTGCATACAATGTATGTCTGTAGCCATAGGCTAGCGCGCGCGCGCACATATATACGTTTATATGAAATTTAGAGTAAAATATCTGAGAAATATTTGACGCTATAACAGAGTAGTACAATATTTAGTGACGTTAAAACCGGGAATTTTTATAATGTTAAAGATATCAGTTTGACCGGACTTATGACAAAATAACGCTACACCCGAGTTGACGTAACAGCCGAGGCCGTAATAACCAAGTTCCACTGTATATATAAAGATATTAACTCAAACATAATTTACATTAAAATGAAAAAATTTTAATTTTATTGCCTGGCAACAAAATTATTTTATTTTTAACAATTACCATTGTTACAAAACGTTTAAATAAATTTTCAAGTACTTTACTCTTGTTAAAACGTAAAAGGTTACAGGTAAACTACCCCTTCCCCTTAACCGATCTTCACCAAAATCGAAAGTCCTTGAGACCTCTACAATTCAGGGACGTATGCAAAAAATTATTTGATTCTGTTTGAATTTGCGGCAGTTATCGTTTGCCATAGAAAATACGCTTGATAAAAAAACGTTGCAGGTAAACTACCCCTTCCCCTTACCGATCTTCACCAAAAACAATAGGTCTTGAGTACTCTACAAATCAGGGCTGTATGCAAAACATTATTTGATTCTGTTTGAATTTGCGGCTGTTATCGTTTGCCATAGAAAATACCCTTGTTAAAAAAACGTTGCAGGTAAACTACCCCTTTCCCTCAACCGATCTTCACCAAAAACAATAGGTCTTGAGAACTCTACAATTTAGGGCTGTATGCAAATAATCGTTTGATTCTGTTTGAATTTGCGGCTGTTATCGTTTGCCATAGGAAATACCCTTGTTAAGGCATAAAACGTTACAGGTAAACTACCCCTTTCCCTTAACCGATCTTCACCAAAAACAATAGGTCTTGAGAACTCTACAATTCAGGGCTGTATACAAAACATTATTTAATTCTGTTTGAATTTGCGGCTGTTATCGTTTGCCAAACAAAAAAATTTCCCTTGATAAAAAAAAACCGTTGCAGGTAAACTACCCCTTTCCCTCAACTGATCTTCACCAAAAACAATAGGTCGTGAGTACTCTACAAATCAGGGCTGTATGCAAAAAATTATTTGATTCTGTTTGAATTTGCGGCAGTTATCGTTTGCCATAGAAAAAAAAATCTACAGACACACACACAGACACTTTTTGGAAAACGACTTTTTTTCATGTTTTGAGTGTAGTAGAATCAGAATCTGCAATAATCTCGAACACGATTTTTTTGCCATCACCATACTTCCATTCCTTAAGGAATATGGAAGTAAAAAGAATCAAGCCAGAAGAATGGGGTTGTATGTAAAAAATAACTCGTACTACCCAATACTTTGCGACTTACCACCAGCTCCAGATTATTTACTCAATATGATACGATGTTCCTGCACAAAAAACTGCGCTACATTACGATGCGGATGCAAGCATAATGGCCTGCCCTGTTCAACAGCTTGTGGAACGTGCCAAATCAACGGATGTGAAAACAACAACAGCTATGAATATGATTAAAGTGATGAAAACGATTAATTAAAGTTTTTTTTTCTAAAACATTTCTGAAATTAAACAAACTTTTAAGCAACAATTTAAGATATGTACTGTTTAAGATATGTATATTGTTTAAGATACGTCCTGTATACGATGTGCACTCTTTAAAATGTGCTGTTTGAGATGTGTACTGTTTAAATATGTTTAAAATATTGTGAAAATTAAACTATATTTCCACACAAAAACGTGCATTACATTGCCTTTGCCTTAATTTGAGAAAAACTACTCCACCATTTTGAAATCCGTTTTTCGGGGTGTTCCCGTAGTCGGATTTTGTCTGATTTTGGATATGTTGTTCAGCAATGATTACTGATTAAAAATCAATTCAAAAAGCTTCTGTTGCAATTTTTCCCACGTTCATTCACCCATTGCCTGGACTATGCGTGGACATAGAGATGATGGACCAATTTTGGCAGATTCCCTCCCTACAAAAAATGAAGGTAACTTTAGAGCAATGCTAAGATTTAGAGTTGACGCAGGGGACAAAAACCTTGAGAACCATCTTAAAACGTCCTCATCAAGGGCGACATATATCAGCAAAACTGTCCAGGATCAACTGATTGAGTGCTGCAGGAAAGAAATTTTGGACAAAATTTTGAATCGAGTTGATGTTTCTGGATATTATTCAGTCATTTTTGATGAAACTCCAGATTTCTCAGGCAAAGCTCAAGTGAGTGTTATCCTCCGATATGTTGACTTTTCCTCCAATGAACCTTGCATAAGAGAAGACTTTGTTACATTCATCGATGCATTTGGCGAATTGACGAAGAGTTTGATTAATCAAGATCAGGAATTTGAATATGCTGATGAAAAGTGTGAAGAAGATGAAGAGTCTTATCAAAATACCGTGGCTGACAATACCGAAAGTGAAATTGAAGAACTTTCGTTGACTGGAGCTTCACTGGGACGATTAGTTTTAAAGGAAATGAACCTAAAATTGGAAAACTGTGTGGCAATAGGTACTGATGGGTGTGCTGTTATGCTTGGAGAGCATGGAGCGGTGAAAGAAGTACAAAAGAAAGCCAAGAATGCTGTCATGATACCCTGCTTCTCTCACAAGCTAAACAACAGCATTTCAAAATTGCTGAAAATAGCTTTGATTTAAAAAGCTTCAAGCATAATGAGAGAAGTAACACTTCTCTTCAAAGTCTCAACGCCAAAGCGTAACACAGCTTTGGCTCACTTTCTTGGCAAAAAACTGGTACAGCTTTGCGAAACAAGGTGGGTGGAGAGACACGATGCGGTTCTTCAATTCACTGTAAGTCTACCAGAAATTGTCGAGGCTTTGATGAAAATAAGCCAGTGGAAGAACAAGGAAACAGCAGGAAAGGCGTCAGTTCTTATCGCTGCTTTGTGCGGCTGTGAATTTATTATAGGTCTATTCTGCCTTGCCAATATTTTATCACTTACACTTCCGCTCAGTGTCACCCTTCAAAAAGAAACCATTGACCTGGCAAAGGCATCGGAAGTTGTATACTCATTGATTGCAGCTTTGGAAAATCGACGGCGAGGGGTAGACGAACATTTTAATGAAATATTCATGCGCAAAGCAGATGGCAGATAAGTTAGATATCGAACTTAAAAAACCCAGGACTTGTGGCAGACAAACAAAATGAGAAAATCATAGTGTAGATGGTATTCAGGATTATTATAGTTTCTACATACATTCCTCTTCTAGAAACTGTCACAGAGGACCTAAAAACGCGCTTTTCTCAAGGGGTGCTAGATGCTTTCAAATTAACTTTGCTGCTTCCTGAGAGTGTGATTAGCTTGGATTCTGTTCAAGTTAAAGAACTTCTCATTTCCCGCACCCAAAGATTTGGCAATATACTGGAAGGGAGCACAGACATGCAACTTTTAAAATTGAAAGGGGAAGTGTCTCTCACTGGCAACAAAAATGGAAGCTACAAACAAACGCAAGAATCGAAAAACTTCCTACCTCTCCTCTTGAGGCTCTACAAGACTGTGATAAGGACATGTATCCTACTATCCACATGCTCCTGAAGATTTTCAGTACTTTACCAGTAATGAATTCAAGTGCTGAACGTTCCTTCTCGTCATTACGATGTATCAAAACTTGGCTGCGAACAACAATGCTTGAAAAAAGACTGATTGGCTTGGCATTACTTCACATCCATTATGACATTGTAATAAAACCAGAAGAAGTGGTGGAAAGATTTTCAAAAATGGGAAAGCACAGAACTGTACTGTAAAAGAGAATATTACATTGAAAAAATTTTCTTCTTCCTATTTGTGATACGTGTAAGTTTTTTATGATTAAATGTTTAATTCATTAACAGATGTGACGCCTTTTCATAATTTGTAGTTACCTACCCAGAAATTTTCCCCCCCAAAACTCCTCTCTGGATCCGCCCCTGCTGCATGTGTACGCTATAAGTCTAAAATTTTAATAAAAGTTATGAGACCTAACTACCTAACATCTGATTAAACATATCAGCCACTTATTATGTAAATACTCAGCTTTACTGGCCAATATTGGCCAGGAAATGTAAGATCAGTACATTTAATAACGTAAATGTTGATTTGTATGCATCTGCAGATAAAACGAAAATAATGCAGAGCCACAATTAACCCAAAAACTGATGTTAACGCACTAAATTGCTAAGTATTAAGTAAGATGATTTATATGAAAGAATACAGTACAATATAATACAATATTTCTTTAATGTACTGAAAACCAATTAAGTAATGTGATTTGTCAGTATATATTGCAACAGTACAAACAGTAATGATACTGTGCATTGCCCAAGTAAATAAAATAAATAATAAAAATGAATAAGTATAAATTAATAAACATGATTCAGAATGCATAAGCTGAATCCTAGTAAAAATAGGGAGTACAGAATTCATGCATGGACATACAGTTTCGACACACCTGTCGCTAGCGTTATGTATGCGCGTATTTTGTTAGTGTGTGTGAAACCTGTCCGTTCCTGAAAAGGAACCAACCCTTTTCAAGTAGAATAGTTATGTTTATTGTTAATTATAAGAAAACTATATACGACAGGATAAAACAAAAGACACCAAAGTGTGTAGAAATTATAGATAAATAAAATGTTAAAAAAACCATACAGAGGTGACGAAAAGTGCAATTACTATACGTAAAAAATGAATAACTCTTTTTGTGAATACCATAAAGAAGTGCAATTTACGTATAGTAATCACATAAAAATTAGTGATCGACTGAACATCGAGTGAGGTGAAACAAACTGCGTAATTCGTGAAAATAGTGAATTGAACCAGAGTGGGGGTAGTAATGCCTCGACAGAATCTGACAAGTTGAAAAGTGTTCAGACAGGAATTTTTGCACGACCTGACTATAAATACCAGGTCGCGCTAATAAAGCTTCTTCTTCTCTATTCAACAATTGCCGCAGGAGGCTATGTCAGTCGACGACACAAATTCACAATTATCGTAAGAGTCACAGGATCAACTAACTATACAGCCACAGCTGCAAAATACACACGATGAGGTCTATGGACACACCGGCAGCATATGACGTGAGACAAGACGACTATTAATCAGCACACACGGAGGACACGACCAGAGGACCAGAAGCACATGCAGAGGACACGACCAGAAGGGCACGGAGGACGTACAGATGAATAACCACGTCAAACGAGGTGATAAAAAAAAAACATTTAATTATAGACAGTTGAAAGACACTAATAAAAGTTTGAATGGAAGACATTCAACCAATATTAAAATAAATAAATGATACATAAATGTAAAAGCAGTAAAAATTAGAATAATATTTCTTGTATCAAATTTAGAAATTAGTTACATAAATGATAAGAGAAATAAGTAATTTTTGAATTAACGTAATTAGTAAAGTCTTTGATGATAAAGAAAAAAAAAATGCATATGCAGTAGAAAGTAAAACAAAGTAACATAAAAGAAGTTTGAATAGAAGTAAATTTATTTTTTGAAGCTAATGAATCAGCAATTGCAAAGATATAAACACACCATGAGTAAGCCGAGAGCAAAATAAACATTTTAAAGTAATTACAATTAGATAGTAAGAGTTGTATATAACTTATGTATGTAATTTGTTAGGAATAAGTTATGTACGAAAACTTCGTACAAACGATTTAATAATGAGGTATTATTTAATATCCGATATGAGAGATGTTGTTTAAATAAATAAATAATGGAACGATTTTTAAACTGAAATAACGTATCATCTTCTTATTACGATTACACCCATGAATTCAATACACAATATGTAAATGCATTTAAATTGGTTAACTTGTAATGTTGTAATATATTTCACTGGCACTTTTTAACATTAGTGTGTTATTACTGACTTGCACTTGTAAAGTACAAAAAATACAATACTAATTTAGAACTTAAGAAAACAATTATGGTTGTTCATTTCTAAAGTACAAAATGTGTGTGTGTGTGTTTTACACAACAAAGGAACAAATTACAGTAAGACATATATTATAGTCCTATGGCGGTCTCACGGACCATTGTGTTGTACAGTGAAAACAGATTAACTGACATCAGATGAAGTCACTAATTACAAACTTAATTAGAAACAAACAACTGTTAGAAATCAAGAAAGTCACCCTTATACAAAAATTCAAGTTAAATTTGTTCAATACACAACAATAAATGTCACCTTATTACAGTAACCACTTTCTATTAGACCATAGCAATCACTGCGGCCGTACTTGTAATATCACCAGGTCTAATGAAACGGTGCCACCTTCACGAAGGACATCTATTTGGGCATTAGACTGCTGCTCACACTCTACATGTAAGCATCATGCATGTTCTCTAATTCTTCAGATAGCAATAGCTTAAATATGCATGATGTGGACTTCAGACAGTTACTGATAAAATACAGTGGGTCAACAATATTGTATTCCACTGAGTGTTTTTGTATCACTGCCAGTTACAATGGGCCCTGCTATAATATGTGAATTAACCAGAAGTATATTTTAACGAAGTATACTATATTTTATATAGTATTAAAAAATATACATATATTTTTTATAATATAATATGTAGGGTTTCTCACTACGAATACACTGCAATTGATATGAAAATGGATAATGTGCTCGCACATAATCATGTTACATACTCATGGCACATATGTTCATTCGCCACATATGCCATGTGCAGTGAGCACACATGTGCATCCATAACTAAAATAATATATGTTAATATGATAAACACAAAGTACATGTATATTACTGAAAAGTAAAGTCAGAAGGAGTATTTCATATTAAAACACTTTCCACATATGGTGTGCCATATGTACAGTAAATATGAATGGTTAGCTGGTAGTGCTGAACTAAATGCACCGTTTTACTGGTACGGTTTGTTATTTGAAAGGACAGAAACATTCACTGGACCAAAACTAAATTCAAACATTCAGGACACTTAGTCCACTTAGTCTCGGTTATTTAGGTCTCTTAGTCCTCTACTGCTAATCATGAGATTACTTTGAACTACCTATGTTCATCATTGATGCTTTTGGCCAAAGTACAGTAGAACAGACTAATACCAAACTAATACACAGATATCAGCTCCAACCGTAATGCACAATGTAACAGGGACATTATTAAGAGGCTTATTAGTGCTGTCTGTTTGCAGTACTAGGGTAAACAAGAATTAGCACTTCGGAACCACAAAAAAACTGAGTATACGATATATGTAACCAAATATGATCTCCTTCTGGCCAAACATTTAGAAATTTCTATTGTGTGTAAAGGACTATCAAATTAAATCAAAAATAATTTGATTAAAGCGGTTAGCTCAGATCTTTTAATAACTATAAAACATGAAATAAATCAAGCAAATTTCATAACTGTGTAAGCTGATGAAGCCTCACTCAAATAAAGCACAGTTTTCTCTAGTTTTATGTTAAGTACAGAATTAAGTAAGTTAAGAGGAGTATAGGAGCACTTGCATACTGCAAGTTGCGTTGGTGTGTAGACGGTTCCCTTACATGGAAAGCAATATAGTCAGTCATTTAGCAAACTTAAATGCCTAACAAAAAATAAACAGACACACACAAGTATTATACCACCCGTTGATGCTCAAAATACCCCACACCTCTGTTGAACAAGTTCAACTAAAGGACTTTTTGAGTATGACTGAATTGTATTTGCATATTCTTCTGTAATTCATATTTTTCCCCAATTAAATGTTAATTTTTAAGTCAAGTAACAGCATACCATAGTGTATAGTATAGTATATCATGGCCAAAGAGAGAACCAACACAACATACACAGCGCATAACACAACTCTGTCGAGAATTACAGAAACCGGCACTACAAGTTTCCCCTGACTCACATACTAAGAGGTACTCACTTAAGTCTAAAACCTTTCTGATGCCAACGTATGGTAACTGATAGCCTCTGTCAGTAAAGATTTCTACTTGTGATTCTCAGAGTAGTCCAATGATATATACGCTATGCACAAACATCCTGTCGGTAATTTGTACTTATTAATACATACATAATAAACTGATACACTAGCTTCATATTTGAAACAAAAGAATGTTATAATAATGACATTTTTTTTGTACATTTACAAACCACAGACATATTACAGAACTGAACAATATCAGTACATTGTGCTTTTCAAACTTCAGTGCAAACTGGAAAACACATGGCACTAGAAAACACAAACAAAAAGAAAAAAATTATATATACATGTGGGTCAAAGCATAAAACAGGGTAAATATTAACATAGTAAAGCTACTATAAAAACAACATAAAACAAAAACATATGTGCTACTTATGAAACAAACATAAAACTTGTGCATCATTAACCCCAACAGTGAAGAACATAATTTCACTGAATACTATAAACACTATTTACCACAGGCAAAATCACGATTTGTAGGCGCCATACAAATCGTAATTTCAGCATTGCAAATAGCACAACATATACAGTGAACATACTTAATTTAGACACATAAAGTGCAAGAATGAAAAATAACAATAAATAAAATAAATCCATAACAGTAATGATAGCTAAACTCCTATCAACTTTCAAACCCCTACTAAATTTATAAATAAGTAACATCAAAACTTTATAATATATGGAAATTTTATGATAACATACTCTCTCAATTTCCTATGAAAATATAATTGAAACCTATTTTTTTCAGTGTTAGTAGACACACAAGACAAAACATTACTGCTACAGTATTCAATTCATAGTTCACTATTAAATCAATTCTACATACTAAGCTTGCAAAATGAAAGCAAACACTCTGGAAAGTTATTCATTTTTTACTTCAATTTTCATATATATTTATATAAAAATCTATTTATCTAATATATAAGCAGTTTGAGGCAAAATAAATTTCAGTCGATTATTCTCCTTCTACGAAACATGCCCAAACAAGCTACACAGAAAAAAATACTGTTTTTATATTCTCTGATCACTATCGTGTATTAATTGATTGTTGAATAAAAACAGACACTTTTTTATTTCACTTTCATTTTATTTGAGAAAACAATTTCACAGTTTAAAATGCAACTGACGAGTTTTAATACTTTATGTGTAATAACAATACACCAATCTAAATAAGTACAACGAATTAACACACCAGTGTGTTACTAGCGTGAGACAATATTATAACAATGTTATTAGCATCTGATAATTAACAGATGCTATACGTAATACTTAAATTCATTATAGAACAAATTAAAAATATTCAAATATATTATTAAACATTGAAAGTGGAGATGCCAGAACAATTAATGTAATCTGACCAGGCAAGAAGTGTAACTTGATAAAACCACAATATATTGATCACAAAAAGTATTAGGTGAAAGCTGTATCAGCTTTTTAAAACTACATCCTGCATTTAAATGCCTCTAGAAAGCATAAATATACATGCACTTTTATATATCATGATATGCAAAACATACGCAAATTTTTTTTTTCTAAAATTATACTATCGGCATATTCTGATGTTACGTGGTAGGTAGGTAGGTACTACATAAATATCCATACAACACAAAACAGACATGTTAAAATTAGGTATTACAAAATATCCTCCTATAAAACAAACGCATGCAAAGTCTTTAGTCAACATGGTTAGCAACATAAATACACCGTGAACAACTGAAAAATATAACAAAAAAATAGAATAAAATAAAAAATAATAAGGTGAAACCTACAATTACTATGGGAATGAAGTTAAAAGATCGGTCTGTTTACCTCATCTTCTCTTTTCCGCAGATCAGACTGTACTTCATCCATGCCTTCTTGAGCTTCATTCGGTGACATATGGTAACCTTCGTATAACATTTTTAGACCAAAGAAAGCAAAGAGTGCTGTCGAGATATAATATGTGTACGTTCGAGGTATCACAGTAGCTAACCATCCGAATAATACTGAAACAAAATGTACAGTTCCATATAATACCATTTTGTGTAATATCCTTTAGGCCGCTATTACACTATGCAACTGGTTTCAAGCCTACATGAAACTAGTTGCACAGTAGAAAAAACAGGCTGCAACTGCTCTGCAATCAGTTGCAGAGTAAACATGGTGTCTATACCTCTATTATAAAGAGGTAAAATTTGTTTGTATCATTATCTGGGCTAACCTCAGAAACTACTGATCCGACAAAAAATTTCTTTCACCACCGTGTTCCTTGAAGTTTGAGGATGGTTTTAGACATAAATTTGAACAAATAACTTTTAACAATTTTCAAGAACAGAGATTTAAAATGGTCCCAATGTCATGAAATTTTTGTTACTTTGCATGTAGTGAAATCTTTGGCATGTGATAAACTTTTGTTCTATAAGAGATAGCTATATGGTGTCAGCAAGTGAAATTTAGAAAAAAATATACATTTTATTTTGGCATTTGTTTCAATAAAATCCCTCTTTCCGTTTTTGAGATATTGGCAGTTTGTAAAAAATTGTAGGCTATATGTTGTGTCTGTCAAATGTCATGAAATTTCATGCGTGAATGCATTCAATCGGTTGTTTAGTGTAATAAGCTACATCTGGATCAATGCCCCACAATGAGTGCATAAAACTAAAAGTTGCACGAGCAGTTGCAAGCCTTGCAACTGTCTTGTAATCAATTGCAGACCGTGTAATCAATTGCAGTAAGTGTAATACGCTAAATTTCAACCAATACCCCATTATTTTTTTTGCAATCAGTTGTGTAGTGTAATAAAGGCCTTAGTGAACCAATTAATTGCACAAATTTCTGAGACTATTCACTAAAACGTTAACGAAAATTAAACAGTACGAAAATTTTTGTAGTACCTATATATTTTTTTTAGTAATAAATATAAAATATGTATGCAAAATACTTTAAATAAAAAAGTTACTGAAACTAATAAAACTGACACAATCATCTTAAAAATAAAAAACTAAGTAAATATGAGGCAATCTTTGAGGAGGCATACACAAGTCAAAGAAAAAAGAGGTGACATAAATAAAAAAGATATAAACCTAAATATCAAACTAATATTGACAAAGTAATATCATGACTTCACTTAATAATACGCATGTTGCATGTGCACTCTGTTCTTAATTAATAAGCTGCCAAAAAATTGAATATGTTATGTCATATTTTTCAGCAGAAAGCATGTGAAACACTTTTTTTTGTATCGGCTATCTAAGGACCACATGCCCATTTCAATTCTTAGTTCTTTTCTTTTTCCCCAATATTCTTTCATCTTTTCACTGTGTCTCTTCTTCCTGCCTTCAGTCCACTTTGAACCTGCGTGTTCCTCTCTCATTCCATTTTTAACACTTTTGCCCGAAAAACTTCTCATTCAATTGCTTCTTCTGCATTTACATTATTTTTTTCTAAATCCTTTTGGACTTTTTTAATCCAACTTGATGTTCCCTTCTTCCCCCACAGATATTTGAAGATCTGCTTTGTTAACCTATTGTCGTCCATTCTATGTAAATGTCCAAAAAATAATGGTGTTCTTTTTCTCATTGTTTCTGTTATATTTTCTGTATTTTGATACATTTCATCATTACTTCTTAATTTCCACTCTTCTGAAGTTTTTCGTGGGGCTAATATTTTCCTAATGTTTCTAGTTTCTCTAAATTATAATTCAATGCTAGACATTCACTTGCATATAGGCATTCTGGCTTCACTACTGTACTGTAATGCCTTATTTTCACATACAAATTTATTTTATTATATTAAGAAACACTTTAATATTCTCATTCACACAACATTTCCATAGAAGATAATGACATTCTTTAATCTAAAAAAAAAATAATAATAATAAATAAATAAATAAAGTGGATTCATAACCAAAACGAATAACTAAGTATGTAAAATACAAACAATTAACAACTATGAATATAAAACATATTTTATTATACAGGCCTAGCCCACAATTTTCACAGTTGCTGATCTTTAATTAACAATACACGCAGGGGCAGATTAACAATTAGGTTGTAGCCTAGGGCACTTTGGGGGCACAAAATTTTAGCTAAGAAATAATAAAATTTTACAGCTAAATGTAAAATTGGTAATAAATTACAAGGATAAACATTTGAGTTCGTTTTGAACACAGGTGCCTGTTTGCGAGAAATTATGATGAACTGTACATAAATAACATAAGTGCTTTCCCAACTGTTTTATCCGGTTATGAGTCATCGGTGGTCGGCGCTCATAGAACTAGGCCCCCGCCTGATTTTCGTGGAATTGCTGACCACATTACCTATTCCATCCACCTCCACCGCACCCCTTCACCTTCCCCACCATCCCTTTTCATTTCAGACAAGTTCGGTATCGCTCATATTTGCGCATTCAAAACAAACATTTTGGTTATGGTTATGTCAATGTCGTTATGTCGTAATCACGGTCGTATATACAGGTCTGGAAACTCTCGTGGTGAGGGAAGGGTTCTGAAAAATAGGCTTAGTCTTCAATTCTTGAGACTAATTCCAAAAACAGTAAGATGGTTGAAATATTCCTAACTTAGAAATATGTTGAAGGGTGTTTAAAGCTTCATTCAGCCTCTTGGAAATAAACTTAAGAGTAGCCTATGGGTGGTGAGGGGGGCACTAAAATATAATTAGCCTAGAATGCCAAGATACCTTAATCCGGCTCTGAATACAGTAAAGTAAATAAAGTACACAAATTTACTATATACAGTAAAACTACTGTACATGCTAATAGCATTTTAATACTTGAAAACAGTTACTCTACAGCTATAAGCAAAGTTTTGTGCACGTGCGTGTGCGTGTACACACACAAATCTGTGTCAACTCAGGTTGATGTATAATCAAAGTATTTGGCAGACAATTGCTTAGATAATTAACGTCTGTTATTGAGTTACAAAGCATTGTATAACAGCTACAACAGTGTCCTGAATACAATAAGGTGTGTGTTGTCTTGTCTTTGACATCGGTTCATTCACTCAAAACGTTTTTATAGCCTATCATCATTTATATAAGACAACAGCAAACAATAAAATTAAATTAACAATTAAAACAATAGTTTTGTAGTGTTACATCAAAATGTAATATAATTTGTTGTACTTTTTGTAGTACTGATATGCTTTGTAACGATTACAATAACTGATCGATCGTCAGTGTTCAAACTAAACTGACTTCACACACACATCGATACATAAATCCAAGTTGATCAGCTGCATATTAATGAGATACTGATTATTGCTAAATGTAGAATATTTAGTAGTTTATTACACTAAAAACTCGTTTATCTGAATTTGATGGGACCGCGCCTGTTTCGGATAAATGAAATTTTGGATAAACCGAAACTTCTATTTAAATAATAATACATGTGTAAGTACAGTAACTTTATTTAATAATAATAATTTAAAAGTTACTTACAGTGAATATGACACATTAAACTATAAAACGGCACCACACTGTAAATTATAGTTTCTACATTACTGGAACAGTCCTATTGCTTGTTCGTACAGTAATCAATCATAGTTTTTTGCCTAAGTTTTCCTGGCTGCCCGATCTCGAAGTTGTTTCATTGTTAGAAGTTCTGCAGGGAAAGTTTCTGCAGCATGTTATATAATGTAATTTTATGTAACAAAACAATACAATTTAGCAATATCGAGCACTGGAGCCTTTAAACCTAATCAAGTTATAAAAATACTTTGGCATGTGTCATTTTTTAATTGCAACCATACAAAGTTACAGGCTGGCCATTCCAGTGTTATGGGCATAACAAACATATCACTTATTTTTTAAAAATTTATGATTTATTCCATACATAAGATTCAACAGCCAGTCACAACAGCTAGTCATTTTACAGTACAAAAATATCAGCAGATGACACACAAACTATGTGTATTATTAAAAACATCTGTTATAATGTACTATGTGTATTAGTATTGTACAACGGTGGGGAAGATGTTTTCATTTTAAGAGTAATGTAACATGCATGCTAAAAAATACCCTCGACCAAACTGATGAATGCCATTCCGAGCACAAATTATTTTTACATGGCTATTAATTATACAGTAACTATCTGCATTCTATGTTAGGTACACTAAGCTACTTAACACAAACTATCTCGTGTTGATTGTTAATTGTAAACAGTGTAAAATAAACAGGTTTCTCAGAATCATCGATTTATTAATTTAGTAGTGCTCGTGAGTTTATTTTCAATTGTGTGTATCACAAATCACATATCACATAACAGTCAATATTCTCTACTCTGCTATACATAATAACATAGACTATATTATTATTATACAGACTACAATTATATTATTATTACAGAGACTATAATAAAGTTTATATCTTATTTCTGAGACTTTCACAGCCAACATTATAATTGTTGAAATGAAAATCCGGTCTATTGGCCCACAGTCTACTATAGCTGTTATTCTGAAAGATGTTCTCAGATGTTTCAGCCTCACCTCTGGAGGCCATCTTCAGTGATAAACGGTTTTAAACACAACTGACATGGTGTCCATTAGTAAACTCTCTACTGTGATAAAGAACTCGGTGTCAGTTGTGTTTAAAACCATTTATCGCTGAAGATGGCCTCCACAGGTCAGGCTGAAACGTCTGAGAACATCTTTCAGAATAATAACTACAGTACACCACGGCCCAATAGCCCAGATTTTAATTTCAACAAAGTCTTTATCTTATGGTTTAGAGGGAAGAAACAAACACTAAATGTTATAGGAGTATCCACAGTATTGTGTATTAGACAGATTATTCTAAATGTCTACTAATTAGCAAGTTCTGAAATAATAAAATATTTTACCAGTTTTGACAGGTTTTTTTTAACAAAACATTTCAAACCTAACATGGTTTTCAACTAACCCATACAAAATTATATGTATTTCACACAAATGATAGGTGTGACTAATTAGCTTTAGGCCTAATTAAAATTTCAATTATGTTATTACCATTTTCCCCAAACATCTGAATATATAACGTTAGAAATAAAGTTCAATGAATTTCATTACATTCAGGATCGTACTGAATATAATTACAGAATTAAACATTATTTTTCACAGTATAGTGTAACGGTACATTGTGTAACAAATTCTATTTTTAACCAGTGAATCACACAAAAGGCATGTTGTTTATGACAAAATAGTGAATCAGAGTTGAGAGGACAGCGACAGCCCAGGCGCCATGATCATCAAATGAAAAACAAAAGAGGTACAGGCCGTGAGGCGAGTGATGAAACTGTCTTGGTGGTGCGCAGTGGCAAAGAGAAAGAATGCGCATGCGCGGGGCAGCAGCTAGGGACAACAACCCATCAGTTGGCTTAGGTCTCCGTGCGTGGTGATTGTGTTATTGCCTTTCTGAAAACATTTCAGTGTATTTCCAGTGTTGTGTAGCTGTTGTCTCCAGGAATGTCTGGGCCGTCATCGTCACATCATACAACGTCATCAAGTAAGTCTGTTGAGAGAAAAGTGATCCACAGCCAGAGCAGGCAGATTATTCACAATGTTTATGATTATATGAAAAAAGAAAATGGCAGCTTAAGTGAAAAAGCTGTACAAACTAAAGTGGCAGCTCCTTGCGGTGTATCTTTTAGTAGTGTTAGAAGAATTATCAATGAGCATAATAAACAGTCCGGTACATCATCGCCTAAGTTCAGTACTCCAAGAAAAAAAAGAGGCCTAGAAAAAATTTGAAAACTACACTCGATGATTTCGACTTACCTTTAATCCGCAAGACAATTCATGAATTTCATCTAAGTAAGGGTGAAAGGCCTACTCTCAAAGGAATACTACGTGTATTAAAGGATAAAATAGATTTCAAAGGAAGTGTTTGGTGTGTCCGGAAGGTTGTAAAAAAATTAGGCTTCCGCTGGAGGAAAACAGAATCCAACAGAAAATTACTTGTTGAGAAAAGCGATATCCAAAATTTAAGGTTAAACTACTTGGTGAATGTTGACAGATATAGGAAAGAAAAGAGGCAGATCGTATACATGGACGAAACATATTTCCATAGTACAACAACGACTGAGAAAACCTGGACAGACAGCACAGTTGGCGGGCTAAAGAAATCAGTCAGCAAAGGATCACGAGTAATTGTTTTACATGCAGGAGGCGAGGAGGGATTTGTAGCCAACGGTTTATTAATGTTCAAGTCTGGATTAAAAAAGAGAGACTACCACAGGGACATGAACTACGATAACTACGAGAAGTGGATCAAGGAACAACTTATCCCAAACCTGAAGCCTAACAGTGTGTTAGTTATCGATAATGCGCTGTATCATAACAAACAGGTCAACCCGGCGCCAACCTCATCGTGGAAGAAACAAGATATGCAAAAATGGCTGACTGACAATGGAATTCCTTACTGTGAAAGTATGTTTAAGCCCCAGTTATACTCACTAATTAAACTGAAGAAACCTCAGTTAAAAATTTACAAGATCGATGCAATCTTAGCCCAGCACGGTCATTCTGTACTCAGACTATCCCTTTATCATCCGGATCTGAATCCAATCGAGTTAATAGGGGCTACAGTGAAAGACTACATAAAACAAAAAAATGTCATGTTGTGTCTGCAAACCGTCCTCCAGCTTGCAGCCGAGAAATTCACCCAAATCACTCCAGAAGACTGGAAGAAGCGATGTGAACATGTGAAGAAAATAGAAGAGGACTATCTGAACCGTGAACATGTTATCGACCAAGCAACTGAGCGTTTTGTTATACATGTGGATGATAGCAGTGATAGTGACAGCGACAGCAGTGACAATGATTCAGTTGCCAGCGAAGAAAATATGAGTGGAATAGAAGAACTAGACTAAAGCCCAATTGACTCGACCGTGTAAGTGTATGACGTGACAAACTGTATGTTTTTTGCTTTTTAAATGTTCCGCAATGCTATTAGTAAATTTTATGTGTAAATATTCTGTGTAAATAATAAACACTTTTTTTAATTTTTGTAACACAATTACTTATTATTACTGCTTCACCTGATATTTTTAACAACTTAATTAGTCGCATACCATTTATTTTATAAAAACATTTCGTAACCTAATGTTAAGAACAAATATAAGAATTTTATTAAGCATACATTTTCGTAATCTTATGTGAATAATTACAATGAATAAAGTTTCACTTGAACAAGTTTTGCAAAAATGACGTAAATTTTAAGGCATACTAATCAGTTTTAAGAAATATTTATGACAAATTCGGTAATAAACATATATTCCCAGTTTATTATCATACACGGATATATAAAAAAAGTTGTCTTGTTTGTTCATCATCTTCTTTCACTGCACTACACTTTATATAATATTGAAAACTTTCTCAAGTGAAACTTACTTGTCTGTTTTGTATGTAGAACGCGTTTCGGCGTCGTGTTCACCTTCTTCAAGGACATAGACAAATACAATAGAACAGGTGTCTACAAATTAAATTGTAATAACTGCAATAGTTTCTACATAGGCCAGATGGGAAGATCTTTTTCATCCCGTTACTCTGAACACTTAAAGACCCTTTCCAACAACAATATACATTCTGCGTTTGCCACACACATACACACACATAACTATAGCTACACCAACATAGATACTAATCTTGAAATATTACACCTCTTACCCAAAGGGCGAAAACTCAACACAGCTGAACAGTATGAAATACACAAACACCACACAACACAACCAAATAACATACTAAACGACCAATTGCAATATAAATCACATACACTTTTCGACACAGTTATACACAAAACAAACAATAATTCGGATCCCTGCGCCAATCCCCTTCCTCTATACACCACCCCCACTATACCTTCCAACCAACAAACGTTACTAGGTACTGGCAGTCTGTCGCAAACCTGAAGAAGGCGAACACGACGCCGAAACGTGTTCTACATACAAAACAGACAAGTAAGTTTCACTTGAGAAAGTTTTCAATATTATATAAAATGTAAAAAAATTAGTTCAGAAAGTCAAAAGAAAAAAGTTATAAGTTTATACAAAAGGTATAAACACGAAACACGGTTTTTTATTAAAGAAATTAAATAAAATCATCACTATCATTCAGTGCTTATACATGAAAATGAATCTTTAAGATGTCTTCTTTCTATACCTTTTAAAGCAGTTATAATATTTTACTGTATTAAGTACCGGTTGTCCACTTCTGTTATCTTCAATGCCTCTACGGGGCACTAAAAGGACAAACAATAGAACCATCGAAACTCTGTTTGTCGGTGGTGTGTGGGTTAATTCTAATATTTTTGTATACATTTTTAATAAATTTAGATACTTATAAATAAAGATACAACAAAACACTTGAACTTTCGAGAAAAGTCCTCTGGATGAAATTAAATCTCCAAATGTTTTTGTAGAATAGGATGTCAGTGGCATCGTACGGGCTGATGTTCGGCAGGTGGCTAGTACAACAATAGCCACCGGCTCAGGGAGGGGAAGCTTCCTCCCAACCTGCTACCTCCCCTCCTACGCGCATAGACAGTTTCATCACTCGCCTCACGGCCTGTAACCGGAATGAACTGGTTTCAAATGCGTATTTTGAACGGGATTGTGGTGTAGAAACAATGCGAAGCGCCAGACAGCAACCGAACTGTACACATGTGTTCTATTAGTGCCCTCGGGCAGTTATGGTAGGCCTACCGAGTATTTTGTACAAAAGTTGTGAAAATGGTAATAAGCCTGTGAATTAAATGTAAACAAAAAATACAAACATACATTTGAACTTTCGGAACATTATTTAGGAACATTTTTTGTCGGAAAAGCGAATTACGACTTATTGTGCAACAACCAGGAGACTCCACGACGAAAGAGCTAAGTATACATAAAGGCGTAGTAAATTTGGTAAAAGTATACAAAATTGACTTTTTAAAACAATATCCTAAAAAACAGTATAGTATGAAATAAAATTAAAATATGAGATCTCAATAGCGTGTGAGAGTGAGTGAAAGAACAAATGGTGTAGTAAGTGCTAAAGATAAAAACAAAGTACTGATTTGCAACTGAAGATTTTCTATTGACTTATTCTTGTTTTGGAATTATATTTTCTTTTTAACATCAACAAATTAAAGTACGTGTTTTGATAAAATAAAATAAGATTTTTCAATATAATGCGTTAGTTTAGTTAATTACGCAGTCTACCTGAAACCCATGGCGGCAACTCTTTATATATTTTCGGACCTTCCGGTTAATATCTTTAAGGTGGCAGCTCTCTTCCAGGGCCTTTATCACCTTTAAGGCGCCCATATGCCCATATCGAACACGATAGTTATTTACTATCTCTTTTTCGATATGGGATGGAATGATAACCTTCCATTTCTCCTTCTTCAAAGATGGTTGTATGAACAGTACATTTTTATGAACTTTATAATATCGGGCGATAGTCTCGTCCCCTGCTTCCAATCTTGTCTTAATGGATTGTAATTTCGGGTCTGCTTGTTGGTGGGTGCTCAGGTTTTCCAATAATGATTCTAGATCGGCTCTGTTACTAAGAATGTGGTATACCTTAAGTACACTCTCCTTCTCCCCCTCGAAAGTTTGCTTATCAATGTCGATTCGTGACAACACGTCCGCAACGACATTCTTCTTTCCGGGGATGTACTCCCACTTAAGATCATACTCTTGTAGTAACAGTATCTACCGGGTCAACCTTCCGTGACTGAGCTTGCATCTCCTTAAGAATGATATGGACTTATGGTCTGTCCGGATGGTAACGGGATAACCAAGGATGTAGGTGCGGAATTTTCCGCACGCGAACACTACACTTAACAACTCTTTTTCAGTGACGTGATAATTCCTTTCGCACTGATTTAATGCTCTACTGGCAAAGCAAATCACGAGATGTTCGCCCTCCTCATCCTCTTGATACAGTGTTGTGCCAAGGCTAATGTCGCTGGCATCGCAATTCAGGAAGAATGGTTTGCTGAAATCCGGATGGCGAAGTATGATTGGTTCACGGAACTTTTGTTTAATCAGCGTTAAGGTTTCATTCTGCTCTATACCCCATATCCATTTATTCTTGGATGACAGTTGCGGCTGAAATTTGGCGGTCAATTCAGAATATCTTTCCTGGAACTTGCGGTAGTAATTACAGAGTCCAGGAATGACTGTAATTGCCTTCGATTCTTCGGTGTTGGAAATTTCTGAATCGCTTCTACCTTTTCAGCCGACGGTGAGATTCCTTGGTCGTTCAATATAAATCCCAAGAATTGAATTTCCTTGGCTATGAAGTGAGATTTTTCTAGCTTTAGCGTGATGTTATTCGCAGCTAATTTCCTTAACACATGTTCCACACGGTAGCAGTGTTCCTCCCAAGTTTCTGAGGACACTAGCAAATCATCGACGTACACGGTGGTGAATTGTAGTGCTTCCTGGCCAAGTATCTGGTCCATGCAGTGTACAAAGACTGCGACCGAATTCACTAGTCCGAAAGGCAATCTTTTAAACTGGTAGTTCCGCCCTTTGAATATAAAGGCCAGATACTGGCGACTCTGTGGATGCAATTCCACTTGCCAGTAGCCGCACACCGTGTCCCAGGTACTAAAGTACTTGGTACCGTGGAACCGTTTTAAAATCTCTTCAATCTTACCGGGCGAAGTCCTGTCATTAATAATCATTTTATTAATTTCCCGCGCATCTAGGCATAAATGGACTTGTTCGTTTTTCTTAGGAATAGCCACGATAGGACTTGTGTATGGAGATTGGCTACTCTCTATAATGTCACGGTTAATCATCTTATTTATTTCAGTTCTTACTGCTTCCTTTCGTATTGCGCGATGGGGTATGACTTCCGGTTAAAGTCCACTGTGTCTCGGAACTGTAGAGTACACTGGAAGTTTTTTACTTTACTGGGCTCGTCAGAAAATACTGATTTATACTGTTCGTAAATGTTAATTAATTTGTTTGCTTGGTGTTGGTGCAATCTTTCTCCCGTTATACCGCTCCGGAAATCCCTGATTTCTTGGATCTTTTAGGACCATAAGTCCTCATTAGCCTTATCGTCTATCTTCTGTTCAATAATAGGATTCTGATGTATATAATTGATCTTACAAATCTGTTGGTGGATATTGTTGGGAATTACTTGGTCGCTACCAACCAAGTCAGTCGTCCAAGTGTGTCCGTTTGTAAATAGTGACAATTTCTCTGTTCGTAAATCAATTACGGCGGAGTTCCGCCTGAGCACATCGCACCCTACCAATATGTTAAATGGCAGCCCGCTCGCCACTAAGAATTCCATTTCGATAGCTATACCGCAGCTCATCACACTGGCGGAGACTTGCCTTCGTATTGTCTTATTCTGGCAGCCGGTTGCACCTAACAAAATAATATTATTTAATGGCAATGTCGGTAATGTTCGTCCGCATTCTCATTGTAATCTCTCCAACTCAGTTGTAACTAATTATGGATACGCTGGAACCAGTATCGATCATTAAATTGGCGGGGATTCCTTCTACCTCCGCATTTATATGTATTATTTCATGATTAATGTTATTGGTGGGACTAGTATCGTCCTCTTCCAATAATTCATGTCGGATGTTTTTTAGGTAATTACAACCGATTATAGTGATACGATTATTTTCAGTTGTATGTGTTAACTCATTTAAATACCCAGGGTTTAGGATCAGCAACGGGCTTCGGTGATTTATTACTGCCTCCTCCCATTTAAATGCTCGACATCATTGTTATGGTGTGTCGCACTGGTAGATGCATCATTCGGGAGACCTAGAGTGGGTCCCTGCCGCTCTGTTCGGTGATCTACCGGTTGTTCGCTGTTGGTCAGTCATTCGGTGTTATCTAGGCTGGTACTCCGTCTAGCAGTATTGTACCTTGGTTGGTCCCGTTCTCGGCTCCTCCGCCTATCTTCGTATTCATGATAGCTGTTGCATCTCTGGTGGTAGTACCTACGTTGGCGACTATCTTCCGCTCTGATGAAATTTACTCTCAGTCGAGAAAACCTATTATTATTGGTGTTACTATTCTGTGGATTGCCCCGACTATTATTATTATAATAATGATCGTTATTATAATTGGGGCTTCTCTGACTATTAGGGTTTGGGTAGTAAGAGTTTTGGTTACCCTGATAACCATTAATTGGCCGATTATTGTTACGATTATTTTGAACTGGATTATTATTGTTACTATTATTATTATTGTTGCTATTGTTGTTGGTTTGTGGATAGGCTCTATTTCCTTGGTATCCCGTGTTGTTGTTGGTCGTACCATGGTTGGTATTTGGATACGTTCGAGGTTCTGGCCGATCATTTCTTCTCCGGCTTTGTCGGTAGTATTTCCTCATTCCTCGTAGTTCTCGAGGAGTTCTGTCATGGCCTGTATGGATTTAATTTGGCTGCCTCTCCTCGCTCGAATCACCTCCTCATCATAATGATACGACAGCTTGTTGATTAGGCATTCTTCAGGTATGGCTGGTTCCAAATGTTTGGCCATACATACTTTGCCGAGGAAGTACGCCGTCATGGAGCTACCCACTTGTGGTTTATAATGCCCGTTGCAAATGTTGTCCCGGATTAAATTTTGGGTCGTTTCAGACCAATACTTTGCCTTGAAGAGGCTTTTAAACTGCTGGTAGTTCTCTATGTCACTGCGGTTAGCCATCCACAAATGATCGCTCATTTCCCGAAAAGACTCGTCTAATAGTTCTCGATTATGGACCCATCTGTTTCCCCTATGTTTGTCCATGTATTCTTCAATTCGGGCCAAGAACTCCATTGGCTTTCGTTTATATTGTCGGAAGTTCAGCCATTCTCTATGTTCGTTTGTGGGGAAATTAGTGAAGCTAGTCGCCCGGTTCCGGATTACCTCCATCTCTTCCTGGCTCTGTCGCACTTGTCCAGTGATATTAGTCATAGCCGCTTCCATACCGTTGCATCTTTCTGTGACATGGGTTCGCACCTTATTTATTTCCTCCTGTGCTACTTTTTGGTTTTCTTCCCATTTAGTTTTCTGGTGTTCTTTGACCTGGGTAATTTCCGTATTTATTACCTCCCTGACTTCCTGTACTTCACATTTCGTCTGACGGCATCTTTCGTCCACTTCCCTGATTTGTTGGTTTACGATTACTACCTCTTGTTCCAATTTTTTAACTATGGATTTCTTAGTGTCGTTTATTTTTCTATTCAACTCTTCCTTCGCTAATTCGATTCTCTCGTCTACCTTGTTCATATTTTCCTGGTTGACTTCCCTTAGTTCTTCTCTTAACCGTTGGTTATTCTCGTCCATTTTCTCCTCCATCTTCTTACTCAAAGATTGGTTGTCCTCCTTCAGATCTTCCATCTTCTTATTCAATGATTGGTTGTTCTCCTTCAGATCTTCCATCTTCTTATTCAATGATTGGTTGTCCTTTTTCCTTTCCTTGTTGTTTTCCTCCATCTTCTCTTCCAAATTCTTACTGGTTTCCTCGATTCTCTTACCCAACTCTTCTTTTGTGGATTGGTTGTCCTTCTTCATATCTTGATTCAATTTCTTACTATTTTCTTCCATGTCCTTCCTTAATCCTTCTTTTGTGGATTCTATATTTTTATTTACTCCTTCCATTTTGGACTCTAGGTTCTTATTCATTTCCATCATTTTCATTAGGGCTTCCTGAAAATTACTCTCTCCTGTTGGTGTTGGTACTTCAGGTTGTTCCTCTGGTGGTGCAGGTTGTTTATCTTCCACCGGGGGTAGTAACACTTCTAGATCCTCCACGGGTGTTGCCTCCTTATCCCCCATGTCGACTTCCTTTTCGGCCTCTGCCGCCCTCTTCTTAGAAGTAGCTCATCGTTGCATTTTTCCTCCTTCTCTACGGTATAATCGCTGCCAAGCTTAATTAATTAAGCCCTCTATTTGGATGCCAAATTGTAACTCGACGCGTGTTCCTCGCCGTTACAAATAAATATTTTCCTTGTGTAGTTTCAAAGAAAAGATAAAAAAAAATTTTATTTTAAAAAAATTTTATGTTTGTTTGTTATTGTAATAATTTAGAAATAATCCTGGTTCTGTTTTGTTTAAAATTTTAAAAGTTTATTTTGGTTAATTTTTACACTTCTGGTAGACCTTAACAAAATCCGGAGTTAATCAGATTATCTTCTTGCTGTAATCGATTAGTGATTTTCAGCGCTGTTCCAGTATATCACCTTCAGTTAAGAGTTATCGTCTTCCAGTAAGTCCTGTATTTAGTTAAACTCTTAATTTAAGATGTGAAATATAATTGTAAAATCCAGATAATTGAAATAATTTGATTTATTAATGATAATTCTTAAAAATAGATTTTAAATCGATGTTGAGCAACTATTCGACTCTTTCACAGGGATATATTGATTTGCGATTACAGGTTATTTTTATATAAATATTGAAAAAGAGGTTCTTATAACAATTATATTTATATAGTCAGAGAAGGGTAGGTCTAGAAAGTATAACATGTACAAAAATATAAGTCTTAAAAGTAAAAAATGACAATTTGTTAATAATATATACTGTTTGTAGTATACAATTTATACCCATTCGTTGAAGAGACGACCTTGTTGTTGGTTGGTACTTTGCATCACGGGAAATTCATAATGGCGGCATGTCTCGCTGTGGAATATTACTGCAAATTGATGGTTGGAAATTCTGATAATAAATTCCCCTTCACAACTGTTTTATTGGTCTCCGTGATAGTGTATATTGTCTATTGTGTTGTTCTGGTATCCTGGATAAGTGTTCAGTGTTCACAGGTGTTAATTGTCTTATTTTATATGTATTGAATGTTTGCTGGTTATGACGAAAAATCGAAAAGTTGATACGAAGTGAATTATTAATGTTAGGTTGTTTGAACGGTTTAATTCACTGGTATTGTGTTGTGTATTGTTTGTTTTCACTATTGTGGTAGAGTATTTCACTGATTTTACGTCAAAAAGTGTCAATTTAGGTAACTCTCGTATTTCACTGATTTTCAACTTTTACTCCATTACAATTCGTTATACGGTTTTAGAACGCGATTCAGTTCCCGTTGAATGTTAACAAAGAACTGTTTTACTTCCTTCGTCTTAGGAAATATCTTACCAAGTTAATATTGGAAAAGTATTGTTAAAATAATTTTCATTTCCTATATACATAATTATAAAGTGCATTATATATGGAATATTTTTAGTTTATTGATTGCTTTCATGAACTATTAACCACACAATTGGTTTATTTATCTCATTCTGTTTAATTTGATATGTCATAGTCCATATTTGTTGAGATTTTTGTTAAAATAGCCATATTTCTGTCTTTTTGGAAATCTAGGCCCAAAAACCTGTTTCCGTTCTTGTACACAATTCCTGCCATTTTAGGTGTTATTAATATAATTATAATAAATTTCAAATGGTCACAAATCTTTCTCTTTCCTTAATTCCTTATAAATTTAACATTTGAACTAGCTTTTAGTGATAATTCATTAATTTACTACTTCTCCTCTGAAATAGTTAGTTTTTTACATTTCAAAAATTTTTAATAATTTAAGATATTTTTCTATATTACTCTTTTAAATCATAGGATCATTTACAGTAGTTAGTTATCGATCCACCTTACATAACTCTTGTTAGTTTACATGGTTCATTGGTTAATTAACTAGTTTATATTAATTTTTGGGAATTCATTATTTGGCCTAGAGTTTAGTATTTTACATACCGTATTTTCGCGTGTACCACGCGCACCTTTTTTACCAAAAAATATTTCGTAGAAATGGGGTGCGAGTGTTACACGAGGAAACTAACTTGCCAGTCTTCATCAGAGTGGTCATTGACCTTATGCTACCGCAATTCCTGTTCAAACCTCAGTCACTACTATGTACCGTACATCGGGCGGATATTGACCTTGACTAAAGCATTGCACAGACAACACTTTCAACCCCCGCTGCAAAATAGCAGGTAGCATTTCATAGTGTTTCTAACAGTCTACTGTTAAAATTCGGTTCGTTCTGTACCGGGTTGTGAAAACGTAAGCTGTGTTTTGAAGTGTTTTACGGTATTCACCAAATGTTTACTGTGTTACGGTATTTACGTTATTCAATATCGAATTTACGGCAATCGTAATTACTACGGTATATCGTACTGTATCATATCATTTTAAACAATTTGTCTTCGTTTGTGTTTTGTGTTCTTTTAATTTATCAAGGTGTTGTTTCGTTTTACAATGGAATGTGGGAAAAGATTGCGTTCGTTTACTGCCGGAGAGAAGTTAAAAATTATAAACGAAGCAGAGGTAATAGGAAATAGAGCAGCGGGTCGAATATACGACGTGCCGGAATCGTGTATCAGAGACTGGCGTAAGAAAAAAGAAAAATTAACGGAAGCTCCTTTAAAGAAAAGAGCTTTTCGAGGTAAAGCTGCAAAATATCCTCAACTAGAAGTTAAACTTACAGCGTTTATAGATGATAAGCATCAATATGGTTATGCTGTTTCCACAGAAATGTGCCAAATAGAGGCAATTAAGATTGCGAAGGAGCTGAATATTAACATAAATGAGTTTAAAGCAAGCAGGGGATGGCTTCAAAGGTTTTTTAAAAGAAGTAACCTTTCTGTTCGACGGAAAACAACGATATCTCAACGTTTACCAGAGGCGTACACTGATAAACTTTTGTGTTTTCAGCGTTACGTAATTCAGTTAAGAAAACTGAATAATTATCCACTATGCCAGATCGGCAACGCGGATCAAACTCCAGTTTATTTCGAGATGCCTGTGGATACGACAGTAAATAAAGTTGGTGACAAAACTGTAAAAATTCGTACAGCTGGTTGCGAGAAACAACGGTGCACTGTAATGCTTACTGTTTTAGCCGATGGAAAGAAACTGCCTCCTTATGTAATCTTGAAGCGGAAAAACCTTCCAAAAAATGAAAGTTTCCCACCAGGTTTGATAATGAAGGCTCAAGAAAAAGGGTGGATGGACAATGAGTTAGTGCTTGACTGGATAAAGCGCGTTTGGAATCGGCGACCTGGAGCATTATTAAAACGCCCAGGGATGCTTGTTATGGATAGTTTTCGTGGCCATCTGACTGACGACGTTAAGAAAGTTTTATCAGAAACAAAGACTGAACAAGTGATTATTCCAGGTGGAATGACTTCGATGCTCCAGCCACTTGATGTGTGCATAAATAAGCCCTTCAAGTGCCAGTTAAAAAAAATGTACACCCAGTGGATGAGTACTGCACCACACGAGCTGACGCCGACAGGAAGACTCCGAAGGCCGTCACTGACGCTGATCTGCAGTTGGATCATCAAAGCATGGGACAGTATACCAGAAGACTTAATAAAGAAAAGTTTCAAAAAAACTGGCATTTCCAACGCCTTGGATGGCAGTGAAGATGATAAACTGTTCGTTAGTGAAGATGAGGCAGCGTCTGCTTCTGATGAAGACTCCCCATTCGACAGTAGCAACGACGAATGAAAATCAGGTAAGACACTAGTAAAAAATTGTCATAAACTACATCAAACATACCGGTATCCCTTGGGTTTATAACTGTGTTCGTTTTCATTGATGTACTGTTCTAATGCACTCTTAATTTTCTTTAGGTTGGCAAACCCGAATTTACAATTACGGCTGGTTCTGTAACGATTGCTGTAACCTTCGCTTCTAATTACTGTATCTAGTTGTAATAAATATTAATTGTCATTGTAATAAACATACATTTTTTACTTGTAATAAAAAATAAATCCGTAAGTTAGTGTAACAAAAAAGTAACTTGACGTTTATTTCATTAGTTATTACAGTTTTCCCCTTACAATAGATATATGGTAATACTATTCCAAATACCGGTATATGATTTTTTTTTTCACATTTTTGAATACGCGATTTTTTTTTTTTGTAGGACCTAAAAATAAGGGGTGCGCGTGTTACACGAGGGCGCGTGGTACACGCGAAAATACGGTATATGGTTTTTTCAAATAAAGTTAATTCTACACCTCCTCTGACTTTTAAAAGTTAACATAACATGAAATAAAATTGTTTACATGACTACTGATACTAGTAGCATATAATTCATGCTACTAATACAAAAAATAATATTTGACATGAATTAGCAGTCTTCAAAGTTAGACATGTTTGCTGGAACTATTTTGAACATACATTTTAAATATTTTACAAATTAATACAGCATCCATACCTAAACATTTTAATCTGTATGCATGCTGTTATGTAATTAAAACATCTTACTCTAAATATAAACCTTATTCTATTAGAACTCTTTTAAAGTGGAGTTCACAGGCTCTGAACATTATTAGCCATTTAATTTCTTAATTTTATTTAAACTTAATTTATTTTCAGTCCTTTCTGATTATATTGTATTATTATCTAACCCCTTGATACAGTAAACATTTCCCACATACTTCCTTTATTATTAGCATTACTATGAATGTTTTGATATAATAAAGTGACCTTATTTATGAAATTTAGGAAATATTTTTCATTTGAATATTTCATCACCTGTTAATTATAAAATATAAAAGTATTTAATAGCACCTTGTTTAAGTTATAGTTACACATTAACTTGAAGTTTATTACATTTAAAAAACACTACACTGGTACACATTCACTGTTGGTTCTGACTTATGTTTGAGTTTTATCATATTCTCAGACCAGACCTTTAGTCATTATGGACTGTGAAGATTTGTTTATTTTACCATATAATAACTTTAGTTGGTGCACTTCTTATCATACTACTCAATACTTTTGTCTATAATTAAATTACAATTTCATAAGGTTTTGGGGTGTTATACTTTCTTTAATGGTATTAACATTTGGTTTGGGGTTCATGGTAGTTAATAATAGGTTTTTATTGTGGTTCTCCCATCCTATATCTTCCTTTCTTCTCTTCTTCCTTCTTGGGTAAACCAAGGTACTTTGTTTTATTTTGTCCGATGGTTGGTTCGGGGTATCTTCTTTATCATCTGCTTCTAAATTTCTTCTTTCTTGGGTTCAGAGTATCTTCTTTATCATGCTACTAACTTTACTCTTCTTTCTTGGTTTCGGGGTATCTTGTTTATCACCTGATACTAAACTTCCTCTTCTTGTGTTTGGGGTATTTAATTTCTCACCTGATACTAAACTTACTCTTCTTTCTTGGGTTCGGAGTATCTTATTTATTGCATGCTCCTAATCTCACTCTTCCTGTTTCTTCTTGTGTTTGGGGTATCTTCTTTATCATGTGCTCCTAATCTCCTGGGTAATCTCCTTAATTTATTTATTATGAGTTTCCTTTAATTTATTTACTTGCATTTTATTGTTGCATTTTTATTACTTAATTACTTTTTTCTTTTATAGTGGTGTTTTACTTTGAAGTGTAATTTTATTTTCATTTGAAATTCTTGGTTATATGTAATTTAATTATTTTTATGATCTTATGGATTAGTTTTTAGTGGATTATCTGTCACGGTACAATATAAGTAAATTTAAATCAGTAAATTTATAAAAATGGCAGGAAACAGTGAAAATGAGATAAATGAAATAGTTGAATTTAATGAATCAGCTATTATGAGTAGCCTTGAAGTACATTCAACTCCGAATGTAGGTCAAGACGATAAAAATATGAATATAAGTATAACAGATGAAGCAAATATGACAGAGGATTCAGGGGTTCAATTAACCCCAACCTCAACAAAATATAATAAATTTGATAATGACGTAATGAGTTTCTTATTAAAACAATTTAATGAATTGAAAGAACACAATAAAGAAGTCAAAAATGACTTCGATAAAATAAATAATCGTTTCGATAATAATGATAAAACATTTAATGAATTGAGGGGTGAGATTAACGAACGTTTTGATATGAACGACAGTAAATTGAATGAACAGAATAATAAGTTTAATACTAAGTTTAATGAAATAAAAATACTAGAGTCAGTGGTATAAAGAGTGAGATCGTAAACGAAATAAATGAATGGTTAATGACATTTAAGGAACAATTGACAGAATCAGTAGAGGAACAGATTAAAAGTAAAGTAAATCAGATAGTTAATACAACAGTGAGTAACAGTGGTAGTAATATGACGAAAATTAGTGAAGAAATAATTAATAAGGTGAGTAATAACGATGATTCTGAAAATGAATTAATAAGCAATAGTGATAAGATGGTTGAAAACGGGGTATTTAAAGGTGATATAATGAAAGTAGATAGTGATGAAGCAGAGATAGTTAGTGAGAGTGAGAAAGTAATGGGTTGTAAAGGGGTAGAAACAAATGTTTATCAGTTGGAGAGAGAGTATAAAGACAGTGTACAAGTAGAGGGGTGGCAGAGGGTAAAATTTTCCCGTGGTGTTGTGGGGGGTGAAGAAAGGTCTTCACGAATGTGTTGGGTAGATAAATGTTCTACCAATAATTGTCTTTTGAATTTTTGTGTTGTTCCTGGAGGAAACCAGGAGGTGTTTTAATATAGCAGTACCCTCTGCATGGAGTGAGAGAGATAAAGTGATATGGCGTTATGGTGAGAGATATTTAGAGAGAGTTGTTTGCAGATGAGGAAATAGAGTTATTTACGTTAAGTAGGAGTTATAAAAGGTCGAAAGAGAGGTTAGAATTGAAGGAAACAGACGATATAAAATACTTACCTTGTGAAATAGAGATGGATGATTATTTTGATGATACTGTTATAAATGATAAACACTTACCTAATGATGTAATTGATATAGTGGAGGAGTATAATGATAAAATAACTTACCTTATGTTAACCAAAAATACTGATGGAGACTGGACTAAAATTACCAAGGTAGACGGGCTTTATGAATTACTGGGAGACAAAAACAAAAATAAGTAACGAAAATGGTAAATACAGTAAATAACTAACAAAAATAGTCATTACAATAATAACTATAATGTAATATGTGTCGATAAAAATGATTTATGTTATAAATACACCAGACTCACACACGATGACGGGGGTTAGATAAAAACTCAGTGAATGCACATTTTAAATATTTTAGTTTGTGGTAATGACATGGCTAAATTATGAAATGAGGTGTGGTAAACAAGAAAAATAATGACAAAGATTTGTAAATAAATTTATAGTGAAATTAATTGTGTCTATGTTGTAAAATGTATTTAATGTAAACAAAATGTATATGTAGTAGAAATAGATGTAATAATAATAATAATAATAATAAAATAATAAAATTTTGGCAGACTAAATAAATAATGAGAGGTGGTAATAAATGAATTGTAATTGTTTTGGAGTAAGGTAATTAAAATATATTGTGTTTTTAATAATTGATGGAATTAAAATAATTTGAGATGAAGTAACTGATTAATTTAAAATGTTGTATAAAGAGATTTTGATAATGAATTTGAATGATTTTAGGAGATTGGTACTTGATAATAAATAATAAATGAATAAATGTAAAATGTATTTAGTTGTGGAATCATATGTTTGCTATAATGTTTCAGAAGATAAATGGAGTTGTGTACATGAGTTGGTGGTAACAAATGTTTATATGTTGTGTCTATGACAGTATATGAGTGATGTACTGTAAGTATGTAGTTTATAATACAATTTAAATAAGATAAAATGTTTAATGTTTGAATGGTAAATATAGATGAAGCTCACAGATGTTAAAGTAAATAATAATATAACCAAACATATAAGAGTTTACCATCCGAGAATTGTAGTAACGGTATCAGTGTGAACCTTATATGTCTTTTGGTAGTTTCCCCAATTTTCGGGCGGTCACGGCTTCACCGAACCCTGACCGTGGACTTATAATGTAAGTATATTCTAAATTGGTGAACATAGAAATTAACCGGGGGGTAACTCAGGGGAACTACATAATTATGGAACAGCGGCTATCATCGAAGTTGGTGATAGTGCCGTTTTAAGGGTGTGTGAATCATTATAGTAGGATTACTGGTGTCCTCGGACATCAGTAATGCCGAATTTTATATAACGTTGAACCAAGAACGGTATAGGCAGCGTCTATACCCTATGTAAACTTCAGTTCTTGGGGATGCAAATGGGCGCCACAGTCCACCAGCAGGAAACAATAGTGTGTGTGGAAAAGGAGCTGGCCGTTACAAGCCAGGGGCACAGATAACGCATCTGTGCATAAGGCAAACGCTCGATCCAGTTTATCCGGCAGGTGGTTACCTAATTGTAACTGGGTATAAGGGGGGAATTTAAGAAAACTGATGTAGTAGGAGGGTAACTGAGAAATCAGTGAGAGGGTGACGACATCTGTAAACAGAGGGCAATCAATTTCACTTCCTCTATAGAGAGAGTTGGTGGTTGACAACCCAATTTCCTGTTCAGTAACAGTTGCTATAACTATGACTCGATGATTAGTGATGTATTTCCCTTATGACAGCAAACGATTTTAAGTACTAGATACAACTGTAATGATTTCAGATAACATTTTATGATGATAACTATATAATTTTGTGTATTTGTGTTAATTGTATGCAGTATGTTAGGGGTAAGGATTATAAACATGTACTTTGTATAATTTTGAAATGTATCTAGAGAAAGGTCATTCACATGACAGTGAGACATCAGCTGACTGCTGGGGTTATATATGTAGTATGTCACTTATAAGTGATTTGCAGATTTTACCAATATAATTAAATGTTTCAATAATAAATTTTCAATGTGTTTAAAATGTTTTAAATTAAGTGATGAAATTAATTTGGAATAGTTATGAATTTTCAGTGGGTAATAAAGGTTAAAATTTGGGTGATAAATATTTAAATAAGGCATTTGAGTCAGTCAGAGTTAACTGTAAATGGGTGTTAACCAGAATAAGATTTTGTGAATAAAAGTAATATAGAAAACTGGGTAGTAATAGTGGCACAGTAGCGATAGTGGGTATATGTAGAGTAAAGAGAGGGATGCAATTGGAGAGTAATTAGCTGATGGTGGAATTTTTAAGGGGGGTGGTGTGATAAGGAGTCCTCAACGAAAAGCGTTGTGGCGGGAGGTGAACCGTATGTGCATTGGCGGGGTTACCATGGGGAGTCCAGGAACCAATAAGGGAATGAGCATAGGGAGGGAACACACGTGCTAAGTACAAAGAGGGTAAAGGGTATTTTGTTATAAGGGTAGAATGATGTGAATGGAGTTAGAGAATTATTGGTAAATATTTTGAGGGAGTGGTGTCAGACTATGTAAATCTGTTAGTAAGTGTTAGAGTCAGAAGGGGGTTGAGGTTATATTTAATCACCCATTTGTAAATCGAATTATTATGAATAACTAAGAGTCACCCAAAATAATTGATAATGAAAATGTTAAAGCGAAAATCATAGGTAAAATGTAATAATAAACGAAACAAGTGAAGAATTTGAAAATAAAATAAAGCTGTAAGGGGTGTAAATTTTGATCAAAATTAAATGCGAATTGTTTATTGTAAGGTAATAACAACAATGTTGATGATGAGTGTTCTATATTCTATTATGTTGTACTCTGTTTGAATGTAAAAGATTATAAACATGTGATGTATTTTACTTTGTATAAATTTTGAGATGTATCTAGGGCAAGGTCATTCACTTGACCCAGAGAGATCAGCTGATGACTGATGTTTGATATATAGTGTTTTTTACAATTGATTCGTAGATTTTATCTGTGTATTCATACTGAAATGATTAAAGAATAAATTTTGTTGACAAAATGATTCTTTTTGAAAATCGAATTTTTTTGGAAAAAAAAATTATTTTTTGCTTGAAGTATAGATTGTGTTTTGTATCCAGGATATATAGTTGATTATATATTAATGTGTTAACTGATTTATATTATTCATATTATATGTGTTACAAACAAATATTAGGATAAGTGAATTTATGATTTAATAAGGTGTTCAGTTTATTTTGTCTTTTATGATTGTTAGTAGTTAATGAAGAATAATTGTAGATTCCTGTAAAAGATTTTAGGATTTTTATGAAAGTAATGGTAATACAACATTTTGATATTGGATTTAGATTAAATTTTGAACAGAATTTAAATGATTTAATCTGACTTGTTCGATTTGTTTTGATTCGAACAAACAACGTCAAGTAGATGAAATTTGAGAAAAGAAATTGAAAATAAAACAGAAATTATTTTGAAATTTGAGAGCAAGAAATGGAATGTAGATGTTATGATCAGTAATAATAAGTATGTGTACGCACCCAGTATGCATGTAAGGGGGAACATATCGATTGAGGATCTGGTATGGTATAAGCAAGTGTTTTGATTTTTTGGGCGGAATGATAGAAGGTTAGGGGTACTATGGTGAGTATCTGTCCGATTTTATGGTGTTGGGATCTCGCACAGAGAAGTCCAGTAATCTCGTTCAGGTGCAGCCATAGTCGCCGAGCTAGGGGGGTAGTTTACCCATGATGTGTTAAGAATTAACAGGGGGTTGTTGGCGCCATATCCTAACCGATCCTCTTAGGTTAGCAATGAGAGTTTTTATGCTTTAGGGCATAAAACCTTTCATTGGGGGGGGTATTGTAATGGGGCAAAAAGGGGATTTTATTTTTATTACATTTATTTATTTAAACTTGTTTATGGTCAGCATTGCAAGTCCCCCTGCAAATTAATGTTGTATTCAAACAAAGAACAGGAACATAAACTTTTTGAATGGAGTGTAGTTGAAAAATGCCAGACTCGCTTGTAAATTCAGTGTTTGTCACGTCCGCTGCGCACACGCACTCGACGGCGCACTGCTACTACGCCTAAACATAAAAAACTGATGCTAAGAAAATGGCTAAGCCGTAAGAACTTCATAACAAGTGCTTTCGAGACGAAGGAAATCCAGTAAGAGGCCACACCCACAAAGCCTCCTATATCGTCGACATTTGACAACCTTAGCCTGTGTGTCCCATAGACAATCCATACATTGTGTGCGACTACGGAAAATTCGTCACCTGAAGGCAGTGAGTTCCTGTTTATGAACAACCAGATGTAGTGGGGTTTTGGTTGGTGCTCTCCGGGGCAGTTCGACTAACAACTTTACCCGGCCGGGTCGACAAAAGAACTCGTGTGCACCAAATATTTTTTTTTTTAACTGTAGACGATGACAACCAGACATAACTAAGTGACCCGATATCTCAGAATGAAGTAAGTGGAAGGAAGAAAGGAAAATTAAATGTGTTGAACGGACAAACATTCGGACATACATCTAGTGCGGCACGTGGTGAGGAGAGGAATGACGAAAGTTAAGTAACCGATGAGCAATTGCCAGACATAATTACTTTAAATTAAAAGAGCGCTCTAAATAAAATAAATGTGGGTTCTGAAGATGAGTGTGAGAGTGTAGCAGGCTGGGTTCGCCTTACTTAATATAAGGATTAGAGTAAGTATACAATGTCGAAGTAAATGTTTTGTTTTTATTACTATCTGCAAAGAGAAAAAAGTAATATGGTTTGAACAGTAAAATGGTAAACAAACAAGTTCAAAAGTAGTACAAAGAATGTTGAATAAAAATTGATTTGATTAACAAATGGAATAAGAGTCGAGTTTCTTAATAGTGCAACCCTAAATCACTTATAGGTGAGAGTTCACGTGAAGACTCTGGCCCGGAAACAGGTAAGGGAATTGTGATTTTGTACACATTATTTCATGATATTAATTGTTTAAAAGTATGTAACTTCTCAAGTAATGAACTTTTGTGTAACATGCTGAGTAATATCAATGAAAAAATAAGCGATTCACAAAAACATTTTAATGAACTAAAGGATGAAATGAAACAACAAAATGCCAGTTTAATAAAACAGTTCGATAACTGTTTGAACTCTATTGATGAGCGCATTGATGTTATTAATAAAAAAGCTGAGGGGTTAACTAGAAAGATTAAGGAACAAACTGAAGAGTGGAAAAGAGATGCAGGTAAATATGATGAGAACAAAGACGACCAGGTTATGAACACTAAGGTAGGTGATGTTAATATAAGTGATAACTATAATAATGATATGACGAATAATAATGGTGACATAATTAAAAACGTAGTATTAGAGAGTAAAATATTGAATAATGGTACTGATGATGAAGTATTAGTGGGAGTAGAAGTTAGTAGTGAAGTAATAGTTGATGAGATTGAGAGGGAGTGTGAAGTGAGGTTATGTGAGCATAAGAGGCAAAGGGCAAATTTTCCCTGTGGATTAAGTGGAGCAAGGACTCCACATGTGGTTTTTGAGGACAAAGGTTCCTCCAGAGGTTATGTGGGAGACATGGGTGTCTCAAAGTGGTCCCCTAGTTTCTTGTAGTTTACCTGGTAAAGCCAGGAGGTGTTTTAGTGATTTTGTGGTGCCCTTTGCAAGGAGTGAGGTAATTCAGGGGGGTTGGAGTAGTTTCTATGGTGAGTTGCGGTTGATTGTTGAGGTTGAGATATTTAATAAAAATAGAGATTATGAAAATTTAATGAGTGTTCTAGGTGTGGAGCGGACAATACATATTATTACTGTAGGTGACCTGGTCAATGATGCAGCAGTTGATGGTAATGATGTAAGTGGTGATAATAATGATATAATAGGTGAGGTGATTGGAAATAGAGATAATACCTACCTGCTGATAAGTAATCCCGATGATGACTTACCTTATAATAAGACTGGGGTAACTGGTGCAGCAGCAGATGATGATGATACTGTGACTTACCTGATTGTGACAAATAATCCCAAAGGCGACTTGACCGTACACGATGTTGAGAAGGTATATGATATAATATTATGGAATAATCCTGCTTTTGATTATTATGGTATAGTGGATAATGATACAAATTTAAATGAGTTTGGTGGTACAAGAGGTAAGATTAGATTAGACAATACTGCAATGTGCATGTACAGTATTAAGTTGATTTATGATGATGGGGGTTAGACACATCTTGATGATAGACATTTATTTGGTTTTAATGGTTTTGAGAGTTGGTTTCCTTGGAAAAATGATTATGGTCAAGACTAATGAATTATATTATAGTTTATGTGAAGTATATTGTATATAAATGTATTGGGGTTAAATGTATTATGTATTAGGTTATGTTATTGTCATTGTAGGGTATCAGAGGATACATTTTGTTGTGTATGTGCATTGTATTTTGTGTAGTAATGTTTATAATTTTGACTGAATAATAATTGGCATTACTAAATTTTTATTATGTAATTAAATTGATTTGAAATGGTTTTTAAAGATGTGAATTTTGTAATAAATTCAAAAAATTTAGGTTTGAATTTTATAATAAATTATAAATGATCAGAATTTGATAATTGAAATGTGAAATGCAAATCTGAAATGGTTATTTTAATGTGATGTATTTTTGAGATATAAAACATGTCTTATATGGTTTATAATGGGATATTGAGATATTGTATTGAGGGGATAGCTACAACTCTAGCTACATATAAAATGTTTATCCTTGTAATAACAATATTGTTTGTTATAATTTGATGTGAGTAAAGTTAATTATAACGATTTTTTATGTTGTAAAATTGTAACATTGTAATTTTAAAGAACAATACAGCAAATCTGAACCTTTGAGAAGTTATAAAATATTGTGACAGATTATGTTAATGGAATTTGAACTTGAATGTTAATGAATTGTGGACAATTGATTGCACCAGTTAAGATGACAATAAACATAAAATGTAATCGTTAGAAAATTGAGACGTCGAATTTGAATATTTTTTATTATTTTTTTATATGATTTACAATTGTATTTTGATATATGGTTATCATATTATATACTTATGTTCGTTGATATTGTTACAACACCAAAAGTCACCCCAATACCAGGGAAAAAACTATAATGAATCAACTGTATTAAATGAATGAAAATAAAATGACTATGACGAGACAAATGACTATGACCCAACCCAAGTGACTGACCCAATAAAATAAAATAAAATGAGAAGGTATATGAAAAAGACACAAACAAATAATAAATGTAAATGATAAATATTAAAATCAAATAAAGTATTATCAATTAAAGTACACTAACCAGAGAAATAGATATTAAATGTTATGAATAACTCTATAATGATAAGTGAATCAGAACATGAAATTTGTTAACATTATAACTAATAATTGTGAATAAAACAATAAAAAACCCAGAAGTGAGAGATAGGTAGGAAGTGAAGGTGATTAAGTGAGTAAAAGAAATCAATATTAGGGAATAACCACTAGTAACACTAAAATACAGTGAAAAAGTGCAAAGTGCCAGTGTAACCCACAATAAATAGAAAACTCAACATATAGGTAAAAACACCAAAACCAGTGATAAACACTATAGTTTAAGGGTGATAAATACCAAACAATAGGAATAACCAGAATATTGTTATTATAATTATAAATGATAGTAGTTTAGGAATACAGTGGTATTCAGGGTAAAAATCCCAAAATGATTACAAATGTTATTGTTACAATGGTTAAGTAGTAAAAAATAGGGAGTAAATGTTAAAAGAAGAAAAAACTAAATAATATGAGTGCAAAGTAAATAAAACATCCTAGGTTAATCAAAATGTTCAAAGGGATAATTAGCAAGATAAAATAAATGGTGTTATAATGTTCTTCACCAAGATAGTTATTTGTTCAATTAAGTTTATAAGAAAGAATATGGCTGAAAAAAGTGAACAGACCATAAACCTAATTTTGTGTTATGTTTTGTAAGTAATATTAAATGATAGACAAGTTATAAAAAATGGCACTATAGATAAGTAAGGAGATAAATTCTTACAAACATAATGATACAGGAAAAGAAATTAGAGAATAATAGACAGGCCATGATTTTGTAAAGTAATAAGAACATACAATTATCATAAAACAGCCCAAATTAATTCAAAAGGTAAACAAGTCATAAGTGACACCAAGCAAAACATATGTAAATATAAAATAATCTTAAATTTGTGTAAAATAAGAAGATATAGCCAATTACTACTTAGGCCTATAAAATGCCTAACTGTATAAATCCAAAATAAACAAATTGTAAGAAATTAACTATTGTATTAGAAAATCCAGGACAAGTAACTAGTTAAGTACAATTAGTGAATCATATTAAGATGTCAAAGTTAAATTAAAAACATAAAATAAGAAAGAAATGTAATTACATAATATTAACATTATTGTCAAAACTTTAATACATAAACAAACCCAGCTTTGTGGGCTGTCAAAATGATCTTTGCAAGAAAATATAAACAGTTGTGATAATATCTCATACATAGATAAGAAGACAGAAGAATAATAGTAATTAGAAGATATTTAGTCATTTTGAATTAAAATTCAAGTATTATAACAACAGACATGAAATATGATCAGCCAATGAGAGTACAGACAGTTGACATAACAATGGAACGTTATTTATTATAAGTCTGTTAAAAAGAATTAGTTCATTATTGACGCACAAGACAAAAAGAAGCCAAACCATATTCGACTCAAATTTAACTCAAAATAATCAAAATTTTATAAAACGAGGATGCAAGAAGTCTGATGAAGAACTAGTCAATTCAACAGAGACCACAGACCAGATTTTCAAATTCTAAATTAATTATTTAATCCACATTATCTGAAAAAGAAGCCAGACGTACTCCAAATCATAAATGATGGAAGATTGATTATCAAAAAGACCCAACCTAACTAGAACTGAGTAACTCTTCACCCGAATTCAACAGATTTGTTAAGTATATCTGAAATACCCAAATTTATGGAATAAATTCTGATTAACTTTTTTCACAACACAAATAACTCTCACTCTGAACTGATAACTAAATTTCTTTCAAGATTAATTGAAAACAAAAAACTAAACTTGTATGTAACCAGAAAATAACCTGTATACAAATTACGAATTCTTCACACACACTTTATAATACTTCAGAAACAAATTGTAATTAAATCTAATAGTATATAAGTACCATTGATGTAAGGTAGTGTACTTTATTATCATCTTATTAATATTTTTTCGTAACCAAAAGAACTCAGATTAAATGAACTGTAGAAAATAAACTTCGGCAACAGCCATGTCGAGTTAGTATCATTTTAAATCAACTATAGCCAAGCTGAGAGAAAAATTGTCTATTTATTGCCGGAGCAACTTTGTTTAATAACAGTATATAATTTTGTATTTAATTGAATAACAGATAATTTCACGTTAATAAACTAGTACTGAGTTGTAATAACCGTCCTTTCTTTCATTGTAAATTGCATTATAAAGTTTGTGTACTTTAGCGACGAGCGAAATTGACGGCCAGCATTAGACGTCGGCAACACGGCGAACTACTAGCGAGATTCATACGCCCGCCTAATGCGAGGGTAATTTGAATCAGTCAACACCGTCTAGAACGACCGCTCGATTTCATATTTTTTAATTGTTTTCATAAACAATTTGGCGCCACCTGGGAATTAAAACTACTCATTAAAGGACAGGTAAGGTTTACAATCGCAAGATATTGTACTGGTAATTCGTGAGATCGCGACGGACATCGTCGGCGGAAAGTTAAAAAAAGTAAGTAAACGTAAAGTAACGACAACGTGTGGGGCTAACACACAAAACATACTTTTAAAAAGTACATACGGATCGAGTCGTTACAATATGTTACTTGGGTTAAATAATGTGTGTTATTTTAGCATAAGAGTATCTACTTTTGAATTGTAATATGTTATTTGGGTGTTAAGATACCACAAATCAGTACTTTGGTCAATGCAAATCAGTACTTCTAGGAGGAACCCAAATCAGTGCTAGTATATGGATTGATGAAAGACCATTTGATAATGTTTTGTTTTTGTTGTCACAGAATCTGTGTGGAACTGCGGAGGCGAACCTGTGCTGGCCAGCTCGTCAGGGCAGGGTCGCCAAGTGCCTGTCTGGCTTTACGGTGTTGGGATCCTGATGAAGGAAGTCCAGTAAAGTTATGAAGGTGCGACCACAGCCACTGGATTAGGTGGGTAAGTACCCAACTTTTAATCAGGAAGTAAGGGGGGTCGTGGCGCCATATCCTCACTGATCCGCCTAGGTTTAGGCGATGAGAGTTTATGTTTTTAGACATAAAACCTCTCATTGAGAGGGTTTTGTAACGCTACGTTGTGTAACAAATTCTATTTTAACCAGTGAATCACAAAAAAGGCATGTTGCTTACAACAAAATAGTGAATCAGAGTTGAGGTGCGGTCGACAGCCAGGCGCCGTGATCATCAAGTGAAAAACAAATGATGTCAATCCTAAGGAGGGACGGGGGGAGGTAACCAGAATGAACTGGTTTCAAATGTGTATTTTGAACAGGATTGTAGCGTAGAAACAAAGCGAAGCGCCAGTCAGAAACCGAACAGTACACATGTGTTCTATTAGTGCCCGTGGGCCTACTGAGTTTTTTGTACAAAAGTTGTGAAAATGGTAATAAGCCTGTGAATTAAATGTAAACAAAAAATACAAACATACGTTTGAACTTTCAGAACATTACTTAGGAACATTTTTCGTCGGAAAAGCGAATTACGACTTATTGTGCAACAACCAGGAGACTCCACGACGAAAGAGCTAAGTATACATAAAGGCGTAGTAAATTTGGTGAAAGTATACAAAATTGACTTTTTAAAACAATATCCTAAAAAACAGTATAGTATGAAATAAAATTAAAATATGAGATCTCAATACCGTGTGAGAGCGAGTGAAAGAACAAAGGGTGTAGTAAGCGCTAAAGATAAAAACAAAGTACTGATTTGCAATTAAAGATTTTCTATTGACTTCTTCTTGTTTTGGAATTATATTTTCTTTTTAACATCAACAAATTAAAGTACAATGTGTTTTGATAAAATAAAATAAGATTTTTCAATATAATGTGTTAGTTTAGTTAATTACGCAGTCTACCCAAAACCCATGCTCTGTGTCAATAAGTTCGCCTAGACGGCCCTGGAATTTTTTCTGTGAGGGAGTTTTTATTTATTCAATTATTTGTCAAAATTGTTTTCTTCGGGAAAGTGAAATGGTTTCCACATTTCCTCCACAAAATGTGGTGGGGACCTTGGGACTTTGGGGATCTTCTTACTTTGTAAAGATAAGTCGAAAAAAAAGAGTAATAATCGGGATTTCAGTCATTTCTTCTTTTTTATTTCTTTCAAACAGTTACAACAGGACCATTTGATGTCAAATGACGCAAATTAATTATAGCCTGGGATATTCTTAATCTATTATTTTACAATTATTTATATAACTGTTAAAATAAACCAATCATTTTACCAACTGCCATATATAACAAAATTAGAAAATCATTTACCATTAGCATAATAAAATATATTTTATTCTTATATGAAGAATATACTATATGGAGATACCCTTAAAAAGTTTGTAAACAGAACTGAATTCCAAATTTTTATAAACCCATGTTACTAAACTTTTAAAGCAGAACTTTAATCTTTAACATGGTTGATCATGAATTCAAATTTTCCAAATATTTCATGCGACTAATGACCAATTGTATTTCCCATAACTAAAAATACTTGTACCGCTAAAACTGATAATAGTTTATTCATTTGCTAAAGGTTAATGGTACCTACCAATGTATTTTTGAAACAGAAATTATTACGAAGTTATTGACCAAACAACCAAATGAATGTTTAGCCAAGGTAAACATGGCTGGCGTTTTATTTTTAACAAATGTACATCAGTTTCTTACACATGAATTTTACATGAAGCAAGTAGAGAATATTGACTGATATGTGATATGTGAATTGTGATACACACAACTGAAAATAAACTCACAAGCACTACTAAATTAATAAATAGATAATTCTGAGAAACTTGTTTCTTTTATAATTAACAGCCTATACAAGACAGTTTGAGTAAGTACCATGATGTGCCTAATATAGAATTATTGTATAATTATCTGCATATATGCACAGACGTTACCATCTACAAATAATTTCCAGTATTGCTTATCAAAATAAATGTAGACTAATTGTCAGCATGTTGTTTTACTTTTTTTATATATACAAATTGTAATACTCTCACTTCAAATATCAATTAAACAAAAATTAATGTAATGATTGTATTACTATAAACATAAATGGTTATATTTTGATGCCATAACAAACATTTACTTATAAAACTGAAGAATAGCTTATTACAATAAATTTTAAGAAGGGAATGGTAATAGACAATGTAATATTAGTAAGACAATTCATATTTGTTTTACTACATTCATTCTTCGAAAGAATTAAATAATAACTAAACCAGCTGAAGGTACACCTGACAGAACTTGGTGTGTTGCAATCAGACCTTGGTGTCTTTTAATTAACCTCCAGCTCTCTGTACATTTCCTTCCATCTAGATAGTAATTATGCTATAGCAGTTTTCTGTGTATTTCATTCTTTCATACTTGAGGCTTATATGTTCATCAAGTCTATGAGGATCACCTGGTTGGGACATGTGATGTGCATGGAGAATGACAGAATGCCCAAAGCAATTCTTAGAGGGACAACAGATGGGCAAAAAAGGAAAGGAAGACCTAGAAGAAGGTGCCTACAGGACACAGAAGATGACCTCAGGAGGATGGGTATCGGGGATTGGAGGTGGAGGCTGGAGGACCGAGGCGTTTGGAAGGCCAAGCCTCATTGTGGGCTGTAGCGCCAGAGAGTCAGTTGGTCAGTCAGTCAATCATACTTTGGACTTGTGCATGCTTATCATATAGTTTTGTTGCTATATTTTATGTTGTCTTTTTCTTCATCCACCAATAAGCTCTGGTTTCTTATTATTTTCTTTACATATTCCTAAAATTTCCTTCACTGCTGTGTGAATATGTTTTAAAATAGTTACAGTATTTTTTAAACTATAGTTTAGTAACAGTAATTACCATCTGTGCAAGTTCTTTTATTCACCTGGTTTCTGTACAGTAATCTAGTGCTTTCTTTGTACTGACCATCTAACTTGTATTGTTCTTTTATCTTTATTTTTAATTGCTGTTCCTTTTTCTAATTATTCACTCTTATGAATAGGATGGAATGTTAGCTCTCAGGAAATGACAGTTGCTTCCACATGTAGGTCCCTACATGCTTCAACAAATGTACTTTTATTAGACTGCACTGTCTGAGATAATAACAAAGTCAATAGTGAATTTTACTTCCAATACCCATAAGGGAATGGGAATATGGTGGTTGCTACAAAAAAAATTGTGTTCAAGATAAGGGCTGATTCTGATTGTACTACCTTCAAAACAAGAAGAAAAGTCATTTTCCAAAAAGTGTGTGTGTGTGTGTGTGTTTCTGTATGTAGAATTTTTTTCTATGGTGAACAATAACTGACACAAATTCAAACAGAATCAAATAATTTTTTGCATATGTACCCAAGTTGTACAGGACTCAAGGTCTACGGATTTTGGTGAAGATTGGTTAATGGGGAGGGGTAGTTTACCTTACAACATTTTACGTCTTAACAGGAATAAAGTACATAATTTTGATAAAAAAAGCATTCTGAAAAGAAGGTCATAATAATCCACTGTACAAAGGTATATGAAATATCTATAAATGAAAATGGTAGTTAAAGAAAGGGGAAACGGAAATTTTTTAAAAATTACTTTTATGATGTCGAATAAACTACTTCATTTTCTCATAAGATACCTTAAGATAACATAATATACCTTAGTAATTACATATTATGAAACTACTACTCAATAAAAGTGTACATACCAACAATGGGGTTGTTCAGTTAAGGGGAGGGGTAGTTTACCTGTATTGTTTTGTTTTTTAACAAGAGTATAGTACTTAATTTTGTTAAATAAGTGCCCCGAAAATAATGTCATATTAATCCACTATAAAATGGTAAATGAGATATCTATGAATGGGGAGTGTAGTTGAAGGGGGGTGATTTTTTTGAAAATGACTTTGCTGATAGCAAGTAAAGTACGAGTATTTAATTTTGAAGGATAAGATACCTTAGAAACTAGTCATGATAAAACTATTACGCTATGAAAGTGTAAATATCATTAATGGTGGGGATCGGTTGAGGAGGAGAGATGACTATCTGTGTAGTTCAGTTTCTTTATAAGAATAAAGTACCTAATTTTTATACATACAGCGACTTGAAAATAACATTATATTAAACAATTACTCCATAATAATAAAAATATCTATAAATAGTAAAAATATTGTGAGGGTGGGTGATATTTTTTATAGAAATTATCAAACCAAATTCAAGTAAATGAGTTTAAATATAAATCTTAGAACATAGAAGTCATGTATGGTTCTCCATACAGATATTTACAATTTGCGTCCATGTATAATTATTGGTATATTATTTGTCCATGTTGGTAAAAGCCATTTATTATTTTTAATTTGTTTTGCTTACAAAGTACAATAAGTTGTGTGCCATCATCATTTATGTCTTTGCCATATTTCCTTACTGTTTTATTACCAATTTTTCTCCTTTTACTACTGTTTCATTTACAAAATCAAGTCTAATAATTCCACAGGTTGTTCCTTTTTTTTGTAGTTTCATCATGTATTTAATCAAAAAACTGATTGATCCTTAGTATTCACTGGAGACTCGATCATTTATACTGTATCTGCACATAAACTGTTATATTCATGTATAGTGATAAATTGTTGGTTTATTATTCCTAGTTGATAATATTCTTTCATAATCTGTTTTGTAAAAACTGAACTCTTGATGTGTGCCCTTTGGTATTTACACATTTCACTACAAAAGCGATAATGTTAGCCTATGTTTTCCAAGCCTTGGCTTTTTCTTATTCCTCTCCATGGCTACTACAATACCCTTTTTTCATTTCTAAAATTACTTTATTTATTTAATTTTTTGTTGACAGTCCTTACGCATTATATGTTGCATAAAAGGAATATCCATTTTTAGTGTTTGGTGTTGTCCTTTTATATGTTCTAGTTTAAGACTTTGGATATTTGAGAATCAGGCAGTTGGCCTAAATTCTCAACCCAAAAACTAGCAGGACTGCTATTTGACTGTGCGGTATCTTTTTTCTAAATCTGCTATTTTATTTATGGCTGGACAGCCCAGCTGTCATCTCTGTTGGTCCACAAGTGAGGGCATCTTCCTATCTGCACATGGCGATAGGGGGTTTCAGGCTCCCACATAACCTTGTTTTCTAATATTGCTGTTTTAATCAACTACTATTAAGAGTAACTGCAAATACTGAAATGAATGTATAGCAAGAATGGAAATATAAACAAACATTCTCTGCTTAGAAAAATAAATCCGTATTCGAAGTATGTGGAAAACATATTATCTACCTTTCCTTAATTCATTTTTGTATTATACAATTTTGTACTATACAAAAGGTGTAGATGATACATATATAGAAACAATACTATGAATTGATTACTATTTGTGACTCAAATATCTTATGAAAATTCTACATTGTATATTGGTCTTCAAAGAACATTATAAACCCTCAGACAAATTTTTTACTTTGAAGATCCTCATCAATATTTTTACAAGTTAGTGTTTGCAAACAGGATATACATGAAAACTAATAGAATTAAGTAACTACAGTCTCAATCCATTAATTACTAACTGTACATAGACAATACCAGATTACAGATAAACACAATGAACAAAGCAATGATGTGCATAAACCCAATGTTTGATGTTGCATCTGTTTGTAGCTATTGCTTAACAGACAACACAAATTGCTTAACATGGTAGGCTTTTTTCATGAAAATAGAGCTTTAATAAATTTCAAGTGTTGTAGTGAGCAAACATTGTTTTATTAGTCAGAAATTTAAAAAAATATATTTATGGCAATTGGTTTTTTCTGTTCATAAGCTTTACCATACAAAAATATCCTTAATCTGATAACACAATAAGCTTCCTGACGGTACACGTTCACTAGTGCTTAATTGTCTAACATTACACTCAACATTATTAGTAACTGCCTGTCTAACAATTTTCACTCAACATAATATTTTTATTGGTAGTACTGATAACTGTTTTGTTTCTCATTAAAATGCCAGATCACAAGTTTGACCTTGTATAGTTCTGTCACATTTTTTCCTGTCTCCTCAACTAGTTTCAGACAATTTTTTATTTCTTTCTTGTTTCATGATGCAATCAACTTGTTTCATGATATAGAAAATATACAAATAGATAAAAAAAACTAATTCAACACAAATTTAACATTAAATATTCAGCTGACACTAATCCCGTCATTTAAAATGTTAATATACTATTCCTACTTAGTAAAATTTTATGATTACAAAAATGTCAACTTTCACTTATAAACAAGGCTTTACATGGATTTTTAGAAAAAATAAAATTGTTTAACAATGAGAAAAAGAAACAAATAACAGAAACAATGAGAAAAAGAAGACTATTATTTTTTGGACATTTATATAGAATGGACCACAATAGGTTAACAAAGCAGATCTTCAAATATCTGTGGGAGAAGTCAACATCAAGTTGGATTAACAAAGTCCAAAACAATTTAGAAAAAAATAATATAAACGCAGAAGAAGCAATTGAAAGAGAAGTTTTTCAGGCAAAAGTGTAAAAATGGAAGGAGTTCAGGGTAGGAGAGAGAAAAACGCAGGTTCAAAGTGGACTGAAGACAGGAAGAAGAGACACAGTGAAAAGATGAAACAATACTGGAGAAAAAGAACGAAAGAAAAATAATTTTCTTGTTTATTGACTGTTGTATATCATATAGCACTACACCAGTGAATGAAAATTGTAAAATGGAACAAGTTGCAATAACATATTTTAAGCATTCATTTACAGACTGCATATTATCCAAAACATTGTGACAGCAGTTGCTTACTTACATAAGCACAAAAATAAAAAAGATTAAGATTAACATTCTTCGAGTTGCCTGCATATGCATCAGCGCTTGGGAAGAAGTTATATAAAAAAATAATAACTAACTGCTTTTGTAAAGGCAGTCTACCACACTGAACGTGATAAACTTCTACAGTTTTATAATAATGTTTATACATTTTCACTCATGGTGGATGATTGGCAAGATGTTGGACATGATGCAGAGTTCATTACGGATATTCTGTAAGCATGAAGACTTGGTGGGATGTTCGGTGAACTGATGGATGTGGAGAGTGGGGCTGACATTACAAACAAAAGCAATGGTGCTGCATCTACAGATGAAGAAGGTGATCAGTGACAGCTTCCAGAGATATCGACTTGAATGGCTGTGAAAGATCAAATTAAAAACACGATTTACAACAGTTTAGTGAAGGAGAGCAGAATATAAGAGACGATATTATGTTCCAAAGCCTCGATATCATTTATTGCAAGGACAAGGTGAAAAAAATTATTGCAACTCTGTACATTCACTCTAAAATACTGTTACGCTGAGGTGAAAAACAACAAACGTGGCTACGTGACACTTGACATGGGGCAAAGCATGAAGCTGTTCCAGACATCTGGAGATCGTTCTACATATTGTTATCAAGTCATGTGCGGCCACTGACACAGTCTCTAGTAAGTTCCAGGCACCTATCCGTAATGTGACAGATTATTCTCAGATCGCAATGAGGTAAAAATATATATGTGCCAGCCGTTGGCAGAGCAGTTCAGTTCAGTTTGACCTGCAATTTACTAGTGCAAGTTTGGAGTCATTGTTGTGGTTTAGTGAAAAGTGATTATTATGTTAATTAGTGCAAAATCTGTAATAAGGTGACATTTATTGTTGTATAAATTTAACTTGAATTACTGTATAAGAGTGCCTTTGTTGATTTCTAACTTTTTTTAGTAAAGCTTGTAATTTTAATTACAGCTTGATTTCATTTGTGTCAGTTATTGTTTCCACTGTACAAAACGATGATCTGTGCGGCTGTCATAACAATATAATAGAAAATTTCTAGCCTTTTTAAAAAAACAGTAAATATTTTGTGCTGAATATAATACATACATACAGAGAACATTTTTAATAAAACAACACATTGCTTTAATGAATTTTAGTTTTTTATTTGATTGTTCAATTTTTGGATTGTTTTCGCTGATTCAAAATGCTGGATAATTCAAATTTTTTACTGAGTCCTTTTGGTTTAAATTACTCAATTTTTATTGCATTTACAACATCACAGCAAAACTACTTACATGAAACATGGTTCGATACCAACAGTCAGAAGGCTATTATTGATACCGAACTAAGAAATAAATATATACCAGTAAAAGAAAAATTCTGGAAAACTGGAAACCAATAGTATACAATTCCAGGTAGTGAAAATTAGTACGCAAAAATATCAATGGACTTTATATTATGACAACAGTGGGTATAACATGTCAGCACACGGCCTAAGCGTAGGCCGACAAAAGGGCAGAGATACAGTGAAAGTGAGGAGCAATAAGTTGTCCATTAAGAATTCCACTTATAAAGTGTAAATTTAACTTTAACCTCTTCTTTCTTCACAACATAATATAAAACTCAAAATTCTTGGCAATCACTACACACACACAGAACAGATGACATTCCAATGCTATACTTTAATATAATGATTTAAAAATGTCCTTACTTCCTTCCTGGAAAAAACAAATGTTGAATCACTGGAATAACAGGTACAGTGAATCACTATAATTCACTACAAATGAAAAGGAAAAATTTGTAATAATTTTTATAGGTCAGTATAGTGATTATTTACAGAAAAAAATACTGATATAGACAATCATAGTAAAACCCTGTTACAAAAAATAACGTTAATTAATTCTTTAAAAAACTGGGTAGTGTTCATCATTTTAAAATTAACACATGTTTTAATCTGTACAGTTAAATTATTTAATTTATGTTCATGCACTGCATGATGAAGTCTGGGTCTGGTTTTCATAAACTACTATTCTACCATTTTCTATAGAAATGCAACATTTGTTTTGTAAATCATACAACTATTTCAAGTTGGACTTACTTTTCACGGTTGCTGTTCGGTAGTCTGAACCTTACAAATATAAAGAAAGCTGTTATGAGCTATTCATTCATGAGGACATTGTAAGATTCATAAAGGCTCAACGATTACAATGGCTGGCTAGGTCACCTTGAGTGGATGGATGATCAGTGTATCCAAAGAAAATCTTGAGGGCACAAGTCTATAAAAGCAGAAAGAGGGCTCAACCTCGGATGAAATGGTTGGATGATGTGCTAGAATATCTCAGATGAACGGGTGTGAGGGGTTACACCAAGATGGGAACTGATAGAAGATTTTGAAGTAGATTGGTGTTGGAAGCCAGGGCTCACGTTGGGCCTGTGCTGAAGAAGATTTTAAAAAATTCGATTAAAAAGTTCACTATATATTGTTATATTTAAAGAAAATTTTGTTCATACAAGACTCTGTGTGTGGGGAGGGGGAGTATTTTATTGGACAATAACCTCGTCAAAGGATGACTCATCTCGGCACTGTTTTGAGTATTCTCTTAATGAAGAACGTAAACATTATAAATAGCCAGGGTCGGATTAGAAGCGCGTGGTGCCCTATGCTGCCATAAGGCTGGTGTCCCCTCCCCCGATTCAAAATGCAACCTTTTATCCATTATTTACACTGATAAATAGCATACACAATTTCGAAAGTTAACAATTATTTTATTAAACTCAAATTACAAAAAATATTTAGTGAATTAATATATGCTAAATAGTGACTACAATGAGCATAGTAGTACTTAAGCTTAGAATATACTAATGGTACATTTTTTCTTGATTTTGCCTTAACGGAGTCTAGCATAACTTCTTCTAAATCGAGCGATTCAAGTATACCGCTTTCAATATTCAAGCTCGTTAAGTGTAAGATAATCTCTCATCTCCCGTAGTTGTACTCAACATATCTTTAATGCGTTTTAATTCAGAAAAAAATCTTTTAGATTCGCAGTTAGCGATTGGAATCATCAAAAGCAGACGATAAACAATCTGTATATTTGGAAATACATAAATCATTTTACAATCAATAATCCAGTTTAATACTTTGAGCAGTCAATCTGTAGTATCATGGAATCTACAGTACCATCTTCATTCGAACGATTTGAAAAACCTCTTTCTTGCAATTTTACTCGTGGTCAATTCTATTAGAAGTTCGATATTTAAATCGTTTGAGTAAATTTCTATAAGAGCTTTTGCTTGATTTTCCAACTCGACACTTTCCATGGTTCATAACTGCGTAAGAAAACCAAACAATTCTGTAAGCTTTGCTTTGCTTAGTCATTCAGCTGGATGGTGTCCCTCCCGACAGCTGAGGTCATGGTGCCCTGTGCTGCAGCATACCCTAGCGTTACGGATAATCCGCCACTGTGTGTGTGTGTGTGTGTGTGGTATTTTATTGGACAATAACCTCGTCAAACGATGACTCATCGTCGCAGTTTTGAGTATTCTCTTAATAAAGAACATAAATATTATATACATCAACAAGTGTTAAAAAATAATTACGGACAATATATGGGTGCTTACGCACAAGAGTTCTCAGAAGACGACCCCCGCTTCTAATTAATTGGAGTAGGAGGCGTACGTGTACAAATACAGGTGTACCAGTAATCAATTAGCAGCGCGCAGACAGTGTCATATTTCACACAAATGATAAGCAACGTCCGTCCAGTGAAACGTGGCAAAATATGACGGTAACCCGTTTTGTGATAAATTTTTACCGATGCAGTAACCTACATGTTGATAACACAAACTTGAATACGGATTACGGAACACCGACGCGTACCGATTCAAGGTTTAATTTTATCACCTATATTATAATAAACAACTTTACATTATATTATAATGTATTTATAACATAAATCTAAAACCGAGAAAAGCATCTACACTAATTCGAGGTTATCGTCAGATTAATACGATGACTTAACTTATGAAACTTTGACCGTAACATAGCATAATTCTGCCAAGAGGCAACATTAATATACACTCTGCCAAGAAGAGTTTCAGAACGACGGAAATCAACTCTTGACTCTATTTTCGTACCAAAGATAAACACGCGCTTTCGTAACTTGTAACTGTCCATACACATGACGTCAGACATTAGGGCAGCAACGAAAACTAAGAAACATAGTTGACAAGTTCAATGCTAAATGGCTCAACATTTGTTCAAAATACTCACCACGTTATTAACACTTGCTTGCGTACACGTCAATTGAACAAATGAATATTCAGTACCGTTTCGCGAATAGTATCGGAATTATTTCTCTGGTAGTCAATGCGATTGGTTTTTCTTATTTCCTTATTACTTTACAAGCCTGTTACTTCATATGTATGTTGGTTGGATTTTGCTGTTACGTCCTCTTGCGAATACACTAAAAACTCGTTTATCCGAATCGCGTTTATCCAAAAATTTGGTTTATCCGAAACAATTTTTAGTAAATTTTAAAAATACACAAAAGCATTTTCCAATGGAAAATTAAGACAATGCTAACGAGAATGAAGAAGCAATAGAACATTCAAAATTTGTACAAATATTAAAAGACATTGAAGGGTGCGCACAATTACAAGAAGAAGACGCATCCGAGTGGATGAACTCGGAAAAGACGATCCTGGATATTAACTGTTATCTGATGACAAAATTGTTGCACAGTGTTCACAACAGCCCGGTGAGGACAAAAGCTCTGACGAAGATGCGGAAGAGAAAACGGGAGTCAACCATACAGAGGCAACATCAATGTTTGAAGAGCTACTGTCGTATTTGGAGCGACAGGACGAAACTTCCCCTGGAGAACTTCTAACAATGAAATGACTTCCAGATCAGGCAGCCAGCAAACGAGCTTCACAGCTTACGCAAACAACTATGATTGATTACTGTAAGAACAAGCAACAGGACTGTTCCAGTAATGTAGAAACTATAATTTACAGTGCAGTGCCGTTGTATAGTTTAATGTGTCATATTCACTGTAAGTAACTTTTAAATTATTATTATTATTAAATAAAGTTACTGTACTTACACATGTATTATTATTTAAATAGAAGCTCCGGTTTATCCGAAACGGGCGCGGTCCCATCAAATGCAGATAAACGAGTTTTTAGTGTACAGTAAACTCCAGATTATCCGCAGAATTGGGTGACAAATCGCCGCGGATAATCCACAATATTGTAACGAGAAAGTTATCGAACCGCGTATAACAACTGAACATTCTCCACTCTTTCCCTCGTCCAGTGTGGCAGGTATTGCCCTACTCAAGGGGGCTTTCCAGTAGGTTCCAGTGTATTCAAGAATACTTGAGATACGCATTAAGTGGCGTGTTACGTAATGCGGAACGTTCTCGTGCGTTGGATGCTGTCGTTCTACAAAGCTTCTCGACTAGCCCTGCCGGTGTGTGTTTCTGTCAAGGACGCGCTGAAGTGTCCTCTAGGATTTTCAAGTGTTTCTTAAGGACGCATATTATGGAATCCTGCAGACTATAAATAGCCCATACCTGCTGCTTAGTTTTCAGTTTATGTCGGGCGATTTACACGGTACGTGTCAAGTGGTGTATTAGTGAAAATTGATTATAGTGCGGAATTCTTTGTGGTTGACATTATTATTTGTGTGGATAGATTAACTTGAATTATTGTACGAGTATAACCATGTTGAATAACTTGTTGATAACACACTGTTAATTGTAATAATTAAAGATGATTTTTAGTGACTTCATTCGGTGTCATGTATTTTGTTTTCCACTGTACCATACGACGATCAAGGAGAACGTCGTAACAATATGTAAAAAAAAGACAGAAAATAATGAAAATACTTTAGTAATAGTAGCTAGCTGTTTGTTTAAAGTAAAGCAATACGGTAAAACCCCGTGAAGAGGCTCATAAAGGGACCTCGTGAAAAAAAACGTATAAAGCGAGATATTACCAAGTAGCACTATACCTATATATAGGCCTAGATACTAATTCACACGAACTGACATTTCGTCAGAAGTCGTACTGAAAAATTTGCCTTATATGTGTCTAAATCGGTATATCATCATCGCCTCAGCATTATAACCCAAAGTTTTTTTTTTAAATATATAAGCACTTGGTACGTTTCACAGTTTTTTTTTATTTAACTCTTACAGCTGTTTCGACTTCTTAAGCTATTGTCAAAGAGCTGAGACTCTCTTTGAGAGAAAGAGCTCACTCAGCTCTTTGACAATGGCTTCAGAAGTGGAAACAGCTGTCAGAGTTAAATAAAAAAACTGTGAAACGTACCAAGTGCTTATATATTTTTTTAAAAAACCTTTGTATTAATATGTTTCACAAGTGCCCAACGAGTCATCAATTAATATCGTGATTATAACCCAACATGAGCCATGGCTTCCTACACCAATCTTATCCAAAGTATGCTGTCCATTGCCATATCAGAGTAACCCCTCACATCCATTCGTCCGAGATCATCTAGCATATCATCCAAACATCTTATCCTAGGTCGGCCCCTCTTCTGTTTTTATAGACCTGCGCTCTCAGAATTTTCTTTGGCGTACACTGACCATCCATCCGCTCTAGGTGACCTAACCATTCTATTCGTTGAGCCTTTATGAATCTTACAATGTCTTCGTGATTTGATAGCTCATCTACCTCCTGGTTATTTCCGATTCTCCATTCGTCATCTTCTTTAACCGGACCGTAAGCCCGGTTAAAGATTTTTCTTTCGAACCTTCTTAACGTTTCTTGTTCCTTTTTTATCACCGTCCATGTTTCACCTCCATAAGTAACAACCGGTCTGGTAAGTGTCGTATATATTTTTATTTTTGTGTTACGACTAATGAGTTTGTTTCTCAATAGTCTGCTGTTGGCTTAATATAGCGTAACCGGTGTATCATCCACACTGAGTATTTATGAAGTTACTAGGCCTATACAAAATCAAAGTGTATACCACTTTTTCATGCGCAGCAGGGATTAGATTCAGCAATGAATTACCGTAAACGAATTAATTAAAACGTGTCAGAAAAATACATGTCAGTGAAGTAACTGCCGACCTGCCGGCAACCATCAGAGTTGGCGTTGGCGTTCAACGTCCGTATCTAATTTTTCACATCCGTTAACTAAACCAGTAGAGTACAACGGCTTTCAATTATAGCGCTTAAACATACACAAAAACATAACAACTTACTGAGAAAATTAAATGTTCTCACTGTCGCAGTATAGTACATATGCCCGGATTGCTCTTGGTAGCCAGAAGCCGAGAGACAAACAATACTGCAGGCCTACCTGTCGTTAAGCGGTGACACTATCCATTCCTCGGACATACTTTTACAGTTCGAAGTCGAACTTTAGCCTCCATAATCATCGGCCTCCATTTTTCCCTGTACTTGGCGATCGATGTCCATCGTTTTAAGTAAATTATCAGCATCCCTTGCCACTGCGTCAATCCAGCGTGTCGTGGGTCGATTTGACTAAACAGTACCTTCCTAGGTATTCGGTTGTCTTCCATCCTGATGATGTGTCCTGCCCACTGCAATCTATGCAGTCCGGTGGTGGTGGCCAGATCATTGTCTTTATACAGCTTGTATAGCTCCTCATTGTGACGCATTCTCCATATCCCAATGACTTGGATTGGTCCATATATTCTCCTCATAATTCTCCTTTGACAAGTATTGACTATGTTAGCGGCTTATTTGTTCACAGTCCAAGTCTCGCTGCCATATGTTATCACCGGTCTAATCATAACTTTATATAATGTGACCTTGGACTGATGGTGGATATTCCTTGTCTTGAATATAGTTGTCAACGAAGCATATGCTGTATTTGCGGCCTCATATCCTTTTCCTTATTTCGTTGATTTCTTCATTGTTTTCTGCCATCCAACATCCCAAATATTTAAACTGATTAACTATTTCCAGGTTTAGTGGTTCGATTTCAAACTGTTCAGGTTTCCTGATTTTCTTTCGGGCGGTGATCATAACCTTTGTTTTATCTGCATTAACCTGTAATCCTATCTCTTCTGCTTCAGCTTTGAGTTCCTGGAAGGTATCTTTTGCTCTTCCCTTTACATAACTTACATAATTTTAAAACAATGTTGTTTACGATAGTTAAGATTAGTAGTTCAGAAGTTTTACTATTCCGCTTAAATTTATTTCCGCTTATAGAAAAAAAAAATCGTCACGCTGCCGCGGATAAACGGGAGTTTACTGTACGTGACTTATTGCTAATCCAACAATTACAACCCTCGCCTTTCTGCCACCACTACCGTCACGATACACGTTATTCTTACGTTTTGTTTTCATTAAACTGTTTTCCTACATTACTTCGCTACACTCATTCATTCGATTTATTCCGTCGTCTACCAAACAGTTAAATTACGGTCTCTATCGTGACAATGAAGAGCAAAAACGTAAATCAATACGGAAAACAGATTCGCTCTGTATAAGCCTTCCAAACAGCAGTGAAGTGTCTGTCAGTATAGAAGCCAAACGGCACTTCTAGTTCGTCAACGCATCGCGTCTAGTATAGCACGACTCAAAGAAACAGATGGTGACTGTCAACAAACTTGGCTGGCTACCGATTGGCCAACACACGCAGTCTCTAAACGTTCCTGGTTTTCGTTAATACACTAAAACTTAATAACTGTATACCTGCATAAAATAACTGTGTTGCAACAATGGTAAAATGTTACTGTGTTTAAATATTCTTAGCGTACTATGTTTTAATTTCTACAATTTATTGTATTTTTTAGATTATTGGACAGGGAGTACTTTGCTGTAAAATTACGGTCTTGCTTGTAACATTGTGGGCGAAGTTAATTGCATAAATAGGCGGTGGGTCAAGACTGTGCTCTATCTTAGTCGAGTCAGTGGGGATGGCTCGGCCAAACGTTTGGTTTACCCGTACGTTAAACCGAAACAGTGTTATTAACACGAGCAGTGATAAGCTTAGCATGATCTAGGCCTATACAAAAAAGAAACGCATATCCAACATTTAAATCATTCGATACAGTATTCTTACATCACACATAGATTAGTGTATTAACTTTTTATTTAAAATATTAATTAGATGTGTCAACATTATTTTGACTACGACAGTGATAAAAATTAATTAATTATTAAAGTGTGCAAGCATGAGACCGGGATTTGGCGGCACAGCAACAAATCATTGCCTCTGCGCAGTTGTCACACGCTGTAACTTAAATCAGACTTGTAACCCGGAAAACACATCAAACCTTATAGAAGTGTAAGACCAGCCTATAGATAAACAGCCTTCATTTGAATCAATCACGCGCGCTCTTATCCCCACTATTCCATTTTGGTAAACAACATAATGAAATCGTTGAAATTGTTATTATCAGCCGAGCCGTTAGGCCGTGGTGCACAGTTGTTATTGACAAAAGGTTTCGGCCCAACCATCGGAGGCCATCATCAGTGTCTACAACTGGCACGGTGTCGGTCAGAGATGAGGTAGACACTATGTGTTTGGCCTTGCTCGTGCGGCGAAGTGTAGCTCGAGTCTGCGGTGGCCGAGCATCACGTCCTCGGAGAGTGCCTGCTACCCTCGGCTGCACATGGAGTCCGTGGAAATCTTCAAACATGGTGGTTCCGTCGCGATGAATCGAAGGGGAGGAAGCCTCCTATTGAATAGGATCTGAAATGCTGTGCTCCCGAGGCAATCAGATAGCACTTGATGGTGGCTAGTTGACGCTGCTTTCCAGCTTACATCGTGCTGGTACAAAAGTTTATAATTTGAGCTGTCGTTGCCTCATCTATGGCACGCAGATGAGGTGAATTAGCGGACACATGATGATGGTGGGGCAGAAAGTTTGTCAATAACGACAACTGTGGACGCCAGCCTACCAGCCCCGCTGATAATAATAATTTCACGAATTAAATCCTTAAATTCGTAGTGACCGTCAAACAAATAAGTTAAAAATTTGTGTTATTTTTGACCGATCCTCACTAACCCTTCACTGGAAAATTTCAAGAACGTTGAAGCCGGCCGCAGAAGCTTAAAAACTTGAAAAAAAATGACTGTTAAGCCGATCTTATAGCTGTTCATTATCTTCATTTACCATCAAATAATGTCGTATTTTTATTACATTTCTCATCAAATCTCGGATTCTGTATTTAGTTCCAGTTACCCCTTATAATTTACACTTTATTTTAAATCTTTGATGAAAGCACAAATTACAGTTATGACATATTTCTTCTACTCTCACGAGAATAGTACGTTTGCTCCTCTTGAAGTTTATGAAGTTCGGTTTTTCCCTCATACGGATAGACGGAATTGGGGCATGAATATAATTACGCAAGCTGCCTACTTAACCTAACATTTTGTTCCACATTTCCAGAGTTAATAGCAAAGAAAACAATTTAAATTCACTATAGAAAATGTCAAAAACTCATTTCCATTAATAGCAAATATTTTTTACACAGATCTTCCACAATGACATAAAACACTTTTTACATTAATTCATCAGTACTCCAAACTTATTCCGTTTAAAGTCTAACACAATATTTCAGCAAGCCTAAAACAGACTTTTGTACGGTATCATGAAATCTCTTGGCAGTAGTAATACACATTCACACGTTATGATCATACAGTACACTCGTGATTTAGTTGTGAACTAAGATAACACGTTACGAAACTAAGGTCTTCAAGATACCTGACAAAATAAGTTGCCTTACTTTTATTTTCAAGTACAGGACATCTCTAATCCGTTTTTTAAACTGTTCTGACAAGTGCTTACGAATTTTTATGTAAACAAAAAATCGGTATGGAGAACCATAGGCCTACATGACTTCAATGTTCTAATTAATTATAAAATTATTTTTAATATGTACACTCATAACGAAACTAAATATATCAGCATGCTTTTGGTAAAAACGCCGAGAAAGATAATCAAAATACGAATTGTACATAGTTGTTAATATTTTAAAAATTAATTTGATTAAATTATGTTTCACTTAAACAACGCGAAAGAATGCGAATGCAGCCCAGCGTTTGTAATCTGTGAATTTCTGAAAACGACAAATTATTTTGTTTGCGTATCTTTGGTTACGATATTTTGCTTACATGGAACGATATCAACTGTTAATATTTTATTGATTTTTTTTTGCAGTTTTCGGTCGAATAAATTTATAACATAAATACAAAAAAATACTCCCTCCCATTCTACTACCCTTTTCATTTAAAGATATTTCATCTACCTTTCTACAGTGGATTATTGCGACCGTCTTTTCAGGTACTGTATTTATCAAAACTAAGTACTTTACTCTTGTTAAAACGTAAAACGTTGCAGGTAAACTACCCCTTCCCCTCAACCGATCTTCACCAAAATCAATAGGTCTTGAGTCCTCTACAACTCGGGCACATATGCATAAATTATTTGATTCTGTTTCATTTTGCGGCAGTTATCGTTCGCCATAGAAAAAATTCTACACACAGGCACACGCACCCAGACACTTCTCGGAAAATGACTTTTCTTCATGTTTTGAGGGTAGTACAATCAGAATCTGCCCTTATCTCGAACACGGTTTCTTCGCGATCACCGTGCTTCCATTTTCTTACGGAACGTGGAAGTAAAAATCAGTGCGCACAATGTATACAATGAACGTGCGCACAATAACTAAATGAACGATTAAAAAAATACCGTTTGAATCACGAGTACCTGTTGCTAATGTTGGTTAGCAATCGTTGACGGGGATTGGAATGATTTTAGCGGATTTTTCTTGAACGGACGAAAATGCGATCAAGGCGGGTCAAGCGGATGTATTCATCTCGTTAAGAAACAAAACGCAACAAAAAAAATCACGAAACTGACACCCATTCAAACAATCAATGGTTTCCAATTTTTACCGTATACACAATATGAAAAACTTTTTTTTACATTTAAAGGCAACAGTTTAAATCTGGACAGCACCATTCTTGCCAAATTTTTATGACCATATGGTGCTCCTGACATGTTTAGTCGCCTTGTCTTCTTCGATTTTTCGATTTCATCATATCTAATTTCGTGGCGTAACAATGAGCGCCGTGTGGCGTTTTGTACGGTGCGTGAGCGCGGCAGCAATATCGATTCCTGTGCCGTTGAATACAAAGCACGACTAAAATTAGCCGTTCATATCAATTATATGTGTCAGAATTTGTTTTTGGTACTGTTTAAGGTAATGTATCACTGTCAAAATAAGAAAAACTTCAGAGAAATCGGTGTAAGCTAAAGCACAATAATATTATTTCTTCTATACAAAGGTTCATGTAGTTTATTACATGATTTACTAATGCTCAGAAGACTTTAAAGATTAGCAGTGGCGCGCTGACACAGCGTGCAAAGTGTGCGGCGCACACGGGCGCCAAAAATTATAGGCGAGCAGGAAATATTTGAAATAAAATTATTATTCATCAAGTTCATCATCAGCACACTCCAAAGACTAGGCCTTAGACATGTTCCGGAACCCATCTCCTCCTCGCTCTACCGACATCTCTCTTCCCAGTAGGGTGATAACCCAAGGCAGCCACGGGTAGACGGATATCAGGCAAGCGATTCAAGTGTTCACACCATCTCCTTCAATATATTTAGTATTACATCATACATTAGCAATTCACTGCCAAAGGGCAGCCTGGGTCCTGGCCTGACAGAATGGTGCACATCGGCAGCAGGGTGTGCATCTAGTGTGGAGGCGGAGGAGCCTACAGTAGACCGACGGTTGCACACGTGGGCTAAGTTAGTATACTGCGATCGGGCAGAGAGAGCTCGTCAGCTAAGGTAAAACCAACTCTCTACGGGGAAGAGCAGCCCGAAATCAAAGTTCCTAGCCCTCCAGGTTGAGGGTTTTACAGCAGGCCAGTAACCCGCTTAAGTAAAAATATATGTACTTACAGAACTCATACGATCCTCGGAAAATACGAGGTTAAAAGATTGTATTAACCTTTTCGGTGCTTTGGACGGGTAATTGTCTTGCCAAATTTTTATGACTGTATGGTGCTCCTGACGTGTTAAGTCGCACGTCATTTTAAATTGCCAAAGTGCTCAGAACGGTTTCGTATAAGTATGGCTTATTTATGTACATAATAAAATATAGTAAGTTTAATTATGTACCAAAAACTGTTTAAAACTTTTGTTTTTATAAAACCGTACGTTTATCTGTTAATTTACGTATAACTATATAAGTTGCAATTGACAAATAACATAAATTATTTTATTTTCTTCCAAATTATTTGTGATGTTTTTGTTTTTGTACCCTTCTTGTATGTTTACTGTTTTTTTTGCATGTTTTTTTTCGATAAACTTATAATTTAATATATTTCGTATTCCATTTGTACTCAATGATACGTTTTTATAACGTGATTTTTTACTGTGGGGGCGAGGGAGGGTATAGGGGCGCCAACTGAAGTTCTGCACACAGGCGCCGGACACTACTGGCGGGCCCCTGAAGATTAGCAATAAAATTATCAAAATTCTAAATAACTGTATAAATAGTAATAATATTTATTCCACACGCGGCATGGATTCTTATTGCTCTAGCCGGTTGTGTGATCTGATATTGCCACAAGTTCTTGTTCATAATTCTACAAACAATATATTATGGAAAAGTACGTAACGAACACAAGTATCGGTACGGAGAATCATACATGGCTTCCATGTTCTAACATTTACATTTAAAATAATTTTTCGAAATGAAATATTTCCATAGAAACTACTTCTTTCTTCAGAGAAGTACTGTGGTCACTAACGTACTGTATACTACCTCACGTTAGTGCACTCGATTTTCAATGATGATGGCAGTCGATGGCAAAAACGTCTGGTTTCGTGTCGTCTCAAAAGCCACGAGTCCTATAAGCCACGAGTTTCAAAAGCCACGAATTCTAAGAAGACGGCCGGTAAGGTTCCGTCGTATACCTGGACCAGTCTCAAAAGCCACGAGCCGGGACAGCAATGCTTTGGGTTGTTATAGTTTGTGGAAGACCTGTTATTTTTTCTTCCCCCTTTTGTCGTCACCGAACCTAGCAAACGGATTGTGTTATCTAGCTTTATTTTACGTCATTATAAGGCCTCAAAATGCCCATAAGAATAACAAAATTATTAGTTTTTGCAATTTTTTATTAAACAAGTATTGTAGGTAGGTTAGGTTAGAAATAAAAATACGCAGGGGGGTCGCTGAATTGGCTGCTAGAGCTTTTAAAAGTGCCATCCATAAAAAATTTGCTATGCGTTTTCAGGCATTCTCTGCCTTTAGAGCTCGAAAATATTAATACTCTTGCCCCCTCATTGTTGTCTCAGAGAAGAAAGCTACTACCGTCGGTCATGCGTAGAGTGTTTTCATCTAAGTTAATATCATCTCGACTTCTAGGCTCTTGTTGGACTCCGTGCGCTTGATTTCGTTGTCTGTAGAGTGTTGTCTTTAAATTCGAAAACTGTGGTACCCGAGTGATCAGTTCGCATCCTTTTTGCTGCAAGGGTTCTAGTTCTTCAGCGTAAATCTAAAACGAATTTAGCATAAACAATTTTTTAACAGATTTGTACATTTCTAAAATTAAAATTAAAAAATTTTGTTTCTTCCCCAAGGATGATAATAACGAAAAACTTTACAGTGACTTGGGCGAGTCTCGTGTGCTGAAACTCGAGTTTGTTTACATTCGCGTTTGATATATCTAAACGCTATGCGAATGTAAACAAACTCAAGTTCCAGCAAATGAAACTCGGCCAGATCAGCCGATTTAATAATACATCTTTCTTCTATAATCAACACAAAATTATGAATCAAATACAATCAAATTATTTACATACCTGTGTTACTGATGCTTCACTTTCTTCACGAACTCGTTTTTTGGCTTGGCTGACCGCTTTGCTGACTTCATTATTGGCTTCATCAGGAACACACTGGTGGGTTGTTTCACTCAAAACACGATTGTCACTTGAAGTTGTTATGCTACCGGAACAAGCGAAACGTCTTCTTTTATGGCAAAACCAAACAACTTCACCCGACTTGTTTTCACATTGTTTTAAAAACCGATAACAACTAAACAATAAACACTGTTACCTTTTTGTGTAGTTATAAACTCCATGTTGTCACAGGTCGATAACACGGAATCGAATGAACAAGTGAGGTACCTGGTCCCTTTCGTCGTGGGTTTTGAGACTCATTAAAATGTTTATTAGGAAAAGGTTTGTGTCCGTGGCTTTTGGGACTGTTTTCCAAGAATTTTAACTCGTGGCTTTTGAAACTCGTGGCTTCTGGGACACAACCTCTGATTTTGCATAAAATATTGGACCCACGCCCAAACAGCCCGGGAAGAAATTTTAACAACAAACTATTTCTTTGTTCCCGATAACGTAGTACACATACAAAAAATTACCCCCTCCCTCTTCAACTACCCTTTTCATTTATAGATATTTAAGCTACCATTCTACATTAATTATTATGACCTTGTTTTCAGGATACTTTATTTATCAAAATTAAGTACCGTACTTTACTTTTGGTAAAACGTTCCAGGTAAACTACCCCTTCCCCTTAACCGATCTTCACCAAAATCAATAGGCCTTGAGTCATCTACAACTCAGGCATATATGCAAAAAATTATTTGATTCTGTTTGAATTTACGGCAGTTATCGTTCGTCATGGGAAACATTCTACACACAGACACTTTTCGGAAAATGACTGTTATTCGTCTTTTGAGGGTAGTACAAAGAGAATCAGCCTCGAACACGATTTTTCTCGCCATCACCACACTTCAATTTTCTTATGGAACATGGAAGTAAAAGCAGAAAATACGAAATCATATTGTGCTGATGCTCGAGGCTGTTTGACGCGCAGATTCTAGTTGCGACTTGCCAGTTTAGAAACACACGACTATTTTTTTTTATACATAGTTGTCTTTGAAACTAACGTGGTCGCTTTTTATTAAACAGTACAAATCGATTCCGCTTTTATTGCAGCGGAAATCCCAACAGCTTTAGCAAAGCAACTCCGAGGTCATTCGTGCTGCGTACTAATTATGTTATTCCAGCTATAAATTCTCTCTACTACGCGTATATTTCTAATTATTTATGTTAAAATAAAAATGCAAATTTAATAACGGAAAAGGATTTATATAGAATTTTTAAATTCCGGAATTTGCTAATTACAGACATAAACTGTTTATCCATTCAGCTCTTTAACGATTTTTAAAAAGCGTTCGACATATTGTGTAAACCAGTAAAATAGCAAGAAAGAACCGACGCGTATAAATTTTACAATTACCGGAACAGTAATGAAACTTAGAGAAACTTAAAACAGTTTGGGAATTAAATAGGCGTAAATCGTCAAACGTGTGTTGAAACCATATCAGTCCAAAACTTTCAGTCTCTGTACCGACACGCTTACAACAAAGCAGGAATTTGACTTTCTCTTCTCAATTACCGTCTGCATGCAAAACTGATCTATGTCTTAATGTATACGTTCAATTTTTTGCGGTCTAGCCTCTTTGGGTTAAGAAATATGTTCTCCACAGCTATAAACAGAAAGTTTCTTGATAGTTTCTTGGCTCAAATCAAAAGATCACCTTCTTAACGAAAACATCTCAACCATTTTTTTATTTAAAAAAAAAATACACAATAGTTTTTTCTGTAGTGAAATAATAATTTTAAACACCACTACTTAATTAACTTAATAATTTAGAAAAATATACATAATTTGTTTAAGTATTGAAATTAAATGATTTACTAACTTAACAAGATCTAAATCGAAGTATTTAAAATAAAATAAAAACAAAAAAATAAAATGGAAAACAATATAAAAAATGTATATTATATTTCGTTTCTAGAACCTTACTGTTAACACTGTAAAGTACGGTCAGTATTTTCCACGTCTTTTATGTGCTTATGTTGTGGCTGTATCAGGGGCGTGTTTAAGGGACGGAGGACGAACGGGACCGGACCCCCCCCCCAGAATTTCGCAAAAAATTGACGATTTTTGTTACACTCTTAATTGTTAGGCTATTTTATTATTGGTTTCACTGTGTACATTAATATATTAGTAACTCTTTTTTTTTTTTTTTGAATAAACAAACAGGTTTATAACACTAAATATACGAATACGACACTTGGATATAACATCCTGAAATCAGTCCCATTAAAGTAACCAGTAATAACACAATAAAAATACACGTTTTTGAAACATGGTTTAAAGATGCTTACTGAATTTTTCTATATTTCGTATTTCAGACATATACGCTAATGCTGTGTAATCAACCTGTTTGTTGATTTAGAAAAGAGCTACTATTATGTTAGCGTATACAGGAAAAACAGTCTAAAAATTAAGAGATTAACAAAATTCGTCAACTTTTTCGACCCTCTAGGGAGGGTCCAGTCCCGTTCATCCCCCCCACCGTAAATACGCTGATACTCTGTTAATAGTCTGTGCTTTACAATTATTTTACTAAACTGTAGTAGAGTAGTCTGTGTCTTCGTAATTTTTTCTTTTTCTGTTTTTACTTTTTAAGAAACAGCATTAACATCGGTAATGACAGGAAGGAAAATAGAGAATAACGGTAATAAAACTGGCATGTTATAACAGACGCCACAAGAACTCCAAAGAATTCCGACATAGAATGTCGAGAGTGTTTCGTTATGCAGGCCTAATAGTCATGGCTGTATACGGTCTTCATTAAAAATACATATACGGTGGACAACGTTTAACACAAAATATCGGTTAACACGAAATATGGCTCAGGTACCGATCGCTGCTTATATTTTACAATTACAGTTGTACGGTTAACACAAAAGATCTATCTCCAAAATATCCGTTAATACGAAAAAGTTTTGTTAAAATAATTTTTTTCTGGCATTTAAATAGCTGCATCACAAATCTATCCATGCGCACCCCCAAGACATCGCAAGTTGCAAACTGTGAAAGAGACGAGAGTGCCGACGAACTTGACACGGAAAATGACAGTGAAAATTTGCCAAATTCCTACGGCTACCCGATATGCTTTTGTTGCGGAGTCGTGTTCGTGGATATTTAGGTGAAACGTTTGATCACGATAAATTAGAACAATCTGTTGGAAATAAAGTAGTGCAGATTGTGAACAATAGAAAACGGAATATTTTAAAAAGAACTGACAATAATTGTCACTATAGGAACTTTAAAAGACGCTCTAAATTACTGTACAAGGAAACCTAAATCGTTTAAGACTTCTTTAAGAACAGCTACTGCGTGTGTATACAAAATTTTAAGAAAAATTACCCATAAACTAACCAGGAGGATAAAAAAAAGTTTATACATATGCAAGTACCTTCTGAATATTCTGTATTGCTTTGTTTTACTACAACATGTTCATTTATCTCATTCTGTTCCACTTTTTGTCCGTTTAACACGAAATTCGATTAACACGAAAAACAGCTGATCCCCTTCGTTTTGTGTTAAACGTTTTCCACTGTAGTATGTTATGATCCAACAAATAAATATCAGTTAACTAAATAACGTAACACAGTATACAAATTGAACAACAAATGAAAGAACTTTGTTTACATTGAGAAATACAGTAATAGTTAATTCATTTTAGTTTTTATTGTTCACCATTATTTTCCTTAATTCTTTTCTCACACTCAAAGTAATTATTCTGTTACATCTACATCTACATGCTGTTTATAAAAAGGTTTATTAAGTGACAACCGCGTTCACTGCTTCAAGAGGTTTGATTTTTCCTTCACCTGGCTCAAGATTGTCATCGCTATCCCTTTGTGGAGACCCCTTTGTGGAGATGCCATGTCTTATCCGCGGATAATTACTGTGTCTGAATCAGTGATACCAATTCATTTATCTCTGCCGCCTGCTAATGTTTTTTCGGAATTGAGGCGGTCAAATCATCACAACAAATGTCGCATGATTACTCTGCAAACTTTGCCGGCCGTACACTCAAGATTGTCGCAGATGATTCTACTGCTATTTGGGTCTATAAAGCGCCACACACTGGCTGCGACATTGTCTAAAGCAGTCAAAGGCAACCTATGAATTTATGGGGGCGCATATATAACTGAGGACCAGTTCGATGGGCGCACTCCTTCCCACCCCATCAATGGAAAGTAGAAAGGTACGGAGTTCAATAGCCGGGCGTTACAAACATTAACTGTTGCTTTATAATACCCCTGCGCTTATATTTAGCGACGTGAAACACCGAATCAGAAAAACCTTTGCAGTATTTTTCATATAAATTTGTGAAAATTTTTCATATTAGGAGTAGGTCATCAACAATTTGTCATCATGCACACTCACGTTACAACTAAAAAAACTTTAAACGAAAAAAATGGTTAGAGGAAAACATTTTAATAAAAATAAATTAAAGTAGGCTACTTACCACAATACCACTATTTATTTTAATAAAGTGCACAGAAACGAAAAACTTGAAACATCACTTTGGAGAGAATGGTGTTTACAGGAACTGGGCGACAAGATCGACAATCGTATTGTTGGAAGAGCGCGGTTCGGTAAATGGCTTGTGCTATTTTATAATACAGTACTTCGAAGCAGGTAGGCCTACAATGCGGGTGCCATTGAATAGATTGAACATTCGTGCTGTAATTAATTAAAAAAAAACCGACCTGGATTTAAAAAAAAAAGGACCTCGATTCAATGTTGACGTCTACTACAAAGGTTAAGCGCTGGGCTGCAATGGGTCGAACAACACAACTGACGATTCACGTGTTGGGCGTCCTACTATCCGCCAGAAAAAACTCCACAAAATCGTTTTGGCAAACCGCTGGTAAGATTATGGTGATTTTTTTGTTGTCTCCCACGTGGAGTACTCTTCATTGACTAACTTAAAAAGAAGAAAACAATTAGTGGCGATACTATGCAAATCTAGTGCACCTTTTAAACGACGAAATCAAGAAAAAATGGCCACATTTTGCCTCCAAGAAAGTGCTGTTTCACCAAGACGATGCACCATCGCACACGTCAATTGTTCCGATAGCTAAAGGCAAAAAACTGAAGTTCGGACTGTTTCCTCCCCCGATTTTGCCCCTCTTCTACCTCTTCCCTACGGAACATGGAGCGACTTCTACCTCTTCCCTAACCTCTAAAAATCGACATGGAGAACCATACATGACTTCCATGTTCTAATTAATTCGAAAATTATTTTTAATATGTACACAAAACGCAGAACGAAACCAAATATATCAGCATCCTTTTGGTACAAACGCTGAGAAAGATAATCAAAATACGAATTGTAATTGTTAAGATTTTAAAAATAAAGAATTAATTTGATTAAATTATCTTTTATTTAAACAACACGAAAGAAAACGAATACCGCCCAGCGTTTGTTTTCTGTAACTTTCTGAAAACGAAAAATTATTTTGTTTACGTATCCGTGGTTACACAGCATAGAACGATATCAATTGTCAATATTTTATCGAAATTTTTAAGTTTTCGGTCGAACAAATTTACAACATCGATACAAAAAATTACCCCCTCCCCCTTCAACTACCCTTTTCATTTATAGATATTTCATCTAAATTTCTACAGTGGTATTACGACCTTCTTTTCAGAATAATTTATTTATAAAAATTAACTACTTTACTCTTGTTAAAACGTAAAACGTTGCAAGTAAACTACCCCTTCCCCTTAACCGATCTTCACGAAAATCAATAGGCCTCGACTACTCTACAACTCGGGCACACATGCAAAAAATTATTTGATTCTATTTGAACTTGCGGTAGCTATTGTTCGCCATAGAAAAAATTCCACACACACACACACACACACACACACACACACACACACACACACACACACACACACACACACACACACACACACACACACACACACACTTCGGAAAATGACTGTTCTTCATGTTTTGAGGGTAGTACAATCAGAATCTGCCCTTATCTCGAACACGATTTTTTTCGCGATCAACATACTTCCATTTCCTTACGGAACATGGAAGTAAAAATGGCTCGGTGGTAAACAATATACTGACGGCAATCAAGTCAGCGACGCTTGTCAACGGCAACCTTGAGGACCCCGACAGGTCGGCTTATCAGTCCGGCATAACCGCTTTAAAACGCCGCTGGAACAAGTGTGTAGAGATAAATGGAGATTATAGTGAGAAATAAATGCAAGGTAACGAAAAAAGTGTTGTTTTCTTATTCAGGCCCAGGACTTTTCACCCTATCCTCGTATGATAAATAAACTGTAATCGTTGTATCCCATGCATACGTTAATTCATTACAATCAGTTTATTAATGATAATGTGATGTATTTATAATATACACACACTTGCTTACTAATGGTACCTATAGTCATTCTCAATCTTCTACTGTGGTGTATTCATTCCTCATCATCTAAAGACACCATACATATGATTTATAATAAAGTTTTAATTACTCACATTCTTAAAGTCGATCGACTTCGGTCATAGACCATCGACAGGACGTATACACTCTCGTATACACCATCGTCAGGACATATATACAGTTCTCGAGAAACTTTGGGCACAAACGTACGTTTCACGTTCATTAATCAATGTCTACGAATTCCTTTAGTAACTGTTTTACAATACTGTGACCGCAAGTGCACAGTGTATATGTCCTGACGATGGTCTATGACCGAAATCTATCGAATTCAAGAATGTAATTAAAACTTTATTATAAATCATATATGTATGGTATCTTTAGGTTATGAACAACGAACACACCACAATAGAAGATTACAATCAGTTTGTTAGCTACTTCAAATCTGGACGACTGATGTCACGCGTGGACACGGAGATAACCACAACTGCTTGCAACACAGTTTGCACGTTCTTTATTTAGAGTAAACGGCACGCTTCGGTGCACGGTCCACCACAAAAACTAGGAAATTCTTAAAAGTAACCTTCAAAATTAATTTGCACAACGATTAATGTACAGAACAACTTATTCGCATATTTTAGGTTCATCTTTTCAAACATGCAAATTACTGTTGCCAAGGTGAAGAAAAATTCGCCGCAGTAATTATAATTTCAGGTTTCGCTTATTACACTAAAATAAAAACCGTCAATTTTTTTCAGCACATTAAAAAATAAAATATGAAACTTTTTGCGTGTGGAATTAATGTTGATGTTATAACAAACAATTATCTGTGTATAATAAATTTGCAATATTATGAACAACTAGCTTCAATAGCCAACAAAAAATTACACGAATTATGGAACTCTGAACAAAAAAAATAAAATAAATAAACAATAATGTCAAGAACAGTACAGAAGACGAAACAATAATGAGCTGTACACACGTGTTGAGAAATTCACAGACTTAATTAGAAAAAGAAGAGTTACTTTCTACGGACATGTTCAAAGAAGGAATCCTGACAGACTAACAGGGAAGCTTTTTAACTATTTCAAAAAGCTCAAAATGTCCAACAAGTGGTTCAAAGAAACAGAAAAAGACAGAATAATTCGAGACTACTCAAGAAGACAATGAACAATGCTTGCCACTCAAAAAGAAGTTAAAAAATGCCCAAGGTTTTCAGGAAAAACCCAAGAAGAGGACAGGTGCCATCTGGACTGACGAAAGGAGGGAGAGACATCGATCGAGAATGAAGGAGATGTGGGAGAGATGGAAGAGAGAGGAGAAAAAGGGAGGAACCAGTTATACTAAACGTAGTCCACAGTGGCTCATATGAAAAAAAAAAATCTCAGTTATATCATGTTACACAGTTACTTTCTTCCCCTATGGATGCTTCTACTTCTATCTTAACTATCGCGATCTGTTTTATATCTGCATCCGTACAATTTGGTATACTTCCTTTATCCCGTACGAAATGGAAGTATTACAATGGCATAAAAAAGATGTTCTATCTTACATTCGAATAGTTAACTATAACCTTCAAACCGAAAAATGTTTTTTTCATTATATGAGGATGACCCTGTGCCAGAAGAAAATAATGAAAATTTTATCGTCTATAATTTTTTGAGTGGTCTGTTGGAATTCAGATTTCAGCACTGGTTTCTATCGGAGTGTTCCCTTTTAAACTATTCGCTTAGGAGATTTCGATTAGCTGTCAACTGTGGGTCATACAAATCACAACTAAGCGTTAGTTTTATCGAGCATTGTAATCTTGGATGGATATCGAGTATTGTTCTTGATTAAGAAAAAAAAATCGAGCAATTCTGGTTACTTTCTTAAACAAATTATAGAACCAATGTTTTGTACCAGCTATCATGAAATAATGGGTTCGTAAATAAATATACTGTATTTGAATATGTGCGCGTTCGTGTCTATGTGTTAGAGTAGATTTTCTAAAGTGATATGATCGGGGTCACGAAGTACTATACTGCAACTCACTGTATTGTAGTAGGTCGAATATAAGTCAGCGCCCGGATATGTGAAACCTAGATTTTACATCTAATATCTCTGTCGAAAAACTCATAGAAAATATCGGTATGGAGAACCATACATGACTTCCATGTTCCAAGATTTATATTTAAAATCATTTACTTGAATTCGGTTCGATTATTTCTACCAAGTTAGGTGTGTTCCTTGTAAATCGAGTTTTATGTTTGACAAATTGAAATGAAATATTTCCATAGAAACTACTTCTTTGTTGCCGATAATGTAACACACATACGCTATAATAATCGGTATGGAGAACCATACATGACTTCCATGTTGTAAGATTTATGTTTAAAATAATTTACTTGAATTCGGTGCGGTAATTTCTAAAAACATATCGCCCACCCTCAAACTAATTTCACTATTTATAGATAATTTTGTTATTATGGGGTAGTCGTTTAATATAATGTTATTTTCAGTCACTTCATCCATAAAAATTAGGTAGGCTTACTTTATTCTTATAAAGAAACCGAACTCCCCAGATAATCATCCCTCCCCCGAAGCGCTCCGAAGTCACTCATGGACCCTGAGCATCTTGCAGAGGGTTCATTCCCTAAAGACGAAAAGTCTGTCTATGAATCATTCCTCTGTAAACACGTGCAGTTACACTGCCCAGCGATCCACAGGAAGCAAATCGCTATCCACGCTGGACACTTTTTCGGCTTGCACGCGTTGTGTTGGTGTGGGTTTCGGCACTTTCCAATTAAAAAGCGTGCAAATGTAAGAAAATAAACATGAGTGAGGCCAGAAATAACGCGAATTTTGTGTGTATGTGTGTGTGTGTGTCTTGCCTGCCTTTTTATTGCGGTAATCATAATAATAATATCGGTATGGAGAACCATACATGACTTCCATGTTCTAAGATTTACTGTATATTTAAAACCATTTACGAAATGAAATGTTTCCATAGAAACTACTTCTTTCCACTTATTGCTTCAGACTTAACCACAGTACTGTGGTCACTAATGTATACCACCACACGTTATCGCACTCGATTTTCACTGATGATGGCAGTCGACGGCACTGCCGAAACGTCTGGTTTTGCAGAATACATTGGACTACGGCCAAACAGCCCGGGAAGGAATTTTAACAACAAACTACTACTTTGTTGTCAATAACGTAGTACACATATAAAAATTATCCCCTCCCCCATCAACTATAATTTTCGTTTATAGAAAATTACCCCCACCCCGTTCCACTAGCCTCTTCATTTATAGATATTTCATCTACGTTTCTACAGTTGATTATTAAGATCTTCTTATCAGGATACTTTATTTATCATGATTAAGTACTTTACTTTACAACATGTTTCAGGTAAACTACCCCTTTCCCTTAACCGATCCTCACCAAAATCAACAGGCCTTGAGATCTTTAAAATTTAGGGGTGTACGCAAAAACGTATTTGATTATGTTTGAATTTACGGCAGTTATCGTTCGTCATAAAAAAATTAACCTTGTTATCACATGGTAAACTACCCCTTTCTCTTAACTGATCTTCACCAAAATCAGTAGGTCTTGAGTCCTCTACAATTCAGGGATGCATGCAAAATATTATTTGATTCTATTTGAATGTGCGGCAGTTATCGTTCGTCAAAGAACCAATTACTCTTGTTAAAACATTAAAGGTGGCAGGTAAACTACCCCTTTCCCTTAACCGATCTTCACCAAAATGAATAGGCTTTCAGTACTTTACAATTCAGGAACGTATGCAAAAACTTATTTGATTCTGTTTGAATTTGCGGCTATTATCGTTTGCCATAGAAAATACCCTTGTTAAAACATTAAACGTTGCAGGTAAACTATCCCTTTCCCTTAACCGATCTTCACCAAAAACGACAGACCTTCAGTCTTTTACAATTGAGGACCGTATGCAAAAAACTATTTGATTCTGTTTGAATGTGCGGCAGTTATCGTTCGTCTTAGAAAATTTCCGTTGTTAAAACATAAAATGTTGCAGGTAAACTACCCTTTCCCTTAACCGAGCTTCACCAAAATCAACAGACACTGAGATCCCTACAACTGAGGGCAGTATGGAAATAATTATTTGATTCTGTTTGAATACGCGGCTGTTATCGTTTGCCATAGATAATACCCTTGTTAACACAAAAACCGTTGCAGGTAAACTACCCCTTCCCCTTAACCGATATACACAAAAAACAATAGGTCTTGAAAACTCTACAATTCAGTCTGTATACAAAAAATTATTTTATTATGTTTGAATTTGCAGCTGTTATCGTTTGCCATAGAAAATACCCTTGTTAAAACATAAAACGTTGCAGGTAAACTACCCCTTTCCCTTAACCGATCTTCACAAAAATCAATAGATCTTGAGAAGTCTACAATTCAGGGCTGTATGCAAATAATTATTTGATTCTGTTTGAATTTGCGGCTGTTATCGTTTGCCATAGAAAATACCCTTGTTAAAACATAAAACGTTGCAGGTAAACTACCCCTTTCCCTTAACCGATCTTCACCAAAAACAATAGGTATTGAGAACTCTGCAATTCAGGGCTGCGTGCAAAATATTATTTGATTGTGTTTGAATTTGCGGCTGTTATTGTTTGCCATAGAAACAAATTACCCTTGATTAAAAAAAAACGTGCAGGTAAACTACCCCTTTCCCTTAATCGATCTTCACCAAAAACAATAGGTCTTGAGTACTCTACAAATCACGACTGTATGTAAAAAAGTATTTGATTCTGTTTGAATTTGCGGCTGTTATCGTTTGCCATATAAAAAAATCTACAGACACGCACAGACACTTTTCGAAAAATGACTTTTACTTCCATGTTCCTTAAGGAAATGGAAGTATGGTGATGGCAAAAAAAATCGTGTTCGAGATTATTGCAGATTCTGATTGTACTACACTCAAAACATGAAAAAAAGGCGTTTTTCGAAAAGTGTCTGTGTGTCTATCTGTAGATTTTTTTTTCTATGGCAAACGATAACAGCCGCAAATTCAAACAGAATCAAATAACTTTTTGCATACAGCCCTGGTTTGTAGAGTACTCACGACCTATTGTTTTTGGTGAAGATCGGTTAAGGGAAAGGGGTAGTTTACCTGCAACGTTTTTTTAACAAGGGTATTTCTATGGCAAACGATAACAGCCGCAACTTCAAACAGAATCAAATAATTTTTTGCATGCAGTCCTGATTTGTAGAGTACTCAAGACCTATTGTTTTTGGTGAAGATCGGTTAAGGGGAAGGGGTAGTTTACCTGCAACGTTTTTTTATCAAGGGTAATTTTCTATGGCAAACGATAACAGCCGCAAATTCAAACAGAATCAAATAATTTTTTGCACTCATCTCTGAATTGTAGAGATCTCAAGGACTTTCGATTTTGGTGAAGATCGGTTAAGGGGAAGGGGTAGTTTACCTGCAACATTTTACGTTTTAACAACAGTAAAGTACTTGAACATTCATTTAAACTTTTTGAAACAATGGTAATTGTTAAAAATAAAATAATTTTGTTGCCAGGCAATAAAATTATAATTTTTTCATTTTAATGTAAATTATGTATGAGTTAATATACATGTATAAAATACTATAATATTGATGACTAAATTTACCTCAAGATATACTTTTTTCCTTTAGGAACATGTTTCGGGAGATCTTGTTCTCCCATCTTCAGCCTTCGCCATCTTGTTTGCCATCACAAACAAAATAGCCCTGGTATTAAGTTATCACGAGGAAGGTATTTGAATGTGCTGTGCTGTTTGTTTGCTGACGTCTTGGTTGTACTTCATAATACAAAATCTGATTTGCAAAACTCTCTTTATAAACTTCATCAGATTTCCAAACAATACAATATAAAAATCTTCACTATAAAAACAAACGTAAAGGCATTTCGAGGCAAGAAACCAATAAGAACAAAAATAATGACTAATGATCGAATTCTAGAACAGGTAAGCTATTTTAATAATTCCAGAAATAATCTTGGTTATGATAGGAACAATTATATCGAGATTAAGTTAGGTAAGTTCCAGATGATCTGTGGGACAATCAACCGTATTTTTAGAGAGGAGGTACGTCGAGATACAAATTAAAGTTTTACAAAGTTATGGTAGTCCCTGTACTGTCCTATGGTTGTGAATTATGGGCAACAACCAAGAAACACGAAAGTAAAATACAGGCCTCGGAAATGACGTTCTTAATTGGAGTTAACGGGTGTTCTAAATTTGGCCGTATAAAGAATGACGCCATAGGACCAGACTTACATGTTTTTAACTTGAATCAAAAATTAAAACAACGGTGGAAAGAACGCTTAGAAAGAATGTCGAGATTCCAGACTGGCCAAACAAAAAAAAGTCTAGAAATACAAACCTATAGGACATAGGTAGACCCAGAAAGAGATGGGCTGGACGGTCTTTGAAGGCGGAACAGGCAGCACCTCGCCGATTCCGTGTTGGGAATACGATGATGATGAACTGCAAAGGCTCTGAGGAAAATTTATTTGGCGAAGCAGTTGCATTTAAAGTTTCAGCACACTAACACTCAATCGTCACATACGTACAACGTATTCCGTTTTACGCTGCTTAAATTACAATGCTTCAGTGTTACGGGCGTTAGGTATATACCACGATTACTAAACGTATAACTAGTGAAAGGATATAGTTTTGTGCATGTGAACCTTGTAGCCAGGCTACATGAAATTATAAACGAAAAAGAAATGTGAAATGCTTACTCAGGTATTGTACTCGTACATACAGTCGAACCGGGTGCTCGCTACATCCGAGTTGTCGACTCGCAAGCCTAAATTTTTACCGTGATTATCGAACACACAACAAGAAAAATCTACTATAGAAGAGGCTTTGCACAATAAAATTTCGACATGTTTTACATTCTACGCTTAAACAACATTCTTTGCTCAATATTGGCGTACAGAGCATTCGCGAAATATAGTAAAAGTAAATGTGTAGTAAAAACTTACAAAAAATTAGCCGGATATCTGGCAAAAAACTTTCTATGCCACACATGTAATACTTATTTTTAAATTACAAGAAAATTCACTTTAATTTATTTGTCTTTTTTTCTTCGTTCTAAATGGAATCGTCAAAATTATATTTCGCACACAAAACTGAAATAACCTTAACAAAGTCATCTGTTTTTGTCTTTTTAGTAATTTTGTATCTGTAGATATCAAAACAGTTTTGTAATTTATTTAAGTATTCCACGAATTCATCATCATTTACATTATTAGTTTCACTAAATTGCGTTAATGATTTTAAACGAAGGAATAAAATGATGTATTGTAATGAACTTTTGTAGACCTTAACCCACGAACAAGCCTGCGACAAAATGCTGGCTATAACAAAGTCTCTAATGCGTTCCTAGTCGATAAAAGTAAGTTTAGTTATCATTACTAAGATACAAAACCAAACAAATCTCGTACTTTTGCTCGATACATCCGAGTTCTCGTTATAAGCGAGCTCGTTATTCGCGAGTTCCACTGTATATTGAAGCTGTGTTGTAGCGAACTATTAAGATCACCTACACGGGAATGTATTGCAATTATTAAAATTCTAAGATTCGACGTGATTTTCAGATTATTTAATTCCACTAATAGTACTGCTAAATCATCGTGCTTCCCTTGGTTCATATATGTGTCCCGAATCTGTTCGTCATTGCCTTTTTAGTTTCCCAGTGACTTTCACCATTGTTGATAGTTCGTTTCTGTCATAAAAGTCGAAAATTATTTTACGTACCACGCGTCCGTTAAAATCATCCAGTCGAGTTTACATTTTCTCGTTTTATTCTGCACATATCGGAAGAACCATTTTTTTTCTTCAACGCATATCCTTTGCATTGAGCTATGGCTTAGTGCATATACACGCTTCAGCTTTTAGCTTTTGGATTTCGTCGAAATTCACGTTTTAACGAAACTTATCGTCTGACAATTTTTTTTAGGAAATTGTAAACATTCAACACCAGTGACCTTGACGGGCTCCGAACAGTTCGTCCATATGAGTACCACGTTTTCCCACACCAGGCACGTTACTACACGGATGAAGAATACAGCGAAAAATAAAGTAGAAATGAAGTAGTACATACAACAAAATACGTATACAATAAACCACTAGAAAAATATTGTTTTTTTTTTGATACGTCAGTTAACATAGTTTTAAAACGGGTTATTGATTATGTAAATCAGATGGAACACGTAAAAACAACACCTTGAAAGTCAGAGGTCAAGTTCGCATACTGGCACGCATAGACTGTGGCACCGCTACACGGACTGCACGTGACTCATCGGATTGTTATCGGAACACGTTCAAGATTGCTGTGATTACACAAACGTCCAGCAGCAGAATAATATTACAGACAAAAATAGAAACAGCTGCACGGTGGTTATACAGAGTGAGAGTGGCAAGGAGACGGAGGAAAAGAAAGGTAGAAACACAAGGCAGGTACATAGATAGATGGACAGACAAATACGTATAAACAAAAATGTGAAGGGAGAGGGGGAGACAGAAGACAGAGACAGAAGAATAATTAATAAATAATTTTATTTACCTATAGCTAGCAGAACAGGCTTAAGCATTTTTGCAGAAAAAAAAACAAATTTCTCAAGAACATTAAAAATGCGCCAAAATTCCAGTTAACGGATACTGGTCGAATAGAGAGGGTTAGAAAATTTACGTATCTAGAGAAAATAATTCAAGAAAATGGTTTACAAAAATCTGCTATAGAAGAAAGGATTCATAAAATGGAAAGAGCATGTGGTATAACTAAAGATATTTACAATAAAAAGTGCATATCTAAAAATGCGAAAATAAGGCATTGCAGTAGTGAAGCCAGAATGCCTATACCGCAAGTGAATGTCTAGCATTGAATTATAATTTGGACAAACTAGAAATATTAGAAAGACGAATTATTAGGAAAATATTAGACCAACGAAAAACTTTAGAAGGTTGGAAATTAAGAAGTAATGATGAAATATATCAGAATATAGAAAATATAACAGAAACAGTGAGTGACTAATATTTTTTGGACATTTGTATAGAATGGATGACAATAGGTTAACAAAACAGATCTTCAAATATCTGTGCAAAAAGAAGTCAACATCAAGTTGGATTAAAGAATTCAAAAAGGATTTAGAAAAAAATAATATAAACGCAGAAGTAGCAATTGAAAGAGAAGTTTTTAGGGCAAAAGTGTTAAAAATGGAAGGAGTCCAGGATAGGAGAGAGAAAAACGCAGGTTCAAAGTGGACTGAAGACAGGAAGAAAAGACTTAGTAAAAAGATGAAAGAATATTAGAGAAAAAGAAAAGAACAAGGAATAAAGAACTGAAATTGGCATGTGGTTCTCAGATGGCCGATACAAATAGAAAAAAAAATATTTTAACGATGGTAGGTTTAGCGAGGGTCGGTCAATACGTTTAACAGAAATTTTACATTATTTGTGTCGACATTTCGACAATATTTATTGCCATCATCAGGACACAAGAGACAATATCAAACACAACAAGATAAAATAATTGAGAGAGAGAGAGAGAGAGAGAGAGAGAGTGCGTGCGCGCGCGCGTTAACTCCCGCACGCACAAATCTTAGAGGTCCCGATGATGATAACAAATACTGTCGAAATGTTGAACACAAATAATGTAAAATAAATATGTGTTAAACTTATTGACCGATCCTCCCTAAACCTTAGATCAGTGGTCGCCAAACTTTGAAGCCACTGAGCCTGTACTGTTCGTCAATCTTACTGTGAGCTACCAAAAGAAACCAGGACAAAAATAATTTTTTTTTCTAAATCACACATTTATTTATTACCTATAAACATACATTTCTAGTAAATATTACAGCCAGTTGAATAAAATTGTTTATATTGTAAAGAATTTAATAAGAAGTGTAAAAACAAATTTTTTTTCATCTGACTAATTAAGTTTAACGAGAAGGATGGCTCCTCTTTTTTATCATCAACAATTTTTTTAATGTTAGGTGAGTAGGTCGTAGCTGCCATTCGAATGCAGTCGTCCAAATGTTCATCAGTCAACCTGTTTCTGTACTTGTTTTTTATAAACTTCATACTGGAAAAAGAAACCTCGCACAGATATGTAGAGCTGAACATTGCCTACACTCGTAGACCAACCTGAACCAAAATTGGATATTTTTCCTTAGGAACAAAAGGCCAAATATTTTCAGAGCTTGACGTGAGTGATTTTAAAGAAAGGTCATTTTGAAAGTCAATCAGTTCCATCTCCACTGCAGCGTTGTCTTCTTCAAAATGTTACATGACACAAGTAGAGAATTCTTCAGCATCAATCTCAATAAAAGGAGATTTGACGAACTGCGCTACAATTGAAATGCGTTTGAAGTCTTGAAAGCGTTGATTGAATTGACTTTTCAAATCTGAAAGAATTGCAATGTATTCTTTGTTGTTGTAAGAGGCTGTGAAGGGCCTTGCTTGTCAAGGGTTTGCTTCAAACAGGTAAAGTGCTTGTATTCACCCTGGATGAGATTTCTTTCCCACAGCTCCAGCTTTTTTGAGAATGAAATCACATCTGAAATTGTTCCACCAATATCTTTATCCTTACCTTGAAGCTGCAAGTTAAGGATATTTAGCTTTTCGGTGATGTCTGCAAGAAAAGCAAAATCTTGCAGCCAAACCGGATCTTCTAGTTCAGGGAAAGATTCACCTCGTTCTTTAAAAAAATTTACCAAAGCAGGAAGCAACTCTGCGAAACGTTGAAAAACTCTGCCTCTGCTAAGCCAACGAACTTCTGTATGAAGCAATAGATCACCATACTGGCATTCTAACTCTTCAGTCAGTGCCCTGAACAAACGTCTCTGAAGTGCCTGTGCTCTCACTTTATTTACTACTTTTACGACTGTTTTCATTACATTGTTCATACTTAAGAACTTTCCACATAATGACTGCTGGTGTATTATACAATGGTAAGTCAGAAATTTCGGAAAGCTGTTGTCTTTACGACACAAGGCAATGAATCCCTTCTCCCCACCTACCATCGCAGGAGCTCCATCGGTTGCTAAGCCCACCAACTTCTTTACAGGAATACTTTCAGAGTCGATAAGCCTTTTAAATGCTAAAAATATGTCCTGTCCTGTAGTATGTCCAGTAAGTGGTACAACTTTTACCAGCTCTTCTCTTATTTCAAAATCATCAAAAGCCATTCTTACAAAAACGGCCAACTGAGCTGTATCAACTATATCAGTTGATTCGTCAAGTTGTAGGGGAAAATAACTGCAGCGATCAAAGCCAGTTTTAAGTTGTGAAGTTACATCAGAACTCATAGCTTCAACTCTTCTCATTACTGTATTTGCAGAAAGCTGTACAGATTTAATAGCAGACATTATCTCAGATTTGTTTTTGAAATTGTCAAATAATGTATCTGCAGCTTCTAAAAATGCAGCTTTGATTAACTCACCATCTTCGTACGGTTTCTTATTTTGGGCGATCACTTTGGAAACTCGGAATGATGCCTCAGTTGCTGCCTTATTATTGGAAATAATAGATTGCTGTCTAATGTCTTGGAAAAAGTAGATTGTTGAGCATTTAGTTGAGATTTTAACTGCATTACCTTTTCTTTCCTTAACGCAGAATTCAGTGGGACATCCTTTTCAATCCCTGAGTGAACGGTTTTGAAATGACGTTCGACGTTCCCTTTCTTCCCAACTGATACACTTACATTACAAAGTAAGCACACACATTTGTCCTTTACCTGGGTAAAAAAGTAATCGGTTTCCCATTCGAGATGAAAATGATAAGTTTTTGGTTTTTTACTTGAACTCGCCATCATTAGAACAAACCTAGTTTAGTATAAAAGATTAAATCAAACTATCCACATTAACAAATGTCTGATATACACACGAAAATAATAAAGACATAACCTTAGTCTGATGTACGCATGAAACACATAACCTGACTCTCGCTCAAACAACTATGACACTGAGTCATCGGCCTGAGCTGAGTAGTGCAACTTCAGGTTAGCCAACCTGAGCGTGACCGCGATCTACCTAAAGTTTCCCCGCGAGCTACTGGTAGCTCGCGATCGACGGTTTGGCGACTACTGCCTTAGATAGTGAAATTTATTGATCGACGTCATTACTAAATTAAGGATTCATGTTTTTTCCTGTTCGTGTGTAATACGGTAATGCACGATACGGAGTTAGTCTGGTCTCCGCACTGTTATATCTAAAACTGAGAACCAATTTGACATTGATGGTTATTACAGAACGGAAAAATTCGTAGTCAAAACCGTAAAACGTAAAATACGGCTACGTCATCACTGTAAACACGCGCGCGTGCGCACACGCACACACACACACACACACACATTTTATAATAAACTTTAATTAATCATTCGTCATAAAAAAGCCAAGTTTCTTATCTCTTCCCTTCGAAAGTAAGCGCATGTTATTACATCTTGTGTATTACATTTTCAACAAGATTCAGTAACCTTCATTCCTTGTATAATTTTAAATACAACTGGTTCATTAAATGAATTTTAGAACAGTCGTGGTGGCCACATAAAACAAACATATTTTTACAATTGATGTCGTAACGATTCTACTGATGTCAATTTGTACGTAGTACAGTCGGCTGCCAACCGGCGCGCCGCGGCCTTGCCTTTACGTAAATCACATTTGTTCGTGTGAATATCGACAAAAGTGATCGAGCACACGGTCAGTATATACAGAAGACTTCGGGTAATAAGTATAAAGGATTTGAAATTTTTCTCTCCGCCGGTTATCGTATTAAACTTCGATAATGATAAGTTTAATGAATTAAACTTCGCTTTAGGGGAAAAAGCGACAAAAACTGGGCCTTCTTTCGTTAGTTGTGTACAGAAGCGCCACCGTTTTCCTTATACTCTGTCCTACGTCTTACTATTAACACGGAAACAAAAGTACCGGTCCTGAATGACATTAAAAATGTAACGAAACTGGACACGGAGGAAACGAGCAAGCGAATACTACTGGACGAGGAAAACACTACGTTTCCTGAGTGGACGTACGTAACACGCGGAAATACGCTATGATTCACAGACGATGAAACGTAGGACACGTGTTGGAGAATAAGGAAAATACTTCACACGAGTGAAACCTTGTGAAAGAGATAATAATTGTAGTACTCGCATACATTATTCTTGTCACATATAAAACTTAAACGATACATTATTCCTTGAACATCACAAAGTAATAAATAAAGGGTAGAAACCTGACGATAGAAACTGAACAGTCACTTAGAGATGTGCAGTGTACAAACACCTCGTTGCGAGGCTAACAAAATTTCCATTCACTTTGCACATGCGCACAACAGTCTTGTACAGTGTTTCATAGTGTGAACATCGGCTGCAACAAGACTGGCGAGAACAATGGAAGCATGTGCGTGACAGAGAGACAAATAGTGTGTAAAGTGAGGCAGATCTGTGTTGTCTCCCCTCACTCCTCTCCAGACAACTTAGCTATACTTTTAAGTGGGGGGTAATTCATTCGCTGGGTCGGTGGAGCTCAGCGACCGAGAAAGACTGTCACGTTTCGAGCCAGTAGGCTGCCATGACGAGCGACTAATATGCGCTCGCATAGGTTATATATAACCCAGTGGCGTGGCGTGGGTACATAACAGCTGTTGCCGGTTCTGATAGGCCTAAAAATTAATTCGAATTTTTCCTAGTACCAAGCGTTCTTTTTAGAGCCAAAATATTCTTTTTAGAGCTAAAATATCTTTTTAGAGTATTTTCTATCTTTCGTTGGCAGAAGAAGAGGGTCCCGATTCAACGGCATCTGACTCCACTATACTTACACAGGATAAATGAGGACACAAATAATCTAATTAATAATAAAGACAAACAGAGAAACACATAACTAAACGAACAAAACACACAGTGACAACTATTACGAGGTCAATGACCGTACGCAGTAAAGCATTGCCGATGTCTCAGCCGGCAACTCAAGACGGTGCAAGTGCTATGGTTTTCTTCAAGTTTCCGTACTAATACTGTTCGGATTTCAAATTATTCAATAACCAAAGTATTCATTCTGCGACATAGGACGCCACGCTACTGACAAGAATAGAAATATTTTGAAAAGCAGAAACAGTAATTCTACATAATCTGTAGAATCATTATGCAAGGCAGAGATTGCACAGGACGATGTTTCCGTAAACATGAACTTCCCGTTACTGCGTACCGTGTATGTAAACAGTATCAGTTTATACAAACATCTGTACAGACAGGTGTAGTATAAACAACTGCCCCAACGGATCGATGGCTCAAGATATTTCTTCCCATTCACACTTCACTCGACCAACAAAACAGTGAAGGGTGCAGACTGCAACGTGAAATCTACGATACAAATAAGGAGGGGGGGGGGAAACTGAACGGCTGCGCATCCAAATTAGATTAAATGAGTTACGTTTACAGAATCAAGAAAATCGAAGAGAGTACAAAATGGAAATTGCCACATTACTCGGCTGTGCAAATATACTTGAATCCCCGTTACGTTACAGACCAAAGCGTAAATACGCCTCGAGGCTTCCACTATGGACCTTAGAGATATGAGGGATGTGACCGGCTTAAGCAGAATGGTACAGTGAATTGGACACGAATAGCTCAGGTGAAAATCACCGAGCTAGAACCACTAGAATAGAATCACTGGCAAATTACTGGAAAGCGTTCGCTTGGCACAGAGCAATGAAATGGTAATGATGATGACAATGATGATGGTGGATGATGGTGTGTGTTTGGCGCGCGCGCGCATTTGTACAAGATCCACACACCATCTTAACAGATCAAAGAATTATAAAATCATTTACCTTATTTTAAGTTGGATTAATGCTAATTGTATTGAAACGAGTGTTTTAAATATATTTTTAATCAATTAATTATAATCTATTTCAATTAATTAAATTATTATATTATTTCTAGCGGCCACTCATCTAACCAATCCGGTTCAAGTACAAGCACATGGTTTTGTTTACATCAGGCTCTATTCTAAGGGTGAACAAACTGTACAATACTGTATTGTCGCGAAACGAGTTGTCCCAGTGAAGGGATAAAACTGGTATGACGTCAGCAAATACTTCTCAATCTGCACACATTAGTTTGCGCAGTTTTGCGCGTACATGGTTCAGTGACACGAGGCTACTCTTACAGCTGTAATTGTTATTTCCCCAGGGAAATAATGTGAAGTGTTCGTGTTTCTCGTATAAAGGAAATAGTACAAAATAATCTATTAAAACAGTTTTCGTAACATTGTACTGAATGTTTCTGGTTTCGGAATAACGTCTAGCCCATGCGCAGAAGGTATCAAATTCTCTCCCGCGTGAGAATTCTCTACACGGCAGTACGGTAGTACAGGACCCAACGTCGGAATCGAGCAGAAAAATCCCACGGCCCCTATCAATAACGCCAGAAAGAAACGATGGGCCTGTCTCAACACTGATGTGGAAAATGAACCAAACATACATTAATACCTCCTCACAAGAGCATAAAGTTTGTTCACTCTTAGAGTGGAGCCTGATGTAAACAAAACCATGTGGTTGTACTTGAACCGGATTGATTAGATGAGTGGCCACATCACTAGGCCTACATCCTCCACTAGGAATAAAGCAGTTCACAATTATTATTAACTGATTAAATATATATATATATATATATAAATATATATATATAAATATTAAATGTTATATATATATATATATATATTATATTTAATTTTATAATGAATTTACCTCAAGATATTTCTTTCCTTATTAGGAACATGTTTCGGGTACCATCTTGTACCCATCCTCAGCCTTTCGGATTTTGTTTCTGGTGAAGTACATGTGTGTTGGTTGGTTGCTATTGTGGCTTTCTGTTGGCTTCTTACACTTTAAATTGGTTTTATTGTGTGATTGTGGTGTATTTATTAGTATTTTGTGTATTTTCGATGTTGAGTGCTTTGAAAATTGTGTCATGTTTTGTATTGATTTGTATTTGTTCAGGTATTAGTTTGTTTTGTGTTTTATGTTTGTATATTTATAAATTTTCCCAAATGTTCATTATGGTGCCTTTGTGTGGTATGTGTTTTATTAGTGTTTTATGTGGTTTTGAATAACGTTTGAATGCCAAAATTTCAATAAATGTTACATAGGACAAACAAAAAAACAACTGAAAAAACGTTATTTTGAACACCTAAACGGATACAAAAAACCAGAAATATACAAGTCTAACTTAGCCACACATGCAATAAACACTGGACATGAATTCCCAAACATAACCAACATGACACTAATAAAACACATACCACACAAACGCACCATAATGAACATTTGGGAAAATTTACAAATATACAAACATAAAACACAAAACAAACTAATACCTGAACAAATACAAATCAATACAAAACCTGACACAATTTTCAAAGCACTTAACATCGAAAATACACAATATACTAACACATACACCACAATCACACACAATAAAACCAATTTAAAGTACCAGAAGCCAACAGGAATCCACAATAATAACCAACCAACACATATGTACTTCACCAGACACAAAATCCGGAAGGCTGAGGATGCGTACAAAATGGTACCCGAAACATGTTATAGTGATCGAAATTTTAAAAAATTTTAATTTCTCGATCAAGTGGCACGTTCCCACACTCGAGTTGACGGACACAAGCCCAGGCCGTAAATAATGACGAATTAGGGACACGTCAGACCCGACGCCAGTGCGAAGACAAGGAAAAAAGTCTGTGTACAGCACACAATAAGAATTTGAGGAGCGTCGTTGACAGCTCGCAGTTTGTTACAATTTACAGCACCTAGCGGACGAAACAAAAACTTAGGCCAGCTGCCGAGTTACGCAGAAACGAAATGGAACGCCTGCTGTGGGGGTGAGTTGTAACGAGCACAAATATGAAAGGCTTCACTCTGCTACAAAGGAGTACAGAGAAATCTCAACAAACATATAAACAATAGAACGTAAACTCGGTGAATACTGCAAGTACACCCTGCACAGCGTGAAAACAAACCTTTGACAGCTAACTAAAATTTACAGCTAGAAAGCGTGGGATTCGACGAGGGACGACTCCAGCGAAGGGTTGATAATCGGCGGAACGAACAACGAATAACTTGAACAATTGACAAGGACTCTGCAGTCTGTTAACAAAAGATAGGTCAGAACCTCGACAAAGTCTAAACAAAGGTTGACAGACAGCCGGGGAATTGCTCTAGTTTCTAAGAATCCGTACCACGTTCGTCACATGGAATACTCCGGGGATGACGACGACCAACCAGCGTTAAGCATCTTCTCAAAGAACTCGTGGAGAGAGTAAGAAGGGTTCGAACAACGAATCGGGAAACAGATGACGAGATCTGCAGAAGAGTAGGAATTTGAAGAACCAATCACGGATCCGAAAGGGCGTAGAAATCTAGAATTTGGACTTATGGGTAATATGCTTTAATAAAACTGTTTTGCGAGGACGCGGAGCGGCAGTCAATCGGTAGTAAGTCAGTAAGTCAGAAGTCTACAAGTCAATCGGTCAGAAGTTAATAAGTCAGTAAGTACGACAGTAAGACGGTTGGTTATAGTCAGAACGGTAATACAGTTAGTGATTGAAATAGTTTGCGCGACTTACCGAACTTTCAACTCGGTGAATTCATAAGTGAACTTAGACATACGATATGGTCTCAATTACACACAAGTCTGTTCGACAATTGTATATGTTCTGATAAACTACAGTGCGCACGGGACTTGAAACTACAACCGACACGAACATAATAACACAAGTGATTAACATTCTAAAGTACAACAGTGAGTGACATTTCAAACACTCTTACATTATAATGATTCGCTATGTTGAACATTTAAACTGAATGAACTATACCGAACACAATTAAGCACATAGAATACACTACATCCAGATAGATGGAACAGTTAATCATGAACACGCACACGGCAAACTCTCAGAGTAATTCCTCTGGATGACGATATTAACATCTTAATATTTGAACCCCAAACACTCGACATCAGCGGGGTACAACAACACCATACACAAACGAGAGTGAAAATTTAGTGAAGTGAAGTGATGTGCTCTTCATAATAGTGATTAGGATGCGCGACGAGTCCTCCAGCAGATGTCATCTCACGCCGAGGGAATATTGGATAAACACTTTCACAAGATAAGCTTTTATGTCTATTAAATCTTAGTAATATATACTACTGCACTGTCTCCTCTTTTCAAAGAGCTAACCCCGAGAGATTATATAAAATCATAAATCTTATAAAGCAATATTAACGTAATTCATCATCTGAGCATAATGAACGCATTTAGGTAGGGATAAAATATATCTGATTGTTTATTGTTCGTATATGTTTTGTATATGTATATTATTTGCTGCATTTGAATGTACCATATGTTTGTGTTTTCAGGAAACAACGTACGAATTGTATTTTGTTATTATGTGTTTTTTTATTATGTATGTATTTGCAGGATATAGTAACTTACTTAAATAACAGTATAATAAATAAGTAATTATTTTATATTTAATCTTGCGTTCATTATTGCAATTTAACCTTGATTATTAATTTATCTCATTCTAAGCATTTCACAAAGAGTCTCAAAAGTTATGCTAAGTATCAATGGACACAACAAAATCGACCATTAAATGTCCGATTAACAGACTCATAAATCATATTGATTTAACAACTGTGTTGAGTCTAATCTGACGAATATAAACTACTTTTATATGTGTATTAAAGTTAACGTCCATCATAACTCTGTTTAATTAGTACACGAAGTCAATGAGACACAATTTACTAATTCATAATTGGATAATTCACTAATACTTACAATTAGCATAATTACGCTCAATATAAATGGCACGGCAAACATAATTACTTAATTAATTGCCACTCCCGTTTATATACACTAAATGTAAATGGCTCCCAAAGACCGTGGGGCATACCAAGGTTAATTAGAGTAAAGTTTGCTAATATATATATATATATAATACAAAATTATTTTTAATACAACCGGGTTTAATGCAACAAAAAATGAGGTAAATGATTTTATAATCTTTCAGCTTGTTAAGAAAGTTTTAACTTTCCACTGTAACTGCCTCTGTCAGTATCATTCCGCTTTGGTTACGTCAGACTCCACTCTAAGAGTGAACAAACTTTACGACATGAACCTATAGCCAGAAGCGGTGCTCATGAAGAACCAATCACGAGCCAGCAGCACAACACGCGTCAGGAATATAGGACTGCATAAGAGAAAACAGACGCTCCTAAAGAAGTGATCGTAGAAACGTAGAGGAAGGTATGTTGATGAGGGAGAACGTAGTCACACCAACACTGGAAAGCCACCAATAACGTGTGATCGCGCGCGCGTGTACTACACCGAATACCTACATATCTGGGGTGTCTACCGGTGGGTTGTGACGCAGACTGCGTCACTAAAATTTTTTGGGGGCGTTTGACAAAAAAAAACTTTGGAAAAGTATGAAAAATTATAACTACGTTGCAATGAAAAATTTAATGTTTATAAAAGTTCATGGTTTGTTGGTGAAGAATGGAAGCAATCAGTGGTTGATTTCTAAAATTATAGATGCCGGAACGCATTAATTCAAAAGTTGTACAGACACAAATATACTTATACTTTATATTTAAGTATAAAATATGTAGATATACTTATACTAGATGCAACCCAAGGTGTGCTCAAAATTCTTCAAAATTTTAGCGAATCAGTTTCCAGCAAACTGGCACACACTTGCAGTTCTCTGCTGTTTTTGGGCGAAGCATGATATAAAACGTATAACTTATCGATAAAAGATTTAAAGCTGTTAATTCCTGAAAGTGACTTTACTGCATCAGATACTGAAATTTCAAGACTATGAATAGCACAGTGCCGTAAAATAAGAGACGGAAATTTTTCTCTGGATAATGTTTCAACAACCTTTTTGTTTCCAACCATCACAGCAGCACCATCACATGACAAGCTTATTAAATTATTACTTAAAAATGAGTCTGTCATCCCATAAGAGTGAAGGCAGTCAATCATACAGTCAAATATCCCCCTAGCGGTAACAAGTTCAACCAAATCTAAGAAGAGATTAATTGGGCCATCCATAGCAGTTTGTGGTATACAAAATCGAATGTATACAATCAAATTAGACTTATTACAAAGACAAATGTTTAGTTTTGTAGTGGAGCTGATGAGGGTCACAATTTAAAAAGAAGTAAATGTTTGTAATAATTAGGTTCTTCTTTTCATATATTTTTCGGTAATTTATTTTTGGATCCAAGAGGTTACGGAACGCCGTTCCAGGGCTGAAATCAAGCCCTGGAAGCAATCATAGCATTTTAGCGCAACAATTAGTTTTAGGAATTCAAATATTCAGAGGACGCGTCATGGTCACCGACAGACAGTGGCCCGAGACCGACAACATGACGACGAACGGAGTAGTGAGTGGCGACCATAAGCCAAAGCAACTAGGACTTCATCAAACCATTTTTTTTTTTAAGTTTTTCTTCTTTACAATACGCTTTGTTGATATTTTGTTCCTATGCTTTGAAATACTGTTTATTAATTTATAAACGATTTGGTATGACTGCAGACAGTTATGGTAGTTTGAGGAGACAAAAATTCGTCAACATTTGAACATGGTAATAGAATTCCCATTCTCATCCTCAAAGAAGTAAGGACCGATTATTCTAACGGATACTATTTCATAACATACAATAACTTTAGCACTGTACAGTGGTTTCTGATGAACTTCGCGAGGGTTGGCTGTTGCTCAGTACCGCAAGTTTTGTTTATTTACGTATCCACTTAAATTGAAATGCGCTTGATCACTCATTGGCTTATTGGAAATGTTGACAAAAAGTTATAAGGTTTAATTTATCAGCATAATTTTATAACATTTATACATTTAAAACACTTATTAATTTCATTAGACCACAAGCCAATTTCAGTTCTTTATTTTTTGTTCTTTTCTTTTTCTCCAATATTCTTTCATATTTTTACTGTCTCTTCTTCCTGTCTTCAGTCCACTTTGAACCTGCGTTTTTCTCTCTCCTACCCTGGACTCCTTCCATTTTTAACACTTTTGCCCGAAAAACTTCTGTATCAATTGCTACTTCTGCGTGTATATTATTTTTTTTCTAAATCCTTTTGGACTTCTTTAATCCAACTTGATGTTGACTTCTTCCCCCACAGATATTTGAAGATCTCCTTTGTTAACCTATTGTCGTCCATTCTATATAAATGTCCAAAAAATAATAGTCTTCTTTTTCTCATTGTTTCTGTTATATTTTCTATACTCTGATATATTTCATCATTACTTCTTAATTTCCAAACTTCTGAAGTTTTTCGTGGGCCTAATATTTTCCTAATAATTCGTCTTTCCAATATTTCTAGTTTGTCTAAATTATAATTCAATGCTAGACATTCACTTGCATATAGGCATTCTGGCTTCACTACTGTACTGTAATGCCTTATTTTCGCATTTTTAGATATGCACTTTTTATTGTAAAAATCTTTAGTGATACCATATGACCTTTCCATCTTATGAATCCTTTCTTCTATAGATTTTTCTAAACCACTCTCTTGAATTATTTCTCCTAGATACCGTACTTAAATTTTCGAATCCTCTCTATTCGACCGATATCTGTTACCAGGAATTTTGGCGCTTTTTTAATCTTCGTGAGAAATTTGTTTCTTTCTGCAGAAAAACTGTTCAGTTATTTATTTATTTGTTTAATTTCAAATGGGAATTTATTTGCAAACTGTACCGTTTTCAGCTTGAGCTTATATGTAGTAAAACGCTTATTACAATAACATTTTTTTTTAACTTTGAATACCTTTTCTGGGGAATCATCAAGCTTAAGTGGGGGGAGGGGCACCCTTGTATATATTCGTGTAATTCTCCTACGTTCTCCTCAAAACATGTCGAGACACACACACACAACGATTTCATCAAATACTGGCTAGCTGACGTACGCGTGACGCTGCGAACTAATTAATTAAACAACAACTGTCGTACTATTTACAACGTACGCATATATCGTGTGTGTGTGTGTGTGTGTGTGTGTGTGTGTGTCACAGCTGCTCACCAACCGCTACTGAATTGTAGCAATTATAGCATATAGGCCTATATAACGTTTAGGACAGCCACGGCGTCGTCACTCATCGGCAGTTTCAGTTATCGTAATACGGCGTAATACGCGTTGTGTATTTCTGTGGATAACATACGCAGCCCACGCCGTTAATTTGTTTGTTTAAATACTGTACTGCGCTTCATACTAGTTCATTTAAATATTGCGTTTCGTACTAGTACATTTGAATATTTTTGCACAGCGTTTTGCATTTCATAGCTGACGTTGAGCGGCAAGGTACAACGTGTAATATTCGCCCAAGATCGATTGTTACACGTTTCCACTCGTAATCGCCTTCAAATGTAAAAAAAAAATGCATTAATACACTTCGCGTATAATTATATGAATAAAGTGGGATTTTCAAAAAGTCTCGTGGCAAGAATTATGTTAGGTTATGCAAATTAATTCTATGCAACAACAGGCATGATAAGGTAAATGGGTAGACGAGGTGGAAGTACTGTAGTTTTAAGTTCATGCGTTAGGTGTATAATATAATTCTATTTCTTGGCGCGCACACACGCACACACGGAATAAGATTATTCTGATTTCTGAGATAAAAATTCTTGACCGACGATTCCTGATTCCGGGAACTTCATTCTGGCAGTAGCTTATTTAGAATTTGGAGAGGTCCGGCCGAAACGGCCTCATACAAAAGAAAAAATGACTTAAGATTAATCGGTATTACTATCTTTAAAGTGGCTGAAGATCGCGTGATAAATCCCCAAATCAATCCCATTAAAGTAAACGCCAATAACACAATAAAAATACGCGTTATCGAAACTTGTTTACAAGATACTTGCTGACTGAATTGATTTTCCTGTATTGCATATTTCAAACGTTTACGCAAATGCTGTGTAATAAACCAGTTTGTATAACTTATTTAGAAGAGTTACACCTATTATACAGCTGAAAAAAAATAAAATAAAATAAAAACAACCTACAAATGAAGAGATTAACAAAAATCTCGTCAAATTTTTTGGCCCTCTGGAGGGTCCGGTCCCCCCCCCCCCGTAAATGCGTCCCCGCAGACAGGACACAGTCTACGAACGGCCGCACAATCGCAAAAAATATAGGCACGGAGTGTCAGGTTTCTGGACTACCTTTATATACCTGTATGGCTGTCGCCACTGAAACTTGAGTTTTACCGTCGTATCCCAATATTCACCGTCGTGTGACATCGTGTAAACATCAGGATTTAGCGATTGCATGCGACAAAAGCTAAGAATTTCAAACTTCACAAAAAATATAGGCACGGAGTGTCAGGTTTCTGGACTACCTTTATATACCTGTATGGCTGTCGCCACTGAAACTTGAGTTTTACCGTCGTATCCCAATATTCACCGTCGTGTGACATCGTGTAAACATCAGGATTTAGCGATTGCATGCGACAAAAGCTAAGAATTTTAAACTTCGCAAAAAATATAGGCACGGAGTGTCAGGTTTCTGGACTACCTTTATATACCTGTATGGCTGTCGCCACTGAAACTTGAGTTTTACCGTCGTATCCCAATATTCACCGTCGTGTGACATCGTGTAAACATCAGGATTTAGCGATTGCATGCGACAAAAGCTAAGAATTTCAAACTTCACAAAAAATATAGGCACGGAGTGTCAGGTTTCTGGACTACCTTTATATACCTGTATGGCTGTCGCCACTGAAACTTGAGTTTTACCGTCGTATCCCAATATTCACCGTCGTGTGACATCGTGTAAACATCAGGATTTAGCGATTGCATGCGACAAAAGCTAAGAATTTTAAACTTCCTTCGCGTTATTGTCTGTGGTCTGCAGTTTTCAGTATGCTCATGATTCACGCTCTTAGTTCTTTGCAAATCACAGCGGTTCAGTTTCAGTCTATTACACATGTATTACACCATGTAATACTGAATAATTTGTATATCCAATGATGATGATGATGATGATGATGATGATGATGATGACGATGATGATAGTTTATACTACCGAAACAGTGTTATATATAAAAAAAATAATAATACAAAACATATATTCTTGTACAAAAAGTTTTATTTGTTATTGATAATAATATTAAAAAATATACACAAGAATAACAGAAAATACGAGTATGTATTGAATAATTATTTGACTTTTCTTGCACGTTTACGTAAATTCTTTATTCAATTATAAAACTGTTCTTACGCACGTACTTACTGACGTACATTTGGTTCCACTAAGAGTGATAGCGCCCCCCCCCCCCCGCAGAGTTCCACTAAGAGTGATAGCCCCCCCCCCAGAGTTCCACTAAGAGTGATAGTCAGGACGAACGGGGCCGGACCTCCCCCGGGGTTCGAAAACTTGACGAATTTTGTTAATCTCTTAATTTTTGGGCTGTTTTATTATTTTTCAGCTGTGTGCGCTAATATAGTAGTAACTCTTTTTTAAATGCACAAACAGGTTTATTACACAGCATAAGCGTATACGTTTGAAATATGAAATATAGGAAAATCAATTCAGTCATTAAGTATCTTGTAAACAATGTTTCAATAACGCGTATTTTTATTGTGTTGTGTTATTACCGTTTACTTTAATGAAACTGATTTCAGTCACTTTAAACATAGTAATGTTGATTAATCTTAATTTGTTTTTTCTTCTGTATGTACCCGACCTGACCCGGACTCCCCCCTCCCACAAGGCCAAATTCTAGATACGCTACTGGTGATGGTTACGTGGTTTAGGAAAAAGTTATGGGTATATTTAGTTGTTTGTTCGGTTTTTGGTCACGAAAAGTGCTTGACATCAGGCGCAAACGACTTAATAACATTTTAAGCGAATCATTGAACAACAATTAGGAGAAAAAAACGTTTATCTTTATTTGATCAAAGAAAAATATAAAACTTGTTGGCGGAAGTCAAAGATACAAAAACCGCAGCCTGTAAACGATCTGCTCGCTACACGCGTTTGAAACGCAATGATATTCTAAACATTGGTGGTAAAGAGAAACTCACTGCACCAGTCGGGCGACAAAAAAAAAGAAATTATTATATTTATTTCGAAAAACTGTTAACGTAATACACGAGAACCACGCAGACCACAGTTGGCCAACAGCGGAAACAAGCGAATGATTGTGGAACTGAACTACAGACGCAAAAACATTACCTTTGAATCGATCGTTACTCGTTTAAGGTTATGCCAGCTGCGTTAAAAGAAAATAAAAACAATCAAACAGGCTGTTTTAGTGAAACCGGGCTATATTACATTATGAAATGAGTTCATGTTGTCGAATAGATGATTCAACTGTTGTTAAAATTCATCCCCGGGCTGTTTGGCCGTGGTCCATTGTTTTGACCAAAAACAGACGTTTCGGCACACCTTGCCACAGAGAACTTTGCAGGATTTCACCCTGCCGATTCATTGCGATCGCAGGATGTTTCTGGATCTGGACGGACTCCATATAAAGGCGAGGGAAACACGCACTCACTGCCGACAGAAGCTATAGGCTATAATTAGAAGTGGTGTTCACAGGACCACAGTACTGTAGTCACTAACGTCTACCACCTTACGTTAGCGAAACTTCGAATTTTACACTGACGACGGCAGTCGATGGCACTGCCGAAACGTCTGTTTTTGGTGAAAACAATGGGCCACGGCCAAACGGCCCGGGGAATGAATTTTAACAACGTTGACTCCGCCCGTGTAAGCCTACGAAGTATAGATGATTTAAATGATTTGGAAGTCAACCGAAAGAAAACAAAAATCAGAAATTAAATAGAAACAGAATGAAACTGAAAAGAACAAGTGGGCCCAGGGGTGTATTTACGGGGGAGGGGACGAACGGGACCGGACCCCTCCCCCGAGAGGGTCGAAAGTTGACGATAAATTTTGTTACTCTCTGAATTTTTAAGCTGTTCTATTAATTTCTCAGCTGTTTACGCTAACACAGTAGTAACCCTTTTTTAAACACTAAGTCTACCAACAAGTTAATTACACGGCATTTGCGATAGTCTTAATTTGTTTTATGTTTTGTACGAAGCCGACAAAACCGGACCTCCCCTCCCAGGACCAAATTCTAGATACGCTACTGAGTAGGCCTCCCTAATATCTTCCTTTTACAACATGCAATCGAAAACCCCGAACATTCACCAGCATCTGTGGTAAAAGTATATTTCAGACGGACATTTGCCGTGACACAACGGTAAATCTTAGAATACCCCTACCAGTAAAATACAAGATATACCGTTTTACAGTAACACATACACGTGAAGCGTCTTCTGAAACTGGACTGCAATAAGAGACGGAAAGAACGGGGATGTCTACTTTATTAAAACAGGTTATATTCTTATCAATACATTGAAAGAATTATGCCTGTTCGTATTATTGCTTACATAATACCGTTATGTATTATTATGACTTTATATTCCATAATAATATTACATACAATGGATAGGTCACCTAGAGCGGATGGATGATCGTGAGGGCGCAAGTCTATAAAAGCAGAAAGAGGGGCCGACCTAGGATAGATGGTTGGATGATGTGCTAGAAGATCTAAGAAGAATGGAGGTATGGGGTTACACTGAGATGGCAATGGACAGGAGATTTTGGAGAAGATTGGTGTTGTAGTACTGAAGAAGATTACGTAAACATACACTCAAGATGTTATTCTTGTTCTTGGATTTCATTGTCCATGACGTGTCCGTTAATATGGTATAGTATTACGGTTCAGGTTGTAAGGTAAAACTTTATGTTTTTACTTATAAAAAACTTTGTGTTCCGAATCGTGAATATAATAGTTGTACTTAGTTATTCTTGTGTTATAATTATACTCTATAATTATGATAACATAACTGACTTAACATTTATGAATATTTAGTTATTAATACGTCAAGAAAAAGGGGCTGTACTGAGTTTAAAAAATTACGATATTTCAACTGTTAAAACGAACAATTTAGAAAAAAATTTTAATCCACTATTTTGAAATCGTTGGTGATATATTAAAACGCTAACAAATAAAATGATTCTCTACCCGTTCTGAAAAATATACTTAATAAGATTAAATCATATTCATTTAAGAGTTTCCTTAAATGTCTTTACAACAGATTCATCATCAGCCGTGGCTCTACAACCACTGATGGGTCTTGACCTGATCCAAGAGTCGACTCCATTCTTCCCTACTGCGTGCCCAGACTTTCCCGTTTCTTATGTTCACCTTTCCGAGGTCCTCCTCTATCTGATCTTGATCTACTTCGGGGTCTTCCCCTTGCTCTACTACCCACTGGTTTCTGGTAGAAGATATTGCAACGATACAGCCATATGCTGTATTGAGCATTGATTTAAATAAATGTAAAATTTGTAAAATTATTATAAGTTTGGGGTAAATGGACACGTCTGGGATTGTAAAAATGTTTCATTGTTATTAAAAACCTCCGCTCAACAGTCCGTTAAGGACCAAGGCGTACCGCACGGCTTTTTGTGTTAGTGTGACGGTGTATGGCTAGTACTACGCGCCACCAGCCGCTAGTTGCGGTATTCACAGCCAGGAGGCGGCGCTGTTATCTCAGCGCCTACTCAGTTTGCCTCACGACGCTGAGTGCACGCCGTACGGAACCTCCGCCGGGAATTGAACCCGGGACCACGACCGCATCAATCGCCCGCGTTAGCCACTAGACCACCTGGAGGCTCGTTTCATTGTTATACTAGGGGAGAAATTAACCTGTTCCAACAGGAAAGGAACACCTGCTCGATTGTATGTGTGTTACGCGTGTATCTTGTGTGTGTTAGTGATGCATGTAAAGACAGGAATCCCAGCAACCCTCCCCAATTAATTACTAAAATAATTATTTTAATTCACTGTGTGAAAACTAATTAGTGTATAAACAAACAAAAGGCACCAAAGTGTGTGTAAATTTTATAGTTATCCACAGTAAGAAAATGACGTTAGTAGGACACACTACGCGAAGTCAGTGCGAAATAAGTGTGCCAAAAATACGCAAATTACACTAAGACGCTCAAATTAATACAGTGAGTGCTTAAGCAAATTATCTATGATCTGTGCTATCTCAATTCCGTACAAAACATTGCCATTTGCAAAAAATTGCAAATATATGAAAAGGTTCGGGAGTGGGGGCTATCATGTGATCTGCAGGTCTCGACAGGACAATTTCGGAACCAACAGGTGCGGAATCTCGAGAGGGTATAAATTAAGGGTTCGACTGAAAGCCCTTCTCTTCTTTTCAAGACACAGTTGCAGTCGGACACGCTGTCCGTCGGCAGAACAGTTTTATTTTGTTATAAGTATCATCTACGAACGAATAAAGACGTTTTCAGTAATTATGTTTACACTAGTACGGGAAACGTAGAGTACCAGGACCGTTTAAGTCAGCAAGAGTATCTACAGAGAAGCTACACAGAGCGACGCGAGATGCTGGACGTTAGGAGATGCTTTTTAGACGCCTAACAGCCGAACGAGATCCACCTCGCAGCCGATGTTAATTCTCTGGGACGGACCACACACTGCTGGAGAACGACGCTGGAGTCTGGACATATCCAGGACCACGCCAAGCCAGGAGTAACGGTAACCCAACTCAGGACAACGCTGGACCCCGGTCATCAAAACTCGAGGTGACATGCATAATGCATTTATAAATGATTTTTTTTCAAGAGCTCATAAAGACTATATAAAGAGACAATGAATTAAAACAAAAAAGTTTATAATTAGGTAAAGAATGTCATAGAGTCGTATGTAAATGTTTTAGTCGTAAGAATGAGCGATCGCATATAGATAAATATAGAAAAAAAAGAGTTTAATTTTGAGATAGTATTTTTTTTTATAAAAGAAAAATAATTGAAATGATTTGATATTTGCATTTTGTAGAAAAGAATAATTTAAATTTTGAATACGAAACAAATGCCAGTCTAAGAGTAATTAATATAATTTTAAATTTATTTTTAAAAAACATTGGTATAGACTGAGCAAGCTGAGGTCAAGATCTGATTTAAATGAATTCAATTAAAATAAAACTTAATTACATTTAAATTGTATTTCTTTTATTAATCAATCTGAATAAATGTCTAGATTAAGATTATTAACATGTCTAGATGTAAGAGTGTTTTAAATGTGTGTAACACCGTATAACTTAAGAGATAAACACTTAATAATGAGTGATATCTTGATCGGAGATTATTAACAATGTTTTATTATTTATAATGCTTTTTAAACAATAAACATGAAATTTTAACTACTCATAAATTTACTACTCTTATTACAGTTACACCTGGTATCGTTATATACGTTTAAACACCTGCTATCGTTATAACTGTTTACACCTGGTATCGTTATAACTGTTTAAATACTCGGTATCGTTATATAAAATTGGCGTCCCAAGAACGGTGGACTCCACAAATTTAAATACAACAATATGTATTGTTATAATATGTTTCGTAGCCTGTCCTTCCTTCAATCTCTCTATGTGTCCAACCCACCTTAGCCCGTATATTTTAGTTATCCTGACAATGTCTGGCTCTTTGTAAACATGGTATAGTTCATAATTATAGCGCCTGTGCCACATTCGATTTTCTTGTACTCCTCTAAATATTGTTCTTAGAATCCGTCTTCCGTCTTTCAAAGCAACCTAGAAGTCTCTCGCTATTTTTTGTCATCGCCATACTGATCGTTAGAAACTTTCTTTTTGTATCACTAACGTATCATAACTCAAATGTTGATGGTAGTGTAACAGTGCAACCTTAACACCAGCCGCCAGTACAAATAACACAGTGATTTAGGGAGACAGAAATTAATTCGTGAAAATCGAGAACATCAAAACCAGTACGAATCATAACATTCAACAACAGGAAATATTAAACGAAACTATAATTATTTACATAAATATAATTTTAATTATATTAAACGAAAAATATTAATATTTATCCGTAGTGTTTCCGTATAAACTAGGGAAAATCCGTAATAGTTGGAAAGATAAGTTGTATAGTGCAGTGCAGTTTCCAAGGTCGCTAAAACTAATCTTGCCTGCTTTCCCGTCATCGTCGTTAACGTGCTCATGATGTTTTCATCATTTCAGTAAGTACAGTGTAACTGCAAACTGTTTATTACTGTTAATCCGCCGTTCAACAGCATTTTCGCAACCTGGAAGTTGGGCTTTCTTTTCATCTGTGCTCTCGGTACGCTCATTATTGTGTACAATGTTTTACGCTAATTGGCGAATGTTTCACAGTCCACGATTCAGCAACCTACTTCACTGTGAATTTTTTAAAACTCGCTCATTACTTATTCATTTTCTTATTTAATGTACGTTTGTTTGAGTGTTATTAACACAAGTTCATGAACAAAAATTTTGTAAACGTCAAACATTTGATAAATGATTTTAAAAATATTTCGGAACGAAAAAATAAAACGAAGGTAAAATAAATATTATAGTGGAATATTCTATTACTGTATTCAGATTACACGAATTACTGATACTCTATTGTACTTACACAAGAGAATTAATGTTTAGAAAATTTGTTTGTACAGCTCAAAAAAGTTGTGATTGTATTTGTTACTGACTCTGGCATGGCGTTGTTTACATTATAATACTCTTTCATTGCAAGCACAATTTTGTTTATATTCCTTATTCATTCCCGAGTATAAACTGGGAGCAGAAACTCAGGGGTAGTAAATTATCCACATACAAATTTCTTATGTGAACTGAGCAGTGTCCAGAAACAGTTCCTACTATGTCAACACAACTTTGGGCACATGAATTTATAAAAATTCTGATACTAGGTGAAAAGCACAAATGTTCCCTCTCACACCCTTTCAGAACAATGTTTGACGATATGATGGGTATTTAATAAGGGAGTTACAGCAAGGTGAAGGGTTATCGGCCACCTTCTTTATTATTGCACTACATAATGCCATTAAAGACTAGATCAGCAAGGAATAATACTACATACGACAAGCCGAATATGTACTGACGATGTGATAATAGCCAGATCAAGACAATGGCTAGTTGAGGTATATAAAGGGCTGAATCAAAATCTGCTGGAATGGGACTCAATATAAATAGCAAAACTAAATACTTGCTGATTTCTGCATCAGAAAGGAAAAAAAATCTATATAATTTATACATAAAGGATAATTCATGACAGGATACAAATAGGAAATAGGGCATATTATGCCAACAGTAGACTATTGAGAAGGAAACTCATTAATCGTAACACAAAAATAGAAACACATGACACTTATCAGACCGGTGGTTACTTATGGAGGCGAGACATTGACGCTGATAAAACAGGAACAAGAAACACTAAGATGGTTTGAAAGAAAGATCATAATACATGTTTATGGCCCGGTTAAAGATGATGATGAATGGGGAATAAGAAATAATCAGGAGATAGATGAGCTATTGAATCATGAGGACCTTGAAAGATTCATAAAGGCTCAACGAATACAATGGCTATGTCACCTAGAGCAGATGGATGATCAGTGTATGCCGAAGAAAATCCTGACGGCTCAAGTCTATAAAAGCAGAAAGAGAGATCGGCCTAGGATAAGATGGTTGGACGATGTGCTAGAAGATCTCAGAAGAATGGACGGGACGGGCTACACTGAGATGGGAATGGACAGGAGACTTTGGAGAAGATTGGTGTTGGAAGCCAGGGCTCACGTTGCGCTGTAGTGCATATTATTAGTTCTCACATTTCTTTTACAATCTAATCCAGTAAGTAAAGAATGTTTGTTTCTCTGATCATCTACCTGAACAGTCTTCATTATACATTCACACTGCAGTTCTCATGTGTTTTTATGAGTGACATGTACTGACAGAAAGCAAAATACAAGATTTATCTATAATATATAAATATTACACAAACAAATTATATGTGTAAAAACACGGCTTTGACAAACTGTCACTTATGAAAATTCTAAAAAAATTCATACAGATTAATATTATTTAAAATATAAAATATAGCTATAGCACTTTATTTGTGTATATTTTATATTATGAATAACACTGTTTATTTACACTTTTTCTTCTTATTTCATAACAGTTGCCTGTTATAGTATTGGTTATAACAATACTATAAACAATTATCTTTCATTATGAACACGCACGCACACACACACACACACACACACACACACACACACACACACGCACGCACGCACGCACGCACGCACAGAGTATAAACACAAATCTTAGCAGCATGGGATTCTACCTTGGCACTATTTTCTTATTTATAATATGTATGCAAAGTTAACTTTCACTTTAAGGCTTTTAAAAGGTTTTAGTTACTGAGCCATGAAAGATCAGTGCAGGCTAATTCTATCCATTAATTTTTGTTCAAATTCAAACTACTTATTATTTCTGACTTCAAATCATTCTTGTTACACGTACTTAATAAACTGAAAGTAATGCGATCTGTATGCCTCTGCGGTGAAACCACGCTTACCAATTACAATCACACAACCATACAAGTATGTGTTTAGTAATATATTGAACAGACTTGCAAATTCACAGGTACTTACATAGCAAAATAATAAGCCTCCGTTAAAAACTGAAACAACATCTTTGGTCTATACAACTATTTCCTAACTACAAACAGAATTATCACTGTTGCATACCACTATAGAAAAATTATTCTGATTAGCGCTTTCAAGCTTCTCAGCTTGAGTTGAGAAGCTTGAAAGCACTAATCGAAATAATTTTTCTATAGTGGTGCGTAACAGTGATAATTCTGTTTGTGATTATAACCACTAACACAACTTTCTTCATTATTTCCTAACTGTACAACTGTATTTAACATAATTTAACACAACTACTGCTAACATAATTTAGTTTGAGAATTATACAGTTTTAAGAAGAGTCGATAGGTCCTACGCTAGCAATGTTAAATTGCCCAAGGTACATTTTGTCTGAAACCTGATGAGTCTTGAAATTTTTGTGGACGTTTTATGTAAATGCTTTATGTCTACTGAAACAGAATTATTTAATTTTCATGTCTACAACAAGAATTATACTTATTTTAATGTTATACATATTTTGAAGCAAAATTAATAACCATTTATTTTTACAGCACCCAAAGTATACACTTTAGTCCTACAATTCTGCTTCGGTACATAAGAGTCAAATAGCTTATATCACCCCTAAAAATTTCAATGTCCTACGTGGCATAGTTTCTGAGATATATGTGCCTAAGTGTTGAAAAATATGGGTTTCTCAAAAAAGCATTTAAAGTGTATCAGTGAAACTAACAAAAACTCAAATTCATGACCAATCTTCAGGCACAAAAACAAAACATACATGACTTCAGAGTTGCCAGCATGAAGTAAAAAATAATCCCCTTTTTACACAGTTGAAACTGCATCATTTTTAGTTAAGCCATTTACAAAACATGTAATATTTAAAACGAATCGTGTACAAAAATGGAATGCTTTTACTGAGTGCAAACGTATTTCATTATTTATAAAATGTATTTACGAATTTATTTATATCATAAATTATACACCATTTTATTTATAAAAGTCGAAATTTTAATAAAACAAGCATTTAAAAAAAATGAATTTTTTTAATTTTTTGCCTTCGGATTTCCCATAAATAACAGAATACAACATTCATTGTAAGTGGGGCTACAAGGAAGCCTGTCTGATCAGACACTGTAAAAAAAAGATACAAAAATAGTCTTAAATATACTCGGTGGTTACACATACATATTTCCAAAAATCTATAGACAAAACTGCCTTACAAATATGTTATTCAACTGCAACTCTAATTCAACAATTTCTTTCAAAATATATATAATATTTACCATATTTCTTCCGCCATGTGACTTAGTGTTGCGTTCAATTGATTTACGTGTTTCGAAACATGTTTCGTCTTCAGAATAAAAATTACTCAAAGTGTGGTTGTTAAATATTAATGTCATTTATTTATTAAATAATTTATTTCATTTATGTCGCAATTGTTGCAAGAATAACTTACTCTGCAAGTATAAATTCTTTTGCACAATGTACATTTCTCAGACTATATTTTCATTATTGGAGGTAATCGGATACTGCTTTACAGTTTATTTGAACTGTAGATTTCTGATTATCAGAGTTCATCAGTCAGAAGTGTGGACTAATTGTTAGTAAGATGACCAACAACAAGAAGAGAGTACAGAAGTTAAATCACATTAGATGGGTTTATAACGGTATAGCCACGTTAACAAGTGGCAGAAAGTGTGTAACTTGTAGAGAGGTCAACAAGTATTAGACTGGTGGCTTAAAAAACTAAAACGGAAAGTCCGTCTCTACCTCGAGGATTCATATACTGCCCAAGTGACAGGTGATTAAGGACACAACAATTTTCATATGAAAAGAACAAATTCACTTGTTTAACAACAAGTCACATCATACTTTGTGATTCTTTACAATAAATTTCTACTGCTGACTTAAACCAAGCTGTATTGTGTACTGTATGTTATTATTTACCTTAGGAATGAAATTTGCATAAACAAATACAGTGGAGCATCGATTATCCGAACATCCATTAACCGAACGATCTATTATCCGAACTCAATGAAAAGTACAATTATGAACTGTACTGGATAGTAATGTATTGGACACATGTAGGCATACTGGATATTTATTGAACATACAAAATGGTATACTAAAAATTATTACAGTACTGTATAGCAATAAATAAACGCTGTAGCTCTACAACCTTACAAACAAAGAACTGGCTAAAGGTGGATGAAGCCAACCTCGGTTTTCAGTTATTAACTGATGAGATAGTTGAGTCCTTAAATGAACGTAATGAAAACGAAACCAATTCAGATGAAGACAGGGAGAAGACGGCTACTAATACAAAACCACCGATGACAGCAAAAGCTTTTGACACACTTGAGACTGTTCTAAAGTGGGCCAAAACAGAAGACAAGGTAGACTTTATTCAGCTTATGAATCTTAAATGACTTCAGTCTTTAGCAGCGAGAAAACGGGGCATTGGTTTGAAGCAGACAGTGATAGAACAATTCTTCAAAAAAGTGTAAATCCATGGTACTACTGTATTTTTTTTTTAATTTTTAGTTAATTTTATAGTATAGTGTTTGTCATTAAACTTTAATATTGTTTAAATTAACTTTTGGTTTTTATTAATTACACTCAGTTTTGATTCAGTGATTTCTAGCCCTAGTAATACATTACAGTACAGTATACAGGTTGCTATAATTATACAACAGTATGTTAGAAATGATTTTGTACTAAAAATCTTTGGTTTTGTAAAGAGAAATAATGTTTTCAATTTACGATCTATTTTCCAAAATATCGATTATCCGAACGGGCCCTCGTCCCCAAGAGGTTCGAATAATCGATGGTCTATTGTACACATAAAATAGTTCAATGTTACTTATTGGAAACTACGGGGAATCACCAATATACGACGGTGGTCAGAAAAGTTCTCGGCCTCGATCATAGACATCAATTCTATGAGCAAGATTTTTTTTCTTAGGTTGGTATGCCTGTCACAACAATTCATGTGAAATTTCGAGTCAATCTATCACGTAGTTTTTTGTATACAGCTATTTGAAGTAGCGTAATTGTGTATATTTTGTACAATGGATAAAATTGAATATCGTGCAGTGAAAACATTTTTTGTTAAAGAAGGTTTGATGCCGAATGAAATTCATTCAAAGTTCACAAAAGTTTATGGGGAATCTTCTCCTTCATTTTCGACAATTAAGAAATGGGCTGCCGAGTTTAAACGTGGCCGTACCAGCCTTGAAGATGATCCATGTGAGGGACGCCCAAAAAGTGCAACAACATCAGAAATCATCGAACAAATACACGATTTAGTATTGGATGACCGACGGATTAAAGTGCGTGAAATTGCTGAGGCTGTGGGCATTTTGAAAGAACGTGTAAGTTATGTTTTGCATGAAGAATTACATATGAAAAAGCTTTGCGCAAGATGGGTGCCGCGCATGCTCACAGCAAATCAAAAATGCATTCGCATGAAAATCTGTGAACAGTGCTTAGAGCGTTTTTACAAAAATTAAAACTGATTTTGTGTGTCGGTTTATTACTATGGATGAAACGTGGATTCACCATTACACACCAGAATCTAAACAGCAGTCAAAAAAGTGGATAGAAGCTGGCTGTTCAGTGCCAAAGAAAGCAAAGTCGGTCCCGTCAGCTGGAAAGGTCATGGTATCGGTGTTTTGGGATGCTAAAGGCATTTTGTTAATCGATTACCTCGAAAAGGGTAGAACAATAACAGGAGAATATTATTCTAATCTTTTAACCAAACTAGACAAACAAATTCGTGAGAAAATACCCGGTTTGAAGAAGGCAAAAATCATCTTTCATCACGACAATGCACCTGCCCACAAAAGTGTTTTGCCAATGGGAAAATTGAGATATCTGCGCTATGAATTGCTGGAGCATCCACCCTATTCTCCAGATCTAGCTCCCTCTGACTTTAATCTCTTTCCGAAACTCAAGCACTTCCTCGCAGGAGAGCGGTTTTCTTCAAATGAAGAGGTGGTTGCAGCTGTACAGGGGTATTTTGCGGACCTTTTATGGCATTAGAGCATGGCTGGAACAAGTGTATTAGTTTAAGGGAGATTATGTTGAAAAATAAAAACCATTTTGAAATTATAAATTTGTTTTTTCATTTTTAGGCCGAGAACTTTTCAGACCACCCTCGTAGTGGACATTTTGACTGAATAAATTAATATTTACAGTCTAGGAATTACAATGTTATCCAAAACCACAACAAATCAAGATAAAACTTATTGAGGTTAGTTTACAGTACTTATTAAACAATACTTGATTTATTTAAGCAAGACAAGTCTTAAAAAAAGGATAAGATAATCTACTTTATAAATAAATGAAGTCAGAGTTTGGAGATTTGTTTTCTATATAATAATTAACATATAATGTAGTCCTACCAACAAAGTGACGAAACTGACTTAAAAATAAATTCTAGTGCTTATTATTCTGATTCTTAGTGCTTATAAATTCTGAACAATTAGAGGAAAATGCCAAAAAGAGAGGAAACTTTTTTCTTCAATATTTTTATTGTCATCATCACCATCATCATCAGCAGCAGCACCACCACCACCACCACTACCAGATGACTTAGTAGTTAATGGATGTGAAAAATTAGATATTGACACTGAATGCCACCTGTGATGTTTACTGACAGGTCAGCAGTGACTGCATTGACATGTATTTTTCTGACAGTTTTCAATTCATACATTTGTGATAATTTTGTCTTATCGCTGAATCTAATCCCTGCTGAGCACGAAAATGTATGAGAGTTTAATTGGATTTTGTATAGGCCTGCATAACGTTTGTACGTATATAGGTAGTACCTTCACAAATACTCAATGTAGATGATACTCATAAGACAATTTATTAGTACAACTTCTTATGATGAAATCTCAGCTCATGTTAATTAGTATTAACACTGCATAGAACATGTGATTTATTAGTTACAACACAGTTTCAATATGTAGGCCTATATATTGCCACTTGGTAATATCCTGCTCGATATTACCAAGTTTTCAAGAGGTTACTTGATGAGCATCTTAATGGGGGGTTTTACTCTATTGCTTTACTTTAAATAAACAGCTAGCTAATTTTAATAAAGTATTTTCATTAATTTTGTCCTTTTTTACACACTGTGGATTATCCACAGAATTCAGTTATCTGTGGCGATCGCACCACCCAATTCCGTGGATAATTCCGGGAGTTTACTGTACTGGGTTATTCCATGCCAAACCAAACCAAAAAATTTTAAGATTCAACCTGACCATTTCCGATTTCAATGAAACTTTCAGGAATCATTCTCCCTTATGATAGAAATGAGAATATATTTTTAGATTTTTTTTATCTGTTCGGGTTTTGGGTTTTGATGTAATTAATTTTTAAAATTTAGAAAAAATACCGTTTTTCGGCTTTCACGAACTTTTTAATTCTTGAATAACTCAAGTTCTACCTGCTTGACCCCTCATTTTAAAGAGAATCTTACAAGGTTTAATTTTATATGCTATGTTTGACTGTTTGGTGATTTTTTTTTTTTTAATAAAAAAACATTATTACATAAATTTTTGAGATAGTGTTTTTTAAAAAAATAGAAAAAAATATGTTTCTTGTAATATTATAAGCTATAAATCCTGAAACTTTTAGAGTGGGATCTCGATGGGATCAGGAGTTATGACAAAAACCTTAAAGTAATGTACAACGCATCTATAGGCTAATAATTTTTGTTTTGTGTTTACACGGTAACAGACAATTTGTAAAATCTACATTTTTTTTGTTACTTACATCATACTAATACATAGTCAATCATCATAACAAGGAAGGTTACATACCTGGTTTTACATGATAAAAATAAGTTTTTTCTTGGTTAGCACTCAGTCATTTTGTAATCGGACCAAAATACCTAAATAGATCTTAGTTCTTCTTTAATTTAACAGATAATTTCTTGTTTGCCTTTTTAGTTTCTAAGTCTGTAAGGCGATAAACTCCTGTTGCTGTTGTAGGATCAACTTTTGTTAAAACCTCGCTTTTGTGCACAACTAATATGTCAGTAAATTGTGGGTATTTGAAAGATGGAGAAGGGCCATGTGGTTCCAAAAAACTTATTTTTATTCATCTCCTTCTACTCCTAACACACAACCTAACCACCACTTGTCTGAGTATTGGCATGTGACAAAGCCAACAATGTCATTAGTGTCCAAATCAGCATCAGTGTCATCAGCTGAAACTATTTCTACACTTGATACATCTGAAAATGAGTGGCTTTTCACTAAAACTCTAGTCTCACTCACAGGAGTGTAACTGTGAAATTGCTGAGTGCCCTTTATTGTTGTTGCTGCTTCAAACCGTCTCTTCAAGGTGTGTTCCTCTGCCTCATGTTCGTCTTTAGTGGAATAAAAAAAACTGATGTTGTCAATATTGGCTTTAGCCCAATCATAAAGTTGGCGAGGGCTCATGATTTGTTAATTGTAAACCATACGTAGACTGGCCAATGCTGCTAAATGTTTAACAGTTCCTCGTACACCGTCACATGCATTCTTTCCATGTGACGATGCAAACAAGTTCCATTCAGCCTTAATTCCAAAATCGTTCTCATGATGGTAGAGATTGAGGAAGTTGGATTTGTTTTTGTACTGTGATGCTGCTCTGTCTGAAAAATAATGGAGCTTTTCGGGCTTATGAGGCAGGTTCTGTTTAAGAAAGTCAATCATGAGGCGTTGAAATAAATGAACAGCAACGGTATCGTGTCATACAATCAGAAATGATAACTAAGCTAAGGTATGCCAGCTTTTTGCTTTCCTCATCCATGTAGTATTTAACAAACGGATGTATTGTTGCTTGAGCATTATTCCAGTGAAAGCCTTGTGCAGCATCTTCAAGTACAAATGCATAATTTTCAGCAAAATCACAAAGCACAATGCATTGGTTTTGAGGTAGATTTTCTTTTAAGTGTCGCAAGTACGAAGACTGTTGAGTAGCAATGAAAGAGTGTCTTAAGAGTTTTAGCAAACTCTGAAACAAATAATCCACAAACTCTTCTGTTGGTTTTGTAACAGTTTCCAGTGTAATGGGACAAAATGGGAGGTTTGTCATTTTATTAAATTTATTTCATTTCAATTGCATGCCCAACACATAATACAGGCTCAGTTAGACAAAGGAACAGTGAAGCAAAGTTTGCACGTAGTCAGGGCAATGGAATGCGATGTCGAGTGTGACTCCCAAGTAATTAAGCATTTCGGCACGTACAAAGACGCACAACATGAACACGGGTGCATAGACGACGCAGATCAGACTCCAAACGACACCACGAAAAATGGCGAGAGGCGAAGACTTTTGTTCCATGCGGTCCAGTGATGCCGGATACACTTAGAGGCCACGCCTTCCACAGCCTCAATATTTTTGCAGGGTGGCGTTGTCAACACGTGGGCACAATGCAAACCCATGTTACCGAGACAGGGACAAAGAACTACGTAATCCTAAAGGCAGTGTGGGTTACAGGAAGCAGGGAGACAAGGTGGGGATTTTGTTAGCCGTTCGCGAGTTAGTCGTCGACTCATAGAGGCCGCATGTGGTCAATTTAAATTTTGTTTGAGCAATTTGGAGGTCGGCCGACCTAATAAGTGAAATCCAGTAACAGTTACATAAAAAAAAAAGTGAAACGATATATCAGCATGAAGCCAGTAAAGTGAACAGTGCGAAATTAAAATGCGGTAGACGGGACGAAACTTTCGGACATATACATAGAACACGACGCATGTCGACAACAGGAAAGATGCCGGTTGGGTAATACTCGACCAACATTAATTATGTCATTTTTAAAAAAGGGATTCTAACTAAATTATGGGGAATTTTGCAGTATGAATGTGTGAGCATGGCAAACTGGGTAGTCTCATAAAAAATTAGAATAAGTTAGTTGAAGTTCTTTTTTATATATGTATATGTTTTGATACTAGTAACACACTATACAATTATTGGGCAGTTTCATGATTAAACAAGAATAGAGAAAGAAGTAAAATCAATGTAATTTTAACAGAATGTTTCTAAAGTATAACCTGAAGTAAGGAGTTTGATGAAAATTGTAAGTGGAGGAGAAATTAAGTTTGCAGTGAATTTTTAATAAAATGAATTAGTAGCGTAACCATGTGTTAAGTTCATTAAAAGCCACATTAACATCACCTATCCCGTATGGAAAATTTCACCTAACGAACCTGGCAATTGAATAAAAATTTTTTTATGGTTCGATATATAGCCATAAAATATCGTGGCGACCTACAAATAGTTTCGAATCTTCTGTGAGCGGTAAGTCAGGGTGGCGTGTAAGTGTGATGGGTAAGTAAAGGTATTGTTTGAGGTAAGTAAAAAGAGTAGAACGTAACACCAGGACACACTTGTTATCAATCTGCATCCATTGTTTGAAACTCACATTTTCAATGCTATTTAGCTCAAAAGCTTCTTCAAACCTAGCCTTCAAATCGTCACTTCCTGGGCAATCAACACAATTTGCAAAATAACATTTACATGTAGGAGTTTTGCAAATTATATTGCTTGTTACATCTTTGTATGTTTTAATAGGGAGCTCACCATTTGTTAATTCAGGTATTTTACACTGAGCCATCATTAATTTGGCATTCTGATGTATTGTGCAAACACACACAGCGTGTGTCCCACTGGACCCAGGAAGAACACAATGCTTGGGACGAAGCTCACAAAATTTAGTAAATCCAATTTTCTGATCTGGGTAACGCTCCTTGAATAGTACATATGCTTCTCTTAATGTACTTAGAATTAAATACTTTTGCACATGAACACGTTTGCCATATTTTTTCATCGAAACAAAGTCTTTTTTACCTGGCATTTGACGACTAACTTCATCATTTTGATAGAAGTCCTTCACTAAGGCCACCGTTGCAGGGTCCAATGTTCTTCCAGGCTTTGGGTCTGGGGATGACATAACACCTTTTTCATGTAACAGTTTTTTTGCCTTTCTAGCCGTAAAGTTAGACACTTCAAATTCAGTTTCAATTGTTTTTAGAGCCCAGCTTTTGAGAAGTGTAGTTGGAATCTGCATTCTCACACTTCTGTCTGTAGTAGTGTTGAACTTTTCTTTTAATTGATTAATAACTTCATTGTCATTATTTTTTATGGCATCAGAGTCAGAGGTACCTGGACTTAAATTTAGAACTTTTGTTCGGAAAGCTTTAGTCACTTTTTTGATCTTTTCATCTGGGTATTTTTTTTCACTTAAACGTTTGCTTTTTATTGGGGTTTCATCTATAGCAGCAAGACTTTTGTTTAAGGCTTCAATTGCCTCTACTTTCTCTGAAGTTGAACATGTGTTTTGAACTTGTACTTCAGGAACATTCAAATCATAAGTTACTGCGATTCTGAGCTGTCCAAATGCAATTCTTCTTGATCAGTTGAACTTTCTGGTAGCTTTAAAACAGCTTTACGACAACCACAACATATCTTGTCACCTTCACGTAAATTGTGAAACAATATAAGTTAATTCAATATTAAACTCTTACCTTAGGGTGCTTCTCCAAGGTTCTACAGACGAACACAGCTGCGGAAAGGATTATTTGAGATGAACGGTACAAATATAAATACACAGTTTATGTTAAAACAAATTGCTTCTGGTTTATTGAACAAGTTAATTATTTCGTTTTAGACTACTTTTATAACAATTAAAGTTCTAATTGCTTTTCTGGTATATTGTTGTATTAAGAATGCATGGAATAAGTGACAAATAACATAAAATCACACATATCAACAAATGAAATCTTTCTTACTTCTAACCCATTACAAATTGCTTGTTTTTTACACGAACCAATACGTGTTCATATCCCCCCCTACTATTTTCTTTTATAGAGCTCTTTAAACTTTTATTAGGTAATATTAGAAAATTTTGCTTGAGATGCTTGAAATCTTTAATTAATATTTTGTTTATTGGTACTTAACCAAATCCTGAGAAGTTCTCGCTGCTTCCACCACCACCACGTGTAAATTACCATTTCCTCGAGCACTTCGCACTTCAATGTTTCACACATTTATACGTCTTTCACATTCCGTATTGAGTAGTTTTAAAACCGAAATCAACAGGTTACTATTTTTTAGTTATGTTTTCTTTAACAACATTATGTTGGCCGACGTACCTTACGCTAGCACTGATAGTTTTCTTTTAGTGGTTGACCGCTACAGTGTTCATACACTTTAATAGTTATTGTACTGGATAGGCCGACGATGTTATTTGGCCCATCTCACACACCAGAGGCCACCGTTTTTTGGTTAGCTTGTAACTGTATGCTGATTTTCTGGCCGCACGACCATGAGTTGCAATGTAACTGAATTCAGTACTGCGCTAAGGCAGAAATACACGGAGTTTAGTCTGGTCACGTGATCGTCAGTCTGCGCTCCAATTGGTGCTTTTTAAAAGGTGCTATAACACAGGCACAACATTTAGCAACATATTGCCGCCTGGTGCAATATGACTTGACATTATTTTCTCCGTGATTCACGGCTGACGCAAAACTGTAGGTTACTTCATAATCTGTCTGGACTGTTTGAATGCGGAGACAAAACACAGACGTTTTGTTTTGTAATAAACACTGTATATGTGGTTGACTGAATCGAGGTTCCAAAAAGGTGAAAGCTGGTTACATAGGGAATACACTTGACTTAAAAAATTGTTTTTCATACAATTCTGTACCGTTACAATTGGCATTACGTTTTAAAACATTTTCCTTCACAGCTCTCAAGCTTTTTTTGTAGTAATAATGACCAGCCTTTTTAAACGGATTACAACAATATACTGAAAAATGTTTTGTTTGACTGGGTTCACACATATTGTTATCACAGGAGAACACTTCTTTCACATACACTAAAAAAGTAATAATGTATAAAAATCATACTTTTATGCAAAACACTTTTTAAGTGACACTGTCAACAACTAACTGTTCACTCACTGAGATCTTAAAGGAAACTAAGCAAAAACTGAGCTAGAGTGGTGGGTATGAGTCACACTCCTGTAAGAACATGAATCAGTCAAGTCTGTACAGGCTTTCTGTGCTGTGCCAGAACACCTGTAATTGGCAGATATTTTATTCACAATGATCTTAAATAAGTTATGGCTTGATTATTTGTTTGTAGGTTTAGTAAACTTCTATTATAATCCCTATTGTAAATTGGTTACCTTAGAGCCTATGTATATTTTTTACCTTTAAAAAAAATTTAAGATTGATTGCAATCTAGCCCTTACCTTAAAACATTGTCATACATTTTTTGGGATAACTCCTGATCCCATTGAGATCCCACTTTAAACGTTTCAGGATCTATAGCTTATAATATTACAAGAAACATATATTTTTTTCAAATTAAAAAAACACTATTTCAAAAATGTATGTACGTTTTTTGGATTAAAAAAAAAAAATCACCAAACATAGTCAAGTAGCATATCAAATTAAACCTTGTAAGATTCTCTTTAAAATAAGGGTTCAAGCAAGTCTCTAGGCCTTATAGAACTTGAGTTATTCAAGAATTAAAAAGTTCGTGAAATCCAAAAAACTGTATTTTTTCTAAATTTTTGAAAATTAATTACATCAAAACCCAAACAGATAAAAAAAATGTAAAAATATATTCTTATTTCTATCATACGGGAGAATGATTCCTGAAAGTTTCACTGAAATATGAAATGATCAGGTTGAGTGACAGGTTGATTTGGCACGGATGACCCTACTATGAAACATAACCTGCAAAGATTTGCTCCAACAAGTGAAAACCAGAAGGTAATTAATCACGATTATAATGAAAACGTTATGGTGATGCTGATGATATTACACATTTTTGTGTACTACAATATTTTTAATTATTAATGAAATAAATGATAAAAAATTAGATTAAAATGTGTTAACTGAAATACAAGACGTGAGGATAGAATAATTGAATTTAATAACTAACCCACTGACAAAATCAACAATGAAGAGACTAATACAAAAACCGAGTAAGAAACAATTCCTGTATATTATTAAACTATTAACAGTGAATTCTGAATAAACATAGAGACAGCCAGACGGATTGTTTAATACTAGCACTTAGAATACTAAGCTATAAGATCACAATATGTAATTCTACTTGAGGCTCATAACAATGGCACTGACTGGCCATTAATAACAATATTTGTCACAAACGCTAATTAATGATCATATAATCACTAACAATTTCCACGTCAATAATATCACATTACAAACTGAAATAATGTTTTAATTAAATTGAATGAATTATGAATCAGCTGATCTTATACTGATTTAATATGCTTGTCTATAGTTTTCACTACATCTTACAAATGCTACAAACATTACATTCTGTAGACAATGAGACATTTCACACCATAGCTGTTACTACACAAGTACAATAAATCCAAACTATGTTTCATTTGCCCAATAAGAGACTATATGATTATTTAATAAAATCATGTCCCCCAAAATTACAGTTATTTTGCTTGAAGTGAGACGTGTGCGATTTTTAGACTTCCATCCGAATATTTTGGTGCTATTACGACCAGAATTTCATATGCTCGTTTTAGATTCAGATTTGGTCGGCGTGCCAATTTAAATATTATTCAAGTATACAATACCAAAATAGTCTTTTCTGTATTCTGTTGGCTTACATAAAAAGTGTCCGCGTGCAAAGTGCACACATGAGTGTGTGTGTCTGTGTGTTTTCTGCAAGTGCTTGCTCATGAAATCGTACACATGTATCAATCCAGGTGAAAGGAGGATTGCAATGACTTCCTTTCGAATGCACTTATATAATTATCAATAAGTGTATCTGTGCTGTAGGGTGTGCCTGATTTAACTCAGATGGTGATTAAATTCTAATGATACAGTACCAGTATGCAGAATATATAATTTTATATGGTGGACGGAGGATGAAAGAGTAGAGGGAGCAGCTAACACGTATTTAATAATGAAATAAATTATTATGAAATTATTACTACTAGACTGGCGTCTCTCTTTTCAGACTACGGCATGAAGGAACTTCCTCAATAAAAATTCTCTACTTGATGGTTTACAACTATACTCAGTGCCGGATTTACCACTAGGCTGACTAGGCCGCGGGCTCAGATGGGGCTGCAAACTACAGATACATTTTTTTTTAACAGAAGTATTTTATAAAAGTAGCAGGCGCTTACATTTATTTCAGTATGATTTTTTGAAATTAAATGATCAATTTTTGTTAATAGTATAAATCGAAGACAGTTCTTATTTAAATATTGCGCGCTTATTTTTAAGACTTTGGCATCATAATCTGCACATGGGAATTTTAAACGTCCACTATATTGCCCCCGAATTAAGCTACATAGTCACTGCATATTAGTTTACCATTAGCTTGTATCTTTAGTTGTATCATTAGCTAGAATAAAAAAAAAATCTAGACCTATTTTTTTAATTTTATAAAAATTATAACAAAAAATTAATGTGTTATACCTAGAGAATAAAAAATAAATTTTTTATGTTAAATTTCTGAATAAGCTTAGTTAAGTTACTCTACTTAAAAAATAAATTATTTTGCTCAATTCTTTTGCCTGGTCCTTAATATTTTGAAAAAGTTTGTTAAACGAAAGCACGATTTTTTATAGTAGCGTACTGTTTTAAATTTGATAGTATTAATCTGACATCAAATTACTTCTGCAGTACATATATTACTTCAAAGTCACAGCCAGGGGGCCACTCCGAAAACTTGGGCTAGAGCCTCAACAATCTTAAATCCTGCACTGAATATACTGTAGTATGCCAGGAATCACACAGCCCATAGATATATTCACTGCACTTAGAACAAACATACGCTCTAAGAATATTATCACCTGAAGCTAATTGTTTTCTGTAACAGTTTAATCTTACAGTTTGTATTCATAATTGATACGTCTTATTAATTACTATCATATCTATATACAATGGCCTAACAGAAGGCAGCCTTTCCAAAAACTCTCATTTATAATAACTGCTAAAAACCCATTCACATTAATATAAATGAATATTATATAAGGTAAATTATAAGCGAATCATTTCATGTATTTATGATAACATGAATCATGAATAAAAATACATAGTCCTATAAAACGTGCTTGACCAGACCAGTCGTGACTTATGGAGCTGAAGCGTATTGATACTCACGGCTGTATCAATAAATCCGTTGAGACTAAAGGAAAATGGTGAGAAAGATATACGTCCTAATAATGGAAGCAGGTGAGTGGAGATGCCTTCGAAATGCTGAAATTGATGGAATATTGCAGCGGGAAGATATTGTGCGCTTCATAGAGGCAATGCGGATAAGCTGGCTGGGACATGTGAAGAGAATGCCACAGGAGAGACTATCCAAGCAAATGGTAAATGGAAACATGGAAGGAACAAGAATAAGGGGCAGACCAAGAAGGCGATGGATACATGAGGTAGAGGAAGACTTAAGAAGATTGGGTGTACAAAACTGGAGGAACATTGCAACAGAGAGAGCTAACTGGAGCCAAGTGGTGGTGGAAGCCAAGGGTCTTCTGTACAGCTACAGAAGAAGATAAAAAGTATGTTTTTATCTTTTAAATCACCCACCATGTGACGGACGACATTACTATTTGATTATGAGCTAAAGACTCATAACAAAATGAAAAAATATACTTTATACAAGGTATACTAAGTAACGTCACTTCCAAACATTAAGATACATAGTAATGGGATCCTAAGGAACATTTAAAACGTAGTACTGATTGCTGCACAGATGCATGCCCACGCACACATATATACATATAGGCGCTATTTATACTGAATATCTTTCATATATATTTAAATACATACGTGACTCAAGTCAATTCACTAATGAGGTAATGTACCAATTAATTTTTTTTTAAGTCCAGCCGTTTACGATAACTGATAACTTTTATCATTTTAGGTAACAAATACTACATATTTTTTAAGATAATGTAAACATGTTACATTACGACTAGTCACAGTTATCTGAGGTGTAGTGTCTGTCACAGATTAAAAAGCTTACAGGAAACAATCTACTCAGAACTGATTAGTTCAGATCAACACAGTTTTTCTGCACGTACTTTTCTTACCTTGTTGCACAAGAGGCAAAAACAAGACATGGAACATCTTTACATTTCATACAAGTTATTATCTTAATCATAGAGACATGTATTCATATACAAGTGTTCAGGAAAATAATAATACAAAATGTTTTATAGTACTGAATGCCCTAATAACAAATGTATATACATAATAACACACACACACACACACACACACACACGTGTGCACGCACTAAGTGGTTGACAAATTTAAATACTTAAGTTCATTGACATCTGACAATAGGCGAAAAATATAAAATTAGTATAACATGATATGACCAAATACCTGAAAGGAAGTAAAACTAATTCTAGTTAGAACTCTGTTAGTTCCAATAGCCACATATACACATATCTGAAGTTTGGACATTGAGTACAGAGGAAAGAATCACAGCTTTTAGATTATGGGTTTATACACACATTCTCAGAGTACCGTGGGTAGAACACATAACAAATACATTCATATTATATGTTCCCAAGAGAAAACGTCAGTTTATTAAAGCAGATTAACATGGAAACCAGAACACAGGTAACCAGAAGGTCAGGAAAATGGAAATCCTTCTTGTACAAGGCAAAATATACAATACAATATAAGAGTCAGGGATACATCTTCAATATACTAGGCAGCTAGAAGTCCTATATGAGGCTTCCCTATATGAAGCAACATGGTCAGCATAAGGTAGAGGCTTCTGGAGAGAAAAAAGCGGATACTGAAACTTGTTAGTCCCACCAAGGCCTGATCCTCAGTTAATGGACAGAGGAGGAGAACCTTTGGCCATCACACACACACACACACACACACACACACACACACACACACACACACACACACACACACACACACACACACACACACACACACACAGAGCAAACATGATGGTTGACAATGGACATATAGATTAATGCCCAAAACTAGGTTTGTTCAAAGATAACAAATGAAATTTTGTCTAAACACTGTCTTTTAATAAATTATTTGTATGGTTATATATTATATTTAAAGATCACTCACTTTATTCTTGTTATATTGTAAAATTTTAAATAAAAAATATTAATTTTTACAAGAATATATTTATTTAAATTTAAACATTTTATTTCAATGTTTCTATAGTTTTTATTTCTTTTTTTTTACTGTCATCTTCAAACAAAAAATAAGAATTATATTCTTGTAAAAGGTGTTTATTGTTTTATATATTAAATTACTTGTACACACATGATGCACACACTCACACACTTATTTTATTATAATGTTTTAAAAACCTGTATTTGAAACATTCTAAATAAATTAATAAATAGATGGATATACTCTTCTCTGTTCAAGACTTGGATGCGTATAGATGAGACAGGGAGCTATACACTGATAATATGGGCTTTATGCTCCCTGCTATTACACTACCTTAACCTTAACCGATTGAAATGAAATAAGCGATAAGTCTACAAAATGCACAACACAGTATTACTTTTCTAATTCTACATATTTTGGTGCATTTAAAATAAACTAATGTAAAAGTGAGATAGAAACATTAATAAAACCACTACGTGTCCAATTTACTATGTAAAATACTAATGCATTAACCATAACATCAAATACTAATACTAAGGCTTAACACCAAATACAATAAGCGAGGTGCAGAAAAGGACCAAATTGCAGTACAAAATGCAACTGCTGAATAAGTTTGTATGGAACTTTCAATAATTTTGAAATTCATACAAAACATAACACTGGCTGTTTGATAAAAATTAAATTTGATTTAGTCTGTACGCGTGCGTACACGCACTCACACACACATAAGACAACACAAAATGTATATTTTGATAATAGCCAGTATTGCATTAAAGATGATCCTATGATAACTCTAAACTTGATATCAAAAATAATAAAAACATGTGAACATAGACATAATATATAAATACGATGAATGAACAGAGCTTATCAGTTAAAGTAAATACATCCGGTAAAGTTAAATATACACAATGCGGGAAGCAAAACACACCAGAGCACAGAAAAGATGAGGGCTGTACCAGGTCCAAGCCTAATACTTTTAAGGAGTGACACAAAAAGGAAATAAATAAATATATATCAGCACTTATAAAAATATTATATGTTCTGATAGCTCATGGACATTCTTTCTTGTGTTTCATTATATTATATTTGCTGTTCATCTAAACAGGTTTTCCACAAGGAAAACAAGCCTTTCGCTATTTAGCAATTATGTGCGTATTATACAAGAATTTGTTGTTGTTTTTTTTTCCTCCTGCAGAGTGACTAACACGCTTTCCTGATTGCCCCAACTTCAACGCACTTGTTTACATACTTAGAAAGTCTAAGTTGTTTTATCACTCCAAGTTTAATAAAATCTGAATACTTCCACGAGGAAAATATTTGTTTTGTTAGTTATACACAACTAACAATGTTTTTCTCATAGCTACCACAAGTCGGTTAAATATGGTACAACACTGTTTTTGATCTAGAAGGCTGTCTCTATGTACAACAAAAACTTCTCACAGCGCCTTGTCTTGCACAGTGATAATGATCATTGCAATTATTACTTTATTTACTATAACTGTAACTGACAATAGGCTGGCAGTCAGCGGACTGAAATCAATCCTGTTGTCTGGCGTATCTATAAAGTCTTCTCTCTGCTGACATTTCTTTTTCCTTCAACAATTTGTACCTATTTTTAGTTTTGGCATCAAATGTTTTTATCTTTCCATAATATTCTTGCAATATTTCAGGATTTTTCTTTTAACGGTTTGATGGCTTATGATTTTTTAATGACCTTTTGAAGTATTTCTACACTCGATGCCTGTTGGTAGAAGATATTTTAAACATTTTTCAGCAGCACAACATTTTAAATTCTTCGTTTGAATATTCAAAAATTTACCAAAAAAATATACTTCATATTGTGTTAAAAAATACCACATTTTGAAACTTTTATGATTTATCTTTTTTACCATCCACAGTCTAATGCTGTACACAGATATAATGTGACATTCAAATGTTAAGGTTTAAGCAACTAAACTACTACAATTTTTTCATTTTTGAAGATGACAAAAATTAAATTGCTGCTTCCATCTAGCGGGATAAACGAAACTACTTACATCAAGTGAAAAGTGCTTTCTCAGATAGTAGTTTGGGTTCTTCTCGCTAGATGGAAGCAGTAATAAGTAATAATAGATAGATCTACTCATCACTGGAACCATCTCGATCTTTCTTGCTTGCCAAGTACAACTTATTCGATGATTCTCGAAATCCCTGTTATGTTTTATATACCGGGCAGGCAGCATTTATTATTCAGTTTCTTCAGTTAAAAACTCGTGATACGTGGAATGCTCAGAAAATTACAAGAAATACTTTTGTGTGAGTAAAAAGTACTTAACCTATAAAGTCAATTGATAGTTAAGGTCAATTGTATGTAGTAAATTAAGTCAATTGTGTGGCGATAGGCATTAAGGGGGGCACTACAATTTCAAAAAATTTCGAAAAAATCATGTGGGGTATCAAATTAATGCTAATTCTACACTAAAAACTAAATACAAATATAACATTTTTACTAATTCAATTCAACCTGTAAAAATTATACCTGCATGGTAATTTGATTTATTTCTTTGTTGCAGAAGTGTTAGCTGCTAAACTTTCGTTGAAATGTCACTGTGGCTTAAGACGGGCTCCATAAGACCTGAGAGTCGTCAACCATCAACCACTGCTCAGTTAAAAGCGGATAACAACAGCTGTAACCTTACTTTCGAAGAAGATAGTGCGAATTCCTTGGGATTGACTTCGGAATATGCTGCACATGATCCTGCTTCAGAGTCTACGATGCCTTGTGAAGAGGTACCGAAAGGAAGTAAAAAACGAAAATATTTCAATTCATATTTGGACATGGGATTCACTGAGTTTGCTGATGGACATCCACAGTGTGTGATATGTAACAAAGTTTTTCCCAATAGCTCTATGTTGCCTGCCAAGCTTAGACGGCATTTCGAAACTCATCCTGACTTCACAGATAAAACTGCAGACCATTTCAAAAGAAAAAGTGACGAACTCCATGCAGTTCAGACAACATCTGTATCTCATGTAAAGACAAATAACGAGAAAGCACTGAAAGCATCGTACTTGGTTAGTCATGACCTGGCTCTTGCTGGTAAACCTCACACCCTTGCTGAAACTCTTATAAAACCACTATTAGTGAAGGTAGTGAAGTGCATGGTTGACGAAAAAACTGCAAACTTGATCTCCAGTGTGCCCTTATCAAATAACACTGTGCATAATCGAATCCAGGATCTATCAAATGATGTTAAAGATACCATAATTTCCCGTATCAGTCACACAAAATTTTCGCTACAACTTGACAAATCTACGGACGTAGCCGGATTAGCTGTGTTAATGACGTTTGTGCGCTACGAATTTTCAGGTTCTTTTCATGAAGATATTCTCTTCTGCAAGCCACTTCCATCCTCTACAAGCGGTAGTGAAATTTTTTCCCTGCTTGATGCCTTCTTCATTGAAAACTCAATACCGTGGGACAATTGCATTGACGTGTGCACAGATGGCGCAAAGGCCATGGTAGGTCATGTTGCTGGCGTTGTTACAAGAATCAAGAAAGTTTCAAAAAACTGCACAAGTAGTCATTGTGTACTACACCGACACTCCCTCGCAACGAAAAAAATGCCAGCGTTATTAAAGCAGGTACTAGACAACACCATCAAAATTATCAACTTTGTTAAGGCACGACCTTGCAGTGTAGGCTGCTTAGAATACTGTGTGAAGATTTGGGAAGTATACACAAGTCATTGTTATTACACACAGAGGTACGATGGTTGTCACGTGGTAAAGCGTTGTCCCGTTTACTTGAACTTCGAACCGAAGTTTCTTCACTTTTGAATGACCAAAACAGTTTGCTAGCAGATTACTTGAATGATCAGGAATGGTTGTGCAAATTATGTTACTTGGCAGACATTTTTTCGAAAATGAACGAATTCAGCACATCCATACAAGGGGAATGGAAGACAATATTCGATGCTAATGACAAAATTGCCGCACTGAAGAAAAAGATAGCGTTCTACATGGAAAGCACCAAGAATAAGGATCTGACATGTTTCCCATTGACTTCAAACTTTTTAGAAGAAAATAACATAACAATGAATGAATCATTGCCAGCAATAATAAAAGAACACCTTAACAACTTGCTTCAAAATTTGAATTCATACTTTCCAAGGAATACTCAGGAATCGATTCGAAAGAATTCTGAGTGGATTGTAGATCCATTTTCAGTGACGTAAAAACCAGCAGCCCTCACTGCGGCAGAATATGAGGTCCTTATAGACATGGTTTCGGACAGCCACTGTCAGGCATCATTTAAAAGCAAACCACTTCCCGAATTTTGGGCTCAGTTAGGGGAGGATCTTTCGATATTAAGTTTAAAAGCTAAATTGCTCTTACTGCCTTTTGGTACTATGTACCTCGGTGAAACAGCCTTTTCGAGGTACACGGCTACAAAAACTAAATATCGAGCTCGTTTGGACGCAGAAGATGATATGCGTCTTCAACTGACTTCTGTGACACCGGACATTGACAAACTCTGCCGCAAGAAGCAGGCACATTGTTCACATTAACTTCGGGTGTACATGTAACATTGTAACATTTTTTAAATATCTTAACTAGTTGTTATATCATTTTGTAGATTTACATAATAAATAATATTGTCTCCAGTTCTTTTTTACTATTGTTCCTTTATTAATATATATACCTTATTATTCATACTTCCGTATACTAAAAAGAAAAAAAAAGCTAAACACTTCTTGGGGCTCGACGAGAAACTTTTCTTTCAAAAAGGGCTCCGTGGCTGAAAAAGTTTGGGAACCGCTGCTCTAGACAAACAAATGAAGTTTAAAAATGTCATCTAATTTTTTTTAAATCACACAGATAATCTATTGTTAACACTCTCATTGGTATATTATAAATCACTGACTATGAATATATTGATTATGACACACTGTATTCAGACAAGCAGACAAATTACACAAAAGCATAAAATTGCAGGAAGAAACCCCTAATATCTAACACCTAATAAGCAGTGAAGCTACGATTTGAATAATTAATATGGGATTATCAATAGAACAGTATACTGTTCTCTTTTACAAAATTATATCTACGTGAGTTGAAGATCAAGATAGTATAAAGATTGTGGTTTAGTATTCCATGAATTTTCATCACTAGGTGTAATGGAGAATAAAGGGTAATATTAGGGCATTTTATACCACTTGTGTGGAGCTATTCATAGGAAATTGCCAGATTTATGGAAGGATAATTTATGGATGAATAATGCAGCAGGATGCACGTCATTATTTGTTAAATAATTTTAGCCAAAAGCATTGTAATGTGACAGCAACTGCTGTATTCGTCAGATACGCTATATCCAAATGTGATCTTTCCTCTTTCTAATAACGAAAAGTATAATGAAAGGAGAATGTCTGATGACTGTTCAAGATGTAAAACAAAACAAAAAAATGCTAAGTGAGCTCAAGGCTACACCAAAAGAGAATTCAAGAAAAGTTATAAAGACTGAAAAAATGTTGGGATAATCGTGTTAAATAAATCCATCTGATACTACTCTGAAGGGATTTTATAAATGTAGATGAATTGAGGCAAAATATTTCAAACAAATAAAAAATTCATGAACTTTCTGACCAAATGTCATATGTCTAAAAAATGATTCGGTAATTTTGAAAAAAATATACATATATAAGTTTTTCTGAATGGGTAAAGTTTTTATGATGATGATGATGATGATGATGATGATGATGATGATGATGATGATGATGAGGAGGAGGAGGAGGAGGAGGAGGAGGAGGAGGAGGAGGAGGAGGAGGAGGAGGAGGAGGAGGAGGAGGAGGAGGAGGAGGAGGAGGAGGAGGAGGAGGAGGAGGAGGAGGAGGAGGAGGAGGAGGAGGAGGAGGAGGAGGAGGAGGAGGAGGAGGAGGAGGAAGAAGAAGAAGAAGAAGAAGAAGAAGAAGAAGAAGAAGAAGAAGAAGAAGAAGAAGAAGAAGAAGAAGAAGAAGAAGAAGAAGAAGAAGAAGAAGAAGAAGAAGAAGAAGAGTAGCAGCAGCAACAACAACACTAACAATATACATGAATGTAATGGAATTGATATTACATTTTTGTATACGTGGGCAGTCTACGTTTATAATCCAATTATAAATGATCACTTCAGTACGGTATCTATTTTGCATACAAATGAAATTGCAAATTAAATATGTACTCATTTAATGTTAGTCACTTAACATATAAATTTTTTATTCGTAACAATTATACAAACGTTCCCAACTTAATGATAGAAAGTATTTCAAGGTACAAACTTGTTAAAACACTACATTATTAATTTTTCATACAATTTATTCATTTATATTACACACAGTGCTGATATGCTTTAAAGAAATTAATATTCTGGGAACAACGCAAACTGTTTGCAGTTACGCTGATTAGTAAAACCTACACTTCCACTTGACACGTACAATTTCAGCTTCAACAATGTCTGGTATTACGGATAAAACGCGTGTTCATTGAATCCAGTGATAGTTCATCGCTTTTATAATAATTCTGTTACAAAGAATACTTGCTTAAAAAAATCAATACACCGCATAACTTAAAAATTATTTCTTAGTAACAAATGCAAGCTGTATCCAGAGTACTGAAAAGTATGTATGTTTTGTTTTTTTACTCCTAGATTATGGCAACCCTATTTATTCAATATACAATTAGAATTATCACTGTTGCACACCACTATAGAAAAATTATTCCGATTACCACTTTCAAGCTTCTCAGCTCATCGTCAGATCGGAAATAACAACAAGAGAATAAAAGCAAACTCTTCATCCCCCCGCCCCAATGCCCCCCCCCCACAAACAAGCTATAAGTCAAATGTCCCTTCCCAACCTCCGAGCTGTGTCACCCCCGTCTGTACAGTTACATATTTTTTCTAGCACATTCCTTGTGTTTATGTGTTGTGCGTGTGTCTGTGTATACATTCTTTTTAAAACCTAACTTTTTAAAACCTTTCTCATTCACACTTGTGGGTGCGGTCACTCATCCTTATTTCAAAAACATCCATATATGCAATTTAATTCTTAATGTTATCTATCCGTCCTCTATCTTTTACTTCTTAATTATATTAAAAAATATTTCTTCATTATCAAATTTAGTTTTAGTATTAATTTAGAGGACGGATAGATAACATTAAGAATTAAATTGCATATATGGATGTTTTTGAAATAAGGGTGAGAGACCGCGCCCACAAGTGTGAATGAGAAAGGCTTTACAACATTAGGTTTTAAACACACACACACACACACACACACACACACACACACACACACACACACACACACGCACGCACGCACGCACGCACGCACGCACGCACGCACGCACGCACGCACGCACGCACGCACGCACGCACACAGAGGGAATGTGCTAGAAAAATATGTAACTGTACAGACGGGGAGTGACAGAGCTCAGAGGTTGGGAAGGGACATTTGACTTATAGCTTGTTTGCGTGTGCGTGTGTGTGTGTGTGGACAGTGGGACAGGTGGGGGTATGAAGAGTTTGCTTTTATTCTCTTGGTGTTATTTCCGATCTGACGATGAGCTAAGAAGCTTGAAAGCGCTAATCAGAATAATTTTTCTATAGTGGTGTGCAACAGTGATAATTCTGTTTGTGATTATAACCACTAACAAAACTTTCTTAATTAATTAATTAAAATTCCAATATACAATTGAATACGATGCCTCGCCCATCAGCTGGAGAAGTTTTTATGTCTGAAACTATGTGTTGTGCTCGCCATATGATCTTGTCCTATACAACTAATATAACACGACTTACAATGAACTCTAATCCCTAATGAACATTATACAAAATCTTCGATGTGAATGAGATAACAAACACAGACACGTAAACACACTCTAATTGAGCAGTAAAACTGCCCACTATGTACATACTAAACTCAAGCTTACCTGATAGGATAGTCATGAAAGTAAGGGCAGAAGCAGCACCAAGAAACACGGTCAGTCGAGAATGTTTCATGGCCATAATTGCAGCAATAAAGAATGTTTTGTCCCCGATCTCGGAGACGATAATAACAGACAACGCTGCAATAAACGCATGGACAAACGCTTGCAGCTGCGTCTCATGGAAAAGTGGCTGCATCTTGTCGTCTTGCTGCAAAAGAAGAAGGACGTCGGTTATTATAAACATGATGACACTACGTTGGGTACGCTGACAATTGTCATCTGACATTCAAGACTACAGTAAGTGATGCCAATTGTTATATAAAAAAAACTATTATCAATTGCCTGTTATACAAATGTAACAACTGTTAATTTGGACACACTGTTGGCACTTACAAGTAAAAGAGTAGTATTGCTACTTTGCTGATCTCACTTATGCCATAAAATCACTACTTCATCGACTCACTGTCTCACTTGTACGAGGATCGTTCAATAGAAACACGTTTGATCTGCGCAGCCGTGACTTCGTCACCATGGCAATGGAATACATTTGTTTATATTGTCTGTTTAAGTACTAGTGACGTGTCTGTCAAAAATATTTGCAGTTTGCTCTTTTCTAAGCATTGTGACTGGGTTGAAAAATGGCACCTATGATAGAAAATCCGTCCAAAGATAAACTGAGTGCTGTTATTCAGTTTTTAACTGCTGAGGGGCGTCAGCCAATGGAAATTTATATGAGAATGAAAGCTGAATATGGTGACTAAAGTTATTCTCATATGGCAGCGGTTGAATGGTGCAATAAATTTTGAAAAGGAAGCGAATCCACTACAGATTTGGCCCATCCTGGACCTGCACGTGTTGCAGCATCAGATGAAAATGTGCGTTTGGCCTTATCATTACACCATTTGATGCGCTATCAACAACAAGGTAATTGCCTTTCTACACCAAATTGTTGCCGGTGATGAGTCTTGGTGTTATCACTATGAACCAGAATTCAAATGTCAGCGTATGCAGTGGAAGCATGCACAATCTCCGAAGGCGAAAAAATGTCGGTCCCAACCTTCAGCAGAAAAAGTTATGGTGACCCTATTTTTTTATTATCAGGGAGTGCTGCCCTGACATCAACCTGGGCAACCTGGGAAGAACCTGGTGTCAACATCAATGCTCAGTGATATGCAGACAGCTTAAAATGCTTACGGGTCAGCATCAAGAATAAACGACCTGGGAAGCTCAAAATGGTGTCATTCTTCTGCACGATAATGCTCAACCCCATGTATCCAAAACGATTCAAGATCTGCTTGGTCATACGAAGTGGGAAGTCTTACAACATCCACCTTACAGTTCCTGTGCGATTATGTTTTTGTTTTTGGCCCAGTAAAGAAATCACTAAAACGACGGTGGTTCATCAAATTGGACGCTGAGGTAGAGTTACTGTTAGCGAATGGTTCCGTAAACAGGCGCAAGAATTTTACCAGCAGGGAATCTACAGATCAGTGCAACAGTGGGACTCATGCCTTAATGTTAATGGAGACTTCTTTTAAAATCATTGAATAAAAAATGCTTTACAGCCTCTAAACGTGTTTCTACTGAACAATCCTCATATTATACCTATCACTAACCTTCTTGTCTTTCAACAATGTCTATGCTAATTTATATTACTTAAAAACATTGTAATTACTGACACACAGTGAGTGTTACAATCTATGGAACCATACATTATTACACAGTGATTTAGCAGACTAAGAACAGTACTGTGCCTGGCTAACAATCTAGATATCGCGTGTTCAATTCCCAAACAGTGCCATAAAATAAAGGTATATTTTTCCAGCCCCCAGGCTGACTCAGCCTGTTGCAATTACATTTATAGGATAACATTTTAAGGCAATAATGGCACCTGAAGCCTGAGCAGTCTACCTCTGACTCTCCTGGGATACTTCAGTGACACAAAACAGATTTGTTGTTACAACATATTACATCAGAATTTCTGGTAGAGTATTGGTTATACATGACATCTTAACACTCGATACAATAAAAAGGTAGCCCAATTAGTATTTTTCCAGAATTTGGTTTCAAAGTATTAATCAAAGTTATTGGTCTATTGATTACGATCTAGACTTATAGGATTGTTACACAGACAAGAACAGATCAGCATTTAAACAGAAAAACTCCAGTACATGTTACAGTTTTTTTTATTCTCTTGAATCCCAAGAGAGGAGGGAATTTCCATCAGAATGTACGCAATATAAATAAACGTAGGAATGTTAGTGGCAGGTAATATATTGTATGTAACTGCTACTGCAGCGGTTAACATAAGGCTTATGTGTATCACATATGAACCTCTCACAGTTACAGTAACAGCAATAGTTTGCCAATTATTATATATCAAACACTGTTTTCACCTCTACAGTTAGAATGTATGAAAAAAAACGTTATTTTAATTTTCATCCTAGTCACAGATACTTTTATTAATTTATTTTTAATTATAATTATATCACCACTGACTCGGAACACTAATTTGTTATTCGTAAAATATTTTAATTTCTACCTTGTATCCTGAACTAGTTTTCACTTATTACAAGCTTCATCAGAGATAAAAAAAACTGATGTTCCAAGTCAGTAGTATATAATTATAATTAGTTCATCAACGGACACGTCATGAACAACAAAATCCAGGAATTTATTATTATTATTGTTTAACATAAATATAAAGCATTTCAAATAAATATACAATACACTTGTAAGTACAATATGAAAACCAAAACATCTGTTGCATAATGACAACATGTTAATTTCTCTCCACTCCCAAAATCATGAAAGCAATGTACTTGTACTCATCACGCACTATGACTGCAAGGTCATATTTCATTTATTATTTTATTTTATTTGATAATTATAGTGTTCTTAAATTTGTGTACAGTGTTCAATAATTTTAATTACGCAGATATTTTTTTTAATTGATTGATGAATCTATTTGAGCAACGGCTGGATTTTGAGGAAAATGAAACTTCCTTACCTTGGAATAATAATCAGTGTAACAAAGAATAAGGAAACTACGTTATATATACAAAAAAAAAAAAAACAAATACACACATCACACCTATAAAATAACCCCTGAAAAAAAAAACGATTGAATTCACTTGAAGCACTCAATTTCCATATTAATGCCATATATTCGTGTTTTATTATGAATCTAGTAGGTTTCGAGATCCAACCTCGGTTTATTAAGCCCCTTTCTTCCACCTAACGCACTTCGTTACGCCAACCACTGCACCACAGAGTTCTCTAGCACTGAAGAAGAAATACCAACATGTACTTCTTTCTTTTATGATAACAGATATTGACATTAACAAAAGTACGTGGCGACTGAAAAAAAAGCTGCCATGCTACACACAATACACTTGATTTGTGAAAGACAGAACGAAATCTGTCTATAGAACTTGCTGATCATTAAAAACAACAGCCGGGCCACAAAGTAAATGACACATGGGACAAGAGGAACAAAAAGCAGAAAGAGAAATAGAAAGACAGTGAAGACAACATGATTATTATCTTGAACAGGTTCTGGCATGTGATAATGTGAACAAATGTCAATCTATCCACTTGTCAGCATCCAAATAGGATATTAACATGTGGATAGATAATGACAAAATTCCAGATATTTCTGATAGTGGCATTATCACAATGGTTACTCCAGAATAAGATTCTAAGAACATTGAAGCATGCAAAATTTTATGTGCAGAGGGCGTAACGCCAGTTGACATTATTTTCTTCAACAGACATAACTGTTAAAGGCTCTTCGATGAAAAATACAAAAAATATCAAAGCTTTCATTGTTTGTCAAGATTAATCATAAATGTTTATTAATTAATTCACCACATTTGTCTCTTCCTGTTATTACAATTTGGACTTCAGTGTACTGTAGAAACTAAAAACCAAAGTTACAATAAAGTCACATTTTACAATGCACTTTAATGAGTTCTAATCGCGGGTAGGTCTGGATTCTTGTTTTCAGTTACAAACTGCATTTTACAGTTTTCTGTGGGTTTCGTGTTATTTAAAGTTTTCCACTGGATTTTAGGTGAAACAATTATTGAAAGGTTATAAAGAAAATAATTACAGCAGATTAACTGAAGTTGAGAATATTTATTTACATGCTGATGCTATCATTTCATATTTAGTGACATATTAGTGTACGACAAAAATAAATCACTATCAATGCCGTCTATAAATGGTGGCTCAGAGGAACGAAAATTTTTGGTAATTGTGTTGGTGCTGAGTGCCATCTATATGAACCCGTCAACGCACGCGTTGCTACGGGAGGAAACAGGTCGGCTCTGCAGAAGAATCCTTCAGGTCGTGTGCGAACCGTTCGTACGCCAGGCAACAACGAGACTGTTCTAGCTACTGTCATCATAAGCTCGCATCGTTGAATTCGCCATCAATCAGAGGTACACTTGCATCGTTAGAGTGTTCATAGAATATTGTTACAACACTTTCATTACCATCCGCACAAGCTGCGGACCGACCAGGAATTCAAACACGACGATCACATAATGCGATGAAAATTCTGAGAACGAATGCTTGCGAAGACAAAACGAGGATGACGAGTTCACTAACAATCTGTGGATGTCGAACGCAGTGGCTCGGTGCGGATTTCTTTCTGAGGCTCCCCTCTCATACGACGGGTGTTATAATCCAATTTATCTTTAAGTAATACATAGCAAAAACACTTTACTGTTATATATTTATTGTCTAATCACTGTATTGATACATCTAGTTAGGAAACTTAATAAGGAGCTGCAGTATGTTTGAAATAAAAATCCACGTTCATATTACAAATTAAAAAAAATAATAATAGAAGTAGTATTATTTATAGACGGACGCAATGTGTGATGCACTTTTTTGTGAATTCGTTCGTTCGAGTAACTGACCCGATTCCGCACTCCGAAATATCCACTGTTCGGTAAACATTCTGATGAGAGATTGTAAATAAATTGTTGGTGTCCTCAAATGTTAAATACTGTTCACTGGTGTAATCTCCTTTAGCGTAGGCCTACATGTTATTGCCGGGTATTTCACTCCGCCGTTTACATTTTCGAACCGAGGGGCTGCCGCTGCTGTTTGGGGTTCAATTTGCGACTTCCAACTTCGTGGTGAGGCATTTATGCCAGATACAAGTGACGCTTCTTTTTTAGTATGAATATATTTCTAATAATAAACTTACCTTTATAAGATTTTTTTTAAATATCTGTAAACAATTTATGGAGGTAGGGTTGTTAGCTAGATTTCAAAATAATATGAAAAAATTATTTGGAATCGATCGATTAAATCCTGGACCTCTCCCAGTGTTGCGTTTCAGGACGTAACAATATAACATTCCAAATAAATTAAAAAATTTACTAAAAAAAAACTATTTTCCAAATTCCGCCCCCTACTAAGTGGGGCCCGAGGCGGCCCGCCCCCCTTTAGTCCGCTACTGGTCGAACGAGGTCATTTTCACCTAAACGGAAGCGTAAATCAAGTCACTTATTGTAATATGAGTGAAACGTTGTCATACAAGACATTTTTGACGCGGTCCATACCGGAAGAAGACTTCAAAAACATAATAAGCAAAATAGCTGGTGTAGGCTCCAGCCACACCACGTGAACGTGTGGCGTGCTGTATCAGCACATGGTGTGACAGACGCTTATCTAATGAGAATGGATTTGCAACTACTGTCACGTCACACACAGCAGCTAAACGCCAATCGTTTGAGCTCAATAAACGAGAAGATTCATGGCCTAACCTGTCAGCGTGTATCTAACCCCACTGCGGTAAAGACATTGTTACTGCAACAAGCATATGTACACCAACACTTCTGCGTTCCAATGTTTGTCCGCGCACATCGATACACAAAAGGCTTGCCCAGACATTTGTGTATATGTCTATTACAGTCAGGAGCGCGCACGTCAAGTATAATTCAATGCTACAATTCTAATTTCTCGAGGCTGATTTAACAGCCTTGTATTGGTCCAAAGGACGTAACGGCAAAGTAGAAATTTTCTCGACTGGCTGGGGGCGGGATACCTATCGGTTTGTATATACCCACTCGATGAGGGTTGACATTTGAAAATCTTAAGCTACCTCCCATCCCGTCTCCTTATTGGGGGTTTGGGGGTTGATGGTCTAAAACTGAGTCACACATAAAAATATTGAATTTTATCATCAGAAAGCATGTACAAAAATTCCCTTTTGCATATATTGCATAACTATATACATTTATACAATCGTGTATATAAAACCACTATACACCACGCATTTTCGGGGAACAGACGATTGTCTCATTTATGTGGGGGGGGGCACAATTCGATATGATTCCTCTGGGCGGGCCTGTAAAAGGCCACATTAAAACGTGTTCTGTAGATTTTTGTGTGCAAACATTAATCCACTTCAGCGTTAAGCTATGTTTATAAAGATCCATACAACTCTTTCTGATTGATTTGGTCGGCCAGATCTGCACGCGGCCGGTAAATATTACAGTTTTGTGAGGATCCACCACGCTGATAAAACGGACACGGATGAAGGACGGTGGAGGACGCGTGAACTTTTATCAAAATGTATGTGATTTTAGCTTGTTCGTGTTGCTTGTTTCGTCGTCCAACGAAGATTAGAATTAATCGGATTACTTTCGTTCCAGGGGCGTATTTACGTTCCGGTTCGTACCCCCCAGAGGGTCCAAAAAGTTGACAAATTTTGTTAAGCTCTTAATGTTTAGGCTGTTTTATTATTTTTTTAGCTGTGTAAGCTAATATTGTAGGTAATAACTCGTTTTTGAATATACAAACAGATTTATTACACAGCATTAGCGTAAACATTTGAAACATGAAATGAGAAAAATCGATTGAGTAAATAAGTAAACAATGTTTCAATAACGCGTATTTTTATTGTGTTATTACCGTTTACTTTAATGGGACTGATTTCAATCACTTTAAAGATAGTAATGTTGATCAGTCTTGTTTTTGTCTTTCGTATGAAGCCGACCCCCTCCCCCTGAAGGCCAAATTCTAGATACGCCACTGTTTCGTTCCCTACTGGTGTGGACGATCGGCCTCTTGCGGTCAACAAGCGTTTATCAGAATTTCTTCCCGTCCGTGTGGCCACCGCCTTTACCACCATGGTAGAAAATCTTACTGAATTATTTTCGTTCCACGGTTATAGACTTTTATTATACACTACAGTGAGGAAGTAAATTCTTCACGACCGCATGTCAACCCTATTGCGCTAATTTAGAAACAAAAGATAATAAACAAACCACTGCGATTGCGATAAAATAAGGGAACGCTATAACGGCAGTAAATTACGTTTCTGAAATAGATCCGGTTTTACTGTATTCGTACCCGACATGACCTTCATAATGCTTTTACTCACGCTACATTTGCTGACCGCTGTCCGGCGACTATTTTGCCGCCCCGCGTGGTCAGTTAAAGTAATATGTATGCATAATCTCTCTCTCTCTCTCTCTCTCTCTCTCTCTCTCTCTCTCTCTCACACACACACACGCACGCACGCACGCGCACACAAAATACACTTACATTTATAATACTACATTACAACGTATGCGTTACGATTAAAAAGGATTAGACGTACAAAAATCGTCCTGAAATCTGTTTTCTTTTTGTGGAAGAGAGAATCTTTTTAGTGGAATCTCCCTTAACCTATGTGATAACTTTTTTCTTTTTTAAATTATACCTATAATGGGAATCAAAAATATAAAGAGAAACAAACGATATACTCATATTTATTGGATTTCGTTGTCCATGACGTGTCCGTTGATTAACTAAATATAATTATACCACTAGCTGCGTATATAATAATGCGTATGATATTCGAACATCTCACACACCCCACACACAACATCGATCCTTCAAAAGTCGACACCGTCGTCAAGAACAAGACGGATAGCGCTCCCAGTGCCAGCCTCTGACAAAGTTCATAATAAGCGAAAACTGGTTCAGGCTATAAGGTAAAACCTTTACGTTTTTACCAATAAAAAACTTTGTGTACCTAGTCGGTAGTGGTATTGATATAATTATTTTACTCATATTTAGTTAATTCACCACGGAAAGTACAAACACCCTAACGAACAGTATCATACCAACAAATGTGTAAAAAAGGAACAAACTGCAATTATGATAAGATTTCAAGCATGACATTAACGAATATTATATCTGTTCACAGTGAAGTCTCTAGCTACCCTTATGGGAGAGGGAGGGGGTAAAGTCTCATGCGCCACCCATTGGTTGTGGGAGTGAATGATTTGAGTCATGTGAAGTACAGTAGAGAACTACAGTACTCTTAATACAAACCAAATGCAGATGTTTATCATTAGTTTAATATAACCTGATAACAACAAAATATCAATTATAATATTGAAAGTAATATTTATTACCTACACCCAACGAAAGCCAACTTTTCTTTACAGTTTTATTGGAAATTCTTTCACAGAGTGTCAATAATGTCTCATTCCTTCAGACTAGATCTGTGTCAGTATCATTTTAAGTACTTAAAATGGCTACTGCTGGTAGCCTTTCTTGTGTCATACTTGATCTTTCATCGTTTTGTATAATTCTAAACATATAAAATGATTTTTGTTTTCAGCAAATGTGATAGGAAATATTAAACAAATGCTAAACCAATTGATAATTTGATTATATACAAACGACGTACTATTTAGCCTGATTCCAAAATCTTCATGCTGACTGATGTTATTAGCATGATCAGACGTTTCGGCCTCACATCTGGACGCCATCTTAAGTGAAAGGTCTTCAAAAAACGGACAAGATGTACATCAGTCAACCACTACTGTGGCCTTTGTATTATTTCAATTAAATTAATTTTCAAAAAGTTATTTTTAAATTATATAGAAGACAGTTTTTTTTTAGAACAGAAGTAAGTGCATAAATAGAGATCCAATATTTACAAGTTACCAAATATACCTAGCAAAGAAAAAGCTTTTATCCCCCCCTCCCAAAAAAAACTAAAGCCTTTAAATTATTAGCTAATGACTACCAATCTTCAACTTCAGACCTAAAAGCAAATGTGTATAAAGCCAAATCACACTCCCACATTTTATATATCTCTTTAAATTGCACTTTAAATAAACTAGTTTTATGAAATTCCTGTTTGTGATTTAAGGAAGAAATTCCATATTCCACATTTACATACGTTCATTTTGTACTATACACATTGCACAAAAAAATGATATACGGTAACGTTTTTTAAAACTTTTTTTTTAAAGTGTAACACTTCTACAAAAAATTATACTGTATCAACAAGCATACTCAAAGTTTCAAACAAAAACAAAAATATAATAAAATCTATACAAAAAGGTGACAAAACTAGAAAAATACTGAGCCAAATATATCTCCTGCCTACGGATATTTAGGCGTGCATCTGTAAATTAAAAATTTTTAAGAATTTGGAGGTTATTTTACATCTGTACCGTAAAAAAAGCTTTGCAGAATAATATACACATGGCACCAATTGCAAGCACAGTAGAGATAGTTCTGATACAAATATTTATCATTCATTTAAGCTCATTAAATTATTTAGTCATAGAGTATAAGGCTGCCATCATTGTTATCAAGTCTCTCTATGAATTAATACATGGTGTGTGTGTGTGTGTGTGTGTGTGTGTGTGTGTGTGTGTGTGTGTGTGTGTGTGTGCGCGCGTGCACGTGCGTCCAAAGGGACACTGCGAATAATCTTTCAAGTTATATAAATTCAATTACACAGGAATTCTAATCAAAAATTATAATTTACTTCTCACCCAGAAAAACTACAAATTCTTTATACAGTTTACTATTATTAATTTACAGTAATAACTACTTCTTAAGATGCAATCTATTAAAGTGTGTGACAATGTATTAAATTACACTCATACTTCTTCTGTTTCTGACTAATACAGACTTAACTAAGTAACGCTTTTTTAACATAAAAACACAGACATGTTCGTCATATACAAAATACAGAGGGGACCACAACAAGTCACTTGACAAACATGTATTTTTTTCTAACTACTAGTTTCAAATGATACACGACTTCCCCTACATTTTAAAGTTATAACATACACCACTGATAATACATCATTATTTAGTCATTCTTTAATATATTGATACAATTTTTAAATAACTTCTGTAAAATTATGAGAAGGACAAAAGACAAAACAAATGACTAACAGCAGGCAAAGTAATGAAACACCAAGGTGTTATCCATGCATAAAAAGTGTACAGAAAGTTACCATGTTTCAGTTTCGCATATTAAAAAATATTTCATGTTCGTAAAAACACAATATGAATGTGTGTGTGTTGTTTATAATTTCACAACAATATGAAACTCTACACTAATAATCAATACTTTTTCCATTTGTTGTTTAGAAACTGTTTTCAATATTTTTATATTTTTCTTTGTTTGTAGTGTTTTAGTTGGACTCTTAATCAAAATTAGTTATTGGCATTTGTTAGAGCCGATATGTTATAACTGTTTTACAGTAAACTGAGGTGTTGGAAATTTTGTAAAAAGTTGGTGACCTTAAATTTTGCAAATCAGACTAAGCATGTGTTGTTAACTAAAAATCATAAATTATTTATATTTACAAATTTCTGTGTTTTTAGATCCTTGAATTATTGCTTGCTTACACAAACACAATCTCTGTGTGTGTGTGTGTGTGTGTGTGTAGGGGGGGGAATGTTGATGTGTTTGAGACACATTGGCTATAACCATGTCTGATCCAACTGCCAGTGTGCTTTTACTATCAACACACGATGTCTCATGGATAAAGATGTTCTGTCCAGTGATGTCGTTCTGCATGTTTTCTGAATAAGTATGTGTTGTAATTCTTTACGAAGGACAATTCCTACTCTTAGTTGTCATTTATGTATTTATTACTATCACTGACTTAAGTTTCAATTTTAAAGTTTTCAGGTGTTTTCCTAATCTGTACGCGTACTTCAGTTTTCAAGTGAGAAATTTTACAATCTCAGCATTTTCAGACAGCTATCTGATTTGTTGTTTTTTATAGTAAATGTTTTTTAACCAAGAAACAAAATTTTTCAACTGACAGAGAGAGAGAGGGGGGAGCACATGAGTAACTACATAGTCGTATGAGAAAAAAAAATCATTGCTAATGAAAGAAATGATGGACACAATAATAGTGTTAACAGATAAGACAAAAAAGGCTAAAAAACGTAATAAAACTAAAAAGTATACTATGTTGTTTTCAAAATAACAGACACGGATATTTTGAAAATAAAGATAGACTTTTATAAGTCTGGAAGATGAATCACAAATTAACAAACACATGTGTATCAACAAAAATAATAATAATACTATTAGTAATATATTATGGAAGTATGTAGTTATTACAAATTTTAGTAGCTGCAGTAGTATAATTTCACTACTCATCATCATAAATCATAAACTAAAAGGGCGCTTACAGATAACTTTTTGAATTCTGTTCTGAAATTTCATATATAAAACTTCATATGAGCAGTGATAATACACACAAAATTGCTATTAAATAAGTATTTAAACATTATAACAAGAGTTAATGGTGTTTAAATTACTGTGAAAATTCATATAAACATTAATGAACTTTCACACAAATTATGATTTACAAATTCAATCAAGCAGTGAAAATTAAAAAAGTAAAGATGTGAAAAGTAATAATAGTATGTATTAAAACAAACTGTCACAATGTCTGTAACAATTAATGTAACTTACATCGAAAAAGTGAAGTACTGAAAAATTTCCAAACATGTTGACAGCCAAAAATTGAAGACCTTCATAAGCTACATCCAAGAACAACTACAGTCTGACCACAACTACGTAAATCCAAGCAAGACTAACATTTCTAAAGTGAACATGCCTAGTCAATACTTGCCCCTCATTGGTCAAAGAACATTCTGAAGGATGAGTAGGAGTGGCTAACTATTAACAATGGTGAGATTTCTTCAAAGTTACAAAATGTTTATACAACAATAAGAACAAATTAAATTTTATGCTAGCTTTACAGTTATACTGATGTTCAGCTTCACTGGACATTATAATTTGCTGAATTAAAATAACACTATCCTTGTGACCTTTATATAAATAATTATTTGTATTTTGTTTTTACAAGCCAAATACTAACTGCTACTCAAATTTACTGACAAAATTAAAATTTTAATCTTCAAGTTCAATATTACCTTTTCAGTTTCAACAACATATAAATCAACTTACACACAATTATACAGAAAATATAACTTTCATTTTATAAGAATACTACAGTGTTTATAATATCACGAGAAAAACGTTTAGGCTGTACAAAATAGGTTTCACAAATACATATGAAACTTTGAATATTTTTAAACTACAAACTAATTAAAAGAACACAGTGGTGTAAAAAGCAGCACACGTACATTTCATAAAATTATATTTTATCTGAATTGTCCAATATCACGAAACATACATGATATACAAACAAAATGTGACTTTCAATACCGTATTAAATAGGAGAAAAGTACGTTCATTGAAAATTCTGGTTTGCAATGAAAATATTGATTTACAGTTCTTCCAACCTCAAAATTCTTGCTTCTGCTTTGATCTCTGTTTGTGTCTATGATGACAAATTTCATTGCTTCCTTTTATTCTTTCAAAATTTCCTCCATCTCTGAACGCTATTAGTATCAGTTACAATTTGTTTATAACTCAAAAGTGCTAATTGATTGAATGTAATCACAATTTTCATGCACTGTATACAAAGCATGAGTGCTTGTAAACTAAGAATTACTTTATTCTTATAATAAAATGTAACAATGACTAAAACTGTAGTTAATATAAAGATAAGTACAGGCAGTAACAATCTTACAGCTACTATTTTACAATGATAACAGCTTCTAGTTTAATTCTTTAACTTTAAATTAGGTGCTATTCTAATTCAAATCATAGTGTCTGGGAATCAACGGTCTGTGATGTTTGTAAACATAAGTGCATAAAAATTTGAAATTTTGAGAAACTGATTTATTCCTCCTGAAATATTACCTTCTGGTGATTATCAGATCTATAACGATATTCAATCAATAACAATAACAATTATAGTGTGTGTGTGTGTGTGTGTGTGTGGGGGGGGAGAGAGAGAGAGAGAGAGAGAGAGAGAGAGAGAGAGAGAGAGAGAGAGAGAGAGAGAGAGAGAGAGAGAGAGAGAGAGAGAGAGAGAGAGAGACCTTACCGCAGTTGAGAAACGGTATTCTAGTATTTTTACAAAATTAAAAAATCATAGGATATTGTTATAACAGGCTACAAAAAGTCTCAACTATGCACCATATTTTGTTTGTTAACATGTTCTATAATTTGAAATAAATCTATATATCCTAAGTAATAAAAAAAAACAAAAAAAAACAGTGTTTTGTTTGTGATGTGATGTTATCAGTGGGATGCTACAAAAGACTAAAAAACATTTTCTTTGGCGCTAAGTAAGACACATCAATAATTCCACACTTGATTGAAAAATATACTGGAGATTACATGTGACAAAAAAAAAATCATAGTGACATACGAGTACATATTTGGTGGAAGGAGATTATTGTGGATAAGGGATAAGGGAGACTATTATTGTAAATATTGATACATTTGTACAGATGATCTCATGATAACTTGAATAAATTTAACATCCAATTAATTATAGATAACAAAAGGTTACTAACAACAGCTAATTGATAACATTAGGTCACATAACTAAAAAAAGCAGGTATTTAAACTTCGCCTGTCCTATCTAAAATAATTATTGCTACAAAAAACATTCTAAATGCCAGCTTATTGTTTTTATTTATTTATTTATTTTTTTTTTTAAATAAAAGGCAGCATGAAATTCAAAATTCTGTATGCTGATATGCTTATTTAGGATCTTTTCTATTTAGTGGCAGTTTGATAAGTGCTACCGCACACTGGAAACTTTTTGCCCGCAGACGGTTTTGTCTCCAAGGCAAAGGCGCACGTAGTTTACGTGAGTGCGCACACTGTAAGACAAGACATGGGCACAACCGAATAGCCCTCGAGCTCAGGCGACACCCGCCATCGTTTTTGCCTGCCAACTGTCGGGCGTCCTTTAAAACGCATTGATGTAGATGGTGCTTCCGCTTATCGAGAGCAAAACTGTCCGCCGCCATCAGTCCATGCCAGTATTGTGTTGTACCCCATTGCATTGTACTGTCTGAATTTGGACTTAAATATATAATTATTACGAAAATTAAATTTGAAAATTTTAATTACATGGTATAATTTTTTAATGATGGAAGACACCGAAAGACTAATAGAGGAGGTGGAAAAGAAACCGGCAATTTAAGATAAAAACCTGAAAGACTATTCAAATATCAATGTTAAAAACAGTATTTTTAAGTTTATGCGAAAATTTGTATTTTTGTATGACACAGCTGGGTCAAGAAGAATTAGTAATTCTGTGCCGGTGTTTGCCTAACCCGGCGGTCGAAGGTTTTATAAAATTGGTTTTAATATAACGCGAACACAAGGGTAGGTTAGAGCAACGAGATTTGGACGGCACCGTTGAAGCGGCGCGCGCACTCTATGGGCTGGTTTGGCTATTTGTTGCATCGTCACTGCTTAATTCAGTTAGATACCGGCACGCATAGAAGCAACAGACTCCCAGAACCGAACAGACAGTATTATGTAGTTGTTTCTTCTGCTCTAATGGCAGGCTAAATTTACGAGACTTCCCGGGTTCTCGTCTACGCCGGAGATCCTGGTTGATGCTGATGGAACTACATCTTCATCAGCCATGAGCCATCACACACGCACCTGTTCGGAGGAGGGAGTCTGGTGAACAAACACGAGATGCATCACATGCTCATAATTAAGGTGATATGAACTCTTTTATTTTCGTTGGCCGGGCCTGCCGTGCTCCTGATGTACAATTTACATTTCATTTGAAACCATGTGCCCACGCGGCTAGACAGTCAGCTATAGGGTGTGTCAGCTGAACATTCATTCTGAACATCATGTGACTTTAATAATTTAACTTCCTAAAACTAAGTACTATGTTTGTAATTGTGTGCTGCACTGGGGGAGCGTGCTAGAGATCTTTTTTGTTACACTTAAATATTTTCATATATAGCCAATAGTCATTACACTGTTCACTACAAAATTTAAGTCACATGTTAGGGGTTCTGTTCCGGCTGGTTCAGAACGGGTTTATATTTTAATTTCATTTTGGTTTAACATGTAAGGGCTGGGGGGGGGGGTTTCGTTTTCTTTTTTGGCTGTTTTCTGGGGATGAAAGGGGACATAGTTTTGCCAGGCACATGTTCGTTCAGTTTAAGGCAGGTTTGATTCCTGTCACACATGGTCAAGTACAGGCTGGCGCGCTCCCACATCTGCTAGCATACAACAGTCAGTTATTATAAACTCATTTATACACAGCCATCCGGCTTTAACAGAAAAGAACTTTAATATTTTTGGTGGGCATATACTGATTAATTTTTGACCTTGTAAAAGCATATACTGATTAATTTTTGACCTTGTAAAAGCATATACTGGTTAATTTTTGACCTTGTAAAAGCATATACTGATACATGTATCCATATGGATTTGTAAAACAAAATTAACATTTTATAAACTCATAAAAATTGCTTAAAATCAGGCGATGAGGTTTTTTTTCCCATTCATATGGTGTCTAAGAAACTTAAAGATTTTCATATGCTTATGATGGGCCAGTTATCAGATGCTATCTATACATATGGGCAGTCCGGTCTCTCTTTATGCTTTGTGAGTGATTATCATCCTTTTGGGGGTGTTTCTTAATTATTTAAATTAATGGGAGTTAATGAATCATGGTGACTGAAAGTCGAACATTTATGATTGCCGGTCTTGGGGCTTTGTAGAAACACTGCCTGTTGAGCATGGGTATTCCAAGGGTACTAGGTGTCTGTAGTCTGTGTATATAATTATGAGTGTATGTGTCTTTGTTTCCGTACGTGTTGTCAATGTTAAGTGTTAGTAACAAAAGGGGGGAAATTATATAATTACGGAGTGTTGACTGATATATATATATATATATAACGAATTATGGGGGCAAAATAAAGGTTGTTATTATTAAATTACAGCCGAGTTTCATTGCAAGTCCCGTCATACTGGACCCAGCGCATTTTTGGCTTCTCTAGGCTCCGGCCTAGTTTTAAATAACTTGTGGCTTCTCTTTCAAACAAACAAAAAAACTAAATAAAAAGAAATATAAAAAGAAATAAAAAAGAAGTTTGTTTTATATATATAAAAGGCATAAAAGGAAAGAGGGGTTACAAATGGTAGCGGAGAGCGGTTCATTCTAGGTTGAACCCTTGGGTCCTTGGGTGTGACGGGGCTTGCAAACTCGGAAATACTATGCTATTGTTATGACATTGTTTTTTTTTTAGGTATATGCCCGTGTAGGCTAGTTTAGGTGGTATAACTTGTGAGTCTGGTCGCACCACTGGGGCGAGTATTTGTGTTCGGAAAATTTGATAGGTTGAACTGCCGGGGGGTCTCAAGCGTTGCCTGGGTGATAGAATGTTGCTGATTCGAGGTCGGAGTTTAGCGTGTGACATTAGCGGGATGCGGTATGGCCCGATCGGAAGTCGGTACCGTCACCGACTAAATTCCTGAATTAAGAATACTGACTACTAGTTGTGTTTGTGAGTTATGTGTTGGTGAGACGTGTGTGTCGGATTGATGTTTGATGTTATGTATGTTCAGTAGTGTTGGTTGTTGCTTGTCTCCTTCTGTGGTGTTAGTAGATGGTTCCGAAGTAGGCCAGGTCTCCGCAGCGCTAGAGAACCCAGGGGTCCACTTGATGGAAGAACAGTACTCGAGTTTTTCCTTTTTTGTAAGTCATGTTTTTGTGTTAGGTGTACTGTGTGGTTCTGGCGGGGGTAGGTTACCAGAGACTACCCAACCCTATTTCCGGCATCCTCCAGAGACTTCCGGTGGTGGATGGAGAAGATGAGGGCAAATTGTTGGTTTTTCTGGACATCGTCCTGGAGTTGGCGGATTTTCCGGGGCTGTCCGATGATGTCCTCTTGTCCCTTATATACCCGTATTGCCGGGGTTCGTTGGCTGAGCTGGTCACCGACACTCTGCGTCGTGGTGGCAGTATCGACTCTCTCCATGGGGAGGTGTTGGACTCTTTCATACCCCGTCGGCAACGTGAGCATTTGAAACATAACCGGTTCTATCGGGCACAGGCCAATGGGGAGGCGTTCGGGGACTTTGTGCAGGATATCCGTAAAAGTGCCCGGATTTTGAGGTTGGGGTTGCCCGAGAAGGATATCGTTAGAATTATTTTAGAAGGGGTGACGCCCCAAGAGAGATCCCGTTTGGTGTTCGCGGACCGTCCACGTTGTTTTGCGGACCTCGAACGGCTGTGTGTGGTTTCTAGAACGGTCCAGGGGATTGACGAGTCCCGTGAGCAAGTAGCACATGGTAAGGTAAGACCCGAGAGGCATGTAGGGCGAATTGTTCCATCATCATGCGGTGCCGAAATTAAAATTATAAGCTCTTGTAACGAGAGGCGCCGTCGTTCGCCTAATGTGACTTGTTTTAGGTGTGGTAGGTTGGGCCACATCAGACGATTTTGTACCGGGGTTGGGTCGAGTCCAACGTCCCTCCCCAAGGCGCCCAAGGTCATTCAGAAAAGGGTCAATGAGGGGAAGATATGTCGGAGGTCTTCCCCTAACTGTCGCGGGTCTTCTAAGGTATGCGCCTCCAGGCCAGTTGTAGGTCCCAGTTCTTTGGGCATCAAGGTCCTCCAAACCATCTCTAGGCCCACTTCCGTATGCCCCTTCTTGCTGTTGGAGTTGAAAAAGAGTCAACTCAGAGCATTAGTTGACTCCAGATCAGCAAGATCAATCATTTCATCCAAAGTGTGCGAGGACCTTGAATGACAGGGTGTAATTAAAAGGTCAGAACAGTCTTCCGTGGTGTGCTGGACGGCATCCCAGGAAATTCTGCCCATTTCCCGGGTAGTTTCATTTAAGTTTAAAATTGAGGGATTTTCTTGGGTGTGGAGCTTTCTGGTTTCTCCTGCTCTGGGAGTTGAATGCATTATTGGTGCCGATTTCATCTGCAAAAGTGGTCTCGTTATTGACATCCAAGAGCACCAATGTTATTTTAAATTTAATCGGGGAGTTGTAATCCCTTTCCTTGGATATCAGGGGACCAGGCAAGATATCCAAGAGGTTAAGTGCCCCGACACATCTAGAGACCACCTCTCCCAGTCCCAGCGGTCCGCATTAGATCAGTTGTGTGAGCGTTTCCCCACTGTATTAACTCCGGCCCTTGGGGTCACACATCTCTTGGAGTATAAGATCCGCCTAACGGACTCCAAGGTGGTGCGCTCCCACCCTTATAAATTTGCCCCTCCGAAGATGAGCATCTTGAGGGAGAAGGTTCAAGAGTTATTAGATCAAGGGGTGATTGAACCTTCTCAGACCAGTTATGCCAGTCCAGCGTTCCTAGTGCCCAAGCCTGGAGGTAAGCATAGGATGGTCATCGACTACCGCAAGCTGAACGCTAACATTGAGGTAGATTCGGTCCCACTTCCTGACCTTCATTCCGCGTTCGATTGGTTCAGTGAGGCGAGGTACCATCATTACCATCATTGACCTCAACTCTGCATATCACCATACTCCGTTGACGAAAGAAAGTAGGCCCTACACGGCATTCTGTGTTCCGTGGAACCTCTATCAGTACACTAGGGTTCCCATGGGTCTAGTGGTAGGGGCCCAAACACTCACCCGTTTACTTGACACCGTTTTTCACGATGTCAAGTTCAAGTACGTCTTCAACTATCTTGACGACTTGCTGGTGTACAGCAAGGGGTACGAGGAGCATTTGGGTCATCTCGAAGAGGTGATGTGCAGGTTGAGGGGTGCTGGCCTCACTGTCAATCCCGAAAAGGTGAAGTTCGCCCAGACACAAATTTCTTTTCTGGGCCACCTGATTTCCCATAGAGGTGTCACTGTGGATCCTGAGCGAACACAGGGAATCAGGGACTTTCCCCCACCAAAGGATGCCAAAGGCATCGAGAGATTGTGGGGATGGTCAATTTCTATCGGCGTTTTATTCCAAACGCGGCGGAGATTGCGGCACCTCTGAATGAACTCCGGAAAAAGGGCGCCAAGTTTGTATGGGGGGAAAACAACAGAAGGCTTTCGAGACCCTGAAGGAAGCCATCATTTCCCCTGCAGTACTGCGGATGCCAGACTTCTCGAAACCGTTCATACTCCAGACGGATGCGAGTTCGATTGCGCTCGGGGCGGTTCTGTCCCAAGTCGTAGATGGTGGTAGGCAGCCTGTGGCTTTCATTTCCCGAACGTTGACCCAGCAAGAACAAAAGTCTTCAGTGTATGAGCTAGAGTGTTTAGCTGTTGTATACGCTCTAGATAAGTTCAGGCGTTTTCTGGAACACGCTGAGTTCCTGCTCGAGACCGACAATCAGGCTCTCTCTTGGCTTCTTGCTCATCCCCGGCAACTGGGTAAATTGGTAGATGGGTGGTCAAGATCTCATCCTTCAAGTTCAAGGTGCAACACATTAGGGGAACCCAAAATGTGGTTGCAGATGCTTTATCACGCATGTTTTCCCAGCCCAGTGAAGTCCAATCTGAGCAACCCTGTTCTGTTCTGCTAGACTTTCCGTTAGCCTTCACTGATGTGTTACCCCATCAGTTGAACGATGACAAGCTGGGTCCTATCATCCAGAATATAAAGGAGGGTAACGTACAGGCCCCTTACTTCTTGTCCAAGGGCGTCCTGTGTTGTCGAGAGAGAAAGGGACGTGCCCCTAAAATCGTGCTGCCTAGCAAGTTAGTGCCTATGGTCTTCAGCTATTATCACAATTCCCCAGTAGGAGGCCACAAGGGAATTTCGAAGACCATTTCCAGTATTAGGAAACACTTCATCTGGAAGGGCATGGATAGGGACATCGCTACCAGGGTTAAAAGTTGTCATCTGTGTGGCTTGAGCAAGCCTGCCCAGAACACTAAGTTAGGGTTGTTGTCATCGGACGTGGCGAGCAGACCGATGGAGAAGCTATTCATAGACTACGTGGGACCTCTCCCGCGTAGCAAGTCAGGTAATTCTTACCTGCTTGTTTGCGTGGATGCTTTTTCGAAGTTTGCCTGGCTACTGCCCTTATGGCAGGCAACAGCTCGTTTGACCATAAGCGCGCTTCAGAACCACATTTTTCAGCATTTCGGTCTTCCGACCATCATTGTCTCCGACAATGGTCCCCAGTTCGTTTCGAGCGAGTTCCGGCGGATGTGTTTCACCAGCGGAATCAGACATGTAACCACTTCTCTGTATTACCCACAGCCGTCCCATGCGGAGAGATTCAATAGGAATCTCAGGTCCGCACTCATTGCTTATCATGCGGAGTAACAGACAACCTTGGACCAGAATCTGAAGTGGTTACAGCTAGCCTTTAACACGGCCCTGCATGACAGTCATAAGGCTGTGCCCTTTGAGATCATGTTTGGATTCTCGCCCGCGCTCCCGTTGACTAACTTGTGGAATATTGATGATCTTCTACCACGGGAGCCCGATAATGGGACTGCGGAGAGATGGAAGGAGGCTCGGAGGAATTTGCTGAGAGCGCACGAGCGCGTCCGTAGTCGGTACAATCAGGGGCGAATTCCAAATCCCTTTAAGGTAGGAGATTTGGTCTACTGCCAGAGCCACCCGATCAGCTCAGCTGCCGATAAAAGAGCCGCTAAATTGTGTTATCGCTGGTCGGGGCCATATCGTATCCTGGGGTTTGCGTCACCAGTGACGGCGCGGTTGGAAGAGCCGGGTGGTAGTCCGAAGGAGATTACTACGCATATATCGAAATTGAAACTCTGTAGAAAAGAGTAAACGGGCTGACAGGGGGGGGATGATTTGTGGTCTCTGTGTGAGTAGGGAATTTTGTCATTGGAAAATGGTGTCCTCCGGGGGCGTTATCGAGAATGATAGGGTAGCGGGTAGATGTTTCCCACAGTCCCAGTGGGGTTCGTCTACTTCAGGGAGGCGCCCCTGCCTGCGCGAGCCTTGGCTTTCTCCAATTGTCCTTATGTCCGGAGGGAGCCATGTCCTTACCTTCGGTCCCAGCCCATGACCTTTCGATGATCCTTGACCTTCCTCCTTCCTATTTTCCTAACTTGTACCTGAGAAAAAAAAAACCAGAAAAAGCAAAAAAAAGGAGTTAGAGAGAGTGGAGGGTGGGCAGTGTGCGGCGCGGGGTCGATCTTGCTCCTCGTACCGCACATCATCCACCGCATGCCCTTGGAGTACACATGTTAAACTTGTTTATATGTTCGATGGGTGTCATATTCACAGGTAGCCTGGCCTGGCGTCCGGTCCCAAGTGGGGAACATTGCATCATGGAGACCATCATTTCCCCTCTTTCCCTTGCCCCGTGCAGTGACGGTATTGTTTAAAATGGGTGTTGTATTAGAAAACCCCCCCATGGGAATATAGGGCAGATGCCCTGTTAAGGTGGCAGTCGTGTTCTGGCTTGAGTGGACAAGCCTCAGGAGGTCGGAACTCAGGGAGCTCCCGAACTTTTCTTTTGTCTTTCTTCTCTGTCCCTCTTTGCTGTGGGCTGGCCCTGATCAGGTCAGCGTGCAGCACCCGTACACTTACACACTACATGTCTTCTTTCATCTCTTTCGTTTTCCCTTCTGAGCCTCTGTTCTCCTGAGAGCAAGTGCTGCTGGGCCGCCATAATCACGAAGTCCACTAGCTTGTTTTGGGAAGGGGGTACACTGCAGGGTACTCTCCCGAGTTTAAGTGTGGGGCAACCGGGTTGCCCTTTCGGGGTGGGGGTGTGCCGGTGTTTGCCTAACCCGGCGGTCGAAGGTTTTATAAAATTGGTTTTAATATAACGCGAACACAAGGGTCGGTTAGAGCGACGAGATTTGGATGGCACCGTTGAAGCGGCGCGCGCACTCTATGGGCTGGTTTGGCTGTTTGTTGCATCGTCACTGCTTAATTCAGTTAGATACCGGCACGCATAGAAGCAACAGACTCCCAGAACCGAACAGACAGTATTACGTAGTTGTTTCTTCTGCTCTAATGGCAGGCTAAATTTACGAGACTTCCCGGGTTCTCGTCTACGCCGGAGATCCTGGTCGATGCTGATGGAACTACATCTTCATCAGCCATGAGCCATCACACACGCACCTGTTTGGAGGAGGGAGTCTGGTGAACAAACACGAGATGCATCACATGCTCATAATTAAGGTGATATGAACTCTTTTATTTTCGTTGGCCGGGCCTGCCGTGCTCCTGATGTACAATTTACATTTCATTTGAAACCATGTGCCCACGCGGCTAGACAGTCAGCTACAGGGTGTGTCAGCTGAACATTCATTCTGAACATCATGTGACTTTAATAATTTAACTTCCTAAAACTAAGTACTATGTTTGTAATTGTGTGCTGCACTGGGGGAGCGTGCTAGAGATCTTTTTTGTTACACTTAAATATTTTCATATATAGCCAATAGTCATTACACTGTTCACTACAAAATTTAAGTCACATGTTAGGGGTTCTGTTCCGGCTGGTTCAGAACGGGTTTATATTTTAATTTCATTTTGGTTTAACATGTAAGGGCTGGGGGGGGGGTTTCGTTTTCTTTTTTGGCTGTTTTCTGGGGATGAAAGGGGACATAGTTTTGCCAGGCACATGTTCGGTCAGTTTAAGGCAGGTTTGATTCCTGTCACACATGGTCAAGTACAGGCTGGCGCGCTCCCACATCTGCTAGCATACAACAGTCAGTTATTATAAACTCATTTATACACAGCCATCCGGCTTTAACAGAAAAGAACTTTAATATTTTTGGTGGGCATATACTGATTAATTTTTGACCTTGTAAAAGCATATACTGATTAATTTTTGACCTTGTAAAAGCATATACTGATACATGTATCCATATGGATTTGTAAAACAAAATTAACATTTTATAAACTCATAACAATTGCTTAAAATCAGGTGATGAGGGTTTTTTCCATTCATATGGTGTCTAAGAAACTTAAAGATTTTCATATGCTCATGATGGGCCAGTTATCAGATGCTATCTATACATATGGGCAGTCCGGTCTCTCTTTATGCTTTGTGAGTGATTATCATCCTTTCGGGGGTTTTTCTTAATTATTTAAATTAATGGGAGTTAATGAATCATGGTGACTGAAAGTCGAACATTTATGATTGCCGGTCTTGGGGCTTTGTAGAAACACTGCCTGTTGAGCATGGGTATTCCAAGGGTACTAGGTGTCTGTAGTCTGTGTATATAATTATGAGTGTATATGTCTTTATGTTTTCGTACGTGTTGTCAATGTTAAGTGTTAGTAACAAAAGGGGGGAAATTATATAATTACGGAGTGTTGACTGATATATATATATATATATATATATATATGTATATGGGGATAGATCAATATTGTTTTTGACACGATTAAGGATATAGGAATTATTTATTTATTATGTATTTTGAGGGCTATTGCCCTGGCCATGTGATAATTATGTGATTTGCAGGATATATGTGTAACGAATTATGGGGGCAAAATAAAGGTTGTTATTGTTAAATTACAGCCGAGTTTCATTGCAAGTCCCGTCATACTGGACCCAGCGCATTTTTGGCTTCTCTAGGCTCCGGCCTAGTTTTAAATAACTTGTGGCTTCTCTTTCAAAAAAAAAAAAAAAAACTAAATAAAAAGAAATAAAAAAGAAGTTTGTTTTATATATATAAAAGGCATAAAAGGAAAGAGGGGTTACAACTCGTCAAAAGTTGTTACATTCATTCTAAAGTATGAAAAAGCTTTTTCGGATGGGCCCGCAAGTTTCCATACAGTGTATAAACTTTTCCTTCCATTAATCTCGAACTATACATAGGATCCATCCAGTACTGTCTTCTTTTTTCTTTCAAAAACGAATTAATAAAGCAACAGTAGCAGCGGTTTCCATTACAAGACTGTCGCCGGTGTGCGTAAGAGGGCGACAAAACTGTTTTGCCCTTCTACTGTTGCCCTGCGCCGCAGACAAGGGAAAAACAGTCTGCAGACTGTCTTTCCCTCAGTGTACAACTAGTGTTACAGTGCACTCTGTGTTTGCCAACATAGTTAGCATCACCATCTTACCAGCATATTTATCATGAATTACTTACAGCTATCACAGTGAATTCCAGACAGATTCAGCCATACAGTTTATACAGGCGAAACTATTTTCATAACCGAAGACGTTGTGTGAAAGGCCATGAAAGAAATCATATACAACCAAAAAAGATAGATTGGTTTATTCTAAAAAGGACTTTAAAACAAAACCAGAACGCAGTGGGATAAAAAAGTGCCATTACATGCATGCCATGAAACACAAATTTTTTTAAAAAACAACATAATATTTCATAGTATTAATCCCCATTTTCACAAAGGTGTACAGTGATGAATAATAAAATATAAGGAAGCAAGGAATTTATTGCAATACAAGTACCTTATAGAACAGAACTTTTAATAAAATGTAATGATAAGAATAATAAAATCCCAGAAAAAGCGAAAATATGTGTGAAAATGGTAATGCCAGTTAGACAACTGATAGCTGGTGACGGAGAAAAGATTTCTTGATAACAAGCTGAAATCATATAACTTTTAACAGGGAACAGATAAGAAAATAAGAAAGAAGAGATGGAAGGAAATACTGATAAATCAAAAGGTTAAATATTTAATTAACAAAGTTGTGTTAGTGGTTATAATCACAAACAGAAATAATACTGTTGCATAAAACTATAGAAAAATTATTCTGATTAGCGCTTTCAAGCTTCACAGCTCATCATCAGATCAGAAATCAGTTCATCATTATCATTTCCGATCTGATGATGAGCTGTGAAGCTTGAAAGAGCTAATCGGAATAATTTTTATATAATAATAATTTTAGTGGTGTGCATCAGTGTTATTTCTGTTTGCAAAAGGTTAAAGTTTTTTGACTTCTACATTCAAGACTAGAAAATCTATTTGGAAAAGTAACATTTTATATTTCTGAGAGTTCTTCCATTATTGGACTTTCATTTTTCTGAGGACAGAATAAAGATGGTATATCAACACAGATTGTATGCCATATTTAAAAAACTAATTTTACCATAGATAACAAAGGTGGTACACCCTATTCACCTTCAAAAGTACATCTTAGATACTTGTATCAGAACTACCTCTACTGTGGTTCTAAGTGGTGGCATATGTATATTATGCCACAAAGTATTTTTTTCAGCTTCCGTAGTTTCCAGATGTAAAAAACACTTTACAATCTTATAATGTTTTAATTTACAGATTTACAGCCTAAAATATAAAAAATATCGGTATGGAGAACATACATGACGTCCATGTTCTAAGATTTATATTTAAAATCATTTTTGAAATGAAATATTTCCATAGAAACTACTTCTTTCTACTTACTGCTTCAGCCTTAACCACAGTACTGTGGTCACTAACGTATACCACCTCACGTTATCACACTCGATTTTCACTGATGATGGAAGTCGATGGCACTGCCGAAACGTCTGGTTTTGCAGAAAACTTTGGTCTACGGCCAAACAGGACGGGAAGGAATGTTAACAACAACCTACTTCTTTGTTGCCGATAACGTAGTACATATATAAAAAATTATCCCCTCCCCCGTCAACTATAATTTTCATTTATAGAAAATTACCCCCTCCCCGTTCAACTAGCCTCTTCATTTATAGATATTTCATCTACGTTTCTACAGTGGATTATTAAAAACTTCTTATCAGGATACTTTATTTATCAAAATTAAGTACTTTACTCTTGTTACAACACAAAATGTTTCAGGTAAACTACCCTTTCCCCCCAACCGATCTTCACCAAAATCAATAAGCCTTGACTTCTCTACAATGTAGGGAAGTATGAAAAACATAATTTGATTATGTTTGAATTTAAGGCAGTTATCGTTCGTCATAGAAAAAACTACCCTAGTTATCACATAAAACGTTGCAGGTAAACTACCCCTTTCTCTTAACTGATCTTCACCAAATTAAATAGGCCTTGAGTCCTCTACAACTCAGGCACATATGAAACAAATTATTTGTTTCTGTTTGAACTTACGGCAGTTATCGTTCTGCATGAAAAACGTTCTCTTGTTACAACATAAAATGTTGCAGGTAAACTACCCCTTTCCCTTAACCGATCTTCAACAAAATCAACAGACCTTGAGTTATCTACAATTGAGGAAGGTATGCACAACATTATTTGATTATGTTTAAATGTGCGGGAGTTAATCGTCGTCATAGAAACAATTACTCTTGTTCAAACATAAAATGTGGCAGGTAAACTACCCCTTTCCCTAACCCGATCTTCAACAAAAACAATAGGTCTTGAGAACTCTACAATTCAGGGCTGCATGCAAAACATTATTTGGTTCTCTTTGAATTTGCGGCTGTTGCCGTTTGCCATACAAAATACCCTTGTTAAAACGAAAAACGTTGCAGGTAAACTACTCCTTTCCCTTAACCGATCTTTACCAAAAACAAAAGGTCTTGAGTACTCTACAATTCAGGACTGTATGCACAAAATTATTTGATTCTGTTTGAATTTGCGGCTGTTATCGTTTGCCATAAAAAAAACCCTTGTTAAAACATAAAACGTTGCAGGTAAACTACCCCTTTCCCGTAACCGATCTTCACCAAAAACAATAGGTCTTCAGAACTCTACAATTCGGGCTGTATGCATAACATTATTTGATTCTGTTTGAATTTGCGGCTCTTATCGTTTGCCATAGAAAAAAATCGGTATGGAGAACCATACATGACTTCCATGTTCTAAGATTTATATTTAAAAACATTTTCGAAATGAAATATTTCCATAGAAGCTACTTCTTTCTACTTACTGTTTCAGCCTTAACCACAGTACTGGGGTCACTAACGTATACCACCTCACATTATCACACTCGATTTTCACTTATGATGGAAGTCGATGGCACTGCAGAAACATCTGGTTTTGCAGAAAACTTTGGTCTACGGCAACAACAAACTACTTCTTTGATCCCGATAACGTAGTACATATATAATAAACAGACTGGGAAGGAATTTTAACAAAGAACTACTTCTTTGTTGCCGATAACGTAGTACACATATAAAAAATTCTCCCCTCCCCCTTCAACTATAATTTTCATTTATAGAACCTGTTCACCCTGTTCACCTAACCTCTTCATTTATAGATATTTCATCTACGTTTCTACAGTGGATTATTATGAGCTTCAGGATACTTTATTTATCAAAATTAAGTACTTTACTCTTGTTAAAACATAAAACGTTGAAGGTAAACTACCCCTTTCTCTTAACCGATCTTCACCAAAATCAATAGACCTTCAGTCCTCTACAATTCAGGGATGCATGCAAAAAAATATTTGATTCTGTTTGAATGTACGGCAGTTATCGTTCCTCATGAAAACATTTCTCTTGTTACAACATAAAATGTTGCAGGTAAACTACCCCTTTCCCTTAACCGATCTTCACCGAAATCAACATGCCTTGAGTTCTCTACAAATCAGGAACGTATGCAAAAAATTATTTGATTCTCTTTGTATTTACGGCAGTTATCTTTCGTCATAAAAAATTACCCTTGTTAAAACATAAAATGTTGCTGGTAAACTATCCCTTTCCCTTAACCGATCTTCAAAAAATCAACAGACCTTGAGTTCTCTATAAATCAAAAAGGTATGCAAAAACGTAGTTCATTCTGATTGAATTTACGGCAGTTATCGTTCGTCATATAAAAAAATTACCCTTGTTAAAACAAAATGTTGCAGGTAAACTACCCTTTTCCCTTAACCGATCTTCACCAACACCAATAGGTCTTGAGAACTCTACAATACAGGGCTGTATGCAAAACATTATTTCATCCCGTTTGAATTTGCGGCTGTTATCGTTTGCCATAGAAAAAAAATTACCCTTGATAAAAAAATGTTCCAGGTAAACTACCCCTTTCCCATAACCGATCTTCACCAAAAACAATAGGTCTTGAGTCCTCTACAATTCAGAAACTGTATGCAAAAAATTATTTGATTCTGTTTGAATTTGCGGCAGTTATCGTTTGCAATAGACAAAATTCTACACACAGACACACACACACACACGCACTTTTGAAAAATTACTTTTTTCATGTTTTGAGGGTAGTACAATCAGAATCTGACATTATCTCGAACACGATTTGTTTCGCCATGACCATACTTCCATTTCCTTATGGAAGATGGAAGTAAAAATTATCCCCTCCCATTCATCTATCATTATCATTTATATAAAAATTATCCCCACCCCCTTCAACTAGCCTCTTCATTTATAGATGTTTCAGCTACGTTTCTACAGTGGATTATTATGATCTTCTCTTCACGATACTTTATTTATCAAAATTAAGTACTTTACTCTTGTTAAAATATAAAATATTGCAGGTAAACTACCCTTTCCCCGTACCCGATCTTCACCAAAATCAATAGGCCTTGAGTCCTCTACAACTCAGGCACATGCAAAAAATTATTTGATTCTGTTTGAATTTACGGCAGTTATCGTTCGTCAAAGAAAAAATTACCCTTGTTAAAACATAAAATGTTGCAGGTAAACTACCCCTTTCCCTTAACCGATCTTCACCAACACCAACAGGTCTTGAGAACTCTACAATTCAGGGCTGTATGCAAAACATTATATGATTCTGTTTGAATTTGCAGCTGTTATCGTTTGCCATAGAAAAAAAATACCCTTGATAAAAAAAACGTTGCAGGTAAACTACCCCTTTCCCTTAACCGATCTTCACCAAAAACAATAGGTCTTGAGTACTACACAAATCAGGCCTGTATGCAAAAACTTATTTAATTCTGTTTGAATTTGCGGCTGTTATCGTTTGCCATAGAAAAAAAATCTACACACACACACACACACACACATTTTGAAAAATGACTTTTTTTCATGTTTTGAGGGTAGTACAATCAGAATCTGCAATAATCTCGAACACGATTTTTGTTTGCCATCACCATACTTCCATTTCCTTAAGGAACATGGAAGTAAAAAAACTATGCATTTACTGACACAATTCTGATTTTTTACTTCCATGTTCCTTAAGGAAATGGAAGTATGGTGATGGCAAAAAAAATCGTGTACGAGATTATTGCAGATTCTGATTGTACTACACTCAAAACATGAAAAAAAGTCATTTTTCGAAAAGCGTCTGTGTGTGTGTCTGTCTGTCTATCTATCTTAGATTTTTTTTCTATGGCAAACGATAACAGCCGCAAATTCAAACAGAATCAACTACTCTTTTGCATACAGCCCTGAATTATAGAGTTCTCAAGACTTATTGGTTTTGGTGAAGATCGGTTAAGGGAAAGGGGTAGTTTACCTGCAACATTTAATATTTTAACAAGGGAATTTTCTATGGCAAACGATAAAAGCCGCATATTCAAACAGAATCAACTACTCTTTTGCATACAGTCCTGAATTATAGAGTTCTCAAGACCTATTGGTTTTTTGGTGAAGATCGGTTACGGGAAAGGGGTAGTTTACCTGCAACATTTTATATTTTAACAAGGGTATTTTCTATGGCAAACGACAAAAGCCGCAAATGTAAACAGAATCAAATAATGTTTTGCACACAGCCCTGAATTGTAGAGTTCTCAGGACTTATTGTTTTTGGTGAAGATCGGTTAAGGGAAAGGGGTTGTTTACCTGCAACGTTTTATGTTTTAAAAGGGTATTTTCTATGGCAAATGATAACAGCCGCAAATTCAAACATAATCAAACAATTTTTTGCATACAGCCCTGATTTGTAGATTACTCAAGACCTATTGTTTTTGGAGAAGATCGGTTAAGGGAAAGGGGTAGTTTACTGGCAACATTTGATTTTATCAAGGGTAATTTTTTCCTATGGCAAACAATAACAGCCGCAAATTCAAACAGAATCAACTACTCTTTTGCATACCTTTTTGAGTTATACAGAACTCAAGGTCTGTTGATTTTGTTGAAGATCGGTTAAGGGAAAGGGGTAGTTTACCTGCAACGTTTTATATTTTAAGAAGGGTATTTATTATGGCAAACAATAAGAGCCGCAAATTCAAACAGAATCAAATAATTTTTTGCATACAGCCCTGTATTGTAGAGTACTCAAGACCTATTGTTTTTGGTGAAGATCGGTTAAGGGAAAGGGGTAGTTCACCAGCAACGTTTTTTTTATCAATGGTAATATTTTTTCTATGGCAAACGATAACAGCCGCAAATTCAAACAGAATCAAATAATGTTTTGCATACAGCCCTGAATTCTAGAGGACTGAAGGTCTACTGATTTTGGTGAAGATCGGTTTAGAGAAAGGGGTAGTTTACCTGCAACATTTTATGTTTTAACAAGGGTAATTTTTTCTATGATGAACGATAACTGCCATAAATTCAAAGAAAATCAAATATTCTTTTGCATACCTTCCTAAATTATAGAGAGCTCAAGGCCTGTTGATTTTGGTGAAGATCAGTAAAGGGAAAGGGGTAGTTTACCTGAAACATGTTATGTTGTAACAAGAGAAATGTTTTCATGATGAACGATAACTGCTGCAAACTGAAACAGAATCAAATATTTTTTTGCATGCATCCCTGCATTGTAGAGGACTCAATGTCTATTGATTTTGGTGAAGATCGGTTTAGAGAAACAGGTAGTTTACCTGCAACGTTTTATGTTTTAACAAGAGTAAAGTACTTAATTTTGATAAATAAAGTATCTTGATAAGAAGCTCATAATAATCCACTGTAGAAACGTAGATGAAATATCTATAAATGAAGAGGTTAGGTGAACGGGGTGGGGGTAATTTTCTATAAATGAAAATTATAGTTGAGGGGGGGAGAATTTTGTATGTGTACTACGTTATCGGCAACAAAGAAGTAGTTCTTTGTTAAAATTCCTTCCCGGGCTGTTTATCCGTAGTCCAATGTTTTCTGCAAAACCAGACTTTTCGGCAGTGCCATCGTCTTCCATCTCAGTGAAAATCGAGTGCGAAAACGTGAGGTGGTATACGTTAGTGACCACAGTACTGTGGTTTAAGGCTGAAGCAATAAGTAGAAAGAAGTAGTTTCTATGGAAATATTTCATTTCAAATATGATTTTAAATATAAATCTTAGAACATGGAAGTCCTGTATGGTTCTCCATACCGATATTTTGAAATAGTACACAGAAAAGGTTGTTCAGATATGAAAAAATGATCATGCATTAATGAATTTTAATTTTAAAAAATTTTAACATATATCGACAGCCTTTGGGGATAAAATATCTAGAATAACTGAAAAAAAAAGATAAATTTATATAGGAAACACATTAAAGTGAAAATTAAAAGGAAATAAAACAATTTGCCCTTGACTGGACAATCCGTTAATTTTCTACTATTGCCAGTCCTGGTGTTTTACACTAATTAAGTCACAAAGTCCTGAAATAAACATTTATAATATGGACCATTGATGAGTGGACATTGTTATGGTTTCTTGGCTACTCCTAAAGTAGCTTATACACTGTACACCTAGAGTAGTAATTTGACCATAACGTATACACTAATTTGCCACTCATTAGGCAATTTTTTAAAATAAAAAAATTAATTACCTAAATTCAAAATCGTATTAGCCATTATTGAACATTTCTCCTACTATGTTCACAGATATCAATTAATAACAGCCTACTTTCTATACTTCACACATTCAACATTCTTTTAAACTTTAAAAATACAACTTTTATATTATTATTTCTTTTATAAAATTGCTAAACTGCTACAATTTTTATTGTTTAGACAAAGCTTTTCGTCATCACTGACATCATCAGGTCTTAAACAACGTCTGTTAACTGTACGTTGTAGGCGTTTATACTTTAGGCCCCTCCCCTTATGTCATCGCCCCTCCTATTGGTTCTAGCTGCTGCCGCTCTTCACGGGAACTTTGTCTACATTTTCCGTTAGGTTTTTTTCTAACGTCCATCAAATTGTTTTAAGAATCTCCCGTTAATTTCTTCATGTAATTTTTAGTGTGTTATTCTTATTATTTTAATTTATTTTTGTTTATTGTTTAATATATAATAAAATATTTCTTCATTTGTAAAATCCACTTTTATATTCATTAATTTATTCTTATCTTCTTTTTTAACTTTAAGTATTTCTAGTTCTTCTATTAATTTTCTTTTTTGCGGATTGTTTTCTATTTTGATTATTTCCATATTTTCATTTGGATTTATGAATTTATGGCCTGATTCATTGAAATGTCTTGCATATAGTGAGTTCATTATTCTAACCCCTTCTCCTTTTGCATGTTCATTCATTCGAATTTTAAATTTTCTTCCAGTTTCGCCCAGATATATCTTATTACATTCCCCACATTTTAATTTGTATACACCGCTTTTTTCTGTTAATGGCATTTCTTCTATTTTAGCATTTTTTATATATTCGAATACATTTTTCGTTTTCTTTATTCCTATCTGTATTTCGTATTTTTCGAAGCATTTTTGTAACATTTTTGTTTGATATCCTATGTATGTTATTGCTCTTTTATATTTCTTTTCTTCATTTGTTTTTTCTTTTTTTTTCTTTTCTATTTCTTAATTATTAATTTCTAATTTCTTAATTTCTAATTTATTAATTATTTTTCTCTATTTTCTTAACTATTCTATTAATTATTTTAGGGTTGTAATTATTATTTTTTGCTATTTATTGTATTTTCTTTAATTCTTTTTGTTTGAGTTCTTCATTTTCTAGATAATTTATAGCTCTATAGCAAAATGAATTTAATGCTGCCATTTTATAATTGACTGGATGATATGATTCTTGTGGAATTATTAAATCTGAGTATGTTTCTTTCCTATATATATCAAATTTGAGTTTGTTATCTTCAATTTTTATATCGATATCCAGGAAATTAATTTCTAATCCTCCAATTTCTTCTTGAAATTTCATTGTTTTTTCTGTTATTTAATTCTTCCATAAATTTTTTAAATTCATTTATTTCACTTTCCCAAACTATTAGTATGTCATCTACATACCTGATCCATTTTTTAATTCCTCTTTCTTTATCTACATCTTTTAAAATTTTGATTTCAAGGTTATTCATGAATATCTCTGCCATTAATGGTGAAAGCGGTAATCCCATTGGTAATCCATTTTCCTGTATGTAAAATTTGTTATTAAATCTGAAGTAGTTCTGGCTTAGACATAATTCTAATCCTTCTATTATTTCGTTTTTCCATTCTACATTACTTAATTTGTTTTTCTTTATTATTTCTACTGTTTTTGCTATTGGTATGTTGGTGTACATATCTTTTATATCTAATGACATTAATTTTGTCTTATTTGTTATGGTTATTTCTTTTAATCTTTCTATTACCTTTTTGCTATTTTCTATGCTGTGGATTTCTTCTTTTTCATATGCCATTTTGATTCTTTTACTTATTTCTTTTGGTATTTTGTATGTTGGCGAATTTATAAATGATACTATAGGTCTTAATGGCATTTCTTTTTTATGTAACTTAGTTTGACATCTAAATTTTGGAGCTTCAGGATTATGTTCTATTTTTTGCTTCTTTTGCCATTCTGTTAAATATGTTCTTTTTTATCAATTTCTTTGTTTGTGCTTGAAATTTACTTGTGTAATCATATTTTATTTCTTTATATGGTCCTTTTTGTATAAATTGTTCTGCTTTTTCGATATAATCTCTTTTGTTCATTACCACTGCTGTGTTACCTTTATCGGCTTTTATAACTATCAAATTGTTCTCCGTGATTTTCTTTTTTAATTCTCTTATATTTCTTTTTATTTGTGTTTCGTTTTTATTTCTTGCATTTTTGTTTTTCTTACATATTTTTTCTACTATTTCTTTTACTTCACTTCTTAATTGTTTTTTAGTTTCTTCATTTTTTATTTTATCGATTATTTCTTCACATTCTATTATTGTATTTTCTTTATCTATGTTTGTTTTTGTTGCATATTTTAAACTTTCCCTAATAATTTATGTTCATTTTCTGTAAACTTTGTTTCTGTTAAATTTAATACTTTTTCAGCAAATTTTATTTCTTTATCTTTTTCTTTATTTTTCTTTCTTGTTCCTTCTATTAATTCCTTGAGTTTCTTGTTTAATCTCTCTTCCATTTTTCTTATTTTCTTTTCTATGTATTTTTCACCAAAATCTTTTCTCATTTCTTCTATTTCTACATAATTGTAACTTGTATATAATTTTTGATGTAATTGATACATTTCTTTATTATATTTATTTATTTTACTGTATAAGTTCTTTATTTCAAGTTTTATCCATATTTTTTCCGCCATATTTTTCACTGAGTTTGCTACTTTTCTTTTGTTATTAATTTTAATTTTTGCATATTTTGGAGTTTTTTATATTATTATACGTTTATCAGAAATCAAAATATGTGTAAGTTACGTTCAGCACAAAATTTACATAGGATTTGTATTCAAAAATTAAAAAATTAAAAAAAAATTAAACCAACTTCAAAAAGTATTTAACACACCTGAAATTATGTTATAAAAAGCTCTAAAAAGTGAAAAATAATTTTTACATTCGATGCTATGCAATGTGGAAATCATGAAATTTCATAAAATACCTGTACCACAAAATTTATTATGAACTTATGTATTTAGTATCTTAGGCTACGTGGCTGAAAAAATAAGCTTTCACATAACTTTATCCCAGTGCACATTTTGAAGTCGGTGCTAAGTCACTTTTTTAAAGTTAGGACTTCATTAAATGGTGCAAGTTAGGGCAACTTCATGGTGCCCGGGCTCACTCCCATACAACTCGTGCTCCTAGGGCAGTAAAATGATTCAACGTGTAACGAAATACATGAAACAAAAAGGACTGTTACCACTTGATCACTGATTGCTACAATATTTCACCCTCATAAAAATTACCTTAAACATAAGGCAGGAAAGACGAATTCACATTTGTAGCTTCTCATATATGTAACCTAATGGTCATTATTTTCTTGCAGGTGTGCAAAGTTTCTTCTCGCTAACACTGTTCCCACTCTATGCAACTCCTAACAGTTGCTATAACGTAACTATGACTTCTGGCTTTTAATTTCATAAAACATTATTTGGTGTTACAGTTGATGAATGAGTAAGATTTTAAAAGTGACTTGGCACCGACTTCAAAATGTGTATTGGGATAAAGTTATATGAAACCTTGTTTTTTCAACCACATAACATAAGTATATAAATTCATAATAAATGTTGTGGTGCAGTCTTTTTTTAAGAAATTTCATAATCTCCATATTGCATACGATTGAATGTAAAAATTATTTTTCACTTTTTAGAGCTTTTTATAACATAATGTCAGGTGTCTTAAAATACTTGTCTTTTTAAAGTTGGTTAATTTTATTTTCAAACTTTTTTTATTTTTCAATTTTAGTATTAATTTGATAATTTTGTTTATATAATTAGTTAAAATTATTTTTTTGTAAATAAAATTTGTATCTAGTAAAACAAATATTTTAAATTATAGGCAGATGAATGAAAGGTACATCACACACAAGAAAATATTGGGCTAAGGAGTCTAAAAACATAAAAAATTGTCTATTAAAAGTGCTCAGCGAAGTGCTAAATCACGTTCTCAAGAGACGTCTGCTGTTCAACAAGCTAGGTTGTCACAAATGAGAGATTATATGCTTTCTAGATTTTCTCAAGAGTAATTGAGCCTGCTGCAAAAGCTGATCCTGCCTCAACTGTATCCATGAACCTTTGAGCAATTAATGAAGTGATCCCATGAGCATAGACTCAGCTTTGTGATCAATTGGTTCATGAGTCAGTTGAACAGTGCCAGCATTGCCTTCATTTGATTCACCAATGTCTCCATGATAAGTTTCCTCATGAACGGAATAAAAAGTTGACAGCAGCACAGGAAAGCAAGACAAGACGAAACAGAAGAGCAAAGAACAAATGCTTAGAAAACATGTGTGAAAATTATAAATGACATAACTGTATTAATGAAGATAATTTTATGTCACCAATAATGAATTCCATGTGCTGTGTGTAGAAAATTATTATATCTAAGGCAGCGTTGTTAACTTGAAATGCCCTTCCCATGCTCATCGTCTATCCAATGTATTAGTTGAACTGTTTAATGTGGTGGTATGGACTTGTTGCTCTAGCAATATAAAGAAATGTAAAGTTCCTTCTCAAGTGCTTTGGAATAAAATGGGCCTCATGCCAGAATTGAAGAATTTACTGGATATAGAGCACCAAATATTAGAAAGAATAATTATAATTTTACAGATCATGAAGGTACAGATTAGATTAGCCAACATTGGTGTAAAGGGCAATTAGTTTTGTTTGTTCAATAGGTCGTAGAAGTTGATGTTAGGTCGTAACAACTGCCATTATCTTTATGTAATGGAGGATTAGTAATTATAGCAGTTGTGAAAATCTGCAGCAGTACAGAGAATTTTAAATAAATATTCAATGACTAGGAAGTGGTTATTAAAGCATAACAATTTATATGTTAACGCTAGAACCAACTCTGCCAATGTAGAATAATTGAATTAGAATATTTCTGAGATAGTCCAGGTGATAGAAAATGTGTAATACATAGATGACATGCAAATGGAGATTCAAGCGATCCACCAAAGAAATATCAAAGCACTAATTCTTGAGTTAAATAAATATGTAACTACAAACATTAACATGTCGATTTTATGTGGTTCATTCATCAAGGCAATGAACGATTCAACATCGGTTCATGTAGTAAACAGTATACTATCATATCAGCTGTTGTTTGTGCAGCTTTTTTCTTATTAGATCCAAATACTTGGACTATAATGACATACATTACATAGTTATAGTCAGTGATGGGTATTACAGAAAATGCATATCATTGCGAGCAAATCCTAATACTCAAGAGCAAAACAGGGAGTATTTAGTGATGATGAGACTTTCAGTCACAGTTATATTTTATTTAATTAAGAAAGTTGTGTTAGTGGTTATAATCACAAACAGAAGTGGTGTATGCGTTTTGTGAGTACTGAAAAACTCCATACAATTTTACATTGTAATTTGATAATAATAAAAGCTAATCATACAAATGTAACACTAGTACCACAGTAATCCCAGTCTATTATTGAATTCAATAAATGAATGTATGTACAAAATACAGGATTCTGCTGGTACTGACTAAGTACTGCTCCAATACTATTTTAAAACTATGGGACCACCATAGCAACATCTGCTTGCAAATAAAAAAGGATTTATTAAAATCAGTCTGGCCATACATGAGTAATCAGGATAAAAAAACAAACAAAAAAAAGGTCGAATGTAGAACCTCCTCTTTTTGAAGTCAGTTAAAAAGTGTCACACTTTTGAAGCTTCATGTGTTTGGGCATTCTTATGATTCCCAAATATACGAGGGTTATTCAGAAAGTAAATTCTGACAAGGTATTAAAGGAAACTAAGAATATATTTACAAAACATTTTTATTGCTATTTGAAGTACACACCTTAAGCTACTTTTGTATATAGCTTTTGTCATTTTTGAAACACTTTTCATAGTGAGGCACCAGGAGTTGTATACCTCCATGTATTAACACCTTGTCTGACATCGTTGGCCACCAAAGAAGGATTTCTCGTACCGTACTTGAAAAGGTGCTATTTGCTTGGTGTGAGGTTTGGGTTGTAAGTTAGATGATCAAATTGCTGCCAGTCAAACTTTATGAGAAGATGTTGCGTTTCAGAAGCTGTGTGTGTGTGTGTGTGTGTGTGTGTGTGTGTGTGTGTGTGTGTGTGTGTGTGTGTGTGTGTGTGTGTGTGTGCAGTGTGATTCATCGCAATGTCCTGGGTAAGCATCCTATGTCGCTTACTCTGAATCGGACTAAGCAAAAGTCATATCCATCTTGATATCACTGAATTGCTCGCTGCTTCTTCTCCATAAATGTTGAAAATCTTATGGTGAATTTCAATTTTTTTATTGCCTTTCACATTCAAGCACCGAATAACATACATACTTTCACACGTGGCGGGCATCTTGAATTTCTTCGACATTGTAAACATGCCCAACAAAGCTTACTCAGTGCAATGTTGTTTACAAATGATGTTGGCTTGCCAACGAATCAACAAACTGGACGTGCATGCGCAACAGCATCAATATTTAAAAACGGAACTTACTTTCTGAATAGCCCTCGTATATTTGTAATTTTCAATACAATATGCAGTAGAAATTTTTAACAAACATAAATGGTAAAGAGCTATTTGGTAACAGAGAATTATATGGTAAAAACTAAACCACTGATCTCTGCTTTATATAGGCAATATAAGTTGTCAAACTAGAGTGTCATGTTTATCACAGTGTAGTTTAAAGCAGCGACTTAAGAACTAAATTATACAGAGTAAGTTCACATCATAGTTGAACAAATAAAACTTTGCTTGTTTTAAAAAAACAGTCTAAACAAATGCTGTTAAGTATTGGATGTCATTCGTGTCACAATAATAAAGGGGAATAGAAAAACAATGGATAAATTACATATGCTTATTAATAAGTTGGTTTTGAATACATTATCAATCTTGCCCAAGATGTGCCAAACTGTTAGTTTGAATACATAAATTTCTCATGAGAACAAAGTTCAATAACATTTATTTATCCAGCAAACACAAAATTCAGTACTTTCCACCAACAAAGATATTCCAAAGTACTGAAATATTTACAGTTACACAAATTGTAATGCAACTATAATGGAATATTGCTTCCAAAACGACTGAATTTAAACTACACATTGTATCTTTCATTTCAGGATCACAAAAACTGTGTACATAAATCTTAAACAGAAAAAATTAATGTGGCATTTATAAATTAGGTAATAACACAATTAGGTAAACATATGTACAGATTTCTACTAACAACATTTACAATAAAAAGATAATTATTGAAACATTACAAGATTACCTCGGACACAAAAGATCCATTATCTCCAGACACGTTAAGAGTAACACCATGAGCACACAACACTTGGGACAGTGAAACTGAGTTGTTGGACATTATGAGGTGCATTAGTTACAACACAAATACCATTTGAATATTGCAAACTAATAACTTACTAAAATCATATTAAAATACAATTTGATTATGTCTCTTTTTTAGTAATAAATTGTTATGATGGCAATAATTTTATATTTGCGTTGATAGTGTAATTACATGTTAAATCTGGCATTCTACATTAAGAAACATAACACACAAAGTATGTTTTAACGAAGGACATACTGTAAGATACATATTATTTAAAAAAAATAATTTGAATGAGCACCAACAACAATTAATGAAAAAATTTTATTGTTGCCAACAAAATATAATGTGATCTGCCCAAAATTATTATATTTTCAATTACATAACCGATTTTGCACTTCCTTAACTTTACAACTATTTTTGGCTAATCACAAATCAGATCAAATACAGATTTTATGTTTGGAATACTAATGACTGTGAGTGAACCCTCAGTATACTCCAGAACTACACATTAGGAACTTCCGCTCCCACACATAAAAATTTGAATAATTCATTTATGGACAATGTATAAGCTTACATTATTTATTATAATAAAATCTGTAACAACATTTGACATATTAATTGCAAGAATTATTTATGAAACTTTAAATCTACAAAATGACATTTAATTGTATTCACAAAATGGATACTGCCGTAACTGAAAAACGCTTTCACTCTATAATTTAACATGTCCAGCAGTTACGGTGGAACTTTTATTCAAATCTTATAGGATTAATGGCCACAATTCATGTACATATGCAAACCGTGAATTATGCAGAAAGGTACTGAAATGTTATTATCAAGACACCAAGAAAAGACAGAAAAACAGTTAACTGAATATGCCATCAAATTAGTAAACGATATCACAGAATTGAAGAAATAAATCTGAGGTGTTCAGAACACTTCTAATTAGGTAAGGAGGTGGAAGACGGTGAAAAACGTTGCTAGTCTGAATATCAAGCCATGCTAAGAGACCATGATGATGATGACTGAATGCACGAACGACCTGATAAAATACTGGATACCATTTTCCATATTCTTGATGAAACAAATAAAAATATTTATTGTATAAGCACTTTGTTTTCATGCACAAATATTATGTCAAGGGTTTATTTTTGATATTTATAAATTTATAAGTGTTTACAAAATTATTCATGTTCAGTTGTTAATAGAGAATTATGTTGTTACATAAATCTGTAGATAGTTTTACATGCACGCGTCAACACACACACTCACATTTGACATTTTTATTTGTGCACTATATGTAAGAACACTTTAAAATCAATGCTGTTTAATTGTATTGCTATACTGTGAATTAATTAATGACACAATTCATGAGTTAATTAAATCGTCATGCAATTCTGTGTACAAAAATATTGTGTATTTAAGTTCACTGAGAGTAAAAGTTTATATACATGTCTATCCAAACTTATTTAAATTACTTATCCGGTAGTCACTGATGTTTGTGACTTTCAGTTGAATAAAATATCATTAAACACAATCACAATATATATGTATGATTTGAATTCAACTTGTACAAAATAGTTTTAACGTCTCTTAAATCTGCTTAAAAATAATCATCCACTAGACTAGTAAATAAAATTAAAAGTGCGTGTTGTTGCGAACATTAGTCAACAGCTACTCAAGTTTTCTCTACTCTAAGCCACATGATTTAGAAATGTTTAAACTTATTTATGTAGTCTAGTTCTAAGCAACTCAAACTGTGTATTAAAATATATAAGTTGTAATACAAATCGTTTTTTATTTAGGCTCTGCCATTGACACGTTAAACCAAGAAATTGAAAATATTGTTCAGAGCTAATTGTTACTGGTTCCAATCCAGTTAGGATGGCCTTTCTGATCACAAGTTATCATAACCTTCTGCTGAGTTTACTCAACTTTACAAGGACTGTAATTGAGGATACCTTAATATGCAACTATATAATAGAAATACTAAAGCTATACGTTATACTTTAAGGTATTGGAAAAGCAATATGCATGCACATGCGTGCGCACACACACAATATAAAATAATCAATAAATTTCATTCAGAACATTACTTTCTGTGTATTTACCACCATGTGTGTGTGTGTGTGTGTGTGTGTGTTTCATAGTTACATCATTTATACAGATTTAATGAGTTATAATGAACATTATATATTATAATATAACTCTTCTGTATGTGATTAATTACTAATGGATACTCTCTAGTTGTTGGATGTCAATTTTCTAATGTATACCTGGTGTTTATTTAAACTAATGAAATAAACAATTATTTGCTCTTGTCTCAAATTCCATAAAATTTATTGATACTTTCTCTTTGACATATATTTAATTGCATTAACATTCAATGTCCCTTTCTTAGGTTGTAGCTCTTTTTGGTTTGATAACATGAAAACTCTTTTTCTCAGGGTTAATATAAAAAATAAAGTCTATGTACCGTCCAAGTCATACATATAAAATAAAACATAATACAGTAAAGCCCCGATTTACCGCGGAATTGGGTGGCAAGGGCACCATGGATAGTGAAAATCGCGGATAACCCGAAAAGACTAAAAATGAGGTGTAAACATGAAAAAAATATTTCAGCATAAAAACTATGTTTTATTGTACAAAAAACATAATATGTAAAACTTTTAAAATATGTACAGTACAGCAGAAACCTTTGCTCTACAACGTCTAAATCACTAAAATAAAGAACAGTAAACAAAAAACAATACTGTACTGTTAACAAAAAGTGTTCAGTTATGCCTTTTTAAAAAATCAGTCACTCGTTTTTGCTTCTTGCTTTGGAAACACCTTTTCTTTATTCTAGATTGTACTTTCCTTAATATGAGTTTTTCTGCCAGATGTACGTCGTCGTCTTGTTCCTCTAAATATTGAAGCAATCCGTCTACGTGCTGCAAAGCAGTTTCGTGTGTCATCCGCGCAGGCGCCTCGTCTTCTTCACTTTCACTTTGTTCTTCTTCGTTCTCGTTCACTCCCATTGCTTTGTTCGTTATCTCTACGTCAGTCAGTCGTTCAAACCCCGGCTCACTTGCGTCGCATTCCAGCCACTCTTCTATGTTCTCTTCGTCGACATTCTCACCTCCCGGAACGGATGTCACTAGGTCAACAAGTGTAGTGGTCGGCATGACTTCATTCTTCTTCACAAATATTTTGGTTGACATTTGTTTCGATACTCGGAAAGAGTTTTCTCCATGATTTAACAAGGGTTGAGGGTTTGATGTAATCCCATGCAGACGCAATATCGTAAATGCTATCCAAAATTGTATAATTCTTCCAAAATTCTTTGAGATCGCAGCCTTCTTCGATTTTTGACAGTAACAACTTTGTTCAGTATGTTCTCTTCATGGTTGCAATGACTCCCTAGTCCATAGGTTGTATCAGCGCAGTAACATTTGGGGGCAAAAACTTTGCGAAGATTTGCCCGTCAGAAGATTTAAGCACACATGTAGCTGGGTGTGAAGGCGCGTTGTCAATTAACAAAACAGCCTTCTTTGGCAAATTTTTTGAGTCAAGATGTTTACGTACTTGAGGCACAAAAATGTTTTCAAACCATTCTTGAAAAATCTGCTGGTTCATCCAACCTTTTTCTTGGTTGAAATAATCAACTGGTAAATTTTCTGCTCTTGTCCCCTTAAAAGACCTCGGTTTCTTAGATTTACCGATTACAAGAAGTCTAAGTTTGTGACTACCCGCAGCATTGCTGCATGGCAAGATTGTAATTCTTTCCTTGCTACTTTTGTGACCTGCCGCTTGATGTTCACTTTCAAATTCTAAAGTACGAGTGGGAAGACGCTTCCAAAAAAGCCCTGATTCATCAGCGTTATAAATTTGTTCATATGACAGATCTTCAGACAACACACACTCTTCAAAATCACGTTGAAAATCATCAGCTGCTTGTTGATCACCACTCAGCTTCTCTCCGAGTAGACCAATCTCTCTAATTCCATGACGTTTCTTAAAACGATGTAACCAACCAGACGACGCATCAAAATTTCCTTCCAGGCCTAACAAATCAAAAAAGATTTTTGCTTTAGCTGCAATGGTAGGACCAGACACGGGGGTGCCCTCACTTCGCACCTGAGCTAACCATTCCGCTAATGCCGAGTCAAGTTCATTATAGGTGGATTTCTTCATTGTTTTTCATTTTTCATCCCAGAAGCACTGTCCGACACTGATGCAAAGGCTAACAGTTTGTCTTTTTGCTTTAAAACGTCTCGCACTGTTGTTTCCCCGATCCCGTAATTCAAACACATCTGCTTCCTTGAAGCGCCATTTTCTATTTTAGAAATCATTTCAAGTTTTTGTGCAATCGTTAACACAACCTTCTTTCGTTTTTCAGCCACTATTAATTTCAGGAACTAACAAACTGATCACAACTGATCACTAAGCACGCTTACTGACAACTGACACCACTGGCAGACCGAGAGAATATGTACGTAGAGGGGGAAGGTTAGTGAACTTGACCAAAACAAAAGAGCAAGAGCCAAAACAAAATTCTGAGAAGGCCTATAGGATTACAATGCACAATAAACCTGTCAGAAATTTTCGACCTTCGCACTGGAGGGCCTATTGTATTTTCCCTGTTGTTGGCTTGGATTCAAAATGGTTTTTTTGAGGTTCGTAATTAAAAAAATTTTTCGCGGCACGGCACTCGCGGATAATCGGGGCTTTACGGTACTTATAAATAAGGTTCAGCAATTTGGTGTTGCGTATGTATGTTGAGTTATGGGTCCTTTGGATCATACAAAAGAAACAACTTAAACAGGAACTATTACTAATAATAATTATAGTGAACACAAAATTCATAATTACAATGTTTATATTGTTTTTGTTATTGTGTTTCACTGTTCTTGCTCTTTAAATGGATTAATGTTTGTTCAAGTGTTTGTCTTAACATGATGGAACAATCTCACCAAGTTTGTAGTTTCATTTACAGATTATTGCTTGATAATTATCTTCTGGCCTTCAAGTTTTCAGTGTATTCCATTAAAACATTAGTCTCCTCATTATTTCTACAGTTTTTCTTCATTAATTCCTTTTATATCATCAATTATTTTGTAAAAATGTCCAGCATTAAAAAAAAGTGTTCTGGCTGCTATTAGAATATTCTTCAACAATCCAATTTTTTTTACAAAATACCGATTCATTCAGCACAGCTCTTGGATAAATTATATTTATGGGTCACAGGTTCGGTTTCATATTTTATAATTAACATGATTCAGTTGAATCTTATTTTTTCTTCGTCACTAATGTATATTATTAGTTAATAACGTAATATTTCACTATTATTAATCATTATACACCTTTTTATATTAACTATAGTTGGTTTATGTAACTTATATGTTTTATTCACAGTATATATTACAACTAGGTCCATTTCCTATTCACTTTCATTTTACACCGTTTTATAATGTCTAACACTGTTCTTTTCACTATTTTATACTATTAAACCACTTAACTTTTATAATTATAGCTTAATACTATTCTACCAGTCAATTTTTATGTCACTTATATTTTGTAGTTCTGACACAAAATAACTGCTTGAGGTTCGCAGACCTCCCTCTAGTTTATTAGTCTAATGCTATAACCAATGTCTTTTTACTTATTTACTAGGTTTAATATTGTAACATAACAAGGTTACACCTCAGAACAAAGACAAGTATATCATCAAAATTCACTGTGAATTATGCATAAACGCAATCTTTTTAATAATAAAGAAGAATAAAATAAACTTAATAAATAAAGAAATGATAACAAAATATACTATTTAAAGATAAATAATAAGATCAGGAATAAAAAGTAATCAAAACAAAAAGGGAAATATTATAATAAATAAATAATAGGGAAATAGGGAATGCACATTTAAGAATTAAATAATTCAATTACCATGACAAAACAATAACTGACGATGACCATTATACCCAGAAGAGATGATCAAAAGAAAAATACAATGTAAATAGTTATTAGTAAACCAGAATAATGTATAAATGTTAAACTTAGTATGTAAGAAATAAGACATTGATTATAGCTTTAGACTAGTAAACTAGAGGGAGGTCTCCGAACCTAAAACAGTTATTTTGTGTTAAAACTACAAAATGTGAGTGACATTAAAATTACTAATAGACTAATATTAAACTATAATTATGAAAGTAAGTGATGTAATAATATAAAATAATGAAAAGAACAATGATAAACAATATAAAACAGTTTGAGTGAAGTAAATAGGAAATGGACCTAGTGATATAATATACTATGAATAAAACATATACGCGTAAATTATGTTAACCAACATAATTAAAAAAAAGTTGACAAAAAAAAACTTGATGTTGTGTTTTTTTATGTTGATATAACAAAGTGTACAATAATTAATAACAGTGATATCTTACATTAACAACTTATAATATACAGTAGTGACGAAGAAAAAATAAGATTCAACGGAATCATATTAATTGTAAAATATGAAACCGAACCTGTGACCCACAAATCTTCCATCCAAGAGCTTAACTGAATGAATTAGTGTTTTGTAAAGAGGAATATATTGTTGAAGAATTTTAGAAACGAAGGCAGAACATGTTAATTTACTGCTGGATGTTAATGCAAAATAATTGAAGATATAAGACGAAATGATAAAGAAAAACTGTTGAAATAACGAGAAGACTAATGTTTTAATTGAATATACCAAAAACTTGAAGGCCAGAAGCTAAATATCAAGCAAGAATTCGTCAATGAAACTACCAGATTGGTGAGATTGCTCCATAAGGTTAAGACAGACTATTGAACAAACATTACTTCATTTAAAGAGCGAGTTACAGTGAAACACTATGAATTTTATTTGTATACTATAATTATCAGTATTAAGAGTTCCTGTTTAAATTGTTCTTTCGTACGATCCAAAGGACCCACTATTCAACATACGTCCACAACACCCAATTATTGAACCTTACTTATAAATATGATGTTTTATTTTATTTGTATGACTTGTACAGTATATTGACTTTACTTTTACATTAACCCTGAGAATAAGAGTTTTTCATGTTATCCAACCGAAATGAGCTACAAATGTTAGAAAGGGACATTGAATGTCAATACAATTAAATAAATGTCGAAGAGAAAGAAACAATAAATTTTATTGAAGTTCAGTCAAGGTAGAAAAAGAGTTTGATTATTTATTTAATTAAATTAAATAAATAATTACCTTATTTTATCCACTAAGTGATCTTCTTTTTCTTTTTAATTACTACATGTTTCAGGGCTTATATCCCCATCTTCAGGTAAAAGCAAATCTACCCTATTATTAGGTAACTATGTATTTATTTAATATAGAATTATACACAGAGATGAAGAAGGGTAAGTTTAGGACTTAAGACGTATAGAGAGAAATTTTTATTATTACAATATTTATACACTATACTTATGTTTCCTAATAACTATTTACATTTTATTATTCTTTGATCTTCTCTTCTGGGTATAATGGTCATAGTCAGTTATTGTCTTGTCATTGTGATTAAATTTATTTAATTCCTAAATTTTCATTCCCTATTTCCCTAGTATTTATTTATTATAATATTTCCCTTTTGGTTTTTTATTACTTTTTACTTCTTGATATTATTATTTACCTTTAAATAGTATATTTTGTTTTCATTTCTTTATTTGTTAAGTTTATTTTTTACTTCTTTGTATTTTATTTCTAAAAAGATTGCGTTTAGGCATAATTCACAACATTCACAACGAATTTGGATGAATAACTTGTCTTTATTCTGAGGTGTAATCTTGTTATGTTACAATATACACACATACATATAATTTCTAAGTAACCGTTGATGTTGCGTTTCTTGCAGTATTTGTATGTTGTATATTACAGTGTCAAATAATACATTACCCTTGCAATTGTATTTTTATTATTTTTTTAACACTATATTTGCGCCTGATGTACATGTCACAAATTTCATCTAAGCATAGGTGGTTTCTATATATATAATTTTATCTGTGAAACATATGCCAAGCACAAATATAGTGATAAAAAATACAGGAGATTCTCCTGTTGATAACCACGTACATTACTGAAATACAATTGCCCCAATGCATTCATGGTTATGCCCCAATTGTCTTTTGCCTTTTGGACAATTATCCCGGGCCCTCTTGACTAATTCGTCATCATCCATCCTGTTGACACGGTCATTCTAGAGTTATCGCCTTTCCTGTATCCAGACCACTGTCTTGTCTGTCACATGTTTTGTTTCTCGAATACTAAAGTTTGTTATTCTATCTCACCATGTTCTGCCTATTATTCTTTTTAATGACTTCATCTCAGCAACTTGCGTTTGTCTTTTAGTTTTGTGGTGTCTGGTCTTGCATGTGTACCTTATGACAGGATATACCTTACTATAATTTTATATAACTTTCCTTTCATTTCCAAACTTACGAATTTATTATTCCAAATAATATCATTCATACATCTGCCATTATGTTTGCTTTTGTAATCTGGGAGCTTATTTCTTTGCCTACTAAATCATAGCTTGTTATTGTTACCCTTAAATAGGTGGCTTCCAGTTTCTGCTCCACAACTTCGTTGTCTCCTACTGGCTTGCACCTCACTGGCATTGCAGCAGAAGCCACTGCTTTAGTCTTAACTGTAGAGATCACTACATTATATTGTTTACATGCATTGTTAAATTTGTACAGGAGCCTTTGCAGATCTTTTTCAGTTTCAGTTTTAAGTGTGGCATCATCTGTATAGCATATAATGTTGAAATTTCATATCCCTATTTGAGTGCCTATTTCATATCTCTTTGTATCTTTTGTGGGCTATTATTATTTCATCTTTTACCTAGTTAAAAAGTAGGCGAGTAAATGAATCACCTTGTTGTATCCCTTTTCAGGCATGATTAGTTGTGGTAGTCCCCCATTAAATTTCATTCTCATGATGGTATTTGTGTAATTGTTTTATTTATGATATTTATAATTTTCCAGGTATTTTCCTGTTTTATTTACTCTACAAAATCTCGTGCGTGCGTGCGTGCGTGCGTGCGTGCGTGCGTGCGTGCGTGTGTGTTTTACCCCAGTCAACGGAATACTTTCCCCGATATACTGACATTCTTCAATGCTATCCTTATATCTTCTGCAGACTACTAGGCCTAATCCCCCTCTTGCTCAATTTTCTTTTCCAATGCCACAATACATGACTACAAAATCACTGCTCAGAAACATTCTTTTACCTTTGTTCTTTGTTTCAAAGATTGCACAGTGGTCAATTCCATGTTTTTTACACAGTTCTACTACAATTTCTTGGTCACTGGTATTCCATGGCCTTATGTTCCACGTTCCTAATCTAACAATGTTTGATTTCTTTCGTTTACTCATTTTCAATTTCTCTGTGTTGTCTGTCATCTATGAGTCCATCCTAGTCTGAGGCAATTTGTTGGTTCCTTGGGCCATCCTTAGATTAACGGTGGATAGGGAGCTAACCTTGTCCACCAACCTCAATCCAGGAGGGCCAGGATTTTTAATCGAAGTTTACTCCCCTAGATGGGTTCCTTTTGCCACATCTTCAGAGTCCCATCCACCCAATGAATAAAGAAGAAAATGGAAATGGAAGACACTTTAGCCTTAAAATACTCTAACATCATTGGGGTCATAGCACAACAAGAGCTGGCCAAGAGAGATCAGACAGGAAAGAGTAAAGAAGGGACTCTCAACCATGACAAGTTGAAACAAACTAAGAATCCAGCTAGAAAAGATCAGGTTTACCAAACCCATATCTACAACATGTGGACCACCCCTGATGCAAAAAATCCACTTGCAGAAGTAATCTGAAACTCTGTGTGTGTGTGTGTGTGTGTGTGTGTGTGTGTGTGTGTGTGTGTGTGTGTGTGTGTGTGTGTGTGTGTGTGTGTGTGTGTGTGTGTGTGTGTGTGTGTGTGATAGCTTCTTATGTGATATTTCACCTTTTAAATTATTCCTGAACTTGCAAAGTTATTGGGAAATCGAAAATGCAATGGTGTCTAGTCCTAGAAACAATAAGAAGAAAACTTTTTAAGAATTAAATTTTCCTTCCAAATACACAATAAACATTTGTATATTACAAACAAAAGCTGTTACTATTATTACAAAACATGTTTCCGTGTATTATTAATTTTTAATATGTAATAAACTTTGTTGTAAAAAAAAACTCTGCTCTAAATGTATCTGTTGTTGCGTGTTTATTCCTCGTGTTTAGGATGTTATTCAAATCTAATTGTAATGGCGGAATTACTCTTCCTTATTTATTAATTAGAATTGACTTATTATAATTCTTCAGTTAATCTGTTCTAATTTGAATGTATCGGTTGGATTGTTCCAAACAATTTCTCAAAGTCTACGTTCGACCTTCATATTAAACCTATTCGTTGAGGTTAATTTTGGTTTCATAGTTACTATGGTTCTAACGGCTCATCGACGTCTTCTTAATCTTCGTGAGTGTAGAACGAATCCTGATTGTACCTTACATTCAAGAAATAAAAGCATGGATACGATTTTGTTAATATTATTATTTAATTTTTGCAAAATTTATTCAAGTTAATAGAAACTGTCATTTCGATATACATGCTAGTAATAATCGATTATCTATCTCAGGGTCAATAGTAAAAATGAATTAAATATATAAAGTGGGAATTCTTTTGGCAGCTACGAAAGGTTCCATTAATTATTAACAAACAATATAGAGTACATTACAATATAATTCTAATACTTATGATCTAATGTGAGATTATAAATAATTATTCAGGTTGAATAAAGTTGCTTCACTATTTTTTTTCGTTACGTGTGCAATGCATGCTGATCATGACATGACGTCATAAACATGGCCGCCTTGTGTCGGTGAATGCGTGTGAAATCATCCCAATGTATTTTAAATAAATATGTTCACTTTGTATTCACTACTTCTTATATACTGTTTTTTCTTTTCTTTATAAAATTTCCATCAGTGATTAATTGTGATCTGAGTTATTGGTGTTACTAGTGATTGTTCATATTGGATTACTAAAGTGTAGGTTAAGATGTTTGTAGAATACTTTACAGTTCTCAGTAGTTTAGTTAGGCTTGTTCTTGTTAATCACTTGGTATTTTCTTATTTTTTGTACTGGTCGTCGTTCATATTTGGTTAGATGACTTTTGTTAATAATTTCATTATCTTCTGATGTTGTTTATAATTTTTTCTTCTAAGTTTGGTTCCTGGTTTTAAAATTTGTTATATAATATTCTTCTGCAAACACTACTCAACCGTATTCAATCGTGGTTAACAATCAAGTGTCTAATTTCTTCTTTTTGTCATAGAACTGACCAAAATTTCTTGCCTTCTGATTGGCCCATTATTCAAAGTTCACCTGTTACATGACCAAGACCCATCAATTACCTTACATTTTATAATTTGCTTTTAACTTATTATTTTATCATTATACACTAATAGTTAATACAATGTTTATGTGGTTACTAATAATAAAATTACAAATAATTTTGTACTAAACATGTCTTGGTTTAGTCCTGTAAAATTTAGTATTTAGTGGATTTTCCAGATATCTTATGAAACAATTTATAATTGTGGATGACAGTTAACTATGACCTCTTGATATTACATTATTTTAAATTAATTTGCTGGTAACACGAAACTCTTATAATATAAAACAAAACTCTGAATGATACTCCTTATTTTAACAATTATAGTTTACTACCTTAACTAATTACATACTGTTTAACAATTGTTTGTGTGATAATTACTACATCACTACTGTCAATCATGATTGACCACTTTTTAATCTAAATAATAGCACACTTCTAAACTGTAGTTTGTGTGACTATCATTGGGCCACTTCTTATGTGTTTATTCTCACTTGTAGCACTATAAGAGGTTGTTCCTCTTTTTCCACTTTAGTTTATAATAATACAGATTTTTAATGGCCTATCATGCCTATAGTTCACACACATTTTACATTGTGGAATGATTGTACTCTTTATTGGTTTTACAGTTTTATTTATTTAAGGTTTGGTTATAGTTTTTTATGTTAATTTTTCATTGATTTACTGCCCTATCCTACTGGGTAAAGTCTGGTTATATTGTGTTAGTCACAGTTAGGTCAATGGTTGGTGTTGTTGAGTTACTTTGGTTCATTCATGATCTTCAAAATTTGATGGTTTCTGTTGATTAGTTGTTGAGCATTGTTTTTGGTTCCATCCCCGGACAGGGTTTCATTGATTATCATTTATAATTATTTTTACAGCGTTCTGTTTTGTTACACTATGTATAAAAAGGATCTAAAGCAAAAGTACTTTACACCATGATATTTTTAAGATTATGTAATATTGTTTACCTTCAAAACTAATTTATTCGTCTATCATCAACCACATTTTCCTATACAATTTCACTAACTCAATAATTCTGCCGATTTGTTCAATGATTTAAGGAACTCAAATGATCTTCCAAAGTTGGATATTACTACACCATTATTTACACAATGTTCATTATTCACATCGTGTGCACACTATATAGTCATAATATTCAAACCATTCACAACATCTAGCCATCGCACTCTAGGCTTACTTATTTTTGTTCTTTTCATGGGCTTCCATAGAATAGTTTCTAGATTGTTTCATATTGTCCATTATGGCAATATGTCCAGCCATGTCAACACCTGATATTTTGTATATTTGATAATATCACTTCCTACAATTAGGTAGTTCATGTTTGAGCATGTTTCCTATATTACATCAGCATTAATCAATATATCTTTTTAAAAATCTATTCCTCAAGTATTCCTTGTTACTCCATATAATTTTTTATAATTACCTATTCATATCCATGGGTCTAATTAGAGATCTATACATTTTTGTATTCGTATTCTTGTTTAATAATTCAGAGGTACAGTAATTGTTTTTTATTAACATAATAACAATTTCTCCTGATCACATATAATTTAATTTTACTCCTTATTGTAGTCATCTTTCACTCCCAAACTTGAAAAGGCTTTTTCACGCACAAGATGTAATTTCTACTTGTACACTGTTTTATTACAATTTAGCCTCTTCTTGATTTCCATGACTTTGTTTTGGTTTCACTGTTTGCCAAGGACCTTTTTTTCTGCCGCTGATTTAGGTCAGTGTTTCACCTGCGTTGCAAAAATGAAAGTCATCGGCCATGTTTAAAATCTGACACAGATGAGGGGCATAGAATAAAGGGGTCTTATACAGTATATAGCTCATTAGCTGACAGTCGGAAGAAATAACTCTAGGATTTTAGAGTAAGAAATATCCATCACTACATCAGTCTCATTATACTCACTTAATTATGATCTGGTTTTGCCCTCAAAATATTTCCTCAACAGTTGCTGTTAGGTTCAGCTGCATGAAATTGTTTTGTTTTAAGAAACTAAGGGTACATTAAAAAAGAGACAAACTCCTTTCTAAGCAAATTTTAAAGAATACAACTGCGATTACAATTTTAATTAATGAGGAAACTTGTCATTACTATGTATTTCAATTTTCATGCCTGGAAATAAATTAGTTAACCTTTATGTGGAGCTGTGGTCCGCTACAAAAAAGGATGCAGGTTTTTAGTTTAGATACATAAGTTCTTTGCCATGGTGCTGGTAGTCTTCATTGGCATCTAGTGGAAGACAAATCACCACAAGTTTCAAATAAAAAATCAAACTGTGAGGACCAAAACCATGGTTTCTGAGAAAACTTCTGTAGCTGAAGTCAAAACATCTGGCTTTTTATGACCTACAGCTCAATAACCCAAAATGAAAATATTCTCATTGATTCTAATTAGAACAATGATTATAAAGTATTATACCAATAATATTAGACAGAGAGAAGCATATTTATAATGGCATCTTATTTTATAAAGTGTAACCATTAAATTTTAAATGGTGCATATTGCAAGACTTGATTTAACCCCACAAGTGTCATATATACTGTCACTGAAGTGCTTCAGTCAAGGTCTCTAATGTGGCTGAAGAATATAAATTATTTGAATTTGAATATTTTTAGTTATCCTTTATAGATTCGAAACAGTTCAATACACCACGTTTAGAAATATGAAGCCACATTATAAAAGAAATAACTGAAGTAAAAATAGAACTAGATGAGTACAAGAATCCTGGAATTTGGGGCCTATGGTTGTCCGAATATCAATAATGATGTTTCCAACATGGAACACTAATATTTTAGATAGAAAATTTTTTTTAGATTTACAAATTTTTATCTAAAAGATATTAGTGTTCTATGTTGGAAAAGTGTACACAAAACGTTACTTTTTGTTATTGATTAGGTGATGCTTTGAGCATTACACATCTTCACTAAAAAGTGATTTCAAGTAAACTAATAAACACAGTACCTGACGTGTCCAGCACAAAGTATTTATTACGTTTATGTACTGTTTGGGAGACAATAGAAATTGAGGGTAAATCCTCTATCCGGACTGCTTCCATCATAATTTTTCCTCGCTTGATGTTTTGATCCCTGGAATCTGGGATCATCTTCAGGAACTGTGAGTGGTGGTTGAAAGCCCCTGTTGAAAGACCTAACAACCAGGGCTTTCAACTGCCAGTCACAGTTTCTGAGAACGACCCCAGATTCCAGGGGTCGAAATGTCAAGTGAGGAAAAAAAATTATGATGGTGGAAGCAGTCCAGATAGATAATTCACCCATCACTTAAGCCAGTGGTTCCCAAAGTAGGGTCCGCGGACACTTTTAAGAAAAAATAGAATATACCGTAGTTTTCTCAGGTTTTTTTTTATCCTCTAAAATCTAAATTTTAGAATCTTAAAACAATGAGTAGAAAATTCCAGTACTTTGTTTTTGTTTACACTAATTGTAACTGTGAAGTAATTTCAAACTATTGGCTTTAGTAATAGTCGTGTAGCAGATCTGTTTGTCAGCCGATCTGACTAGAGCGCCGCATCAATGCAGAACTGATCACGCTGTTTTAGTCCACGTATAAGCACTGTATCTAAGCAATACATTTTTCCGTGTAGCTGGTTTTATGCCTAAGTAGCTGGATTTTGACACGTGTGGCTAGAAAGATAGAGCCGAGGTTAGCAAAGTCAAGAAATAAACTTGATGTCGATAGTGACTTAATATTGAAATTATCAGACATTGAACCTAATACTGCAGAGCTAGTTGTTCAAAAGCAGCTTCATTGTTCACATTAAACTAGTATGATATAATTAATATTATAATTTTGCAAGTTAAGAGAACTTTGATTTGAATACATTTTAATTAAGATGTAAGAGTGTATCATATTTACTGTTTGTTTTATTTCATAACTTAGACGGGGTCCGTGAAATTTTTTATTTTTTGTGGGGGTCCGCGGACTGAAAAGATTGGGAACCAGTGGCTTAAGCTGTTTTAAAGAGTAGACGTTAACACATGTTAATTATATTTGAAGTAGGCTTTGTATGCAATTCTCTCAACAGTAAGATTACACCACGGTTTATGTTTTAAATAGCAAAATTATTTGTTTCTCCCAAACTTGAACAGTCTGGTAAAGTCAGTTAGAGAAAACTACATTTTCGTTGTCTAGTTTCTTCCACACCTTCCACCTAATGCACTTGACGTGTGATTTTTTATTTATTTTTATTTTAGCTGGCACTTATAATGAATATTATAACAGTATTAATATCTAATTATTACCACACTATGTATATATAAACACATTTTGTTTAACTGTCAAACCATTAGTATTAATAATGCGATTACAGCTGTAACAATCTAAGTTGTTGTAGTCATATCACAAGGTTTGAGCTTATCTATAATTTGTGACATCATATCAGCATGTTGATTTGTTGACTCACAGGATTTAATTCTATATTAACATTTTAATACAACCCAGTATTATGTGTTTTACTTTATATTTTATATCTATACACACATACATATGACCTTGGTGTGTAAGAACTTGTAATACATGTGTATTTATATATGTGAAACAAAATTCTACAAATGGAACTATACAAGCGGAAAATTATGTGAACAACTCATATTAAAAAAAAACTTTACAAAATTATATTCATTTTATATTTTGATATTTACATATTATATGTTTTTGGTTTGTAAAATGTTTTAATGGCGACTATACAACAGTTTGAGGTTACGATTGTTGAACATCCAAATGCTCTAATTGTATGTAAACAATGTTGGCCGGTTACTCACTGTTATGTACTTATATACATGATAACAAAACAAAGAATTATACACTTTAACAACACTAAACCTAAAGTTGTTATACTAAACTTATTAACAATACAGTAACAATTTTTGATAATATAAACATGCTGAAAATTATCTTTTGATGTGCATGTTGTGTTGATGCTATAGCAATTGAAACAATAAATGAACAAGAAATATTTATGTTGTTCAGCAAACTGCCAAACAGGGTAGAATAGCTTCATATTACTTAGCATGATGTTTAAATCTTAAGACCTAACTGGCAAATCACGTGGTCAGCGTTAACCGTTTCTACTTTCATTAACTGGGTTTTTCCGGTAACCTTTCTAGTTAATCTTTATCACGAGATCTAATGGCAATTACTAATGTTTGTCAGATAATCAAGTTCTAACACACATATATGCATTTGTTCACATTTACATATTTGTAAAAAAAAAAGAAAAAGATAATTGCATACTATGACTTTTTACTGTTAAAAATATTATTATATTCTGATTAGGTCATTGCTCTTAATTCAAGGTATTCCATGTAAATACGTTGTCATTATTTTGTTCAGTACTGACGGATTTCAAATTTCTCACAGAGCTGAAGGATAAATGTCAGATATGAAGGATAAATGATATCTGAGAGATTCATTCAACTTTCTCTACATTCAGTTGAGTAAATGTTGCTTAAATGCACATTGTTTTGTTATTACACTTTTCGTTGTTCTATTTTACCACATGTATGAGCCAACATAGAAAAAACTGAAAGAAAACAAATATGTTTGCATTCCTATTAAAACTACTATAAACTAGTGTTGAAGACAGTGCATCTAAATAAAGCCCTATTGTATGTGTAGTTTATAATATTTTTGGAGAATTATGTCCATCCAGCCTTTGACTTTTTTCTAAACATCTTACTTTCATAATCTTTGTCAGATCAGTTTTTTCTAGACATTCTTTGTTTACTTTTCCCCTTGGCAGTTACTGCATTATGTGCCTGCTACTCATTCTTAGTGTCTTTCTTGAATGGCTTGATTCAAATTGTATCTTGTCTCATTGTCATATCAGATGTTTGCTGTTCTATACCTTCCACGTGCTGTTCACCAAGATCAAATCTTGTTGTAGTCCACATACACATACGAGGTCTGTCAATTAAGTAATGGAGACTAATCATGTAGCAGTCAATATGGCAACACTGTAAGGTTTTCATCAACACAGATGGTTAGATAAACAGCTGATTGATATTGACTATTAATATTTATTGTCTACTGTTGCCACATAAAACGTAAACAAGCTTTCCATGAAGTGAGTTTTTGTTGTGCGTTATAAAAATGAGTGACATTAATTACAAGCAACATTGTGCAATCAAGTTTTGTGTTAAACTCGGGCACAATGCTACTGAGACGTTTACAAAACTGACAAAGGCATATGGATATGAAGCTTTGTCAAGAGTACAGGTTTTCAGATGGTTTAAATCACTTTCAGATGGCCAGGAATCAATTAAGGATGATCCACGCTCTGGAAGACTATCAACGTCAAGAACAGTGTCGATCAAATCAGGAACTTGGTGCAGTCTGACCGTCGATTAACTGTCAGAATCATTGCAGAACAATTAAATTTCAACCACACTATAGTTTATTAAATTTTGATAAACGATTTGGGAATGAGAAAAGTTTGTGCAAAATTGGTCCCAAAAACCTCACTCTTGAACAGAAAGACAATCGGATGGAAGTGTGCCGTGATCTTCTACGACAAACTGAAAGTGATCCTGATTTTATAAAAAATGTTATTACTGGACGAATCATGGATCTTTTAGTACGGTCCAGAAACAAAACACCAGAGTGAGAAGTGACACACACCAAACACCACTTCCCCAAAAAGCACAAATGAGCAAATTCAAAATCAAAACCATGTTCATTTGTTTCTTTGATAGTAGTGGCATTAGCAATAAGGAGTTTTTGCCTCCAGGACAGATTGTCAATCAACATGTTTACCGAGAAATCCTTGAAAGGCTGCGGAAAAGAGTTGCTCGCGTGAGACCAGCCATCGTAAACACCTGGATGCTGCATTATGACAATGCATCTTGTCACACAGCACTCTCAGTTAATGAGTTTTTGGCAAAGAAAAATATTCCTGTTGTTCCTCAAGCCCCTTATTCACCTGACTGGAGTCCCTGTGACTAATTTCTCTTCCCGAGATTGGAAAAACATCTCGAAGGATACCATTTTGGGATGATAAACAACATTAATAAAATGTAACCAACCAGTTAAAGGAGATTCCAGTTTCTGAGTTCCAGGACTGCCATGAAGAGTGGAAAACCCGTCTAAAGAGCTGTGGTTTCCCAAGGGAACTATTTTGTAGGGGATAGGGTCTAGATATAGTTTGATTGTAAATAAAAGATTTTACTGAATTAGTCTTATTACTTAATTTACAGACCCCGTATGTACTAGGATAGGGTGAAACGTCCCGGGCATGAATAACAAAACACCAATTTTTTGGATTAATTTGCACTTATTTCTCAACATAATCTCCTTTTAGTTCTACACACTTTTTCCACACTTTCTAAAGCTGTTATGCTGGACTGACAAACTGATTTTTTGATGTATTCAAAGTAGCCATTTATATAATCACTGATTTCATTGTCAAGAGTAAGTCTTTTTGACCATGCCATTTTTTTTTTATTTTAGGGAATACCTAGAAGTCCCTTGGGGCTAAATGGGGCAAATATGGTGGGTGAGGAAGCAATCTGAACTTCAATTCTTTAATTGTAGTCATCACAATGACGTGTGAGATGGTGAATTGTCTTGGTGGAACATCACTTTCTTTTTCGCTACATGTGGCCCAGTTTTTTTCTTTATTTCGTTGTTTAAAAGGAGCAGTAGCTTTTCATAGTACTTGTCACAAATTGCTTTCCCCTTTTTAACATAGTCCATTAAGATAACTCCACATGTGTTAAAAAAAAGAAAAAAAAGCAGCTGCCACAACCTTACCAGCAGCAGAATTGGAGTTTGTTCACCTTTGGCAGTCAATTGTTTTCACTGTTGTTTCTTCTCAGGAGTGTTGTGGTGGTTCCAAATCTAATCAATGGTTATGAACGAACACAAAAATTTGGTTGGATTGCGTGTATAGAGTTCCAAACAGTTGGTTCAAACATCCTTTAGACACTGTTTTTGGTTGTGTCAGCAAACTGGTACCCATCTAAAGGACAGCTTTGTCATACACAAGACGTTCATGTAAGATATTGCACACTTGTGCCGCTGATATACCAACAGTCTTTATCTCGCTCACTTTCATTCTACGATGAATCGTTACAACAGTTTTGTAGATATTTCTATTTTTGCTGGCATAGTCACTTCAGTGGGACACACAACATGTAGGTCATCAGTTGTCCTTATCCGACCCATTTTAAATTCAGCAACCCAGAGGTTAACTGTTGTATTCGATGGAGAAGAGTCGCCCAACTATGAATCCAGCTCCTTTTTTATATCAATTGCAGTTAACCCTTCCAAAGGAAAAGTATTTAATTATGTCATGAATTTGCAAACTGGCCACAGTTAAAACAATGCTTGAGGTGCTCACTGTGATTTACTGTCGAACTAATACTAAACAACTCATTGTCTTGAAATAACTAAAGTCAGCCTACAAAGGATGAAGTCGTAGGGCACGATCAAAATAATGACCATAGGAGCACTATTTCTGTATTAGACCCGGAAATTTTCACTCTATCCTCATATTTTGATTTTTCTATATTTACTTCTAACCCTGCTTTTATTGTCCTTATAATCTTCTTTTCTTAAACAGAATCAACAACTAAGTCATTTGGAAAGCTTAATGTGAACAATGTGTATAATACAATACATCATTCGATTGTGACCTCAAAGTATGTTCCAAATTGATTTCACATAATGTGTCCTGTGGATACCTGAGCTGTTCCCAATTTCATTGTGTTCCTGATCTTGAGCCTGGACAGACACACAGACTGTATCAGTGTGTGGGGGGGGGGGAAGCTGTAGGCTCCGAACACCATTAACGCATCTAACCTTTACTGTAAGTTCACTCTCTTCAATATGGGGACTAAGCAGTGGCGGCGCTACGGGTGGGCCAGGGGCCCACCCAAAATTTTCTTGGCCCACCCATACAAGACGGAGAAATTTCAGAGGTCAAAGTCAAACTATCTTTTATAAAATTCAACAAGAAATATGTTTTCCACGTGTTTAGAATGACACTAAAAGATCTTTAGAATCGAAATGAAACAAACAACCGTCAGAATGTACACAACCTGTCGGTCGGTCAGTCTTGGTTTCTCGATTCATTCTTTCGGTTTTTATGTTATGTACGTTTCAATACATTTGAGGTTAATTTGCATATACATATAAACAATAAATAAGTCTTAGTTTCTCAGTCTGCGGTCGTACTTTCGTTTTAGTTAAGTCAACGATTTTATTTTCGTGTCTGTGGTTTTGTGGTATGCATAAGCAGAGTTAACGTGTTTAACTGCCAATTTTATTTAAATATGGACAGCAGTTTGTCTCATGTTCGATTCATTCTTTCGGTTTTTATGTTATGTACGTTTCAATACATTTGAGGTTAATTTGCATATACATATAAACAATAAATAAGTCTTGGTTTCTCAGTCTGCGGTCGTACTTTCGTTTTAGTTAAGTCAACGATTTTATTTTTGTGTCTGTGGTTTTGTGGTATGCATAAGCAGAGTTCACGTGTTTAACTGCCAATTTTATTTAAATATGACAGCAGTTTGTCTCATGTTCGATTCATTCTTTCGGTTTTTATGTTATGTACGTTTCAATACGTTTGAGGTTAATTTGCATATACATATAAACAATAAATAAGTCTTGGTTTCTCAGTCTGTGGTCGTACTTTCGTTTTAGTTAAGTCAACTATTTTATTTTTGTGGTATGCATAAGCAGAGTTAACGTGTTTAACTGCCAATTTTATTTAAATATGGACAGCAGTTTGTCTCATGTTCGATTCATTCTTTCGGTTTTTGTGTTATGTACGTTTCAATATGTTTGAGGTTAATTTGCATATACATATAAACAATAAATAAGTCTTGGTTTCTCAGTCTGTGGTCGTACTTTCGTTTTAGTTAAGTCAACTATTTTATTTTTGTGTCTGTGGTTTTTTGGTATGCATAAGCAGAGTTAACGTGTTTAACTGCCAATTTTATTTTAATATGGAGAGCAGTTTGTCCCATCTTCGATTCATTCTTTTGTTTTTTATGTTATGTACGTTTCAATACATTTGAGGTTAATTTGCATATAAACAATAAAAGGTCTCATGACAGTAATCTGTGTTTCGTGTTTGACCGTTTGTGTAGAATATTGTACGTCTTATTGAAAGTGAATATGGAAAAGTGACAATAAAAATGGCAAAACGTTGTAGCATTTTGGACTTCTTCATTCTGCAACAAAAAATTGTTAAACCAAATGAACAGGACATTACAACACCTACAACGTTTACAACTGTAACTGCTGAGGTTAGTTTTCAGGATCCCGAAACTTACTTACTTTACTTTACTTTATCCAACGCCCGTCTTTGGTGCTTCCACCATTCGACGTCGAGCCTCCCAATAGCGATTGATTGTGTCATCGTTCAGGTAAGTCAGCAATTGGCACGTCTGCAGGTGGTCGCCGTCCATCCTGCCAAGACCACAGAGAGGGCATGTTTCATCAGCAGCAAGACCGATACGGCAGAGATGCGCTTGGAGGTAGTCATGTCCAGTAGCAAGACAAAATCGTGCTACTGCCTCAGCTCTCTCAAGATGCTTTGGAATCGTTCCCGCTGTGGCAAGGCTTTCCCACTTTTTGCCAATGCTAAGGTCCTTCAGAGTTTTGAGCATGGCGTTGTTGATGGTGTTGGTTATGAGGTTGTTTGCTCTATTAAGTGTGAAAGGTATCTCAGGCTGGTCAGTCTCTGCACCGCGTTTTGCCATGATGTCCGCCCTTTCATTGCCTGGTATTCCAACATGGCTTGGAACCCATTGAAGAGCTACAACCCAGTCATTCTTGATGAGTTTGGCCAGTTTCTCGCGGCACTGGATGGTACGGGGGCAGTCAGTTGAAGCGTTGCTACTCAGAGCCGATATTGCGGCCTGTGAGTCAATGAGGAAGACTGCCTTGGAAGGAGTTAGGTTATGTGTGCTTAATTGGTTGGAGGCTTCAAGCACTGCGCAGACCTCCCCGTCGTAGTTGCTAGCATTTTTCCCTACAGCCATTGAGTCTTCAAACATGCTGCAGAACCATCCTGCGCTGCCCCCTTTTGTATTAGGAAGATATGAGCCATCGGTATAGATGTGAATCCACTCGGTCGACGGATATCTTAAGTTAATGGTTTCGAGAGCGCAAGCTTTGAGTTCGAGAGGGGTGGCTTCGGCTTTGTTTGTAGTTAGGCTTATGAGATCAAGCCGCTTGGAAGGTAGTGCAGGCACTATAGAGGTGAAGTGTCTTAGAGGAGCTGGGTTGTCCATTGCCAGATTATATTTGGCAATTAGGGACTCAGCATACGTCAACGGTGAAGTCTGGGTTTTGAGTCGTTGGGAAGCATGGTTGTACCCATTCCAGTAATTTTTATCCACTCTCTTGGCCCTTTCCCAGAATTTCAATGTAGATTTTTCTCTCCGACTGTAGAGGGGCTCGATGCCAGTTTGCAGGAGCATAGCTGGGATTGGAGTCAATTTGGCTCCTCCGGTAATCAGTCTAAGGGCATTTTTTTGCACGACGTCGTATTTAGCTAGGCTTGCTTTGCTTGCTAGGGAGGTTACCTCGCCTCCATACTCCAAGACGGGACGGACATATGTTTTGTATGCTGTGGATAACACGTCCTGCGTAGCTCCCCACTTGGTTGCAGATAGTCTCTTCAAGACGTTGATGCGCTTTTGACTCTTCTCGGCTACCTCCGTGATGTGGGCACCCCGGGATAGTTTGGTGTCAAGGTTGATTCCGAGGTATCTGGACAAGGATACTTGCTTTAGGGGTAGATTTTTGTACACTAGGTTGACTGGGTGGGTCCTGGTAGACATTGTGAATAGCTGTGCAACTGTCTTATCAGCGCTTACTTCCATTTTGTTAAGATCCGCCCATTCTTCCAATTTAGCAAGTGCCTTGTTCAAAGCTCCTTCGAGGGCGAGGATCCCGAAACTGAACCTGAAAAAATTGTGTTCGATGATGATGATATGGAAGTAAGGAAAGAAGGAAAACAGTCAGAAAATGAAGAAGAACTCGGTGAAAATAAAGGTACTGATTTATTTTCTATTCCTAGCAGTAGCACCAGCAGCACTAATCCATCTGGTTCAATTAGTGATATAGCTACGAAACCTACTGATGAACCAAAACAACCACTATTACGACATTTTCCTTTTCGCCAGTTTGGAGATAGAAAAAGGAATTTCCAGCCAGGTTGGTATAAAATCCACTTATGGCTTGAATACAGTATTGTTACGTCACAGAACAATTTACGTGTTTATCGAATGTGCCAGAAGAGTCTCGGTGTAACGCGTGTGGCGTACGTGCATCTAGACGCATTTTGCGAGAATCATCTCGACTGTGCCGCGCTTCGCTCGGGCGTGAGGATTATGTCAAGGCCGCAGTTAATTACGTAGTTAACACGAGAGATAAGACGCAGTTTGGAAGCTTCTGGTGTGTGAGTGGGGCTATAAATAAATGGCGGTAGCGGCCTTAGTTTTAGTACAGCTGCAATATATTGACAGGTGCAGTTCGAGTTATTACTGTGTACGTTCAAGTAGTTATTAGTGAAGTGTTGCGTTTTATAATCGGACGATATAATTGTAATACAATTGAGTTTTAACATTAGTGGACATTTTATTGTGTGTGAACAATTTATATTTGATTTGTTGTAGTAGACTGTGTTGTCAATTACGAACTGTTTTACTCTAACAATTAAAGGTGTGATTAGTGACTTAATTGGTGTCCTGTACTTATTTTGTTTCCACTGTACCTACGACGATCGAGTAGACCGTCGTAACAGTGGTGTCATAACTGGGATAGAACGGTTATCAGTGGAAACTTTATACAAGACGAGTGTAATTCGTAATTAATCGGTAAACAATGGATGCCAGTCAGATGATGGAAAATTTACAGGTGCTGCTGTTACAGAGAAACGACAGGATGAAAAACCCAGACAGGAGGCGGAAGAAGCAGAAAGACGACAAAAAGAAGAACGGAGAGAAGAAAGAGAAGAAGCAGAAAAACAACAGGATGAAAAACGCAGACAGGAAACAGAAGAAGCAGAAAAACGACAGGATGAAAAACGTAAGCAAGAAGCAGACAAAACGGAAGCTCTCTTTGAAGCTATGCAGAAACAGTTGCAAGAACACAGTACCGCAGAATTGGGTCTCCTACGAGGTGAGCTTAATAAACAAGTTACTAAAATATCAGAGGTACAAGAATCAATGACATTAAAAATAGCTGAAGTAGAAAAATCTGTCTCGAGTGTTGAAGAAGCGATTTCTACAAAAAATATCTGACGTAGGAGAATCCATGTCAAATAAAATAGCTGAAGTAGAAAAATCTGTCTTGACTGTGGAAGAAGTTATGTCAACAAAAATATCTGCAGTAGAAAACTCAATGGCAAACATAAGAGAACAAATTAAAATTGAAGTTGGACAGTACATGAAGAGTCAACCAAAACAAATTTCTGAACAGACTGTACCAGTGATAAAGACAGAAAAAGACACAGATAATAAGTTAATAGAGAAAGTCAATTTGCCTGCAGTAGGGACAGTTCATGTCAAAGCTCCAACCTTTGACGGAAGCAGTCACTGGGCAACATACCTCCGCCAATTTGAAGCTGCTGCATGCGCAAATAATTGGACAGAGAAAGACAAAGCAGTCTCACTCATTCTCGCATTAAAAGGACCCGCGGCAGAACTACTACAGAAAGTGCCACCTGACAGCCAGAACATCTATGCCGAGTTGATAAAAGTTTTAGAATTACGCTACGGTGATAAACATTTGCGAGAGGTGTACTACGCTCAGTTGAGAACAAGACGACAACGTTCCGGGGAGAGTCTGCAAGAGTTTAAAGCAAGTATTGACAGATTGATTAGATTGGCCTATCCTGAAGCACCAGAAGACTTCCGAATAAGGTTTGCGGTGCAGACATTTATTGATGGCATCGGAGATTGTGAACTTCAGCAAGTGTTACGAATGGCAAGACACCGAAATAGCTCAGAAGCTCTTGTTCACGTCCTAGAGTTTGAAGCTGCCAAGTCAGCGTCCCGTTACATTAATGGGTTTGAGCCATCACATTGCCGTTACGATGGGTGCAGAAAAACAAAGTTGTCGGACAAACAATTCAAAAGTTCAAGTGAGTCGCAACGATTTGAAAAAGACAGAAGACCGAAATGTTACAACTGTGGAAAACGTGGTCATCTACAGGTAGACTGTTGGGAGAAGAAGATACCGAGAGAAGAGACTGATCGCACCAATTGGAGAAGTAAAGCCCCAGAACAGCACACAGTTTCCACGCTACATAAGATCAGTGGAAACTTGATTGTTAATGGATTTGCGGATGGTAAACCAACATCATTTACAGTTGACACGGGCGCAACAGTGTCCATTGTGCGCCCTGATTTAGTCAGTAACCGCCATCCTCTAATTAGCTCTTGTACAATACAGACTGTGACTGGAAGCCCCGTCAAGGTGCTAGGAAAGGTAGACGTACGTGTACGCCTGGGTCTTCTTGAGTTTAGCCACCAAATGCTCGTTGCAGACATTGTCGATGAAGTGATTCTCGGCACAGACATTATGAATGCCTACGGATTCGTTGTGGACTTAGGAGAGAATGTCCTGAAGGTTGGCCAAGAAAAGATAAACCTTTGCATGTCTAAAATGACAGGGTCTACCAACCATTCGATTAACCGAGTGGCATTAGTCGAAGAAAAAGTCAACAAGTCTGGTCAAGAGGAACCCTCCCTGTTGCAAGCAAAAATGGAGGAAGAACTAGCAGAGGAAGTACAAATAAGTATAACGACAAAAGAAGTGATTGGAAAGCTAACTATGGGTGTCGAGACAAAACTCTTGCTTGTTCCTGAGCTGACAGAATCACCCGAGGGCAAAGTGGCTGAAGATGAGGTTACGCAAGAGGTTGTTCACGAGAACCAAACAATCTTGGATCAGCCTGTGGTATTTAGGTCATCAGTACATGACGCAACGGGAGTGATTCCAGCGAAACTAGTGGTTGCGCGAAAGACTCTCATTCCTGGGAACGTGATGTTCGGATCACACGAGACTGAATTCGAAGAACGGGATTATTATCCTTCGCAAGGACGTCCACCTGGATCGCCTGGTCGAGTATTACTTAGGAGACGGTTTGCCAGTTCGGGACGAACAGGCTTAAGGAGGAGGCAGTGTTACGACGTCACAGAACAATTTACGTGTTTATCGAATGTGCCAGAAGAGTCTCGGTATAACGCGTGTGGGATATGTACATCTAGACGCATTTTGCGAGAATCTTCTCAACTGTGCCGGGCTTTGCTCGGGCATGCGGATTATGTCAAGGCCGCAGTTAATTACGTAGTTCACACGAGAGATAAGACGCAGTTTGGAAGCTTCTGATGTGTGAGCGGGAATATAAATACATGGCGGTAGCGGCCTTAGTTTTAGTACAGCTGCGATATATTGACAGGTGCGGTTCGAGTTATTACTGTGTACGTTCAAGTAGTTATTAGTGAAGTGTTGCGTTTTATAATCGGATGATATAATTGTAATACAACTGAGTTTTAATATTGTAACAGTATGTATCTTCACCGTACATCTAACAACAAAAAATAAAGAATGAAACACTCATTAACTAACACAAGAACACCTAAGAGAGGAATGATAAATGAATAACTGTGTACTAAATGTTGTATCCGGTCCACGAACTAATTAAAATAATTAAATCAGCAAACGAAGAATAATAAATAGTGATGAAGAAGAAAGTATAGAAGACAACATAAAAATGTGATTAACCAAATGACCCAATAGATATAGTAAGTGAGAGGAGAAAAACAAATGATAATGACAACCAGCTCTAACAAGAGACTGAAGAGAATATAAATAAAAACAAGTACAGTGATAAGCGAAGAAGAATTAACAAATATGTCATACAATGTGCCAATAATGTGTACCAATAGAGAATTAAACCAATAAAACAAGGAATCTACAGAAGTAAGAAACAGTAAAGAGACACAGACATAGACAAACTATGACTAAAGACAAACCACGACAAAAACTCTTTATTCTGAGATAAGAATATAATTAATAAACAAATAAACACAATGAAATAAGGTAATGAAAGATAAGAATGAATTAGTTATCACAGTAAGAATAGAATACCATGCATGCTTTTAATACAGGCAAATCCAATTAAAATAAATAAAAGAAAACCTAGTAATCACCAGGAGACATGTAAAAATAACGAAAAAAGAATAAATAATGGTTAACCAGAGTAAAAGTATAAAATAATAACATTTAAAACATTGAGATCAGAAAGAAAAGCATAGACCATTGTTGTCAGACAAGGGGGTCCCAAGTAACCTCAATTCTGGTACAAATCAACTTGTAATTAGCATAAATTAAGAATAAAACAATGTAAAACTAGTGTAAGCTATACAATAATGAAAATAGACATTATAAAGACAAACCTAGTGATACGTTTTATTAATTAAAAGCGATAGGTGTGGTGTTTAATGTAATTACACAGACTGAAATTGGACAGAAAAATGTACCCATTAAACACACTCAGAATTCCCATAATATTGTAAACCAGAAAAGAACAGTGACATAAATGTGCAATACAAGATGTAATACTACTATTATGGTATAAAATAATTATAAAGAAATGTTAATTTAACCAGAATTAAGAAAAGTTAAGGTAACTGTCTGACTACACTAGATGCAAGAAGTATTAGTGAATTATGCTCAATCACACATACACTAATAGGAGGCCAACCATTATAAAACAATCTTTAGATTATAAAGACCATTTGTACACAAAAGAACCACTGAAAATTGAGTATATCATTAATCATGAACCAAACCATAATGACATATGGCATACTAAGACTATGAATAATAAATAAGAATAAAAACAAGAAATTAATTATATTTGAAGAAAAACTGAGATGTACAGAAGTTGTAATGGACCTTTCAGAATGACTGTACCACTGTAAAAAGTGAACAGAACAAATTATGTCAATAAATAGAGTGAATCAAATTGACCATGCTCTAGGCCATAGAAAGCATAGATCAAATATTGTGATTTTATTAGTTTCAAACAATTATCGTATTAGAAATTATCATAAAAGGACTTGAGAGGAACCATATTGTAACGTGTCAAAATTGGGTAATTTTATTTATTGCATTTCTGGGGTATTTGTATTTTATTTTTATTTCAGTTTTCAGGGTTTCATAAAAATGTTGTGCAAATGTTAATTCCATTGTAAAAGAACACGTGTTGACTATAACAGTTAGAACAAAGGCAAGACGCAGTATTCCGTTGCGAAATCAGTTATGGTATGCAGCCACCCTAAATTTCTCAGAACTTTGTTTAAATGTGACAGCGCACGCACGCACAACACAGGTCTATGCTCGGAGTGACGCTGCCGTCCAAAAACCAAGATGCCAGGAGAACAATTCTATTCACAGTCTCCTTGACTGAGATGGAGGAAACGTAGCTAAGGACCGCATCCTTTTGGTGACGTCAGACTAGCAGTGCCGAATATCGTCGGCACTCACTACAGAAACAATCACTATGTAGAACGTGCTTAGCCAATAAGCCACAACAACTCAACTTTGAACGACGACGAGATCCGGTGGCAGTGAACCACAGCTTCCGCCCGCTGGCAGTCCATTTTTACGCAGTCTACATTAAGCAGTCCACGAGATCTTACAACAGCGTACAGACGTAATTGGTGAGACGAGGTCCCGGTTGGGTCGAACTTTTAAATATGTATAATTCAGTTGAATAACGTTTTAGCACCGACCGGGACCCAGTAGATTAATCAGGATATCACAGTTATAAATTGGTGCGGTGGAGTCACAAGGTGAAAACAGTTAAATACAGACATTCGAACCGCGGGATAAAGCACGTGTTCGGCCGGCATCGCGACCGTGAGTTACCGTAAGTGAAACAGGAATGTAAAGACAAACTATTTAATATAATATTTTAAAGAGGTTTAAATGGTGTGTTAGTGTGTGTGTGCAAAGCTGGGCTACTTTCTATAGTATAAATAGTATGTAAGGGTAAGGCCGATTTAACCATTACCAAATATGTTCCGTTCTTTTTGTGTTTTTGTATGAAGAATTTGCTGTCTTATGTGAGTAAAAATATTTCATTTTCATAACATAAAAATGTGTTAGACTAAGTTATTTCGTCATTACCACTTTCTCATTTCTGTGTTGCAAGATTCGTCTAACGTTCCGGGATCTTTCTGAATTATTAATTGGGTGTGGTCAGATAGCGAAATTGTCCCTTTTTATTTAAGGTGGAGTATAAAGGTTTTCGATATTTTTACCTATAAAAAATAATCGTGGCGACCTTGGTCTTCTGATGAAATTTAATACGGTAAGTAGTTGCGAAAGCAAACAGGTGAGTTCTGGCAGTGTATTTTATGTATTAATATATTTCGGCGTGTTTATTATTTTATCACAAATGGCTCTCGCTGCCAGGATTTTCGTTTAATTTTATTTATACGAGATAGACCTATTTGAAAGCACAGAAAATAGGATGTGGTAATGACGTACTTGTAAAATTGTATCGTATATAATTACGTTAAATTAGGTTATGTTGGGTAGTGTACGTTTGGATAACTAGTTTATGTGTGGGTATTTTGATTTAAACTGGATAATTAGTGTGTGTTAGAAGGGTTATAGTGGGCGTTATATAAAGAGTATATTACAAATAAATTTTTGAACATGGCCGAGGCACAAGAAAATAAAGTGAGTGGATCGGGGGAGTTCTGGAATAGTACTGAATTCATGTGCGAGTTTGAAAGGGTTTTGAAAGGAATGACTGAGGATGATGGGCGTAAATTAAATAATCAGCTTAGACAAATGGAAGAACAAAAAAACGGGACTATACGCTTTCCTGAATAAAAATAGTGATGATACAGGTAAACAAAGTAACGAGGTAAGTGAAGGGGTTAGGGAGAGTAAAATAGTAGAAAATGGTAGTCACGAGATAAAAAATGATAACGGTGACGCAATTGAAAATGTAGCAATAGAAAGTGGTAACAATGTTGTTAATGGTAGTGAAGAAATAATTAACCAGGTGAGTGATAACGATAATGAATTAATAAATAACAGTGACCAAATAGTGGGAGATGGTGATTACAATTCTGAGGTAAGTGGTAGTAATACAAATAATTATAATGGTGAAGTAACGTTAAATAAGAATAATGATTATATAGCTGAAAATGGGGTATCTAAGGTGATACGGTAAGTAACAGTGGTGAAATTAAAGACGTGATGTTAGAGAGCAGAGAAAGTGTTGATGAGGTTATAAGTGTGTGTGTAGAGAGGTTAAATGGGTAAAGGGCAGATGTTCCCCAAGTTTATGGTGAAACAGAGTTTTCACAGGTGTTTAATGAGGACAGAGTTTCCTCCGGTATTTGTATGGAAGACAAGGTGTCTTCAGATGGTCCCTGTATTTTTTGTGATTTGACTGGTAAAGCCAGTAGAGGTAATAAATATTTAATGGTGCCCTTTGCATGGAATGGGAGAGTTCAGTATGGTTATGAAAGGTGTTGTAATGAAAGAAAGAGAAATAAAAATTTTTGAGATTAATAGAGGTTATGAAATGTTGGTGCAGGTGTTAGATATTGAGAGAGGTGAAGAAAGTAAATTGCATTATGAAACAGAGAGAGAGGAATATTTGAATAAAACTGTTATAAATAATGATAAAATAATTGATTTGGTGTTTAGAAAAATTACTGACGGAGACTGGACAAAATTAACTGATAGCGACAAGTTGTATGAAATAATAAATGGTATGATGAAGAATTTAGAAATAATGGTTTATGAAAATAATAATAATAAACTCAAGGTAGACAAAAATAATTTAGTCTACAAATATGTGAGATATCTTTTTGACGATGGAGGCTAAACCATAAAACAATAAAAGACAGTTATAAATATTTTGTTTTATGGGTTTTGACTTAGCTGATTTGAACATTGAAATATGATAACTGAATAAATAATGAATCAGATTTGTAAATAAATATGTAGTGAAGTCAATTGTATGTGTTGTGGTTAAGTGAACAGTGTATGTAGGTAGATAATTGTTGTAATAATAAGATTAATATTTTGCCAGTTAAATAAATAAACAGAATTAATTTTTGAAAACAGTAATTAGAGAATTGTAATTGTTTTGATGGTAATGAATTTTGTATTGTTAATAATTAAATTAATTAAAATGATCTGAAATGTTTTAAATATTCTGATTGATTTAAATGTGGTATAATGAAATTTTTTAATGAATTTAAATTATTTTTACGAGAGTTGTGAATTTGGTAATTAAATGATAAATTGTTTGATGTAAACTAAAATGTGTGTTAAATGTTTCAGAGGTGAGGTGAAAGTATTGGGGTGTAGGGGGTAGATATTTTGTGTGTGTCAATTTAAATGGACTGTAAGTATAAAATTTTTATAGTACGAATCACGTATAACAAAAAGGTTTACAGGTGTAACTCAGATTTTAATTCAATAATGAGGTGATTTGAAATAATTGTGTTAAATAAAGATGATAGTTAAAAAATTTTAATAATAACTGAAAGATGATATATAGTAATTATTAATAATAAATTTGGAAATTTTTGTGTGTGGATCAGGAAGTGACTCAGATGAGCCACGAATTTAAATTTTATATCATAAAAATTGCTAACCAAAATTTTGATCCAATAAAAATGCTTGTGTTCTGTTTAAATAACTAGATGCTCATGCATTCACTATAAGGTGTTCATTCCATAATTTTAAATGTATTATTTTATTGTCGTAGGTTAGATATAAGCATTGATAAAAATAGCTTTGATTATTTTATTGTTTGTGTACTAACCGTGTTTATTCTTATTGATTTATTTTGTGTTGAATTGTATTGTTAGACTCTAGATAATCCATGTTAGGTTAAGGATGGTCTTAATTGTAAGAAATGTTTAAGTTGATTTATTTTAACTAACAGAAATAACAGAAAAACCTAATGAAGAGAATAATTTAAAATATATACAAAATTTATGATTTGATTTTAAATGGAAACAACCAGTGAGTTGTGATTTTAACGAATTTAAAAAAAAAAAAAGAATTTTTCAATTTATAATATGTAATGTTAGTGTGTGTGAGCCCAGTATCTGCTAAAGGCAGCCCAGCTTGCAGGTAAGGGGAAACATATCGGCTGAGGATCTGGCATAATCTGAGCCAGGTATTGAGGATTTTGGGGGTAGCATGTTAGAAGGTGAGGTGCGCCGTGGTGTGTGTCTGTTCGATTTTTCGGTGTTGGGATCTCTTACGGAGAAGTCCAGTGATCTCGTTCAGATGCGTCCATAGTTGCCAAGCCAGGGGGGTCGTATACCCATGCAGATTAAGAACCAGGGGGTTGTTGGCACCAGTTCCTCACCGGTCCTCTTAGGGGTTTTATCAATGAGATTTCTTCTGTTTTGGACAGAAGAATTCTCATTGAGGAGGTATTGTAACGTGTCAAAATTGGGTAATTTTATTTATTGCATTTCTGGGGTATTTGTATTTTATTTTTATTTCAGTTTTCAGGGTTTCATAAAAATGTTGTGCAAATGTTAATTCCATTGTAAAAGAACACGTGTTGACTATAACAGTTAGAACAAAGGCAAGACGCAGTATTCCGTTGCGAAATCAGTTATGGTATGCAGCCACCCTAAATTTCTCAGAACTTTGTTTAAATGTGACAGCGCACGCACGCACAACACAGGTCTATGCTCGGAGTGACGCTGCCGTCCAAAAACCAAGATGCCAGGAGAACAATTCTATTCACAGTCTCCTTGACTGAGATGGAGGAAACGTAGCTAAGGACCGCATCCTTTTGGTGACGTCAGACTAGCAGTGCCGAATATCGTCGGCACTCACTACAGAAACAATCACTATGTAGAACGTGCTTAGCCAATAAGCCACAACAACTCAACTTTGAACGACGACGAGATCCGGTGGCAGTGAACCACAGCTTCCGCCCGCTGGCAGTCCATTTTTACGCAGTCTACATTAAGCAGTCCACGAGATCTTACAACAGCGTACAGACGTAATTGGTGAGACGAGGTCCCGGTTGGGTCGAACTTTTAAATATGTATAATTCAGTTGAATAACGTTTTAGCACCGACCGGGAACCAGTAGATTAATCAGGATATCACAGTTATAAATTGGTGCTGTGGAGTCACAAGGTGAAAACAGTTAAATACGGACATTCGAACCGCGGGATAAAGCACGTGTTCGGCCAGCATCGCGACGGTGAGTTACCGTAAGTGAAACAGGAATGTAAAGACAAACTATTTAATATAATATTTTAAAGGGGTTTAAATGGTGTGTTAGTGTGTGTGTGCAAAGCTGGGCTACTTTCTATAGTATAAATAGTATGTAAGGGTAAGGCCGATTTAACCATTACCAAATGTGTTCCGTTCTTTTTGTGTTTTTGTATGAAGAATTTGCTGTCTTATGTGAGTAAAAATATTTCATTTTCATAACATAAAAATGTGTTAGACTAAGTTATTTCGTCATTACCACTTTCTCATTTCTGTGTTGCAAGATTCGTCTAACGTTCCGGGATCTTTCTGAATTATTAATTGGGTGTGGTCAGATAGCGAAATTGTCCCTTTTTATTTAAGGTGGAGTATAAAGGTTTTCGATATTTTTACCTATAAAAAATAATCGTGGCGACCTTGGTCTTCTGATGAAATTTAATACGGTAAGTAGTTGCGAAAGCAAACAGGTGAGTTCTGGCAGTGTATTTTATGTATTTATAAATTCGACTTCTTTTATAATGTTACAATATGATTGAAAAGTAATCACCATTTGTTCAATTTCAATAGTTAATCATGTAAAATCATAAGAAATATGTCATAGTCGTAAGTAAGAAACATTAACTTTTTAATTATAACACTCACAGATGTCTTGTGAGGACTTATTTTAAAGAACAAATCAATTGTAATAACACGGTGTGGCTATATTAAGTATTGCTCATATAACAAGGACGTTAAACCAATTTTAAAGATATTCTATTTATTTTTGACAAAAATGAGGGCGTAACAATGATACTCTCCACCCCAAAATTGTTAACAATTTTCTGCAAATTAATTAATCCGCGAAGGGAGTGACCTCGCTATAAGGAATAGCAGCCTTTTTAAACCAATGGAATCGATCAAAATCGACCAGGGGTATGTGATCCCAAAATTGGAACAGCAAAGAAGAACGAATTTATGTACACACTTCATCTCAGACTAGCGAAGCGAGACGACGGCCATTTGTCTGTGCGCGAAAAAGTTGTATTCAACTCAAATCAGCTGTGCGCGTCTAAAAGTAAACAGATGTGGTCAACGTAACCCACAAATTTTTACGTGGCGAGTGCATCGAAAAAACGCTTATATCAGAGCGAATTATAATTGCAGAGTGCACAATTAGCTGCAATAAAGTGAAATGACAGGAAGTATGGTGTTTAATTATAATTATTGAATATTAACTGAAAACATCAATTTTTACGATTTTACATTCGAGATATGGAAGTAACCATGATATCTCATAGAGGTTAAAAGCGAATGAACAAATTAAATAACCTTCATTCACAAACATTAATGAACCTTATATGAATAATTTTATAGAACCAATAAATAATTTTTGATCGATGTTACAAAAGTTAAACCACTTAGAGAAATAACCAATGAATAGTATGAGCTCCAATAGAGGTTATCTAAACTTCTGATTTCGATTGTTACCATACTTAAACAATCAACGAATATTGTGATGAACACTAATTAAGTAACAGATCATAATTGTTTGACTAACTAGAGTGCCACATGCAATGGACATGATAATTATTAACGAATATTAAATGAACTTATAATTTTAATCACTTATGTATTTTATGATGTATAGATTAAGTAACGACCTGATATTTTGAATAGTTAAATACTTTATAGCAATTCAGTATGCCTGAAGTGGTTTTCATGTTGACAACAGTCAATTTAATCATATGTTAATAATTGTAAAAACGTTTAACGTTATTTTGTTTCTAAATATTTACTTCAGTATGCCTGGAGTCAATTCAATGTTGACAATAGTCAATTTCATAACCATAGGTTAATAATTTTAAAACTGTTTCATGTAATTTGTTTATAAAGAGTAATTCAGTATGCGTAAAGTAAATGTAATGTTGACCATAGTCGACGATATTATTCCATGTTGATGATTTGAGAAAAGATTTAATATAATTGTTGTTTATACTAATTCATTCCGACTACTCATGTTAAACAGTAGCACAGACATTTTTCTTGTTTTTGTGTCTTGCCGGCTCAAAGGAACCACTGAGAATTTGTAAACATAATGAACCAAAGTTCAAAGTTCTATTGTAATTTATGTTAAAATCCAAATATTGTCAATTACCCTGAGATTAAGAGCTAATAAGTAAGAAAGTCAATGACTAACGAGGCAAACAGCCAGTACTAAATATAAAGCAATAATTTCCAACATTCTTAAAAAAAAAAAAAAAAAGTTAATAGATTCTAATTGATAACAGAAAAAGAGTTGACGACTTTTATTGAATACACAGTAGTTACGAGTTAGATTATCAGTAGTACTTCCACAGGTGGCACCGTGTAACTCTGATATATGAGAATCGAGTTACCTATTCTCACGTTAACGAATTCGTTAACCAACTAGAATGTCGAATTCAGTAAGTACATAACTTGTGTTTATTTCAGCGACTTTAGAATCTCCGGCGAACTACGCCTATCCACGTGCGCCTGCGAGGGAACCGACTCGAATAATTCGTCATCAGAATTTTTCATTACACATTAACAGAATAAATGTTACAAACTTCAACTAAACTAACTAATTAAATACGAACGAGCATCACAACAAAACAATAAATGAAAAAAACTATCGTTACAATATTAGTGGACATTTTATTGCATGTGAACAATTTATATTTGATTTGTTGTAGTAGACTGTGTTGTTAATTACGAACTGTTTTACTCTAACAATTAAAGGTGTGATTAGTGACTTAATTGGTGTCTTGTACTTATTTTGTTTCCACTGTACCTACGACGATCGAGTAGACCGTCGTAACAGTATTATAAATGATGCTGCATTTTGTTTTGCCCGTTGATTTTTTCGTCCCTAAACTCAAGGCACAAAAAGTGAATTGCTTAGTTTTGTAAATGAAGGTTACACTAATTGGAAAAGAGCAACAGAATCTAATTCCGGTTTTAAGCAGCATGAGAACAGCTCATCCCACAAACATTCTTTAGTTGCTTGGGAGGCTTTCAAAAATTTAAAAAGTAAGTTTGGGGAGGAAGCATCAATTGCTGCTCTGCTAGATAAAATGTATGCTCTTGAAGTTCAAGAAAATAGAGGATACCCTACATTGAAACAATTGCTGATGTACTTCGATTCACAGCCCTACAAGGAATAGCTCAAAGAGGTCATGATGAATCGAAACAGAGTGAAAACAAGGGAAATTTTTTAGAATTAATGGAACTTATAGGGAAAAAAGATCCAACTGTTAAAAAAAAGCTTGAATATAAAAGAGAAAAATACACTCATCATGGTATTCAAAATGAAATTCTTAGCACCATGAGCAATATTATGCTAGAACATATAACAGATGAAGTAAAAAAAGCTCAGTATTTTGCTCTAATGGTTGACGAGTCAAAAGACTGTTCAAAATCTGAGCAATTAGCAATAATGATTAATTACTATTTAGATGGGAATATATATGAAAGATTTCTAGGCTTTGAACCTGCAAAAAAATTGGATGCTTCTTCTTTATTAATTTGTATTAAACAAAAACTAGCAAACTGTGGAGTTGATTTAAACTACTGTGTTGCACAAACGTATGATAAAGCTGCAGTCATGAGTGGCTCTTGTGCAGGTGTTCAAGCTCTTTTAAGCAGGGAATTTCCACAAGCCATCTACACACACTGTATGAACCATAAACTGAATCTCGTTATAGTGGCAACATGCAGAGGGATCAAGTCAGCTACAGATTTTTTTATGACACTGCAGGGACTGTATGTTTTCATGAGTGGGTCGGCAGTCCATCAAATGTTTATAGATATACAAATGAAAATGAAGGTAGGAAAAGTGGAATTGAAAAAGTTAAGTGACACCCGATGGGCCTGTCAGTACGCTACATGTTTGGCTGTGAAGAAGACAATTGAAGCTATTATTGTAACACTAGTAAATATCCAGAGAGAAAATTCAGAACGAGCTGCAGAAGCATCATGATTCAGTGCCAAGTTGAACTTTTCTTTTATTTTTCATTTATGCCTGTTCACACGTTTGTTGAAAGAATGCAAGTCAGTGTCTGATTTCCTCCAGGGCAAAGATTGTGATATTGTTGCTGCGATCAATTTGGTCGAAACTACAAGGGATCTTTTCAACCAAATGCGTGAATCTGATACAGGTTTCACTTCTGTGTGGAAAGAAAGTGTAGATGTAGCAACAAAAATAGGCGCTGATATTCCCACAGATTCCTCTACTCTTGGCAGAATTCGCAAGTTACCAAAACATCTTGTGGAATATGTTTGTGATATGCCGAATAAAGACAGCTTGAAACCTGTACACCCAACTGATTTCAAGTCTCTAGTATTTGATGAAATTCTATATATCATAGATAGGGAACTTGAGAGACGTTTTATTTCAAACTCTGCAATAATTAAAGGAATCACTTGTCTAAATCCCAAAAGTAAAATGTTCCTGAATAAAGAAATGTTAACGCCGTTGGCACAAAATTATTCATGCAACACTGATTCGTTGGAGGAAGAAATAAAAATATTAAAAAATCTCATCCTAAGGCATGAACAACAAACCGGAGTGGAGACTGTGAATTTAGTTGCATTGCTCAAGTTGTTAAGAACATTTTCGTGTATGCAACGTGTTAAGAGTTATTTATGAAATTCGATGTCTGATGAACGTCTTACCTATTTGTCTGTGCTTGCAATAGAAGGGACTTTGACCAAGAACATTGACTTGAAAAGAGTCATTGATGATTTTGCCGTTAATCACAACAATCGGAGAATTAATCTGTTTTAAAAGTAAGTAAAAGCCTGTTTACTATTTTGCATTCATAGTATTTTATTTTGCTTAATATTTCAGCTATTCAGTTTTGGCCTATCAATTATCATCTTTATTGTCAGCACTGATTTAAACATTGTACAGATAAGATATTGTCATTTTGTACAAATAATATACACATATACATAAATATATAAAGTAACTACATTCACACAACACAAACATATAAATTCAATCGGAATTACAGTCCAAATTTGGCTCTCTGTCATTGGTAAAACTATTTTAAACTCCAAATTTATACCAGCGAACTCAAGGTTAGGCCCACCTATTTTATAACCTGGCCCACCATCAGCCCACCCATGTGACCTACGCTAGAGCCTCCACTGGGACTAAGAACATTCAAAGTACACTCTCAGGACCTCTCCTGTATAATAACAATCTCTGATTATTGTAATAAGTATATAGTTTTAAAGTTCAGAGGAATCTAGCAAAGAAATTTCTGTAGCTTCACTGCTTCAGTGATATCCTGTGATATTCAGTGAATGTATCCTGTTTCTAACACTTTTAATATTTATCCTGAGAAGTTAATCTGTGAGTGGCAGAGCAATGTCCAACCTGGGCTAATGAACAAAATATTTTCTGCAGATGATCAGCTGGTTGTTCAAGAAACAGATCATTTTGAACAGGCTATACATAGTGTGTTCATTGAATAAGTTGAAGATTTCAATGGACAAGGGTCATGGCTTTTAAAGGAAAGGATCTTATCAATAGTAATGTAGTATAAATGACAAACCATTTGAACAGGTCTCACACTTTCACAATCTGCAGTGCAATATTAGTTGTGTGAGGGTCACGATATTAGAAATAAAATTAATTCACATGTTTACAGAAATGATAAGACAAATATTTAAGGAAAACACAAACAGACACACAAATATGACTTTCAAACCAATGTTAATTCCAGCGTTGCTTTACAGTTCAGAAATGTAGTTGCTTCCAAGAGAAGACTCAAGTAGAGTAATACAGCTGCGATTTACTCCCTTCAAGGTACGATGTATTTCCTTCAAGATGTGATGCGGTGCTGCACAGAAGAAACAGTGAGGAATCAAGATATAATGAATGAATTGGGAACATCCTTGATAATGCAGTGAGTAGAGGAAAGCCAAGAATAAAAGGCAAGAGCATGTGTGAAACTGTACAGAAGAAGGTTATCAAGGGAAGTTTTAGTTCTGGGGCAGGAGAAATGTGGAAACCCTGGGCCCTGGGTCCACGAACAGTGGAAAGGAATTGTCGAATCCGGTGTAACCAGAACTGGTTTACAGCCTAATCCTAGAAGGCAGGAGAAAAATTATACCAGGAGAAATTAAGTTTTTAGTAGTGAGATGCATAAAACTTGAGTTTAAATTGTGTTACACATTTTTATAGCTGAATTTGTTTTTAATATACTGCAATGGAAAATCGTATTGCATAATATTATATTATGTAATAATATATATTATAACATCGCCAAATTCAGATCATATTTGATAACTATAAGTATGTAAGAAATGCTAAAAAGTAATATATTTTAATAAATAAATAATGAAGAGAATAAAAATATAAAATGTAATTAAGAAAGAAGGAGGAAGAATTATATACTAAAAGTGATTATTAAAGAATCTCACCGACTAGACTGACAGACAAACGACTTTGACCCAACCCCAGATATTGGCCAGATAAGACCCAAAATAAAAGGAAACAAGATGAGAAGTGAATGAGAAGAAAAATGAAAATAAAAAGGGAACAAACCAACTATAAAGGAAATAAAATGAAACAAGGAGAGAAAACACAGACAAGTAGTAGAGAATAGAGAAGGGAGAATTAATACAATCAAATATAATAAAGGAAACGAAACCGGTAAAGAACCAACATAAAAGATAAATGTTAGTATTGAATGAGTGACAAATGTAATTAATCATTGATAAATTAGAATTAGAAGTATATGTAAGTAAGAAATAGAGAAAGACTTGAAATTAATAAGTATATATAATATGTGTAAAGAAAGAGAGAGATATTGAGATAGTGAGAAATAAACTGAAAATAACTAAGTGACAAAGAAAAGTAATGATAGGGATTACCCACTAATAAACACTTAAATAAAAAGTTTAAGAAGTGCCCATAGTGAAAGTGAAAAAACCCTAAAGTAAAATGATAGAGAAAAAACACTAAATAAATTATAATAAACACAAGATAATTTAAAAGTGAAAGTGATGAGTAAATAAAAATATTGTCAATGATAGCAATAGGAATAATAGTGAAAGCTAAGATAAACACTTAGTAAAAAAGTAACAAACACTAAGGGTTTAATAGTGAACAATAATATTATTTAAGAAAGTTGTTAAGAATAGCATTTAAAATAAACCATTAATTAAGTAGTAATGAACACTGAAGAGTGATGTTAACTGTATTGATTAGAAAAGAATCTTATCGTAAAGTTTAAAAGTATATAATAGAATTTAAAGGTGAGAACCCCATGAAAGAGTAATCAGATAATGTTACCATGGAGTGAAGGCAAAGAGTATTTATAAAATAAGTTTAAAACAATCAATAAACACCCATGTTATAAGGGATGATTATTGAAGTAAGTTCAAAAGAGGTGAGGTTTGTTTATCACCCCAAAAAATAAAATAAAGGGTAATGAATTGTACACCAATATTACATATTAAGTGTTAAATAATTGTTTAAGCAAACTTATGAATAGGATATGGCTGGGGTAATTATACCAACCATAGACCTAAATGTTGTATTGTATGTGATAAAAAGATAGTAATTAATAGCCATATTGTTGACATTGGCATAGTAAATAAGTAAGAAAGGAAAGCAATGTATGACTTAGAAAACGAGAAAACCAGTCAGTAAATAATTAGCAATACATGATGTATAAAATAGTAGTAACATACAAATAACACAAAAACAGAACCAAAACACATCAATAGGTAACAAAACCAGTTATAAGAACAAAATAAAGCATTAGGTTAAAATGAGATGTAATGTATATGAAATAAGTGAAAATCAGTAATGGCTACTTAGGCTTAAGAAATGCCTAACTGTCAAACACCAACAGATACAAATAGTACGAAAATAACCAAGTAATTAACAAATCCAAGGTGAATAATCAACCAAGGATAAATTGTAAATCTTATTAAAAGCAAAACATTAGAATAAGGATTCAAATTAAAAGAGAAATGTAATTAGGAAATATTAAAATAATTGGAAAATTATAAAACATGAAAGAACCCAATCTTGTGGGATACCAAAATAATCTTTGGAAGAAAATACAAATAACAGTGATAATAGTTAATACTTAGGAAGGAAGATAACGGAATGAAAGCAATCAGAAGATATTCAAGGATTTTGAAAAGAATTCAAATTTTGATAACAATGGATTTTTGCCAAATTAACCAATCAGATTTCATTTAGTAACCATAGCAACTGCCGTTAGGTACGGAATTACCATTGAATATCGTTACTCGTAAAGTGACGCTCTTGGAAAACAGAAGCCAAATTTTGAACAACCAAATATTTAATTTAAAATGTTTGAACGAGAAGGAAGCAGACGATTACTGAAACCAATTAATCGATGTCGAAGACCATTTAAATCCAAAAGAAGTGAATAATTTACTCTGATTAATTTGAAAAAGATGCCAGAAGCCCGAACAATTGAAAATTGAATACGATTGCAGCTCCAGTCCTTTTTACCAGACCAACTGCTTAACCCCAGTCTACCAAGTTGTTAAGTATCATTTAAATTACCCAAATTTCCGAAAAAACGCACTTTAAATATTTCTCACTATACTATGAAATATCAATAACTAAATTTATTCTCTTTCAAAGATTAAATAAAAAACGAAGACACTGAAAATTGTTCAACTTATAAAATTAACCTATCGTTAGTTTACGAACCTTTGAAACACTTTTACTACACTCCAAAAAACCAATTATAGCTACACGTTATAATATTTAAGTAGAAATATTGTAAGATTGTGTATTTTTATTATTGTAATTGCATCTAATCCTTTTATCGTAATCTCAAGAATCCAGACGATCGAACAAAAATATTTGTATACTACTTCCGTAAACGCCATTACCGTGTATCTGTTACGTTCAGAATCAATACGTCAAAACCCAGAGAAAATTGTCTTAGATTAATGGCCGGTGCAAAATAATATAACAAACCAAATATAACCTGTGTCAATGAAAAAGTAATAACCATTAACTAATAAACCAATACTGTGTGTAACCAATGTGTTTTATTTTCATTAGGAAAGTGTATTATTAATGTTGTACATTGTAGCGAACAGCTAAGAATTGGCGGCTAGCGCTCAAGCAGTAAACACAGCAAACTGCTGGCTTGATTGTAAAAATCGATAAGCGGCGGGACAAGTTTGAATTCTCCACACCGCCTGAGCGGAATCGCCGATAATACTAGTTTTTTTAATTGTTTAAAATAAACACGGCGCCACCCGGGATATATACACCCCTAGTGAACCTCAGATAAGGACTTCGTTACCTGGTTATTCGTACGTTCGCGACGGACTCAAGCAGCGGAAGTTACGTTACCGAGCGACGACGGATTGGTAAGACACAATACACAAATTACACTCTGACACGTTTACACTCTTGCAGAAATAGACGGACAGCGATACGTAATAAATTGACGCATCCAACGTGTGGCATTATAACACGGGAGATACACAGGGTTCGTAATAATATGCATAAAACGTTATGTTTTACTAGGTTGTATACATGCTCATAATAACTCCATGCTAATGATAATAAGAGAACGCATGAAATATGTAGAGTTGTATACAGAACTCAGTATTTTAACTTTGTAAGGAACTTTGTAATGTAAACTTATAATCAGTTGTAAGTGTAAAAATGTGAGAAAATGCGCATAATTATTAAAAGTTCAGGTTATGATAGTGGCGTGCATGTGTGTTGTGTGGATGGTAATTGAAAAAAACATTACACCACCCTTATTATTACGATTTTTGGGACAGGACTTTGACAAGAATGTCGTTCACATTATAACAACCAGTTTGTTATCGTTATGTACTACTCACTGAATGGATTTTTTTAATAATTCTATGTATGACTAATATAAAAAACGTTATAAAAAGAATATAAAATCATACATAATTTTTCTGCAACATGCAGGTTCAGAAAAAGCCACGAGTTTCTTTAATAGATCCTGACCAGAACCGCCTGAAATTTACATGATGCTTATGATCTTCCCACTTATATTAGATGTCTATACAAAAGGAGTGAGCAATTAATTAATCAAAGCTTTAGAGATTCAGTCACAATTCAGTAAGTCTTGACATGAGTTCATCTTAGTTACTGTCATGCACATTATCCTCTCTACAAACAATAAGTATGGAAAAAGACTACAAATTCACTAAGTCACTGCATTGAGTTCTGCTGATCTCAGGGAGCCAACCTTTGAGTTATACCAATATTCTAACAAGTATATAGAAAATGCTTGTGTAGTTTGACTACAGTTAAAACTGAATGCTTCCCGTGCGCATGAAAGATAAGCTTAAGCATAAGCTTTTGGAAAGACACTTGAACCATACTGTCCACCTGAAGATTTGGTTAAGTCCAATGCACCTGTGATCGAGACAATAATTCATATCATATTTAAAACTGTCAATTTCCGTACTTTCTAACAAGCCAAAAACAACCTTGTGAAACTACCAGTTCTTACAGGGCAGTTGGAGGTGTGTCAACTGCAGATTATCAGGACAACTACAATGTTGTTTTTCAGTCTACTTACATGGCAAGTCCAAATTACAATACACTGATATTAACATTCAAATCATAAACTTTAGAAGAACTTATTTCTGAGTCTTTCATGGCTGGCGTCAACATTTTTGATAACAAATCCTGGATATTATTTAAGATGTTATTCACAGATACATGCCACAGATTCTTTGCCACAGTACTGTGCTTACTGACGAACACCATGTCAGTTCTGTTAGAACCATTTATCACTGAAGATGACCTCCAGAGGTGAGGCAGAAATGTCTGAGAATAACATCTTTCAGAATAATAACTTTAGTAGACCATGGCCCAATAGCCCAGATTTTATTTTCAACAATTTATAAAAACTGTTAATGGCTAAAAACTCTACAAGTACAAGCTATCAGATGACAATTAATTTTAGTTAACTCTGTGTTGGTCAACTGATTAATCTGTAAAGTAAATCAGTAGTAAGAATTTTTTCATTTTAACCATTGTTCAATTAATTAATTTTCAATGAAACATCATTCCTATATATTTGTCTTGGCAATATTAATTTATCTATGCTTATCCATAACATCGCAATATATATTATATTAACCAAATATACATATACTTCTCAGTGTTTACAAAAATTAATGTTTGAAGACTTTGTGCAAAATTGTTTTTAAGTTCAAATGTTACAAAAGATATGGAAGCATAATATTAATATTAATATCCACTAAAAGTTCATAAATTGTATTAAATTTTTTATTCTTCAAACAAAATCTTTGCTATATTTCAAGCTCCTTAATATTGTCACATATAACTGTAATACAATGTTATTAAACACTGAATACATGAATATTTTACTAATTCTCTCAAAGGGGTGATAATTTTATTTACTGTCAAGTACAATGTCCTACTTGAGAAGAACTATATAAACACAAACAAACTTGCACAGAAATGTAGACACTAAACATGTACTTTACTACATCATCGTCATTGTTATCTTATGATATAAAATGGACAAGTCAGTAATTTAGTTCATATTAAGTTTCTGATGCCTGCTGGATGAAACAAAATGTATTCATGGTAACTGACAATATCAATTGTGTTCAGAACAGGAAATGTTTTAAAACCATACTCTATGAAAGCTATATTGATAAAAAAGAAATAATAATAATAATAATTATTATTATTATTTTCCTGGATTTTGTTGTCCATGACGTGTCCGTTGATTAATTAATTACAAATATATCACTACTGATTCAGAACACAAATTTTTTATTGGTAAAAATATAAAACTTTTACCTTGTAGCCTGAACTAGTTTTCGCTTATTACAAGCTTTGTCAGAGCGTATTATTAATTTATAATTAATTATTATTATCATTAATGTTATTGCATCAGTTACATACAGCATGTCCTACCACATTTACCATTTTGAAGTGAATTTCCATTGGTCCTAGACCTCCTTTTTTTAAACAAAGAATTCACTCACAGCACAATGTTTGAACAGCCAGTATTGTAGATTTCGAAATTAACACGTGTTTACATGAAATATGAGTCTTACAACACACTAAAAATTTTCGTTCTCCTTTTAAGCTATAGATGTCGCTCTGCGAACTTTTCAATTAACCCTCGTCTACTACAAACTTTGACAAACTCGTACATAAAATTGGATACTGGGCACTGACAAAATGTACACTATGGTAATTTTTAGTCTCTTCAAACCATTTTGAACAACTTATATTATATAGAATCAAATAATGTTTCGCATACAGCCCTGAATTGTAGAGTTCTCAAGACCTATTGTTTTTGGTGAAAATCAGTTAAGGGAAAGGGGTAGTTTACTGGCAACGTTTTATGTTTTAACAAGGGTAATTTTTTTCTATGGCAAACGATAACAGCCGCACTTCACACAGAATCAAATAATGTTTCGCATACAGCCCTGAATTGTAGAGTTCTCAAGACCTATTGTTTTTTGTGAAGATCGGTTAAGGGAAAGGGGTAGTTTACCAGCAACATTTTATGTTTTAACAAGGGTAATTTTTTCTATGACGAACGATAACTGCCGTAAATTCAAACATAATCAAATACGTTTTTGCATACATCCCTAAATTGTAGAGAACTCAAGGCCTGTTGATTTTGGTGGAGATCGGTTACGGGAAAGGGGTAGTTTACCTGCAACATTTTATGTTGTAATAAGAGAAATTTTTTCTTGAGGAACGATAACTGCCTTAAATTCAAACAGAATCAAATAATTTTTTACATATGTGCCTGAGTTGTAGAAGACTCAAGGCCTATTGATTTGGGTGAAGATCGGTTACGGGGAAAGGGCAGTTTACCTGAAACATTTTTTGTTGTAATCAGAGTAAAGTACTTAATTTTGATAAAAAAGTATCCTGATAAGAAGATCTTAATAATCCCCTGTAGAAACGTAGATGAAATATCTATAAATGAAGAGGCTAGTTGAACGGGGTGGGGGTAATTTTCTATGAATGAAAATTATAGTTGAAGGGAGAGGGGATAATTTTTATGTACTACGTTAACGGCAACATAGTAGTAGTTTGTTGTTAAAATTCCTTCCCGGGCTGTTTGGCCGTAGTCCAATGTTTACTGCAAAACCAGACGTTTCAGCAGTGCCGTCGACTGCCATCATCAGTGAAAATCGAGTGCGATAACGTGTGGTGGTATACGTTAGTGACCACAGTACTGTGGTTAAGGCTGAAGCAATACGTGGAAAGAAGTAGTTTCTATGGAAACATTTCATTTCGTAAATGATTTTAAATATAAATCTTAGAATGTGGAAGTCATGTATGGTTCTCCATACCGATATTTTACTTCCATGTTCCATAAGGAAATGGAAGTATGGTCATGGCGAAAAAAATCGTGTTCGAGATAATGGCTGATTCTGATTGTACTACCATCAAAACATGAAAAAAAGTCATTTTTCAAAAAAGTGTCTGTGTATGTGTCTGTCTATAGAATTTTTTCTATGGCAAACGATAACAGCCACATATTCAAACAGAATCAAATATATTTTTCCATACAGCCCTGAACTGTAGAGGACTCAAGGCCTATTGTTTTTGGTGAAGATCGGTTAAGGGAAAGGGGTAGTTTACCTGCAACGTTTTACGTTTTAACAAGAGTAAATTGCTTAATTTTGATAAATAAAGTATCCTGAAAAGAAGGTGTAACGCAATTTTGTAGAGGAATTTTTTATTGCGTAGAAGGAACAGTAGCAGGTGTCAGCTGACTGAAATGATATACGTTGGAGTCGACCAGCCACCGTTCAGACAACGACACGTGCGACACATTAGCGACAAAGTAGGCACTGCTAGAGAAGACAATGCCTCAGTTATAGCAGATGTTCGGCGTAAGAGTATGGCGTGGGAACGGGCTGCAGTAACAGAAAAATAAAGGAATACGTCTTACCGAGCCAATTACCAAGAATACGAATACGATGGCGACACGAGTATTGTCAAGCCACGTGTGGGAGCTTAGCGACGACACACAGATGTACAGAGTTCACAATGGCAAAACTCATACGGACGTTACATGAACAAAGGACCACGCATGGTGAGACAGCAGGGAACTTGTTTACCAGCCAGGGTACGGACTGAGCCCGAGATCTGCAGAACAGATGTGCCCTACCGAGAAAGTGACCTACATCAGCGTGTGAACGAAACGAAGGAAGTCAGGAGACAATACAGCAATTGGTCACACCTAAACTAAAAGACACATGGGTAACTGGACAGCAAATAGTAGGACGAGCTGAATGGAAATACAAGAACAATTGGATGATGGACAAGTGTGAAATTCGGTCTTCCATCTTACAGCAAGGGAGGAGCGAAACAGGAAGATATGAGAGAAGGGATCTAGATGAGCCTACCATGAACTAGAGTTTGGTAAAGGCGGTTCTTTAGAAGACGTTACCAAGGAGACAAGGGTCCAGAGCAAATAAGGACGAAGCCAGGAGTCTAGCTAGAGACTCGGGGAGGAGTTTTCATGGAAAATGAAAATGAAAACCAATAAGAACGTAGATGGTGGGAAGGAGTGAATTGGATGCAGGAAAGTGGAAGGACTCAAGATATAAAAATACGTGTTGAGGACGAACAGGGGCCTTAGAAGAGATATACGTTTTTGCCTTAGTATAACTTTGTCTTACACATTTTGTTTATGTATTATATTCGTCAGGAGTCGGTTTATTTCATCAGTACAAAATCGGAAGTTTTATTCTAAGGCTTAGTAACGATAAGAGTCTTAATTATGGAGTTTTCTCAAAAGTAATTTTGGGTTAATCTTAATCAGACTTTGTATTATCTCAATATACTGACGAGTCGTAAAGTGCGGAGTAAAATGTTGATGGTGAATCGCAAGATCGTATTGTACGTAGTGAAGTAGAACTTAAAAGAGACTTACTTCAATTAAAAGTTTGTATAATAACGAGTTGTGTAAAGACGCTAAAAAACTCTGACGGTGTGAATAAAGTAGAGACATTGTGCGTAATCGTGAAAGATAATTCAGAAATATGAACTAAATATCGCGATTGTGTGATGAACTAATGTACTATTTACGTCAATTAACTATGTCAGATATCGTAGTGAAAATGTTCATAAGTGAAATAACTGTGCCCACTAAATAAATTACAAACAATCAGTGCTTGTTAACAAAGTGGTAAAGTTACAATCATACGCGAATAAGTCATGAAATGAATAAATCAAAGCCAAATGATCATACTAACTAACTTATGTTACACATATAACTTCTAAACGAGTCCGAATTAAAAGAATGTTGATGCCGGAGTGCATAATCTCAGCGACAGTGAATAGTGTATCTTTCGGACGACGATGAGAGTATACACCAAGTCATCAGTCATCCTGAGGAGCGAGGGAGAGAGGAAATCATGGTAGTCACACACCGTAGTTGCGGATACTTACCAAAAGTAAAACATTTATGTATCACTTATGTTTAGTAGCCACTGTCCTGTTCCTCACAAAGAACACACCTCCGATCTAGTTAGAAGTCATATTTAAATTCATTTAGAGTAAAGCTGAATGATATATTGCGAAAGGCAAAATTGAAATATGAATCCATTAATGAGAGAAATTTTGTAATATGTAAAGAAGTCATGATTTAACTACTTATGATCAAGTTATCATAACAAGATGAATCCGCATAAAAGTAATGAACGAATTAATAATGTAATGTATCATATAATATTGTGAAGTAATGTTATATTTAAGTTCAGAAATTAATGACCATTGCAGAAGGTCTGAATAAATTATTGTTTGTAATGCAGAATTTGGTGTACGAGTCGAATCATTTATAATAACCCTAGTTAATACCAATTACCTTACATAATTACACGTAGACACAAATGACACCCAAAGTGTGGAATAAATTAGTGATAACGTAGTAATACTCATATTAAAGTCAAATTTATCTGACTATTAATTTGTGGTACTCTTCACACTTATTACACGTACACATTTAATTCAATATGATATAGGCATTAACAGGCATATCTACATATTACTCCCATAGAGTGAGACTAATTAATCAATCTATTCGAAATAAGACAAAATTAAAAACTTATTTGCATGAGATTGCATCAATATCAAATTTTTAATGATATATGTTAAATATCCATAGTTATCTATGGCATCCTAACGAAGGCCTCGAGCAACATAAAAGGTAATTACAACTTATTACTTTTATTACAGCTGTTATTAACCATTAACACATGCATTTATTTACATATTTGTATATGGCATCCCAACGTGATGCACGAGAGATATAAAACATTAAACAATTAACAAACCTAAAACACATATTGTAATGACTAAGTGAATGACGTCCGCCTTGTTTAAGCCCCGCGATGGAAGCCAATTTGTAACGACGAGTAATGACGTCCGCCTTGTTTAAGCCCCGCGATGGAAGCCAATCTGTAACGACTGGAAAAATGTGTATGTTTTGTGTGTTCGCCTCACACTGGGTGGTCGTTACTTTATGTTTACGCTTGCGATGTCCATAGCGATCTCTCAAATTACCAGTACACGGATGTGGGAACCTTACCTGTTCTTTTGTAGGTGTGCGTAAATCCCGGGTGGCGCCAAATTGTTTTAACGGAAAACAATTAAACAATTAAAATAAAAAATAGGTCGATTGAGCGTTCGTGGCTATGACGGTATGGTGAATTCAAATTTACTCCCGCCATGTGCGGCTGATTAACGTGGTTCGCAGAGTTTCCGACATCTAGCACTTACCGCCACTATCGCTCGTAGCTAAATACACAAATAATATAATGCACTTTCCTATGAAATAAAGAACAGTGGTTACAACTCTGTACTAGTTTATTAAATTGTGATTAGTAATTATTCAGTCATATACAAAATTATATTTTGTTATTAAACAAATTTGCACCGGCAATTATTATAAGACAACTTTCTCAAGGTTTCGGCAAAACGATTCTGAACGAACTATTTAGTCAGACGTCAATTTGATTACAATAAAGTACACTACCTTACATTACTGGTACTTATATATTATAAGGAGTAATTCCAATTTGTTCCTGAAGTGTTATAAAGTGTGTTTCAATAGTTCGTAATTTTTATTCAGGTTATTTTTTCTAGTTTACATAAGTTTAGTGTTTTATTTCTTAATTAATCTTTGAAAGAAATAATATCATCAGTTTATAGTGAGAGTTCAAAGTGTTATGAGAAAAAATTAAAGAGAATTTATTTCATAAATTCGGGTAACTCAGCAATACTTATCAAATCAGTTGATTTGAGGTGTAATGTCATCCAGTTGAAATGGGTTGTGGTCATCGGTAGTCATCAATCTTCCGTCATTTTGGGATTTAGGTACGCCTTGCGTCTTTTTCGTATTAGTTGGTTGAAATTTATTAATTTAGAATTTATTAATCTGGTATTTGGCCTCAATTGGATGTCCTAGTCCTTCATCATCTTCTTACTTATTCGTTTCATCAAATTTGGATTACTTTTAATCGTTTTATGTTAAAATTCGAGTCATTTACGGATTGGCGTCTCTTCGTCTGAAGCTTTAATAATGGACTAACAGTTTCTAACGGAATATTCATAAATAACGTTCAGTTGTCATGGTAACTGATTGACTCTCATTGGCTGTTCATGACTTAAGACCATTGTTATAATATTTGAATTTTTATTCAAAATGACTGTATATCTTCTGATTGCTATTATTCTTCTGTCTTCTACTCTATGTATGAAATATTATCACAACTGTTCGTATTTTCTTTCAAAGATCATTTTAACATCCCACAAAGCTGGGTTTGCTTATGTATTATTGTTTTGACAGATATGTTGATATTAACTAATAACATTTCTTTCTTATTTTATGTCCTTAATTTAACATTTATCTCTTAATATGATTCACTAATTATCATTGACTAGTTACTTGCCTTGGATTTGCTAATATCCTAGTTAATTTCTTACAATTTGTAGATTTTGGTTTTATACAGTTAGGTATTTCATAGGCCTAGGTAGTAATTGGCTATGTTTTCTTATTTTATACAAATTACATATTATTTTACCTTTGTACATGTTTTGTTTTGGGTCTGTTTTATAATAATTGTATTTTTTCATTAGTTTCCATATTATGGGTTGTCTATTATTTTCTAACTGCCTTTCCAGTATTATTAGATTTATATTAATTTATCTCTTTTCTTATTCATATTGCCATTGTTTATAATTTGTCTTTTATTTACTATTCTCTATTAAATATAACATAACACTTAGGCTTATGGTCTGTATAATTCTTGCAGCCATATTCCTATTCATAAATTTAATCAAACAATTCTTTAACAGTTATTATACTACTCTTGTTTACAATTTGTTTTATTCTTTTCTTTTATAAAATTGCTAAACTGCTATAATTGTTTTTATTATTTAGACAAAGCTTTTCGTCATTACTGACATCTTCAGGTCTTAAACAACCTGAAGATTAAGATTAAACCTAGGTTGTTTAAGACCTGAAGATGTCAGTAATGACGAAAAGCTTTGTCTAAATAATAAAAACAATTATAGCAGTTTAGCAATTTTATAAAAGAAAAGTAAGGATGGCTGCTAATTTAAACAATACGAAGAATAAAACATGTTTTATTCTTACTTATTTTTTGGTGATAAACATCATCACACCATTTACTTTATTTAATTAACTATCCCTTAGAACCTAGGATGTTTATTGATTTTGCATTTATATTCTTTACCACATTCTTTCTTAAATAAACTTTACTCTCTATCCATGGTAACACTAACATTTTGACTCTCCATGGGATTCCTTCCCTGAATACTATTGTATTCCTCATCTACAATTAATCTTAATACTAATAATAACAAAATTCTTATTAATTAACACTTTCACCAATAAACCTTTAGTGTTTATCACTGATTATTAGGTGTTTATACCTATTAATAGGGTTTCTATTTATTTTGGGGTTTTACACTGTCACTTTGCACTTTTTATTTTATTTAAGTGTTACTAGTGGGTATTCCCTAACATTAACTTTTCTTTCTCACTTATTCCTGTTCACTATCTATCTATTCTCTATCTCTCATATCTCTGTGACAGTTGTGTTATTTGTTTCGACATCTGTTCTTGCATTTGTTTCATTTGTTGTGACTGTTGTGACATTTGCGCTGACATTTGTTGTAGTATCGTATATATATCAATTTCTTTGGGTGCCTCTGGTAACGTCTGTTGTGTTGGTTTCGCTCTGATTTCTTTCTGTGTTTCTGCTATTATCTGTTGTGTTTCTGTTTCTTCATCGTCTTGTCCCCGCATCCCTGTCTCTTGGTTCTCCATTGTAATTTGGTTGAGTGTGTTAATGTCTCCTAAGTGGTTGTTGATGTCAAAATCTACTTCGCTATTCGAATTTTCTGTTGTTACTGTCTCTGTGTTCATTTGTTGTTTAAACTGTTTGTGTTGTTATGTATGTGTTTTGCTAGCCTACTTCTACTTCGCATAATCATACAATGTCTCTCTTAGAATCTATGTTCCTTATTCTATACACTTTTCTTATCTTATTTATTCTATCTGCAACTCAATACTGTCTACCAGGCTTATAAATTAAGCCGTGCGATGGGTGCCAAATATATAACAGATTTTCTGGTTTAATTTCTAATAATATATCTTATAAATAAGTAGCATATCAGTTTCTACTAATCTATTATATATAACTCTTACTCAGGGTATTTAAATAATTTAATAACACAAATATAGATATTATAAATAGTTATTTAATAATTCCTTTTCATTCACTTATTACATTAATATAAGCTTTATAAATTTAATAATATATTACAATATCAGTTTGCTCAGAACGTTTGATATTTTCTTTTAGTGGATTCTTTTAGAACGGATTGAGTTGCCAATATGAATATAATAATTTGCCAATATACAATATAATTTGAGTGTTCTATATGCTTTACTTGTTTGTTGAATTCCCAAATCTGCACTGAGGATTATCCACTCGAAAGTAGTCGGTCCAGTCGCTCCGTGGTCATCTGCTGATACTGTACCGCATTCGCTTGATTATTAACGCTTTACATATACACTGGTATCACTTTCACGATAGTATATGCACCACTACGTATATTAGTTACACTATATATTGTAACGTTACATAACCCCTGCCCAAATATGATAACATAATCACCAGAGTTAAAACCAGTAATCACCCATTCTTAAAAGTCAGAAATGGGGATTAGGTACCAAGCTATGAGAACCTTTGTACTCTAAAAACACTGTAAACAATAATAATAAAAGTGCAGTGTACAAAGTGGAACATAGTGTACTCGGTGAAAGTGTCAAACATTAAAAAAAAAGAGCATCTCACAGAGTTGTGCTGGAGATGAAAACAAAATCAGTATTGTAGCAATAGTCTATGATACTACTGACAAGTTTTGTATTTTTTGTAATTTTATATTGTGTAGGCCACAAAGGTCTTGTAACTAGGAATAATATTTTTGTTTAATATAATTATTTTGTTTAAATGTAAGATAATCCAGGGTTATATATAAAATAATAATAATATATCAAATAATACTATGTTAGCAAGATGGCATGTAAAAAATAGTGTAGAGTAAGGATACATTTAATGAATTATAAATCATAAATAAATCAAAATAAAAGGGAGTAAACGTAAATAAATTCAATTTGATTATGGATAAAATCTATGAAGGATTATTTTTCTAAAAAGAAGAAATGAAATTATAATAATTATTAATAGCCTATATACTAAAAGGTATATAGATTAGCCAATAAAAAACCATAAAAATTCTTGGTTACTAAGAGTAACTAACTAACAAGATTTAATTTAATTGTTCAAATATATTGGAAGCGAGCAGTTTAAAAAGTGTAATGTCTAGAAAATTTTAAGAAATTTATAAATACCATTCGAAATAATCAGTGACAAATTAATAAAATTAATGAGTGATATCCACTACAGCTTAGACTTCTTTCGAGCAGAATAATTCATGCCTGCAAATTGATGAAAACTTGAAAAAATCAGCTTCCATTTCCAAGCCTAGCCTACTGAAATTCGACATTGTTGGTGAGATCGTTACCTATTAAAATTTAACTAAATTACATCTCAACTATTAACTTATAACACTAGAAACAGCACAATTTCTTTAAATACTTCTGGAAAAGAGGTGAACATAAACTTTATTATTTTGTTAACCCAAAAAACAGCAAAACGTAGTTTTGTTACTAACATTCCCGCAGCCATGATGTTTATTATTTGTTGTCATCTGTGAAGAAACGTAATCTGCGCTCTAGCGGTCAACAAATCAACTGTATAATATAAATAGTACAAAATTTAAAAATCATTTATGTAAAGCTTGATACTGACCCATATACATTTCTGACTTTCTCAAAGTACAAAGAACTCTAAAATAACCCTGGGAAATTAATTCATTATTTCTTTCTTGTTATTAAAATTGAAATAAAAATATTTGTTATATGCTATATGTTTGAAAATTAAGATCGAACTAACTCTGTGTTTTATGTAAGAATCGATTATCCCTTTATATTTTGGGAGACCATACAAAATGCTAAATAAATTCAAGGAATGCCTTGTTGTTTGAATAATAAAAATGTGTATTATTTTCAGTAGATGGTAGTTAGTTACAGATTGTCAGAATACCGAGAAGAGAACGGACATCCAGAATTTATTACGTACCATTTGGAGTCACTTTAACCTCAAATGGGTTCGTAAACGTAGCAGTCAGCTGGTACCACGAGCAGAAAAATTTGAAATAATTAATCGTATACTAAGAGAGTAATTCTCTTTGCACTCTCTCTCCTAACTACTGTCAAACAACGGTATTGATTTCACATAAATAAAATTTAAGAAAATCTTTGCATAATCACACACACTCGATTTTGAAAGCATATAACATAAAGATAACAAATTCTGTGACTCTTAATTAAGCGAGCGTTCTGAAAAATAACAAATAGACGTAAATTACTCAAGACTTAAGCTCGGCGAGAGACGTTACAAGATGACGTACAAACATTGGGCTTAACGACTAAGAGAGTTTATTTGGGAAGCTCGGCGAGAGACGTTACAATACATATATACTGTATATATATCGTACTAACCAATATACCTTCTTAACACCTTGGTATATTTTAATTAAGATAAGTGCTTGCAACACGGAAAGTACAGATTGATACCGCCCGGATTCTTTATAAACTTGACGAATTACTCTGTGGAATCCCACCGATTCACTGTTATTGTAAAGACTGATCACTTTAACTGTTTATTAACCGTTCTCCAATACTTGAATTGACAATTACGATTTTAATACTTGTAACTTCTCCGCCGCTTTCACTTCCGAATTCACTATTACTTATTTGATTCAATAAAGACTTCAAGTCAATAGTTGTGAATTGTCCGCTGACTTAAGTAACGGTTACGATTCTTTAAGATACTATTTCAAGTTCAATTGTTATAATATCTCCGCTAACTTAAAATAACAGTTACGAGTCCTTTACGTATAATGCTACTCCGATGACTGACTTAAGTTTTCAACTACACATTTTTATACACAAACTACTGTTACCCACACTTAAAATTTACACTAAACATTCTCATTGGACTTAAGTGCCGCAATATTCAATTCTACCCAATGTGACAAGAGGATTTCACCGCTAAAAAACTGACGCTTTTTCTTATTCGCTAACAAACTGCGCGTTCCGAACTTCTCTCGGTGTAGTGGAAACTGATGCATAACACCATTTCTCTCTCTAATTCTCTCGCTTCAACATAACGGTACTCATTGTTATAATCACTTAACTTTTACAGCTCCTTACCTATTTTTTGCTGTTTCTTAAATATAATACAATTTTACTACCTTATGTCCCGTACGTGACTTTTGCTTATTTTCTGCCGTCTAACCGTCGCCAGACGCCAGGGTGCGTTCTTTTGAAAAAACACCGCTCTGATATTTTCTAACAGTATTTCTTTAACTTTATTTGTACATATTGTAACATCACAAAATGTTCCATAATAATAATGAACACCGGAAGGGTGAATAATACTAAAAGAACTATAAATAAGTAACCAGGACGAATGTAACAGTAAAAAAAAAAATAAACCAATATAGAATGAAAGGAGAGAAGGAATTCAAGTAAACAGTGATAAATCCACTACATGTACTAAATGACAATACAACATAAATAAACAGAATGACAAAGACGAAATGACAAGACAAGTTTCCCACATAAACTGTCAAGTGAGCTCAATAAAAAACCTTTGATAAACAGATTCCTCTAGAATAAGCAAACTAACAAATGACTTGAATAGTATTGTACCATATATTATGAATAAAAAGCAGCGTATTAGCTGATCCAAGTCAAAGCAATAATTTAAAAGAGACAAATATAGAGAACTATGCTAGGAATAGTCACAAACTGTGAAAGACAATGTGAAAGCCAAATATGTATTATCATAAATTAAGAATAACTATAAATGTAAGCACTGTATGTGTTTAGGTAACTTCATAAGTAAATAAAATGTGTACGGAAATATAATAATAGTCAGGGAACAAAACATTGTAACATGATGATAACAGACCCTGAATGACCAATTTAAATCAAGAAAATAAGAATCAGGTAGAAACCCTACTAAGCATAATGAAGTAGAATCGCAACAATGATGAAAAGAATGTAAAGCACCACCATCTGTGTGATGTTATAAAAATAAGAGATGAGAAGGACATGTTAAAATAAAAATAGTAAAATATGGAAGTTTATGTTAGTAAATCAACAAATGTAAACAGATAATTAATATTATTCAGCTGAATGCAGCATTTGTATATAATAAGGTATTCTTTTTAATCAATTAATCATGTTCAAATTAGAAATTAAGAATACATAAACGAATATTAGAAAAAAAATTAATAGTCGGATTTGCAACATTTAGCAGACGACGAATGTAAACAATGCACTAGTAAGTTTAAAATAAAGAAATATTAATGAAAACTGTGACCAAACTGGCATCAAGCCATGTCAAAATAAAGATAAATAAATAAGCTGTACAATGATAGTAATAGAACCCGAACTGAAATTGTAATAATTGAGATATAAACGTTAGCATCATAAATTTCGCGAATCTCGAATAAATACAAGGAATAATAACACAAACGACACCGACGATCAAAATACAAATATGTAATGCCTATAAATAGAATTACGTCATCATGACATAATTTCAGACCAATCACGGACGACTTTAGAAACACTCCTAGAGTGCCAAGTGACTTTCTGAAAAATGTATATAAACGATTGTCATTGTAAACAGAGGGGCATTTTGTCTAAATTCACTCAACCAGCAACAACAAATCCAGGCCAACTAATCATCCAAAATTGAATAATCAACGAGAAGGAAGAAGTATAATTCAATCAGTGCATCGACAATAGTAGTGAAACTTTTACAAGAAGTGCGTGTGAACGAACGAGGTTAAGTATCAAACATAACCAAAGCAGTAGCTTATTCAAGAAGAAAATAAACCCGTTCATGTGCGAAATTCAGTGAAGTGTAAACACAATCATTGAATCAGATCGTTAGAAGTGTTGATAAATTAATCATTGCGATTAATCACCAGGGAGTACAGTGCTAATACTTACTTTGTTTACATTTTAGCCAATAACAGTATAGAATAATACACATGTGTACTGACGCAATACACAATAATACTATAAGTAACCAACACTGTTTTAAAGTTATTTAGAGGAATTAACAGATTCCGAAGTAAGATTTCATGTGTTAGCGTTCTTATAACTAACCTAAAATTTATTCAGAACAAACGAACTTTTCGTTTGTTAACTTTCAATAACTAAAGGTGTCTAACCTAACAATATGATATATCATAATAGCATTGTAAAATAAGGCTGTGGCGTTCTATTCTGTAATTTAAAAGAAGTCACCCTTGAGACAAATAACAATTATAAATAATCTATCGATTATAACTAGAGTTTTCGTGGTAACTGAACTGAGCTAGATAAAAGTAAAAAACCGGATGATCTGTGATCCGTTTGTTATTTTCAAATGAATGTATTTAATTGAATTTTAATAGAACGAGTAATAAATAACTGCATTGTAAAGTAACAACAATTGCCAACAATTATTTCAACAAATAATTAATCAGTATTACTAATTATTGAGTTGCATTTTTATAGTAAACAAATAAACAATTTAATGCATGATCTTGACCTAACCATTCAAACAATTATTGATTTATAAAATATCAGAATTAACTATTAATTTATTCAGAAGAATTCTTTTTATGGGAAATTTCTCTCGAAAGCCCATATGGCGCCCAAATAAAATTTAAAAGTGTTTACAAAAAGTTTTCACAGCATTAATGTACTGTTTGATCAAAAGCTTGACAGTTTATTAACCACCTGTGACCAACTGAACGTCTAGTACAACATCACAGGTACGTGAAGGTTTAATTTATATAAAATAACTTTGACAAGACTATACACTGACACACACAGACGACACTATTCAACAGGGGAGTGAACTAACGTCAAGAGATCTACGCAAATGTTTACATTCAACAACGGATCTACAACCAAATAATTACTCAAACAAAAAAAAAAAAATCAAAATCGAATTAAACCATTAAATAAATAAATAAAAAATAGTTGAAGAAAATATTTAATGAACGCGAGTGTTAAATTCAACAACCAGTAAAAGTTTTAAACAGGTACGTAAGGGGTACGTTATAATATTTGTTCTGATATCTGTTTAATATTGATTAATTCTCATAAAATTGCAAGGTATACAATTTTGACGTTATAGTATATACCAGATCACAACAGAAATACAGTTTTATACAGGAGTCGGGGCTATATACAGGTGGCTGACAGGCCGGAATCTTGTAATTATACAAGAGCACAAAACTGGTTGAAGATTAAAATGTTTTCAGTTCATATATCAAAATATCGGTATGGAAAACCATACATGACTTCCATGTTCTAAGATTTATATTTAAAATACTTTTCGAAATGAACTATTTCCATAGAAACTACTTCTTTCTTCAGCCTTAACCACAGTACTGTGATCACTAACATCTACCACCTCACGATAGTGCACTCAATTTTCACTGACGATGGCAGTCGATAGGACTACCAAAACATCTCGTTTTGTAGAAAACATTGGATCAAGCCCAAACAGCCCAGGAAGGAATTTTAACAACAAACTAATTCTTTGTTGCCGATAACATAGTACACATGACATATAAATAAAAATTATCCCCTCCCCCTCAACTATAATTTTCATTTATAGAAAATTACCCCCACCCTGTTCAACTAGCCTCTTCATTTATAGATGTTTCATCTACGTTTTTACAGTGGATTATTAATATCTTCTTATCCAGATACTTTATTTATCAAAATTAAGTACTTTACTATGTTACAACAAAAAATGTTTCAGGTAAACTACCTTTTCCCCGTAACCGATCTTCACCAAAATCAATAAGCCTTGAGTCCTCTACAACTCAGGCACATATGTACAAAATTATTTGCTACTGTTTGAATTTACGGCAGTTATCGTTCTTCATGAAAAAATTTCTCTTATTACAACATAAAATGTTGCAGGTAAACTACCCCTTTCCCTTAACCGATCTTCACCAAAATCAATAGGCCTTGGGTTCTCTAAATTTAGGGATGTATGCAAAAATTATTTGATTATGTTTGAATTTACAGCAGTTATCATAGAAAAAATTACCCTTGTTATCACATAAAACGTTGCAGGTTAACTACCCATTTCTCTTAACTGATCTTCACCAAAATCAATAGTTCTTGAGTCCTCTACAATTCAGGGATGCATGCAAAACATTATTTGATTCTTTTTTAATGTGCAGCAGTTATCGTTCGTCATAGAAACAATTACTCTTGTTAAAACATAAAACATAGCAGGTAAACTACCCCTTTCCCTTAACCGATCTTCGCCAAAATCAATACGCCTTCAGTCCCTTACAATTCAGGATCATATGCAAAAAAAATATTTGATTCTGTTTGAATGTGTGGCAGTTATCATTTGCCATAGAAAAAATTACCATTGTTAAAACATACAATGTTGCAGGTAAACTACCCCTTCCCCTTAACCAATCTTCACCAAAATCAACAGACATTGAGTACTTAAACATTTAGGAACGTATGCAAAAAATTATTTTATTCTCTTTGAATATGAGGCAGTTATTGTTCGTCATAGAAAACATTATCCTTGTTAAAACAAAATGTGGCAGGTAAACTACCCCTTTCCCTTAACCGATCTTCACCAAAAACAACAGGTCTTGAGAACTCTCCAATTCAGGGCTGTATGCGAAACATTATTTGATTCTGTTTCAAGTTCCGGCTGTTATCGTTTGCCATAGAAAAAAATTACCCTTGTTACAACATAAAATGTTACAGGTAAACTACCTCTTTCCCTTAACCGATCTTCACCAAAAACAATAGGTCTTGAGAACTCTACAATTCAGGACTGTATGCAAAACATTATTTGATTCTGTTTGAATTTGCGGTTGTTATCGTTTGCCATCTACAGACACAAGACAGACAGACAGACACACAGACACTTTTCGAAAAATGATTTTTTTTCATGTTTTGAGGGTAGTACAATCAGAATCTGCAATAATCTCGACCACGATTTTTTTTGCCATCACCATACTTCCATTTCCTTATGGAACATGGAAATACAATCCACATGTTAAAAATTAATTAATTTTTAATTACAATATTATCCATTCCAGAAACTAATACAATTACTTACAATTAATTATGATCAGTACATGCTACTACTGAAGCTGTCATAAAAGGAAATAAAACGGAAGGCAAGATCAGAAACAATTCAATGTAATAATTCTATGTTTATTTTATGAACATACTTACAAAAGTAAAAATATCGGTATGGAGAACCATACATGACTTCCATGTTCTAAGATTTATATTTAAAATCATTTTTGAAATGAAATATTTCCATAGACAATACTTCTTTCTACTTACTGCTTCAGCCTTAACCATCACACTCGATAAAACTGATGATGGAAGTCGATGGCACTGCCGAAACGTCTGGTTTTGGAGAAAACATTGGACTACGGCCAAACAGCCCGGGAAGGAATTTTAACAACAAACTACTACTATGTTGCCGATAACGTAGTACACATATAAAAATTATCCCCTCCCCCTTCACCTATAATTTTCATTTATAGAAAAAAACCCCACCCCGTTCAACTAGCCTCTTCATTTATAGATATTTCATCGACGTTTCTACAGTGGATTATTAAGATCTTCTTATCAGGATACTTTATTTATCAAAATTAAGTACTTTACTCTTGTTACAACAAAAAATGTTTCTGGTAAACTGCCCTTTCCCCGCAACCGATCTTCACCAAAATCAAAAGGCCTTGAATCTTAAAAAATTAAGGCACATATGTAAAAATTATTTGATTCTGTTTGAATTTACAGCAGTTATCGTTCTTCATGAAAAACGTTCACTTGTTACAACATAAAATGTTGCAGGTAAACTACCCCTTTCCCTTAACCGATCTTCACCAAAAGCTACAGAAATTGAGTTCTCTATAGCTCAGGAAGGTATGCAAAACATTATTAGATTCTGATTTAATTTACGGCAGTTATCATTCGTCATAGAAAAAATTACCCATGTTAAAACATATAACATTGCAGGTAAACTACCCCTTTCCCTAAACCAATCTTCAACAAAAACAACAGGCCTTGAGAACTCTACAATTCAGGGCTGTATGCAAAACATTATTTGATTCTGTTTGAATTTGCGGCTGTTATCATTTGCAATAGAAAAAAATTACTTGATTAAAAAAAAAAGTTGCAGGTAAACTACACCTTTCCCTTAACCGATTTTCACCAAAAACAATAGGTCTTGAGAACTCTACAATTCACGGCTGTATGCAAAAAATTATTTGATTCTGTTTGATCCTGTTATTGTTTGCCACAGAAAAAATCTACACACACACACACACACACACACACACACACACACACACACACACACACACACACACACACACACACACACACACACACACTTCGAAAACTGACTTTTTTTCATGTTTTGAGTGTAGTACAATCAGAATCTGCCTCGAACACAATTTTTTTGCCATCACTATACTTCCATTTCCTTAAGGAACATTTAAGGATATGTTCTAAGATTTATATTTAAAATCATATTCGAAATGAAATATTTCCATAGAAACTACGTCTTTCTACTTATTGCTGCAGCATTAACCTAACGTATACCACCTCACGTTTTCGCACTCGATTTTCACTGATGATGGCAGTCGATGGCACTGACGAAAAGTCTGGTTTTGCAGAAAACATTGGACTATGGCTAAACAGCCCGGGAAGCAATTTTAACAAAAAAACTACTTCTTTGTTGCTGATAACATAGTACACATATAAAAAAATCTCCCCTCCACCTTCAACTATAATTTTTAATAATAGAAAATTACCCCCACCCCATTCACCTAACCTCTTCATTTATAGATATTTCATCTATGTTTCTACAGTGGATTATTATGAGCTTCTTATCAGGATACTTTATTTATAAAAATTAAGTACTTTACTCTTGTTAAATCATAAAATGTTTCAGGTAAACTACCCCTTTCTCTTAACTGATCTTCTCCAAAATCAATAGAACTTCAGTCCTCTACAATTCAGGGATGCATGCAAAACAAAAAATTGATTCTGTTTGAATGTGCGGCAGTTATCGTTCGTCATGGAAACATTTCTCTTGTTACAACATAAAATTTTGCAGGTTAACTACCCCTTTCCCTTAACCGATCTTCACCAAAATCAACAGACCTTGAGTTCTCTACAACTCAGAAAAGTGTGCAAAAACGTACTTGATTCTGTTTGAATTTACGGCAGTTATCGTTCGTCATATAAAAAATTACCCTTGTTAAAACATAAAATGTTGCAGGTAAACTACCCCTTTCCCTTAATTGATCTTCACCAACAACAATAGGTATTGAGAACTCTACAATACATGGCTGTATGCAAAACATCATTTGATTCTGTTTGAATTTCCGGCTGTTATCGTTTGCCATAGAAAAAAATTACCATTGATAAAAAAAGTGGCAGGTAAATGACCCCTTTAACTTAACCGATCTTCACCAAAAACAATAGGTCTTGAGTACTCTACAAATCAGAGCTGTATGCAAAAAATTATTTGATTCTGTTTGAATTTGCGGCTGTTATCGTTTGCCATAGAAAATACCCTTGTTAAAACATTAACAGCGAAGTCACGTATTGTTACAACATTGGAATCCAACTGAAGGGGCTTTAATTAGTGATTGATAGGCCATATAAAATAAGAAAAATTTGCCCAATTCCTAATTTTAGCTTGGCAGCTGTTATAAGGTCAGAAAGATAATAAAAATGCCGAAATGAGCACTATCTAGGAAAAGGGCGGCAGAAGCGGAAAAAGAAATCGAAGAGATCGATATGGACAGTAAAGAGGCAACTCCGGTTGAAGATATTGAAGGAAGATTACCTCCTGCGGAACCAAATCAACCTGCACAACAAGAAGAACAACCCGAGATGCCCACGCAAACAGGAGATGTCAATCTACAGGAGAAAGAGGTAGAGAAATCCAAAACGGCAGAAGATATGAATTGAGACAAGATGGTGGAAATGTTCCACAGAAATGTTGCAGGTAAACTACCCCTTTACCTTAACCGATCTTCACCAAAAACAATAGGTATTAAGAACTCTACAATTTAGGGCTGTATGCAAATAATCATTTGATTCTGTTTGAATTTGTGGCTGTTATCGTTTGCCATAGAAAATACCCTTGTTAAAACATAAAACGTTTCAGGTAAACTACCCCTTTCTCTTAACCGATCTTCACCAAAAACAATAGGTCTTGAGAATTCTACAATTTAGGGCAGTATGCAAATAATCATTTGATTCTGTTTGAATTTGCGACTGTTATCGTTTCCCATAGAAAATACCCTTGTTAAAACATAAAACGTTGCAGGTAAACTACCCCTTTCCCTTAACCGATCTTCACAAAAACCAACAGGTCCTGAAAACTCTACAATTCAGGGCTGTATGCAAAACATTATTTGATTCTGTTTGAATTTGCGGCTATTATCGTTTAGCATAGAAAAATATCGGTATGGAGAACCATACATGACTTCCATATTCTGAGATTTATATTTAAAATCATTTTCGAAATGAAATATTACCATAGAAACTACTTCTTTCTACTTACTGCTTCAGCCTTAACCACAGTACTGCGGTCACTAACGTATACCACCTCACGTTATCGCATTCGATTTTCACTGATGATGGAAGTCGATGGCATTGCCGAAACGTCTGGTTTTGTAGAAAACATTGGACTACGGCCAAATATCCCGGGAAGGAATTTTAACAAAAACTACTTCTTTGTTGCCGATAACGTTGTACACATATATATAAAATATCGGTATGGAGAACCATACATGACTTCCATATTCTAAGATTTATATTTAAAATCATTTTCGAAATGAAATATTACCATAGAAACTACTTCTTTCTACTTACTGCTTCAGCCTTAACCACAGTACTGTGGTCACTAACGTATACCACCTCACGTTATCGCACTCGATTTTCACTGATGATGGAAGTCGATGGCATTGCCGAAACGTCTTGTTTTGTAGAAAACATTGGACTACGGCCAAATATCCCGGGAAGGAATTTTAACAAAAACTACTTCTTTGTTGCCGATAACGTTGTACACATATATATAAAATATATGCATAAAATTAATGGCTTGTATAAGTTAATGATTTATCTCCATTAAGTAGTGCTCAAGTTTCCAAAGTTTTAATATTATGATGTCCGTAATTAAAACATCAGAGCAGGTTTAGTGTGAATGAGGGTACACTGTGGACAAAAATTTTCAACATTTCCTATTGAGCGTTGCTTAGAGTAAAGCTGTGAATCTACATTGTATGTTTCACAGAACAAACACGCGAAAAAGAAGGAGCGCTCCAAAGTCACTCATGGACACTCAGCATCTTGCAGAAGGTTCATTCCCTAAAGACGAAAAGTCTGTCTATGAATCGTTCCTCTGTAAACACGTGCAGTTACATTGCCCAGCGATCCACAGGAAGCAAATTGATGTCCGTTTTTGCGGCTTGCACGCGTTATGTTGGTGTGGGTTTCGGCACTTTCCATTTAAAAAGCGTGCAAATGTAAGAAAATAAACATGAGTGAGGCCAGAAATAACGTGAATTGTGTGTGTGTGTGTGTGTGTGTGTGTGTGTGTGTGTGTGTGTGTGTGTGTGTGTGTGTGTGTGTGTGTGTGTGTGTGTGTTACCTGCCTTTTTATTGCTGTAGGCATAATAATAAAATGGAAACGTAAACATTAAATAACTGAGATATGCTTACCTGCCACGAACGATATATTATTTTATACATGGAGGAGTTCAGTGACATACACACGTACAGAAGAATTATATATATAAAGATATTAACTCATACATAATTTACATTAAAATGAAAAAATTATAATTTTATTGCCTGGCAACAAAATTATTTTATTTTTAACAATTACCATTGTTTCAAAAAGTTTAAATGAATTTTCAAGTACTTTACTGTTGTTAAAACGTAAAACGTTGCAGGTAAACTACCCCTTCCCCTTAACCGATCTTCACCAAAATCGAAAGTCCTTGAGACCTCTACAATTCATGGATGTATGCTAAAACTTATTTGATTCTGTTTGAATTTGCGGCTGTTATCGTTTGCCATAGAAAATACGCTTGATAAAAAACGTTGCAGGTAAACTACCCCTTCCCCTTAACCGATCTTCACCAAAAACAATAGGTCTTGAGTACTCTACAAATCAGTGCTGTATGCAAAAAATTATTTGATTCTGTTTGAATTTGCGGCTGTTATCGTTTGCCATAGAAAATACCCTTGTTAAAAAAACGTTGCAGGTAAACTACCCCTTTCCCTTAACCGATCTTCACCAAAAACAATAGGTCTTGAGAACTCTACAATTCACGGCAGTATGCAAAACATTATTTGATTATGTTTGAATTTGCGGCTGTTATCGTTTGCCATAAAAAATACCCTTGTTAAAACATAAAACGTTGCAGGTAAACTACCCCTTCCCCATAACCGATCTTTACCAAAATCAACAAATCTTGAGAACTCTACAATTCAGGGCTGTATGCGATATATTATTTGATTCTGTTTGAATTTGCGGCTGTTATCGTTTGCCATAGAAATAAAATCTACAGACTCACACTTTTCGAAAAACGACCTTTTTTCATGTTTTGAGTGTAGTACAATCAGAATCTGCAATAATCTCGAACACGATTTTTTTTGCCATCACCATACTTCCATTTCCTTAAGGAACATGGAAGTAAAAATATGCATAAAATTAATGGCTTGTATAAGTTAATGATTGATCTCCATTAAGTAGTGCTCAAGTTTCCAAAGTTTTAATATTATGATGTCCGTAATTAAAACATCAGAGCAGGTTTAGTGTGAATGAGGGTACACCGTGGACAAAAATTTTCAACATTTCCTATTGAGCGTTGCTTAGAGTAAAGCTGCGAATCTACAGTGTATGTTTCACAGAACAAACACGCGAAAAAGAAGGAGCACTCCGAAGTCACTCATGGACCCTCAGCATCTTGCAGAGGGTTCATTCCCTAAAGACGAAAAGTCTGTCTATGAATCGTTCCTCTGTAAACACGTGCAGTTACACTGCCCAGCGATCCACAGGAAGCAAATTGATGTCCATTTTTTCGGCTTGCACGCGTTATGTTGGTGTGGGTTTCGGCACTTTCCATTTAAAAAGCGTGCAAATGTAAGAAAATAAACATGAGTGAGGCCAGAAATAATGCGAATTTTTGTGCGTGTGTTTTTTGTGTGTGTTCCCTGCCTTTTTATTGCTGTAGTCATAATAATAAAATGGAAACGTAAACATTACATAACTGAGATATGCTTACCTGCCACCAACCATATATTATGTTATACATGTATATTAACTCATACATAATTTACATTAAAATGAAAAAATTATAATTTTATTGCCTGGCAACAAAATTATTTTATTTTTACTTCCATATTCCTTACGGAATGGAAGTATGGTGAAGGCAAAACAAATCGTGTTCGAGATTATTGCAGATTCTGATTGTACTACACACAAAACATGAAAAAAAGTCGTTTTACGAAAAGTGCCTGTGTGTCTATTTGTCTTCTGTAGATTTTTTTCTATGGCAAACGATAACAGCCGCAAATTCAAACAGAATCAAATAATTTTTTGCATACAGCCCTGATTTGTAGAGTACTCACGACCTATTGTTTTTGGTGAAGATCGGTTGAGGGAAAGGGGTAGTTTACCGGCAACTATTTTTTTTTATCAAGGGTAATTTTACTTCCATATTCCTTAAGGAATGGAAGTATGGTGATGGCAAAAAAAATCGTGTTCGAGATTATTGCAGATTCTGATTCTACTACACTCAAAACATGAAAAAAAGTCGTTTTCCGAAAAGTGTCTGTGTGTGTGTCTGTCTGTGTGTCTGTCTGTCTGTGTGTCTGTAGATTTTTTTTCTATGGCAAACGATAACTGCCGCAAATTCAAACAGAATCAAATAATTTTTTGCATGCAGCCCTGATTTGCAGAGTACTCGCGACCTATTGTTTTTGGTGAAGATCGGTTGAGAGAAAGGGGTAGTTTACCTTCAACGGTTTTTTTTTAGCAAGGGTAATTTTGTTTGTTTGGCAAACGATAACAGCCGCAAATTGAAACAGAATCAAATAATGTTTCGCATACAGCCCTGAATTGTAGAGTTCTCAAGATCTGTTGATTTTGGTGAAGATCGGTTAAGGGAAAGGGGTAGTTTACCTGTAACGTTTTATGTTTTAACAAGGGTATTTCCTATGGCAAACGATAACAGCCACAAATTCAAACAGAATCAAAAGATTATTTGCATACAGCCCTAAATTGTAGAGTACTCAAGACCTATTGTTTTTGGTGAAGATCGGTTAAGGGGAAGGGGTAGTTTACCTGCAACGTTTTTTTATCAAGCGTATTTTCTATGGCAAACGATAACAGCCGCAAATTCAAACAGAATCAAATAATTTTTTGCATACGTCCCTGAATTGTAGAGGTCTCAATGACTTTTGATTTTGGTGAAGATCGGTTAAGGGGAAGGGGTAGTTTACCTGCAACCTTTTACGTTTTAACAAGAGTAAAGTACTTGAAAATTTATTTAAACTTTTTGAAACAATGGTAATTGTTAAAAATAAAATAATTTCGTTGCCAGGCAATAAAATTATAATTTTTTCATTTTAATGGAATATAATATTTTTCATTTAATACAGCAATAAAAAGGTAGGTAAGACCCAGCCTGGCTGTTTGGGTGAAAATGATTTTAAATATAAATCTTAGAATATGGAAGTCATGTATGGTTCTCCATACCGATATTTTTTTTTGGCAAACGATAACAGCCGCAAATTCGAACAGAATCAAATAATGTTTCGCATACAGCCCTGAATTATGGAGTTCTCAAGACCTATTGTTTTTGGTGAAGATCGGTTAAAGGAAAGGGGTAGTTTACCTGCAACGTTTTATGTTTTAACAAGGGTATTTGCTATGGCAAACGATAACAGCCGCAAATTCAAACAGAATCAAAAGATTATTTGCATCCAGCCATAAATTGCAGAGTTCTCAAGACCTATTGTTTTTTGAAGATCGGTTAAGGGAAAGGACGCTCCGAAGTCACTCATGGACCCTCAGCATCTTGCAGAGGGTTCATTCCCTAAAGATGAAAAGTCTGTCTATGAATCGTTCCTCTGTAAACATGTGCAGTTACACTGCCTAGCGATCCACAGGAAGCAAATCGCTATCCACGCTGGACACTTTTTCGGCTTGCATGCGTTATGTTGGTATGGGTTCGGCACTTTCCATTTAAAAACCGTGCAAATGTAAGAAAATAAACATGAATGAGGCCAGAAATAACGTGAATTGTGTGTGTGTGTGTGTGTGTGTGTGTGTGTGTGTGTGTGTGTGTGTGTGTGTGTGTGTGTGTGTGTGTGTGTGTGTTCCCTGCCTTTTTATTGCTGTAGTCATAATAATAAAATGGAAACGTAAACAGTACATAACTGAGATATGCTTGCCTGCCACGCACGATATATTTTCTCTTATACATGATTTACATTAAAATGAAAAATTATAATTTTATTGCCTGGCAACAAAATTTTTTTATTTTTAACAATTACCATTGTTTGAAAAAGTTTAAATGAATTTTCAAGTACATTACTCTTGTTAAAACGTAAAAGGTTGCAGGTAAACTACCCCTTCCCCTTAACCGATCTTCACCAAAATCAAAAGGCCTCGAGTCCTCTACAGCTCAGTGATGTATGCAAAAAATTATTTGATTCTGTGTGAATATGCGGCAGTTATCGTTCGTCATAGATAATTACCCTTGATAAAAAACGTTGCAGGTAAACTACCCCTTCCCCTCAACCGATCTTCACCAAAAACAATAGGTCTTGAGTACTCTACAAATCACGGCTGTATGCAAAACATTATTTTATTCTGTTTGAATTTGCGGCTGTTATCGTTTGCCATAGAAAATATCCTTGATAAAAAAAACGCTGCAGGTAAACTACCCCTTTCCCTTAACCGATCTTCACCAAAAACAATAGGTCTTGAGAACTCTGCAATTTAGGGCTGTATGCAAATAATCTTTTGATTCTGTTTGAATTTGCGGCTGTTATCGTTTGCCATAGCAAATACCCTTGTTAAAACATAAAACGTTGCAGGTAAACTACCCCTTTCCTTTAACCGATCTTCACCAAAAACAATAGGTCTTGAGAACTCCATAATTCAGGGCTGTATGCGAAACATTATTTGATTCTGTTCGAATTTGCGGCTGTTATCGTTTGCCAAAAAAAAATATCGGTATGGAGAACCATACATGACTTCCATATTCTAAGATTTATATTTAAAATCATTTTCAGCCAAACAGCCAGGCTGTGTCTTACCTGCCTTTTTATTGCTGTATTAAATGAAAAATATTATATTACATTAAAATGAAAAAATTATAATTTTATTGCCTGGCAACAAAATTATTTTATTTTTAACAATTACCATTGTTTCAAAAAGTTTAAATAAATATTCAAGTACTTTACTCTTGTTAAAACGTAAAAGGTTGCAGGTAAACTACCCCTTCCCCTTAACCGATCTTCACCAAAATCGAAAGTCATTGAGACCTCTACAATTCAGGGACGTATGCAAAAAATTATTTGATTCTGTTTGAATTTGCGGCTGTTATCGTTTGCCATAGAAAATACGCTTGATAAAAAAACGTTGCAGGTAAACTACCCCTTCCCCTTAACCGATCTTCACCAAAAACAATAGGTCTTGAGTACTCTACAAATCAGGGCTGTATGCAAAACATTGTTTGATTCTGTTTGAATTTGCGGCTGTTATCGTTTGCCATAGAAAATACCCTTGTTAAAAAAACGTTGCAGGTAAACTACCCCTTTCCCTCAACCGAACTTCACCAAAAACAATAGGTCTTGAGAACTCTACAATTTAGGGCTGTATGCAAATAATCTTTTGATTCTGTTTGAATTTGCGGCTGTTATCGTTTGCCATAGGAAATACCCTTGTTAAAACATAAAACGTTACAGGTAAACTACCCCTTTCCCTTAACCGATCTTCACCAAAATCAACAGATCTTGAGAACTCTACAATTCAAGGCTGTATGCGAAACATTATTTGATTCTGTTTCAATTTGCGGCTGTTATCGTTTGCCAAACAAACAAAATTACCCTGCTAAAAAAAAAACCGTTGCAGGTAAACTACCCCTTTCCCTCAACCGATCTTCACCAAAAACAATAGGTCGCGAGTACTCTGCAAATCAGGGCTGCATGCAAAAAATTATTTGATTTTGTTTTAATTTGCGGCAGTTATCGTTTGCCATAGAAAAAAAATCTACAGACACACAGACAGACAGACACACAGGCAGACACACACACAGACACTTTTCGGAAAACGACTTTTTTTCATGTTTTGAGTGTAGTAGAATCAGAATCTGCAATAATCTCGAACACGATTTTTTTTGCCATCACCATACTTCCATTCCGTAAGGAATATGAAAGTAAAATTACCCTTGATAAAAAAAAATAGTTGCCGGTTAACTACCCCTTTCCCTCAACCGATCTTCACCAAAAACAATAGGTCGTGAGTACTCTACAAATTAGGCTGTATGCAAAAAATTATTTGATTCTGTTTGAATTTGCGGCTGTTATCGTTTGCCATAGAAAAAAAATCTACAGACAGACAAATAGACACACAGACACTTTTCGTAAAACGACTTTTTTTCATATTTTGTGTGTAGTACAATCAGAATCTGCGATAATCTCGAACACGATTTTTTTTGCCATCACCATACTTCCATTCCGTAAGGAATATGGAAGTAAAAGTAAAATAATTTTGTTGCCAGGCAATAAAATTATAATTTTTTCATTTTAATGTAAATTATGTATGAGTTAATATACATGTATAAAATAATATATGGTTGGTGGCAGGTAAGCATATCTCAGTTATGTAATGTTTACGTTTCCATTTTATTATTATGACTACAGCAATAAAAAGGCAGGGAACACACAAAAAACACACGCACACAAAATTCGCATTATTTCTGGACTCACTCATGTTTATTTTCTTACATTTGCACGCTTTTTAAATGGAAAGTGCCGAAACCCACACCAACATAACGCGTGCAAGCCGAAAAAATGGACATCAATTTGCTTCCTGTGGATCGCTGGGCAGTGTAACTGCACGTGTTTACAGAGGAACGATTCGTAGACAGACTTTTCGTCTTTAGGGAATGAACCCTCTGCAAGATTCTGAGGGTCCATGAGTGACTTCGGAGCGCTCCTTCTTTTTCGCGTGTTTGTTCTGTGAAACATACACTGTAGATTCGCAGCTTTACTCTAAGCAACGCTCAATAGGAAATGTTGAAAATTTTTGTCCACGGTGTACCCTCATTCACACTAAACCTGCTCTGATGTTTTAATTACGGACATCATAATATTAAAACTTTGGAAACTTGAGCACTACTTAATGGAGATCAATCATTAACTTATACAAGCCATTAATTTTATGCATATTTTTACTTCCATGTTCCTTAAGGAAATGGAAGTATGGTGATGGCAAAAAAAATCGTGTTCGAGATTATTGCAGATTCTGATTGTACTACACTCAAAACATGAAAAAAGGTCGTTTTTCGAAAAGTGTGAGTCTGTAGATTTTATTTCTATGGCAAACGATAACAACCGCAAATTCAAACAGAATCAAATAATTTTTTGTATACAGCCCTGATTTGTAGAGTACTCGCGACCTATTGTTTTTGGTGAAGATCGATTGAGGGAAAGGGGTAGTTTACCGGCAACGGTTTTTTTTTATCAAGGGTAATTTTGTTTGTTTGGCAAACGATAACAGCCGCAAATTCAAACAGAATCAAATAATATTTCGCATACAGCCCTGAATTGTAGAGTTCTCAAGATTTGTTGATTATGGTAAAGATCGGTTATGGGGAAGGGGTAGTTTACCTGCAACGTTTTATGTTTTAACAAGGGTATTACTTCCATATTCCTTAAGGAATGGAAGTATGGTGATGGCAAAAAAAATCGTGTTCGAGATTATTGCAGATTCTGATTCTACTACACTCAAAACATGAAAAAAAGTCGTTTTCCGAAAAGTGTCTGTGTGTCTGTCTGTCTGTCTGTAGATTTTTTTTCTATGGCAAACGATAACTGCCGCAAATTCAAACAGAATCAAATAATTTTTTGCATACAGCCCGGTTTTGCAGAGTTCTCGCGACCTATTGTTTTTGGTGAAGATCGGTTGAGGGAAAGGGGTAGTTTACCTGCAACGGTTTTTTTTTAGCAAGGGAAATTTTGTTTGTTTGGCAAACGATAACAGCCGCAAATTCAAACAGAATCAAATAATGTTTCGCATACAGCCCTGAATTGTAGAGTTCTCAAGACCTATTGTTTTTGGTGAAGATCGGTTAAGGGAAAGGGGTAGTTTACCTGTAACGTTTTATGTTTTAACAAGGGTATTTCCTATGGCAAACGATAACAGCCGCAAATTCAAACAGAATCAAATAATTTTCTGCATACAGCCCTGATTTGTAGAGTACTCAAGACCTATTGTTTTTGGTGAAGATCGGTTGAGGGGAAGGGGTAGTTTACCAGCAACGTTTTTTATCATGCGTATTTTCTATGGCAAACGACAACTGCCGCAAATTCAAACAGAATCAAATAATGTTTCGCATACAGCCCTGAATTGTAGATTTCTCAAGACCTATTGTTTTTGGTGAAGATCGGTTGAGGGAAAGGGGTAGTTTACCTGCAACGTTTTTTTAACAAGGGTATTTTATATGGCAAACGATAACAGCCGCAAATTCAAACAGAATCAAATAATGTTTTGCATACAGTCCTGATTTGTAGAGTACTCAAGACCTATTGTTTTTGGTGAAGATCGGTTAAGGGGAAGGGGTAGTTTACCTGCAACCTTTTACGTTTTATTTTCTATGGCAAACGATAACAGCCGCAAATTCAAACAGAATCAAATAATGTTTTGCATACAGCCCTGATTTGTAGAGTACTCAAGACCTATTGTTTTTGGTGAAGATCGGTTAAGGGGAAGGGGTAGTTTACCTGCAACGTTTTTTTATCAAGGGTATTTTCTATGGCAAACGATAACAGCCGCAAATTCGAACAGAATCAAATAATTTTTTGCATAGTCCCTGAATTGTGGAGGTCTCAAGGACTTTCGATTTTGGTGAAGATCGGTTAAGGGGAAGGGGTAGTTTACCAGCAACCTTTTACGTTTTAACAACAGTAAAGTACTTGAAAATTCATTTAAACTTTTTCAAACAATGGTAATTGTTAAATATCGGTATGGAGAACCACACATGACTTCCATAGTCTAAGATTTATATTTAAAATCATTTTCGAAATGAAATATTACCATAGAAACTACTTCTTTCTACTTACTGCTTCAGCCTTAACCACAGTACTGTGGTCACTAATGTATACCACCTCACGTTATCGCACTCGATTTTCACTGATGATGGAAGTCGATGGCATTGCCATGGCATTTTAACCCTTGTTAAAACATAAAACGTTGCAGGTAAACTACCCCTTTCCTTTAACCGATCTTCACCAAAAACAATAGGTCTTGAGAACTCCATAATTCAGGGCTGTATGCGAAACATTATTTGATTCTGTTCGAATTTGCGGCTGTTATCATTTGCCAAAAAAAAATATCGGTATGGAGAACCATACATGACTTCCATATTCTAAGATTTATATTTAAAATCATTTTCACCCAAACAGCCAGGCTGTGTCTTACCTGCCTTTTTATTGCTGTATTAAATGAAAAATATTATATTACATTAAAATGAAAAAATTATAATTTTATTGCCTGGCAACAAAATTATTTTATTTTTAACAATTACCATTGTTTCAAAAAGTTTAAATAAATTTTCAAGTACTTTACTCTTGTTAAAACGTAAAACGTTGCTGGTAAACTACCCCTTCCCCTTAACCGATCTTCACCAAAATCGAAAGTCATTGAGACCTCTACAATTCAGGGACGTATGCAAAAAATTATTTGATTCTGTTTGAATTTGCGGCTGTTATCGTTTGCCATAGAAAATACGCTTGATAAAAAAACGTTGCAGGTAAACTACCCCTTCCCCTTAACCGATCTTCACCAAAAACAATAGGTCTTGAGTACTCTACAAATCAGGGCAGTATGCAAAACATTATTTGATTATGTTTGAATTTGCGGCTGTTATCGTTTGCCATAAAAAATACCCTTGTTAAAACATAAAACGTTGCAGGTAAACTACCCCTTCCCCATAACCGATCTTTACCATAATCAACAAATCTTGAGAACTCTACAATTCAGGGCTGTATGCGAAATATTATTTGATTCTGTTTGAATTTGCGGCTGTTATCGTTTGCCAAACAAACAAAATTACCCTTGATAAAAAAAAACCGTTGCCGGTAAACTACCCCTTTCCCTCAATCGATCTTCACCAAAAACTATAGGTCGCGAGTACTCTACAAATCAGGGCTGTATACAAAAAATTATTTGATTCTGTTTGAATTTGCGGCTGTTATCGTTTGCCATAGAAATAAAATCTACAGACTCCCACTTTTCGAAAAACGACCTTTTTTCATGTTTTGAGTGTAGTACAATCAGAATCTGCAATAATCTCGAACACGATTTTTTTTGCCATCACCATACTTCCATTTCCTTAAGGAACATGGAAGTAAAAATATGCATAAAATTTATGGCTTGTATAAGTTAATGATTGATCTCCATTAAGTAGTGCTCAAGTTTCCAAAGTTTTAATATTATGATGTCCGTAATTAAAACATCAGAGCAGGTTTAGTGTGAATGAGGGTACACCGTGGACAAAAATTTTCAACATTTCCTATTGAGCGTTGCTTAGAGTAAAGCTGCGAATCTACAGTGTATGTTTCACAGAACAAACACGCGAAAAAGAAGGAGCGCTCCGAAGTCACTCATGGACCCTCAGAATCTTGCAGAGGGTTCATTCCCTAAAGACGAAAAGTCTGTCTATGAATCGTTCCTCTGTAAACACGTGCAGTTACACTGCCCAGCGATCCACAGGAAGCAAATTGATGTCCATTTTTTCGGCTTGCACGCGTTATGTTGGTGTGGGTTTCGGCACTTTCCATTTAAAAAGCGTGCAAATGTAAGAAAATAAACATGAGTGAGGCCAGAAATAATGCGAATTTTGTGTGCGTGTGTTTTTTGTGTGTGTTCCCTGCCTTTTTATTGCTGTAGTCATAATAATAAAATGGAAACGTAAACATTACATAACTGAGATATGCTTACCTGCCACCAACCATATATTATTTTATACATGTATATTAACTCATACATAATTTACATTAAAATGAAAAAATTATAATTTTATTGCCTGGCAACAAAATTATTTTACTTTTACTTCCATATTCCTTACGGAATGGAAGTATGGTGAGGGCAAAAAAAATCGTGTTCGAGATTATCGCAGATTCTGATTGTACTACACACAAAACATGAAAAAAAGTCGTTTTACGAAAAGTGTCTGTGTGTCTATTTGTCTGTCTGTAGATTTTTTTTCTATGGCAAACGATAACAGCCGCAAATTCAAACAGAATCAAATAATTTTTTGCATACAGCCCTGATTTGTAGAGTACTCACGACCTATTGTTTTTGGTGAAGATCGGTTGAGGGAAAGGGGTAGTTTACCGGCAACTATTTTTTTTTATCAAGGGTAATTTTACTTCCATATTCCTTAAGGAATGGAAGTATGGTGATGGCAAAAAAAATCGTGTTCGAGATTATTGCAGATTCTGAATCTACTACACTCAAAACATGAAAAAAAGTCGTTTTCCGAAAAGTGTCTGTGTGTGTGTCTGTCTGTGTGTCTGTCTGTCTGTGTGTCTGTAGATTTTTTTTCTATGGCAAACGATAACTGCCGCAAATTCAAACAGAGTCAAATAATTTTTTGCATGCAGCCCTGATTTGCAGAGTACTCGCGACCTATTGTTTTTGGTGAAGATCGGTCGAGGGAAAGGGGTAGTTTACCTGCAACGGTTTTTTTTTTAGCAAGGGTAATTTTGTTTGTTTGGCAAACGATAACAGCCGCAAATTGAAACAGAATCAAATAATGTTTCGCATACAGCCCTGAATTGTAGAGTTCTCAAGATCTGTTGATTTTGGTGAAGATCGGTTAAGGGAAAGGGGTAGTTTACCTGTAACGTTTTATGTTTTAACAAGGGTATTTCCTATGGCAAACGATAACAGCCGCAAATTCAAACAGAATCAAAAGATTATTTGCATACAGCCCTAAATTGTAGAGTTCTCAAGACCTATTGTTTTTGGTGAAGTTCGGTTGAGGGAAAGGGGTAGTTTACCTGCAACGTTTTTTTAACAAGGGTATTTTCTATGGCAAACGATAACAGCCGCAAATTCAAACAGAATCAAATAATGTTTTGCATACAGCCCTGATTTGTAGAGTACTCAAGACCTATTGTTTTTGGTGAAGATCGGTTAAGGGGAAGGGGTAGTTTACCTGCAACGTTTTTTTATCAAGCGTATTTTCTATGGCAAACGATAACAGCCGCAAATTCAAACAGAATCAAATAATTTTTTGCATACGTCCCTGAATTGTAGAGGTCTCAATGACTTTCGATTTTGGTGAAGATCGGTTAAGGGGAAGGAGTAGTTTACCTGCAACCTTTTACGTTTTAACAAGAGTAAAGTACTTGAATATTTATTTAAACTTTTTGAAACAATGGTAATTGTTAAAAATAAAATAATTTTGTTGCCAGGCAATAAAATTATAATTTTTTCATTTTAATGTAATATAATATTTTTCATTTAATACAGCAATAAAAATGCAGGTAAGACACAGCCTGGCTGTTTGGCTGAAAATGATTTTAAATATAAATCTTAGAATATGGAAGTCATGTATGGTTCTCCATACCGATATTTTTTTTTGGCAAACGATAACAGCCGCAAATTCGAACAGAATCAAATAATGTTTCGCATACAGCCCTGAATTATGGAGTTCTCAAGACCTATTGTTTTTGGTGAAGATCGGTTAAAGGAAAGGGGTAGTTTACCTGCAACGTTTTATGTTTTAACAAGGGTATTTGCTATGGCAAACGATAACAGCCGCAAATTCAAACAGAATCAAAAGATTATTTGCATACAGCCCTAAATTGCAGAGTTCTCAAGACCTATTGTTTTTGGTGAAGATCGGTTAAGGGAAAGGGGTAGTTTACCTGCAGCGTTTTTTTTATCAAGGATATTTTCTATGGCAAACGATAACAGCCGCAAATTCAAACAGAATAAAATAATGTTTTGCATACAGCCGTGATTTGTAGAGTACTCAAGACCTATTGTTTTTGGTGAAGATCGGTTGAGGGGAAGGGGTAGTTTACCTGCAACGTTTTTCATCAAGAGTAATTATCTATGACGAACGATAACTGCCGCATATTCACACAGAATCAAATAATTTTTTGCATACGTCACTGAGCTGTAGAGGACTCAAGGCCTTTTGATTTTGGTGAAGATCGGTTAAGGGGAAGGGGTAGTTTACCTGCAACCTTTTACGTTTTAACAAGAGTAATGTACTTGAAAATTCATTTAAACTTTTTCAAACAATGGTAATTGTTAAAAATAAAAAAATTTTGTTGCCAGGCAATAAAATTATAATTTTTCATTTTAATGTAAATCATGTATAAGAGAAAATATATCGTGCGTGGCAGGCAAGCATATCTCAGTTATGTACTGTTTACGTTTCCATTTTATTATTATGACTGCAGCAATAAAAAGGCAGGGAACACACACACACACACACACACACACACACACAATTCACGTTATTTCTGGCCTCATTCATGTTTATTTTCTTACATTTGCACGGTTTTTAAATGGAAAGTGCCGAACCCATACCAACATAACGCATGCAAGCCGAAAAAGTGTCCAGCGTGGATAGCGATTTGCTTCCTGTGGATCGCTAGGCAGTGTAACTGCACATGTTTACAGAGGAACGATTCATAGACAGACTTTTCATCTTTAGGGAATGAACCCTCTGCAAGATGCTGAGGGTCCATGAGTGACTTCGGAGCGCTCCTTCTTTTCCGCGTGTTTGTTCTGTGAAACGTACACTGTAGATTCGCAGCTTTATTCTAAGCAACGCTCAATAGGAAATGTTGAAAATTTTTGTCCACGGTGTACCCTCATACACACTAAACCTGCTCTGTTGTTTTAATTACGGACATCATAATATTAAAACTTTGGAAACTTGAGCACTACTTAATGGAGATCAATCATTAACTTATACAAGCCATTAATTTTATGCATATTTTTTATATATATGTGTACAACGTTATCGGCAACAAAAAAGTAGTTTTTGTTAAAATTCCTTCCCGGGATATTTGGCCGTAGTCCAATGTTTTCTACAAAACCAGACATTTCGGCAATGCAATCGACTTCCATCATCAGTGAAAATCGAGTGCGATAAGTTGAGGCGGTATATGTTAGTGACCACAGTACTGTGGTTAAGTCTGAAGCAGTAAGTAGAAAGAAGTAGTTTCTATGGTAATATTTCATTTCGAAAATGATTTTAAATATAAATCTTAGAATATGGAAGTCATGTATGGTTCTCCATTCCGATTTTTACTTCCATATTCCTTAAGTAATGGAAGTATGGTGATGGCAAAAAAAATCGTGTTCGAGATTATTGCAGATTCTGATTGTACTACACTCAAAACATGAGAAAAAGTCGTTTTCCGAAAAGTGTCTGTGTGTGTGTCTGTGTGTCTATCTGTCTGTAGATTTTTTTTCTATGGCAAACGATAACTGCCGCAAATTCAAACAGAATCAAATAATTTTTTGCATACAGCCCTGATTTGTAGAGTACTCAACACCTATTGTTTTTGGTGAAGATCGGTTGACGGAAAGGGGTAGTTTACCTGCAACGGTTTTTTTTTTATCAAGGGAAATTTTTTTTTTGGCAAACGATAACAGCCGCAAATTCAAACAGAATTAAATAATGTTTCGTATACAGCTCTCAATTGTAGAGTTTTCAAGACCTATTGTTTTTGGTGAAGATCGGTTAAGGGAAAGGGGTAGTTTACCTGTAACGTTTTATGTTTTAACAAGGGTATTTCCTATGGCAAACGATAACAGCCGCAAATTCAAACAGAATCAAACGATTATTTGCATACAGCCCTAAATTGTAGAGTTCTCAAGACCTATTGTTTTTGGTGAATATCGGTTGAGGGAAAGGGGTAGTTTACCTGCAACGTTTTTTACTTCCATGTTCCTTAAGGAAATGGAACTATGGTGATGGCAAAAAAAATCGTGTTCGAGATTATTGCAGATTCTGATTGTACTACACTCAAAACATGAAAAAAGTCGTTTTTCGAAAAGTGTCTCTGTGTGTGTCTGTGTGTGTGTGTGTCTGTAGATTTTTTTTTTGGCAAACGATAACAGCCGCAAATTCAAACAGAATCAAATAATTTTTTGCATGCAGCCCTGATTTGTAGAGTACTCGCGACCTATTGTTTTTGGTGAAGATCGGTTGAGGGAAAGGGGTAGTTTACCTGCAAAGGTTTTTTTTTATCAAGGGTAATTTTGTTTGTTTGGCAAACGATAACAGCCGCAAATTCAAACAGAATCAAATAATGTTTCGCATACAGCCCTGAATTGTAGAGTTCTCAAGATCTGTTGATTTTGGTAAAGATCGGTTAAGGGAAAGGGGTAGTTTACCTGCAACGTTTTATGTTTTAACAAGGGTATTTTCTATGGCAAACGATAACAGCCGCAAATTCAAACATAATCAAATAATGTTTTGCATACTGCCCTGAATTGTAGAGTTCTCAAGACCATTTGGTGTTGGTGAAGATCGGTTAAGGGAAAGGGGTAGTTTACCGGCCACGTTTTTTGTTTTATCAAGGGTATTTTGTAAGGCAAACGATAACAGACGCAAATTCAAACAGAATCATATAATATTTTGCATACAGTCCTGAAATGTAGAGTTCTCGAGACCTGTTGGTTTTGGTGAACATCAGTTAAGGGTATAGGGTTGTTTACCAGCAACATTTTATCTTTTATCAAGGGTAATTTTTTTTTTGACGAACGATAACTGCCGTACATTAAAACAGAATCAACTACTCTTCTGCATACCTTTTTGAATTATACAGAACTCAAGGTCTGTTGATTTTGTTGAAGATCGGTTAAGGGAAAGGGGTAGTTTACCTGCAACGTTTTATGTTTTAACAAGGGTATTTTTTTTATGACGAACGATAACTGCCGTAAATTCAAAGAGAATCAACTAATGTTTTGCATACATCCCTGAATTGTAGCTTTCTCAAGACCTATTGTTTTTGGTGAAGATCGGTTAATGGAATAGGGTAGTTTACCAGCAACGTTTTATGTTTTATCAAGGGTGTTTTCTATGGTAAACGATAACAGCCGCAAATTTAAAAAGAATCAAATAATTGTTTGCATACAGGCCTGAATTGTAGAGTACCTAAGACCTGTCGTTTTTGGTGAAGATCGGTTAAGGGAAAGGGGTAGTTTACCTGCAACGGCTTTTTATCAAGGGTAATTTTTACTTCCATATTCCTTAAGGAATGGAAGTATGGTGATGGCAAAAAAAATCGTGTTCGAGATTATTGCAGATTCTTATTCTACTACACTCAAAACATGAAAAAAAGTCGTTTTCCGAAAAGTGTCTGTGTGTCTGTCTGTGTGTCTGTCTGTCTGTCTGTCTGTGTGTCTGTCTGTCTGTGTGTCTGTCTGTCTGTAGATTTTTTTTCTATGGCAAACGATAACTGCCGCAAATTCAAACAGAATCAAATAATTTTTTGCATACAGCCCGGTTTTGCAGAGTTCTCGCGACCTATTGTTTTTGGTGAAGATCGGTTGAGGGAAAGGGGTAGTTTACCTGCAACGGTTTTTTTTTAGCAAGGGTAATTTTGTTTGTTTGGCAAACGATAACAGCCGCAAATTCAAACAGAATCAAATAATGTTTCGCATACAGCCCTGAATTGTAGAGTTCTCAAGACCTATTGTTTTTGGTGAAGATCGGTTAAGGGAAAGGGGTAGTTTACCTGTAACGTTTTATGTTTTAACAAGGGTATTTCCTATGGCAAACGATAACAGCCGCAAATTCAAACAGAATGAAAAGATTATTTGCATACAGCCCTAAATTGTAGAGTTCTCAATACCTTTTGTTTTTGGTGAAGATCGGTTAAGGGAAAGGGGTAGTTTACCTACAACGTTTTTTTAACAAGGGTATTTTCTATGGCAAACGATAACAGCCGCAAATTCAAACAGAATCAAATAATTTTCTGCATACAGCCCTGATTTGTAGAGTACTCAAGACCTATTGTTTTTGGTGAAGATCGGTTGAGGGGAAGGGGTAGTTTACCAGCAACGTTTTTTATCATGCGTATTTTCTATGGCAAACGACAACTGCCGCAAATTCAAACAGAATCAAATAATTTTTTGCATACAGGCCTGGTTTGTAGAGTACTCGCGACCTATTGTTTTTGGTGAAGATCGGTTGAGGGGAAGGGGTAGTTTACCTGCTACGGTTTTTTTTATCAAGGGAAATTTTTTTTTTTTGGCAAACGATAGCCGCAAATTCAAACAGAATCAAATAATGTTTCGCATACAGCCCTGAATTGTAGATTTCTCAAGACCTATTGTTTTTGGTGAAGATCGGTTGAGGGAAAGGGGTAGTTTACCTGCAACGTTTTTTTAACAAGGGTATTTTCTATGGCAAACGATAACAGCCGCAAATTCAAACAGAATCAAATAATGTTTTGCATACAGTCCTGATTTGTAGAGTACTCAATACCTATTGTTTTTGGTGAAGATCGGTTAAGGGGAAGGGGTAGTTTACCTGCAACGTTTTTTTATCAAGCGTATTTTCTATGGCAAACGATAACAGCCGCAAATTCAAATAGAATCAAATAATTTTTTGCATACGTCCCTGAATTGTGGAGGTCTCAATGACTTTCGATTTTGGTGAAGATCGGTTAAGGGGAAGGGGTAGTTTACCTGCAACCTTATACGTTTTAACAAGAGTAAAGTACTTGAAAATTTATTTAAACTTTTTGAAACAATGGTAATTGTTAAAAATAAAATAATTTTGTTGCCAGGCAATAAAATTATAATTTTTTCATTTTAATGTAATATAATATTTTTCATTTAATACAGCAATAAAAAGGCAGGTAAGACACAGCCTGGCTGTTTGGCTGAAAATGATTTTAAATATAAATCTTAGAATATGGAAGTCATGTATGGTTCTCCATACCGATATTTTGCTATAGTAAACGATAACAGCCGCAAATTCAAACAGATTCAAATGATGTTTTGCATACAGCCCTGTATTGTAGAGTTCTCAAGACGTATTGGTGTTGGTGAAGATCGGTTAAGGGAAAGGGGTAGTTTACCAGCAACATTTTATGTTTAACAAGTGTAATTTTTTATATGACGAACGATAACTGCCGTAAATTCAAACAGAATCAACTAGGTTTTTGCATACCTTTTTAAACTAAAAAGAACTCAAGGTCGGTTGATTTTGTTGAAGATCCGTTAAGGGTAGGGGTAGTTTATCAGCAACGTTTTATGTTTTAAAAAGTGTAATTTTTTTATGACGAACGATAACTGCCGAAAATTCAATGAGAATCAAATAATTTTTTGCACCCCCTGAGTTGCAGAGAGCTCAAGGTCTATTGATTTTGGTGAAGATCGGTTAAGGGAAAGGGGTAGTTTACCTGCAACATTTTATGTTGTAACAAGAGAAATGTTTCCATGACGAACGATAACTGAGGCACATTCAAACAGAATCAAATATTTTTTTTGCATGCTTCCCTGAATTGTAGAGGACGGAAGGTCTGTTGATTTTGGAGAAGATCGGTTAAGAGAAAGGAGTAGTTTACCTGAAACATTTTATGATTTGACAAGAGTAAAGTACTTAATTTTTATAAATAAAGTATCCTGATAAGAAGCTTATAGTAATCCACTGTAGAAACGTAGATGAAATATCTATAAATGAAGAAGTTAGGTGAACGGGGTGGGGGTAATTTTCTATTATTAAAAATTATAGTTGAAGGTGGAGGGGAGAATTTTTTATATGTGTACTACGTTATCGGCAACAAATAAGTAGCTTTTTGTTAAAATTGCTTCCTGGGCTCTTTAACCGTAGTCCAATGTTTTCTGCAAAACCAGACATTTCGGCAATGCAATCGACTTCCATCATCAGTGAAAATCGAGTGCGATAAGTTGAGGCGGTATATGTTAGTGACCACAGTACTGTGGTTAAGTCTGAAGCAGTAAGTAGAAAGAAGTAGTTTCTATGGTAATATTTCATTTCGAAAATGATTTTAAATATAAATCTTAGAATATGGAAGTCATGTATGGTTCTCCATTCCGATTTTTACTTCCATATTCCTTAAGGAATGGAAGTATGGTGATGGCAAAAAAAATCGTGTTCGAGATTATTGCAGATTCTGATTGTACTACACTCAAAACATGAAAAAAAGTCGTTTTCCGAAAAGTGTCTGTGTGTGTGTCTGTGTGTCTATCTGTCTGTAGATTTTTTTTCTATGGCAAACGATAACTGCCGCAAATTCAAACAGAATCAAATAATTTCTTGCATACAGCCCTGATTTGTAGAGTACTCACGACCTATTGTTTTTGGTGAAGATCGGTTGACGGAAAGGGGTAGTTTACCTGCAACGGTTTTTTTTTTATCAAGGGAAATTTTTTTTTTTTGGCAAACGATAACAGCCGCAAATTCAAACAGAATTAAATAATGTTTCGTATACAGCTCTCAATTGTAGAGTTTTCAAGACCTATTGTTTTTGGTGAAGATCGGTTAAGGGAAAGGGGTAGTTTACCTGTAACGTTTTATGTTTTAACAAGGGTATTTCCTATGGCAAACGATAACAGCCGCAAATTCAAACAGAATCAAACGATTATTTGCATACAGCCCTAAATTGTAGAGTTCTCAAGACCTATTGTTTTTGGTGAATATCGGTTGAGGGAAAGGGGTAGTTTACCTGCAACGTTTTTACTTCCATATTCCTTAAGGAATGGAAGTATGGTGATGGCAAAAAAAATCGTGTTCGAGATTATTGCAGATTCTGATTCTACTACACTCAAAACATGAAAAAAAGTCGTTTTCCGAAAAGTGTCTGTGTGTCTGTCTGTCTGTCTGTGTGTCTGTCTGTCTGTAGATTTTTTTTCTATGGCAAACGATAACTGCCGCAAATTCAAACAGAATCAAATAATTTTTTGCATACAGCCCGGTTTTGCAGAGTTCTCGCGACCTATTGTTTTTGGTGAAGATCGGTTGAGGGAAAGGGGTAGTTTACCTGCAACGGTTTTTTTTTAGCAAGGGTAATTTTGTTTGTTTGGCAAACGATAACAGCCGCAAATTCAAACAGAATCAAATAATGTTTCGCATACAGCCCTGAATTGTAGAGTTCTCAAGACCTATTGTTTTTGGTGAAGATCGGTTAAGGGAAAGGGGTAGTTTACCTGTAACGTTTTATGTTTTAACAAGGGTATTTCCTATGGCAAACGATAACAGCCGCAAATTCAAACAGAATGAAAAGATTATTTGCATACAGCCCTAAATTGTAGAGTTCTCAAGACCTTTTGTTTTTGGTGAAGATCGGTTAAGGGAAAGGGGTAGTTTACCTACAACGTTTTTTTAACAAGGGTATTTTCTATGGCAAACGATAACAGCCGCAAATTCAAACAGAATCAAATAATTTTCTGCATACAGCCCTGATTTGTAGAGTACTCAAGACCTATTGTTTTTGGTGAAGATCGGTTGAGGGGAAGGGGTAGTTTACCAGCAACGTTTTTTATCATGCGTATTTTCTATGGCAAACGACAACTGCCGCAAATTCAAACAGAATCAAATAATTTTTTGCATACAGCCCTGATTTGTAGAGTACTCGCGACCTATTGTTTTTGGTGAAGATCGGTTGAGGGGAAGGGGTAGTTTACCTGCAACGGTTTTTTTTATCAAGGGAAATTTTTTTTTTTTGGCAAACGATAACAGCCGCAAATTCAAACAGAATCAAATAATGTTTCGCATACAGCCCTGAATTGTAGATTTCTCAAGACCTATTGTTTTTGGTGAAGATCGGTTGAGGGAAAGGGGTAGTTTACCTGCAACGTTTTTTTAACAAGGGTATTTTCTATGGCAAACGATAACAGCCGCAATTTCAAACAGAATCAAATAATGTTTTGCATACAGCCCTGATTTGTAGAGTACTCAAGACCTATTGTTTTTGGTGAAGATCGGTTAAGGGGAAGGGGTAGTTTACCTGCAACGTTTGTTTATCAAGCGTATTTTCTATGGCAAACGATAACAGCCGCAAATTCAAACAGAATCAAATAATTTTTAGCATACGTCCCTGAATTGTACAGGTCTCAATGCCTTTCGATTTTGGTGAAGATCGGTTAAGGGGAAGGGGTAGTTTACCTGCAACCTTTTACGTTTTAACAAGAGTAAAGTACTTGAAAATTTATTTAAACTTTTTGAAACAATGGTAATTGTTAAAAATAAAATAATAATGTTGGCAGGCAATAAAATTATAATTTTTTCATTTTAATGTAATATAATATTTTTCATTTAATACAGCAATAAAAAGGCAGGTAAGACACAGCCTGGCTGTTTGGCTGAAAATGATTTTAAATATAAATCTTAGAATATGGAAGTCATGTATGGTTCTCCATACCGATATTTACATATGTGCCTGAGCTATAGAGAACTCAATGTCTGTTGATTTTGGTGAAGATCGGTTACGGGGAAAGGGCAGTTTACCTGAAACATTTTTTGTTGTAACATGAGTAAAGTACTTAATTTTGATAAAGTATCCTGATAAGATCTTAATAATCCACTGTAGAAACGTAGATGAAATATCTATAAATGAAGAGGCTAGTTGAACGGGCTGGGGGTAATTTTCTATAAATCAAAATTATAGTTGAAGGGGGAGGGGATAATTTTTTTTTATATGTGTACTATGTTATTGGCAACAAAGAAGTATTTTTTTGTTAAAATTCCTTCCCTGGCTGTTTGGCTGAAAATGATTTTAAATATAAATCTTAGAATATGGAAGTCATGTATGGTTCTCCATACCGATATTTACTTCCATGTTCCTTAAGGAAATGGAACTATGGTGATGGCAAAAAAAATCGTGTTCGAGATTATTGCAGATTCTGATTGTACTACACTCAAAACATGAAAAAAGTCGTTTTTCGAAAAGTGTCTGTGTGTGTCTGTCTGTGTGTGTGTCTGTAGATTTTTTTTTTGGCAAACGATAACAGCCGCAAATTCAAACAGAATCAAATAATTTTTTGCATGCAGCCCTGATTTGTAGAGTACTCGCGACCTATTGTTTTTGGTGAAGATCGGTTGAGGGAAAGGGGTAGTTTACCTGCAAAGGTTTTTTTTTATCAAGGGTAATTTTGTTTGTTTGGCAAACGATAACAGCCGCAAATTCAAACAGAATCAAATAATGTTTCGCATACAGCCCTGAATTGTAGAGTTCTCAAGATCTGTTGATTTTGGTAAAGATCGGTTAAGGGAAAGGGGTAGTTTACCTGCAACGTTTTATGTTTTAACAAGGGTATTTTCTATGGCAAACGATAACAGCCGCAAATTCAAACATAATCAAATAATGTTTTGCATACTGCCCTGAATTGTAGAGTTCTCAAGACCTTTTGGTGTTGGTGAAGATCGGTTAAGGGAAAGGGGTAGTTTACCGGCCACGTTTTTTGTTTTATCAAGGGTATTTTGTAAGGCAAACGATAACAGACGCAAATTCAAACAGAATCATATAATATTTTGCATACAGTCCTGAAATGTAGAGTTCTCGAGACCTGTTGGTTTTGGTGAACATCAGTTAAGGGTATAGGGTTGTTTACCAGCAACATTTTATCTTTTATCAAGGGTAATTTTTTTTTTGACGAACGATAACTGCCGTACATTAAAACAGAATCAACTACTCTTCTGCATACCTTTTTGAATTATACAGAACTCAAGGTCTGTTGATTTTGTTGAAGATCGGTTAAGGGAAAGGGGTAGTTTACCTGCAACGTTTTATGTTTTAACAAGGGTATTTTTTTTATGACGAACGATAACTGCCGTAAATTCAAAGAGAATCAACTAATGTTTTGCATACATCCCTGAATTGTAGCTTTCTCAAGACCTATTGTTTTTGGTGAAGATCGGTTAATGGAATAGGGTAGTTTACCAGCAACGTTTTATGTTTTATCAAGGGTGTTTTCTATGGTAAACGATAACAGCCGCAAATTTAAAAAGAATCAAATAATTGTTTGCATACAGGCCTGAATTGTAGAGTACCTAAGACCTGTCGTTTTTGGTGAAGATCGGTTAAGGGAAAGGGGTAGTTTACCTGCAACGGCTTTTTATCAAGGGTAATTTTTTGCTATAGTAAACGATAACAGCCGCAAATTCAAACAGATTCAAATGATGTTTTGCATACAGCCCTGTATTGTAGAGTTCTCAAGACGTATTGGTGTTGGTGAAGATCGGTTAAGGGAAAGGGGTAGTTTACCAGCAACATTTTATGTTTAACAAGTGTAATTTTTTATATGACGAACGATAACTGCCGTAAATTCAAACAGAATCAACTAGGTTTTTGCATACCTTTTTAAACTAAAAAGAACTCAAGGTCGGTTGATTTTGTTGAAGATCCGTTAAGGGTAGGGGTAGTTTATCAGCAACGTTTTATGTTTTAAAAAGTGTAATTTTTTTATGACGAACGATAACTGCCGAAAATTCAATGAGAATCAAATAATTTTTTGCACCCCCTGAGTTGCAGAGAGCTCAAGGTCTATTGATTTTGGTGAAGATCGGTTAAGGGAAAGGGGTAGTTTACCTGCAACATTTTATGTTGTAACAAGAGAAATGTTTCCATGACGAACGATAACTGAGGCACATTCAAACAGAATCAAATATTTTTTTTGCATGCTTCCCTGAATTGTAGAGGACGGAAGGTCTGTTGATTTTGGAGAAGATCGGTTAAGAGAAAGGAGTAGTTTACCTGAAACATTTTATGATTTGACAAGAGTAAAGTACTTAATTTTTATAAATAAAGTATCCTGATAAGAAGCTTATAGTAATCCACTGTAGAAACGTAGATGAAATATCTATAAATGAAGAAGTTAGGTGAACGGGGTGGGGGTAATTTTCTATTATTAAAAATTATAGTTGAAGGTGGAGGGGAGAATTTTTTATATGTGTACTACGTTATCGGCAACAAATAAGTAGCTTTTTGTTAAAATTGCTTCCTGGGCTCTTTAACCGTAGTCCAATGTTTTCTGCAAAACCAGACTTTTCGGCAGTGCCATCGACTGCCATCATCGGTGAAAATCGAGTGTGAAAACGTGTGGTGGTATACGTTAGTGACCACAGTACTGTGGTTAATGCTGAAGCAATAAGTAGAAAGACGTAGTTCCTATGGAAATATTTCATTTCGAATATGATTTTAAATATAAATCTTAGAACATGGAAGTCATGTATGGTTCTCCATACCGATATTTTAACAAGGGTATTTTCTATGGCAAACGATAACAGCCGCAAATTCAAACAGAATCAAATAATGTTTTGCATACAGCCCTGAATTGTAGAGGACTCAAGGACTTTCGATTTTGGTGAAGATCGGTTAAGGGGAAGGGGTAGTTTACCTGCAACCTTTTACGTTTTAACAAGAGTAAAGTACTTGCAAATTTATTTAAACTTTTTGAAACAATGGTAATTGTTAAAAATAAAATAATTTTGTTGCCAGGCAATAAAATTATAATTTTTTCATTTTAATGTAATATAATATTTTTCATTTAATACGGCAATAAAAAGGCAGGTAAGACACACACACACACACACAATTCACGTTATTTCTGGCCTCACTCATGTTTATTTTCTTACGTTTGCACGCTTTTTAAATGGAAAGTGCCGAAACCCACACCAACATAACGCGTGCAAGCCGAAAAAATGGACATCAATTTGCTTACTGGCGAAGCTAGTAGTTAATGAATGGGTAGGCAAAAATCTTATCTTAAATTTTTTTTAAGGAATCACTAAAAGGACGGTGGGTCAAATCGGACGCTGAGGTAGAGTTTGCTGTAACCGAATGGTTCCACAAACAGCCGTAAGAATTTTACTAGCAGGGAATCTACAGGTTAGCGCAACAGTGGAACTCATGTCTTAATGTTATTGGAGACTTCTTTTAAAATCGTTGAATAAAAAATGCTTTACAGCTCTATACGTGTGTCTATTGAACAATCCTTGTATTAGTCATACACAATAATACAACTGATTGAACTTCAAATTTTTAAACTTGATTACTTTCTATATATATGTTTAATGTTACAAATAATTCAAATAACAATCTTGATCATCTGTTAGTTCAGCGGAATAACAGTGACACTTTTAATAACCGCATAAAATAAACACTTAGAAACAACACAGGCGCTTTAACTTAACTGTTTGGACCAGAGAAGTGAGGCATGCCTCAACGCTCTATGTGTACAGCGCGGGACAATCCCCCCTCCCTACACTTCCCTATCTTCCCACTACATTGCTTACATACGATGTATACAAAAAACGGTGAGGCAAGTTCAGGTTGCCTCATTCGCTTTAACGAACTATGCCGAATCTCACCTGTCACCATCTAGCGGTCGCTCAATAATGCACGTTTCGGTTTAATAAATTTGACAGTCGCAGTAACAATGTACAATCTTTACGTTATGTAGTTCATACGTATTTATAATTTTTATTCTACAGAATTTTTTAGGGTAGGCATTGCCTCAATTGCCTCCATGTAACTTCGCCACTGATATATATGTGTACAACGTTATCGGCAACAAAGAAGTAGTTTTTGTTAAAATTCCTTCCCGGGATATTTGGCCGTAGTCCAATGTTTTCTACAAAACCAGACATTTCGGCAATGCCATCGACTTCCATCATCAGTGAAAATCGAGTGCGATAACGTGAGGTGGTATACATTAGTGACCACAGTACTGTGGTTAAGGCTGAAGCAGTAAGTAGAAATAAGTAGTTTCTATGGTAATATTTCATTTCGAAAATGATTTTAAATATAAATCTTAGACTATGGAAGTCATGTGTGGTTCTCCATACCGATATTTTCTATGGCAAACGATAACTGCCGCAAATTCAAACAGAATCAAATAATTTTTTGCATACAGCCCTGATTTGTAGAGTGCTCACGACCTATTGTTTTTGGTGAAGATCGGTTGAGGGAAAGGGGTAGTTTACCTGCAACGGTTTTTTTTTATCAAGGGAAACTTTTTTTTTGGCAAACGATAACAGCCGCAAATTCAAACAGAATCAAATAATGTTTCGCATACAGCCCTGAATTGTAGAGTTCTCAAGACCTATTGTTTTTGGTAGTTATACAGCATAACTCAGGGCTGTATGCAAAACATTATTTGATTATGTTTGAATTTGCGGCTGTTATCGTTTGCCAAACAAACAAAATTACCCTTTACAAAACAAAAAACGTGGCAGGTAAACTACCCCTTTCCCTTAACCGATCTTCACCAAAAACGATAGGTTTTGAGAACTCTACAATTCAGGGTTGTATACAAAATATTATATGATTCTGTTTGAATTTGCGGCTCTTATCGTTTACCATACAAAATACCCTAGATAAAACAAAAAATGTGGCAGGTAAACTACCCCTTTCCCTTAAACGATCTTCACCAAAAACAATAGGTCTTTAGTACTCAAGAAATCAGGGCTGTATGCAAAAACTTATTTGATTCCGTTTGAATTTGCGGCTCTTATCGTTTGCCATAGAAAATACCCTTTTAAAACATAAAACGTTGCAGGTAAACTACCCCTTTCCCTTAACCGATCTTCACCAAAAACAAAAGGTCTTGAGAACTTTACAATTCAGGGCAGTATGCAAAACCTTATTTGATTATGTTTGAATTTGCGGCTCTTATCGTTTGCCATAAAAAATACCCTTGTTAAAACATAAAACGTTGCAGGTAAACTACCCCTTCCCCATAACCGATCTTTACCAAAATCAACAGATCTTGAGAACTCTACAATTCAGGGCTGTATGGGAAATATTATTTTATTCTGTTAGAATTTGCAGATGTTATCGTTTCCCAAGCAAACAAAATTACCCTTGATAAAGAAAAACCGTTGCAGGTAAACTACCCCTTTCCCTCAACCGATATTCACCAAAAACAATAGGTCGCGAGTACTCTACAAATCAGGGCTGTATACAAAAAATTATTTGATTCTGTTCGAATTTGCGGCTGTTATCGTTTGCCATAGAAAAAAATCTACACACACACACACACACACACACACACACACACACACACACACACACACACACACACACACACAGACACTTTTCGAAAAACGACTTTTTTTCATGTTTTGAGTGTAGTACAATCAGAATCTACAATAATCTCGAACACGATTTTTTTTGCCATCACCATACTTCCACTTCCTTAAGGAACATGGAAGTAAAATTACCCTTGATAAGAAACCGTTGCAGGTAAACTACCCCTTTCCCTTAGACGATCTTCACCAAAAACAATAGGTCTTGAGAACTCTGCAATTTAGGGCTGTATGCAAATAATCTTTTGATTATGTTTGAATTTGCGGCTGTTATCGTTTGCCATAAGAAATACCCTTGTTAAAACATAAAACATTACAGGTAAACTACCCCTTTCCCTTAACCGATCTTCACCAAAAACAATAGGTCTTGAAAACTCTACAATTCAGGGCTGTATGCAAAATATTATTTGATTCTGTTTGAATTTGCGGCAGTTATCGTTTGCCATAGAAAAAAAATATACACACACACACACACACACACACACACTTTTCGGAAAACGACTTTTTTTCATGTTTTGAGTGTAGTACAATCAGAATCTGCAATAATCTCGAACACGATTTTTTTTGCCATCACCATACTTCCATTTCCTAAAAGGAATATGGAAGTAAAAAGGTATGCAGAAGAGTAGTTGAGTCTGTTTTAATGTACGGCAGTTATCATTCGTCATAAAAAAATTACCCTTGATAAAACATAAAATGTTGCAGGTAAACTACCCTATTCCCTTAACCGATCTTCACCAAAACCAACAGGTCTTGAGAACTCTACATTTCAGGGCTGTATGCAAAACATTTTGATTTTGTTTGAATTTGCGGGTGTTATCGTTTACCATACAAAATACCCTTGATAAAACAAAAAACGTGGCTGGTAAACTACCCCTTTCCCTCAACCGATCTTCACCAAAAACAATAGGTCTTGAGTACTCTACAAATCAGGACTGTATGCAAAACATTATTTGATTCTGTTTGAATTTGCGGCTGTTATCGTTTGCCATAGAAAATACACTTGTTAAAAAAACGTTGCAGGTAAACTACCCCTTTCCCTCAACCGATCTTCACCAAAAACAATAGGTCTTGAGAACTCTACAATTTAGGGCTGTATGCAAATAATCTTTTGATTCTGTTTGAATTTGCGGCTGTTATCGTTTGCCAAAAAAAGAAAAAATTCCCTTCATAAAAAAAAACCGTTGCAGGTAAACTACCCCTTGCCCTCAACCGATCTTCACCAAAAACAATAGGTCACGGGTACTCTACAAATCAGGGCTGTATGCAAAAAATTATTTGATTCTGTTTGAATTTGCGGCAGTTATCGTGTGCCATAGAAAAAAATACGCTTGATAAAAAATGTTGCAGGTAAACTACCCCTTCCCCTCAACCGATCTTCACCAAAAACAATAGGTCTTGAGTACTCTACAAATCAGGGCTGTATGCAGAAAATTATTTGATTCTGTTCGAATTTTTCGGCTGTTATCGTTTGCCATAGAAAATACCCTTGTTAAAAAAACGTTGTAGGTAAACTACCCCTTTCCCTTAACCGATCTTCACCAAAAACAATAGGTCTTGAGAACTCTACAACTCAGAGCTGTATGCGAAACATTATTTGATTCTGTTTGAATTTGCGGCTGTTATCGTTTGCCAAAAAAAAAATTTCCCTTGATAAAGAAACCGTTGCAGGTAAACTACCCCTTCCCCTCAACCGATCTTCACCAAAAACAATAGGTCTTGAGTACTCTACAAATCAGGGCTGTATGCAGAAAATTATTTGATTCTGTTTGAATTTGCGGCTGTTATCGTTTGCCATAGAAAATACCCTTGTTAAAAAAACGTTGTAGGTAAACTACCCCTTTCCCCTAACCGATCTTCACCAAAAACAAAAGGTCTTGAGAACTCTACAAATCAGGGCTGTATGCAAAACATTATTTGATTCTGTTTGAATTTGCGGCTGTTATCGTTTGCCATAGAAAATACCCTTGTTAAAAAAACGTTGCAGGTAAACTACCCCTTTCCCTCAACCGAACTTCACCAAAAACAATAGGTCTTGAGAACTCTACAATTTAGGGCTGTATGCAAATAATCTTTTGATTCTGTTTGAATTTGCGGCTGTTATCGTTTGCCATAGGAAATACCCTTGTTAAAACATAAAACGTTACAGGTAAACTACCCCTTTCCCTTAACCGATCTTCACCAAAATCAACAGATCTTGAGAACTCTACAATTCAGGGCTGTATGCGAAACATTATTTGATTCTGTTTCAATTTGCGGCTGTTATCGTTTGCCAAACAAACAAAATTACCCTTGATAAAAAAAAAACCGTTGCAGGTAAACTACCCCTTTCCCTCAACCGATCTTCACCAAAAACAATAGGTCGCGAGTACTCTACAAATCAGGGCTGTATGCAAAACATTATTTGATTCTGTTTGAATTTGCGGCTGTTATCGTTTGCCATAGAAAATACCCTTGTTAAAAAAACGTTGCAGGTAAACTACCCCTTTCCCTCAACCGATCTTCACCAAAAACAATAGGTCTTGAGAACTCTACAATTTAGGGCTGTCTGCAAATAATCTTTTGATTCTGTTTGAATTTGCGGCTGTTATCGTTTGCCAAAAAAAGAAACAATTCCCTTCATAAAAAAAAACCGTTGCAGGTAAACTACCCCTTGCCCTCAACCGATCTTCACCAAAAACAATAAGTCACGGGTACTCTACAAATCAGGGCTGTATGCAAAAAATTATTTGATTCTGTTTGAATTTGCGGCAGTTATCGTGTGCCATAGAAAAATATCGGTATGGAGAACCATACATGACTTCCATATTCTAAGATTTATATTTAAAATCATTTTCAGCCAAACAGCCAGGCTGTGTCTTACCTGCCTTTTTATTGCTGTATTAAATGAAAAATATTATATTACATTAAAATGAAAAAATTATAATTTTATTGCCTGGCAACAAAATTATTTTATTTTTAACAATTACCATTGTTTCAAAAAGTTTAAATAAATTTTCAAGTACTTTACTCTTGTTAAAACGTAAAAGGTTGCAGGTAAACTACCCCTTCCCCTTAACCGATCTTCACCAAAATCGAAAGTCATTGAGACCTCTACAATTCAGGGACGTATGCAAAAAATTATTTGATTCTGTTTGAATTTGCGGCTGTTATCGTTTGCCATAGAAAATACGCTTGATAAAAAAACGTTGCAGGTAAACTACCCCTTCCCCTTAACCGATCTTCACCAAAAACAATAGGTCTTGAGTACTCTACAAATCAGGGCTGTATGCAAAACATTATTTGATTCTGTTTGAATTTGCGGCTGTTATCGTTTGCCATAGAAAATAAAACGTAAAAGGTTGCAGGTAAACTACCCCTTCCCCTTAACCGATCTTCACCAAAAACAATAGGTCTTGAGTACTCTACAAATCAGGACTGTATGCAAAACATTATTTGATTCTGTTTGAATTTGCGGCTGTTATCGTTTACCATATAAAATACCCTTGTTAAAAAAACGTTGCAGGTAAACTACCCCTTTCCCTCAACCGATCTTCACCAAAAACAATAGGTCTTGAGAAATCTACAATTCAGGGCTGTATGCGAAACATTATTTTTTTCTGTTTGAATTTGCGGCTGTTATCGTTTGCCAAAAAAAAAAAAAATTTCCCTTGATAAAAAAAACCGTTGCAGGTAAACTACCCCTTCCCCTCAACCGATCTTCACCAAAAACAATAGGTCGCGAGTACTCTACAAATCAGGGCTGTATGCAAAAAATTATTTGATTCTGTTTGAATTTGCGGCAGTTGTCGTTTGCCATAGAAAATACGCATGATAAAAAACGTTGCTGGTAAACTACCCCTTCCCCTCAACCGATCTTCACCAAAAACAATAGGTCTTGAGTACTCTACAAATCAGGGCTGTATGCAAAACATTATTTGATTCTGTTTGAATTTGCGGCTGTTATCGTTTGCCATAGAAAATAAAACGTAAAAGGTTGCAGGTAAACTACCCCTTCCCCTTAACCGATCTTCACCAAAAACAATAGGTCTTGAGTACTCTACAAATCAGGACTGTATGCAAAACATTATTTGATTCTGTTTGAATTTGCGGCTGTTATCGTTTGCCATATAAAATACCCTTGTTAAAAAAACGTTGCAGGTAAACTACCCCTTTCCCTCAACCGATCTTCACCAAAAACAATAGGTCTTGAGAAATCTACAATTCAGGGCTGTATGTGAAACATTATTTGATTCTGTTTGAATTTGCGGCTGTTATCGTTTGCCAAAAAAAAAAAAAATTTCCCTTGATAAAAAAAACCGTTGCAGGTAAACTACCCCTTCCCCTCAACCGATCTTCACCAAAAACAATAGGTCGCGAGTACTCTACAAATCAGGGCTGTATGCAAAAAATTATTTGATTCTGTTTGAATTTGCGGCAGTTGTCGTTTGCCATAGAAAATACGCATGATAAAAAACGTTGCTGGTAAACTACCCCTTCCCCTCAACCGACCTTCACCAAAAACAATAGGTCTTGAGTACTCTACAAATCAGGGCTGTATGCAGAAAATTATTTGATTCTGTTTGAATTTGCGGCTGTTATCGTTTGCCATAGAAAATACCCTTGTTAAAAAAACGTTGTAGGTAAACTACCCCTTTCCCTTAACCGATCTTCACCAAAAACAAAAGGTATTGAGAACTCTACAATTTAGGGCTGTATGTAAATAATCTTTTCATTCTGTTTGAATTTGCGGCTGTTATCGTTTGCCATAGGAAATACCCTTGTTAAAACATAAAACGTTACAGGTAAACTACCCCTTTCCCTTAACCGATCTTCACCAAAAACAATAGGTCTTGAGAACTCTACAATTCAGGGCTGTATGCGAAACATTACTTGATTCTGTTTGAATTTGCGGCTGTTATCGTTTGCCAAACAAACAAAATTTCCCTTGCTAAAAAAAAACCGTTGCAGGTAAACTACCCCTTTCCCTCAACCGATCTTCACCAAAAACAATAGGTCGCGAGAACTCTGCAAAACCGGGCTGTATGCAAAAAATTATTTGATTCTGTTTGAATTTGCGGCAGTTATCGTTTGCCATAGAAAAAAAATCTACAGACAGACACACAGACACACAGACAGACAGACAGACAGACACACAGACACTTTTCGGAAAACGACTTTTTTTCATGTTTTGAGTGTAGTAGAATCAGAATCTGCAATAATCTCGAACACGATTTTTTTTGCCATCACCATACTTCCATTCCTTAAGGAATATGGAAGTAAAAATACGCTTGATAAAAAATGTTGCAGGTAAACTACCCCTTCCCCTCAACCGATCTTCACCAAAAACAATAGGTCTTGAGTACTCTACAAATCAGGGCTGTATGCAGAAAATTATTTGAATCTGTTCGAATTTTTCGGCTGTTATCGTTTGCCATAGAAAATACCCTTGTTAAAAAAACGTTGTATGTAAACTACCCCTTTCCCTTAACCGATCTTCACCAAAAACAATAGGTCTTGAGAACTCTACAACTCAGAGCTGTATGCGAAACATTATTTGATCCTGTTTGAATTTGCGGCTGTTATCGTTTGCAAAAAAAAAAAAATTTCCCTTGATAAAGAAACCGTTGCAGGTAAACTACCCCTTCCCCTCAACCGATCTTCACCAAAAACAATAGGTCGCGAGTACTCTACAAATCAGGGCTGTATGCAAAAAATTATTTGATTCTGTTTGAATTTGCGGCAGTTATCGTTTGCCATAGAAAATACGCTTGATAAAAAACGTTGCCGGTAAACTACCCCTTCCCCTCAACCGATCTTCACCAAAAACAATAGGTCTTGAGTACTCTACAAATCAGGGCTGTATGCAGAAAATTATTTGATTCTGTTTGAATTTGCGGCTGTTATCGTTTGCCATAGAAAATACCCTTGTTAAAAAAACGTTGTAGGTAAACTACCCCTTTCCCTTAACCGATCTTCACCAAAAACAAAAGGTCTTGAGAACTCTACAATTTAGGGCAGTATGCAAAACATTATTTGATTATGTTTGAATTTGCGGCTGTTATCGTTTGCCATAGTAAATACCATTGTTAAAACATAAAACGGTACAGGTAAATCTACCCATTTCCCTTAACCGATCTTTACCAAAATCAACAGATCGTGAGAACTCTACAATTCAGGGCTGTATGCGAAACATTATTTGATTCTGTTTGAATTTGCGGCTGTTATCGTTTGCCAAACAAACAAAATTACCCTTGATAAAAAAAAAACCGTTGCAGGTAAACTACCCCTTTCCCTCAACCGATCTTCACCAAAAACAATATGTCGCGAGTACTCTACAAATCAGGGCTGTATGCTAAAAATTATTTGATTCTGTTTGAATTTGCGGCTGTTATCGTTTTCCATAGAAAAAAATCTACAGACACACACAGATAGACACACACAGACAGACACACACACACAGACACTTTTCGGAAAACGACTGTTTTTCATGTTTTGAGTGTAGTAGAATCAGAATCTGCAATAATCTCGAACACGATTTTTTTTGCCATCACCACACTTCCATTCCTTAAGGAATATGGAAGTAAAAATCGTGTTCGAGATTATTGCAGATTCTGATTCTACTACACTCAAAACATGAAAAAAAGTCGTTTTCCGAAAAGTGTCTGTGTGTGTGTGTGTGTGTGTGTGTGTGTGTGTGTGTGTGTGTGTGTGTGTGTGTGTGTGTGTGTGTGTGTGTGTAGATTTTTTTTCTATGGCAAACGATAACTGCCGCAAATTCAAACAGAATCAAATAATTTTTTGCATACAGCCCTGATTTGTAGAGTACTCGCGACCTTATTTTTTTTGGTGAAGATCGGTTGAGGGAAAGGGGTAGTTTACCTGCAACGGTTTTTTTTTATCAAGGGAAATTTTACTTCCATATTTTTTTTTTGGCAAACGATAACAGCCGCAAATTCAAACAGAATCAAATAATGTTTCGCATACAGCCCTGAATTGTAGAGTTCTCAAGACCTATTGTTTTTGGTGAAGATCGGTTAAGGGAAAGGGGTAGTTTACCTGTAACGTTTTATGTTTTAACAAGGGTATTTCCTATGGCAAACGATAACAGCCGCAAATTCAAACAGAATCAAAAGATTATTTGCATACAGCCCTAAATTGTAAAGTTCTCAAGACCTATTGTTTTTGGTGAAGATCGGATAAGGGAAAGGGGTAGTTTACCTACAACGTTTTTTTAACAAGGGTATTTTCTATGGCAAACGATAACAGCCGCAAATTCAAACAGAATCAAATAATGTTTTGCATACAGCCCTGAATTGTAGAGGACTGAAGGTCTGTTGATTTTGGTGAAGATCGGTGTAGAGAAAGGGGTAGTTTACCTGCAACGTTTTATGTGATAACAAGGTTAATTTTTCCTATGACGAACGATAACTGCCGTAAATTCAAACATAATCAAATAATTTTTTTCATACATCCCTAAATTGTAGAGAACTCAAGGCCTATTGATTTTGGTGAAGATCGGTTGAGGGGAAGGGGTAGTTTACCTGCAACCTTTTACGTTTTAACAAGAGTAAAGTACTTGAAAATTTTATTTAAACTTTTTGAAACAATGGTAATTGTTAAAAATAAAATAATTTTTTGCCAGGCAATAAAACTATAATTTTTTCATTTTAATGTAAATTATGTTTGAGTTAATATCTTTATATACACAGTGGAACTTGGTTATTACGGCCTCGGCTGTTACGTCAACTCGGGTGTAGCGTTATTTTGTCATAAGTCCGGTCAAACTGATATCTTTAACATTATAAAAATTCCCGGTTTTAACGTCACTAAATATTGTACTACTCTGTTATAGCGTCAAATATTTCTCAGATATTTTACTCTAAATTTCATATAAACGTATATATGTGCGCTCGCGCGCTAGCCCATGGCTACAGACATACATTGTATGCAAGCAATAAGCTCTGTAACAGGACTGCCGGCGCCAGCCATTTTACGTGCTCCAACGGATGGCTAGATCGATTTAAGGCCCGACACTCGATTTCCTTTGCAAAAATTTGTGGTGAGGCAAAATGCGTAGATCTGAACGTTACAGGCGATTGGGTGCGTAACACTTGGCCAGAAATTAGACGATCATATAAGGATGAAGTCATCTTTAATGGACATGAAGCTGGAATTTTTTATAAATTAACTCCAGATAAGACTTTCAAATTTAAAAATGAAAAGTGCGTTGGTGGGAAGCTCTCTAAACAAAGAATTACAGTTTTTGTTTGTGCGAACATGACGGGAACCGAAAAAAGGAAACTTTTAGTTATCGGGAAAAATTTGCATCCTAGATGTTTTAAAAACATCAAAAAACTTCCTGTAAGTTACACTGCCAACATAAAAGCGTGGACGACTTCTAGTATTTTTGAAGATGACTTCTGTACGTGTGTATGTCACTGAACTCCTCCATGTATAAAATAATATATCGTTCGTGGCAGGTAAGCATATCTCAGTTATGTAATGTTTACGTTTCCATTTTATTATTATGCCTACAGCAATAAAAAGGCAGGTAAGACACACACACACACACACACACACAATTCACGTTATTTCTGGCCTCACTCATGTTTATTTTCTTACATTTGCACGCTTTTTAAATGGAAAGTGCCGAAACCCACACCAACATAACGCGTGCAAGCCGAAAAAATGGACATCAATTTGCTTCCTGTGGATCGCTGGGCAATGTAACTGCACGTGTTTACAGAGGAACGATTCATAGACAGACTTTTCGTCTTTAGGGAATGAACCCTCTGCAAGATGCTGAGGGTCCATGAGTGACTTCGGAGCGCTCATTCTTTTTCGCGTGTTTGTTCTGTGAAACATACACTGTAGATTCGCAGCTTTACTCTAAGCAACGCTCAATAGGAAATGTTGAAAATTTTTGTCCACAGTATACCCTCATTCACACTAAACCTGCTCTGATGTTTTAATTACGGACATCATAATATTAAAACTTTGGAAACTTGAGCACTACTTAATGGAGATCAAACATTAACTTATACAAGCCATTAATTTTATGCATATTTTTTATATATATGTGTACAACGTTATCGGCAACAAAGAAGTAGTTTTTGTTAAAATTCCTTCTCGGGATATTTGGCCGTAGTCCAATGTTTTCTACAAAACCAGACGTTTCGGCAATGCCATCGACTTCCATCATCAGTGAATATCGAGTGCGATAACGTGAGGTGGTATATGTTAGTGACCACAGTACTGTGGTTAAGGCTGAAGCAGTAAGTAGAAAGAAGTAGTTTCTATGGTAATATTTCATTTCGAAAATGATTTTAAAAATAAATCTTAGAATATGGAAGTCGTGTATGGTTCTCCATACCGATATTTTAAAATCATATTCGAAATGAAATATTACCATAGAAACTACTTCTTTCTACTTACTGCTTCAGCCTTAACCACAGTACTGTGGTCACTAACATATACCACCTCACGTTATCGCACTCGATATTCACTGATGATGGAAGTCGATGGCATTGCCGAAACGTCTGGTTTTGTAGAAAACATTGGACTACGGCCAAATATCCCGAGAAGGAATTTTAACAAAAACTACTTCTTTGTTGCCGATAACGTTGTACACATTGTAATGTATACGTGAGTACGGCTACCGTTTTATTCTGCAAAATGTGAATAATGTACAATTTGTGTGTGATGGGTGTAATGTGTCTTCTCTATCCTTAGTTCTAATGCGTGCAACTTCCGCAGATTTCGTTCGTTGCGAACGTACGAATAACCAGGTCTTGATGTTCTTACCTGATGTTCATTAGGAGTATGAAATTCCCGGTGGCGCCAAATTGTTTTCTCAAAACAATTAAAATAAAATTCAAAGTTGTATGACCAGCGCAGCTCAGGCGGTTTGAATAATTCAAATATTTCCGCCAGCTAGGCCCACTGGAGCACACAGCAGTTCGATGCGTGGGCTGTGTAAATCGTTAGTCATCTGCTAAAATGTACATAAAATATTGTGCACCTCCTAATGAAATTATAACGCCGTGGTTACACTCAATACTTACACATTTTTTATTAGTGATTGTTATTCATTTAATACAAATTATTCTAATACAAATGCTCCGGTTGTTTATATGAGACAATTACAGGGTTTGACAATCGATATTTGAATTGATAACCAGACGTTTAAGGATGGCGTCTGTTGAAAATTGTATACAAGTTATTAATGTTGGTTTGTCATAGGTTCTTGAGGTTACGTTCAAAGGATTACAAATATTTAAAAACAATAAAAATACACACCCTTACATCAAGTAAACTTAACTAACATATTGTGTAGGTATAATTTGTTTAGCGCAGTGTAGTAAAAGTGTTTACAAGTTATGGATCATTAACAACAGTTTATATTGGTTAGTTTATAAATTGTCAGTGACTTAGTATTCTTTTTAATCTTTGAAAGTAATTGATTTCAGTTCAGTGAGATTTCGACCTTTAGTGAGATAATTAACGTGAGTTTATTTATATATTTTGGGTAATTTAAGAGGTACTTATCACTTCCGTAGTTATGGCGAATTCATACGATCTGTTATTCATGGGTTATACTATAATCTTCTTTAATTTGCTGGGTTCAGGACATCAGGCATCTTTTCCAGTTTAATTGGTAGTAATTTATTTTCTTTTTTCGTTAATTTGGCCTCAACTTCAATAATATGGCTCCAGTCTTTGTCTTATGTCTTGGTATACACTTAGTAATAACTTCTTTTGATATTTTCTATGTTTTAATTGACAATTTTGGTAACTCGAAAATTAGCGTCTATACCATTAAAGCGTCATACATTTAGTAAAAAAATTTAACGGTATTTTTGGCTTGTTACTCCACAGTTTCCATGGTAACGTAATTATTCTACCTGGTCGATCTCAAAATAAACACATTGTTATCAAACTTTGAATTTTTTGTTTAATTTGAATAAATATTTTATAATGGCTATATTTACTTGGGGATAATTTCAATGGTTGTAATCTTTACGTAGATGTTTCTATTTTCTTTCAAAGATTAGTTTGATATCTTACAAGATTGGTCTAAGTCATGTATTAATGTTTTAGTCCAAAATTGATAATACTATGTTAATACATAATTTACTTATTTCTAAGTTTTAATATAATTCTGCCATGTTCCCTTTCGTTACACATAATTAATATAGTTTGCCTATTATTTCTTATAAAGGTATTGCTATTATTTTCTTTATAAATTCCTTACTTACTTAAAACATACTAACATATTACTGTAAAACTATTTCTTTTGGTATTTATTGCCTTAAACATTAAGCCAATAACTTCTTTCTTTAAATTAACAAATGAACAAATTTGGTGAGTGTTATACCTACACCATCTCTTTTATAACAGTAATCACCCTGGTGATTTTTATACTGAGATAATATTTTTTCTGTTTTTTACATTCACAATTATTCTGTGTCTTTTAGTCTAATATACTTAACTTAATTGCTCATTTAACATGTGCTTATGTTTTGGGTTTGTCACACTTGTTTAACTCTTTTTTCTTAAGATTATATGCTGTTTATTTTATTACACTTATCACTTCACTGTTCATCTTTGTCACTCCCTACCTATCTCTAATTACCCTTATATTTCTCACGATCTCACTATTATTACAAAGTTTTTGTATCTAATGAGTTCATGTCTCTTTTGTTAACTTCAGACTGTCACATATCATTTTATAATATGCAAACAACATGGTATTGTAAATACATCTTTCAAATAAAACATAACTTTGTATATATTGTCATTAAAGTGATAAAAATTGGTCTGAAATGTCATAATTAGTAATAATAACAACAGTTTAATAATGTTAAAATATATTGTGTTAATTGAAACCTACTATATCTGTAGCAACAGCAATAATATTAGCGAATAAATAAACTCTCCAAAACCTTATACTTTCAAACACATAATGCTGAAATAATATACATACTGCTGAAATAATCTTAGTAAAAGTTCCAAAGTATATAGTAGGATATACAATTTGTTCTCTGATTGAATCACGCACACATTTCTATTCCCTGTCTGTATGGGTGTAATTTTAAACATAACAGCTGACACATCATCTATAGATAAGGATGTACATACAATCATATCTACACATGGTTTTTTTATGTATAACAATTGCTGAGATACTGTCATTTACCAGTTACCACTAATAAAAATTTAAACATAAATTATTAACAATAATAAAAAATTATGCTCTTTTAAAACAATCTTGTGAGTTAATTGTTATGACCATGTAATTTTTTATTTTCTTTTTTCTTCACTGTCTTCTTGTCTCGCTTTACTTTGGTTAATATCTGGCCAATCTCTGGGGTTGGGTCAATGTCAGTTGTCTGTCAATCTAGTTCGTATTTTCTTGTTTTGTGACCACCTTTGGTTGTATTCTTCCTCCTTCACTATTGATTATATTTACTACTTTCATTCTCGTTATCATTTATCTATCAAAATATATTGTTTCTTGGCATTTTTTACATACTTTTTTATATCAAATGTGATCAGGGTTTGGCAATGTTATATAATGCCCTTCCACCAAAATTGATCATTTTATAAAACGTGAATTTAAGTTTGATGAAATTATCAATTGTATGGTATCATTTTTTTTTTTTTTTTTTCAAATTCTCCTGCTCTCATTCATTTTTTATAATTAATTCGGTATCTTTTATTTCCATTCTTCTTAGTCTTTTCTTCATTATTTTCTCACATTGCGAACTGGCTTATTGATTTTTTATTATAACTTATTCCCTATAAATCTTATTTTTCATCAAAACTACTCTTATACTGATATCAGGGGAACATCATCCCTGCTCAGTAAAATGATTGCTGGTTCATTCAACAGACAATCTCAATTAATAATTCTTAAATATAGTCAACTCGTGACTCAAAATAATAATAATAATAATCATAATCATAATATTTGTTGGGAATCTTTTACTTTTATACTTCATTATAGCTCGGTTCGAGTCATATATTGTTCCATCTTTCTTTATAGATACTATTTGATACATTGTTTTTTATTGATACAATTCACATTTTTATTCATTTTTAATTACTCTTTGTTTCATCTCATTTCACATTATAACTCTTAGAACGTTTATTTCATTTATATTGTTTTGTGATCATTGGTTTGGGTAATTTTACTTCCCCTCTTTCTAAATAGTTGTGGAAGCTGATCATTTTGATTGATATATATATTTTTTTTTTTTTCATAATTTTTGAATATCATAGTAAGTTATGGCTTCTTACTAGTTAGGAATTTTTTGTAGCTTATTCCTTCATAGTATGTCATGCTTTTTATGCCTCATTTTTTGGCTAAATATTATGGTAATTTAACCTTATTTTGGAGGAATGTTTTGTAACTACACTCCTCTATTGTTAATTTTTATTTAAATATTGTAGTAAGTTGGTTGCTCTTACTTTATCTGAATGCCTTGTGACTTTTATCTCTCCATTTTTACTTGTTCTAAAATATTATTGAGATATTTGGGTAAGCTTTTCTTACATATCTTTTTTGATTTTTTACAATTTTTTATTCATCATAATGGTTTCTCTAATGCTTAGTGTAAGCTGTACTTACGAATGTTTTGGAATTTTGACATTCTTTAGAGATCTTTTCTTTATGACATTGGCAGACTTGTTTGTTTGTCACGTTATTTTTTTCTTTATTTAAAGTATTTTTGTTGGTTTTTTGCTTTAAATTGTTTTTTTACAGTTATTGTTGATTGTCATAATATTTCTTAATGGAGGCTTGATTGTATACCCCCTTTATTTTCTTGGTGACGGGGTGAGTGATCTCGTAAGTGTTATTGCCCTTGTCTTTTGTTATAGTGTATGGTCCCACGTATAATAATAGTAACTTTCTAGTGATGCCTTCTATGGAGCTGGGTAATTCTCTGTTTTTTAACAGTACCCTTTCTCCTACCTCGTACTTAATAGTCTTTTTCTGGTTCTTAGCGTATTTATTCTTTTGTTGCTCTACCTTTTCGGCTATTCTGTTATAGAATCTTTTTTTCTCGAATTGATATTCGGTGTTGGTGGGGAATTGGATCATATCAGTTATCTCTCTAGGCGGTGGCCGCTCAAACATCATTGTGTATGGGGTAGCTTCCGTAAAGTCGTGGTAAGCTAAGTTTATAAATTCTTCAGTGGATTTCACGTAATTGTGCCATTCTCTTTGTTTATCGTGGCAGTAGGTTCTCAGTATACGACCCACTTCTCTGAGTACCCTTTCAGCTGGGTTGCTGCTTGGGTGATAAACGGATGTTTTGTAAGTTTTAATATTATGTTCACAGAGCTTATTTTTCCAGAGATTTCCCTTAAATTGGGTTCCATGATCTGTTATAACGGCCGTCGGTCTTCCCACTTCTGGTATAAACTTGGTTAATATAATCTCAATTATTTTCTTTGTTGTTGCACGGTTAATGGAGTACAACTTTGTATACTTGGTGAAGTGGTCAAACATAATGATTATGAATTTATATCTGTGTCTTCCTCCACTGATAGGAAACGGACCACATATATCAAGGAATACCCTTTCTAATTTCTGACTTGATGTGGTAGGTATCATCATACCTTCCTTTTTTGAATTATTGCATTTTACCTTTTGGCAAATATCACATTTTTGAATGATTTTGTTTACTTTTCGATAAATATTTTTGATGTAAACTTGTTCCTGTAAAGCTTTTATCACCTTTACCGCTCCCATATGGCCGTATCTAATGTGGTAGTCTAGTATCAATTGTTCCTCCACTATAGATGGTATTACAAGTTTCCATTCTCCGATTGCAGGATTGTTTTTAATAAATAGCAAGTTGTCATGTATTTTATAATATTGTAGAATGGTTTCTTCATCTTTTAACATTCTCTCCCGGATACTCATTATTTTTGGATCCACAGTTTGACATCTTCTTATTTCTTGGGTTATTTTTTCTAGATCTACTCTGTTTTTAATAATGTTATACACCTTAACTAATTGTTCTTTCTCCCCCTCGAAAGTTTGTTGATGGACGTTTATACGGGATAAGATGTCCGCAGCTACGTTTTGCTTCCCTGGGATGTACTCCCAGTTTATGTGATATTCCTGTAGCAACAATATCCATCGAGTTAATCTTCCGTGGCTGAGTTTACACTGCTTAAGGAATGATATGGATCTATGGTCACTTCTCACTGTTATATCGTATCCCAGAATATAAGTCCTAAATTTGTTGCAGGCGAACACGACACTAAGTAGTTCTTTCTCCGTGACGTGATAATTTCGTTCGCATCCATTTAAAATTCTGCTTGCAAAACTAATAACCATATGCTGTCCCTTCTCATCTTCTTGGTATAATACCGCACCTACACTGACATCACTCGCATCACAGTTCATGAAGAATGGCTTTTTGAAGTCTGGATGATGTAAGATCACGGTGTTCAAGAACTTTTCTTTTATTTGGTTAAATACTTCATCTTGTTCGGACCCCCAAGTCCACTTGTCCTTGACTGATAATTGTTTTTTGAATTTTGCTGTTAGTTTGGAATAATTATCTTGAAATTTACGGTAATAGTTGCATATTCCCAGGAAGGATTGAAGTTGTTTTTTGTTTTTTGGCGTGGGGAATCGTTGTATCGCCTCAACTTTTTCTGACGAAGGAGATATGCCTTCCTCTGCTAGATTGAATCCTAGAAATTGTATTTTTCGGGCTATAAACTTTGACTTGTCCAGCTTAAGGGTTACGTGATTATCTGATAATCTTTTTAGTACGGTTTCCACTCTGGCACAGTGCTCTTGCCAATTTGATGATGTTATTAACAGATCATCTACGTACACGGTGGTAAAATTCAGTACATCTTGTCCCAGTATTTGGTCCATACATTTAACAAATACTGCGACCGAATTTATCAGTCCAAATGGCAGTCTTTTGAACTGATAGTTCCTCCCATCGAACAGGAATGCTAAGTATTGTCTACTGTTCGGATGTAGCTCCACCTGCCAGTAGCCACATACCGTATCCCAAGAGCTAATGTATTTTATACCGTGGAACTTCTTAAGGATTTCTTCTATTTCACCCGGTGATGTTCTATCGTTCACTATCATTTTATTAATTTCTCTGGCGTCGAGGCAGATTCTCACCTTTCCGTCCTTTTTTGGTATCGCCACTATTGGACTTGTATACGGTGATTGACTTAATTCAATGATATCGTCTTCCATCATTTGATTGATTTCTGCCCTCACTGCATTTCTTTGTGAGTAAGCAATGGGGTAAGATTTTTTCTTGAAGTCAACGGGTTCTTTAAATCGTATTCGGCATTGATAATTCTTTACTTTGCCTGGAGCGTCAGAAAAAATGTGTTTATATCTGTTGTATATACTTATAAGTTCCTCTGACTGTTGCACACTAATCTGTGGATCTTGTTCTTCTCGTTGGAAGTTTCTGATCTCATCCAGCTTGCTTGACCATAATTCTTCATCCTTCCAATCTGTCAATATTCTTTCGGGTGATTGCTTGCAATAATTGTTTTGGATCATGTTATAGTGGTTTGTTATCAATGGTAAGTTGCCACCATTCACTAGATCGGCTGACCATATTCCTTGTTCTGTGGTTAGTGATACTTCTCCCTGCCGCAGGTTAATTATGGCAGAGTGTTGTCTGAGTACATCACACCCAACAAGTAATGAGAAAGGTAGGCCGCTGGCAACAAGAAATGGCATAGTTACTATTATACCTTTGCTATTAAGTTCCAAGGATACTTGTTTCCGGACGGTTTTGTTTTGTCGGCCGGTAGCACCAATGATAGTTATATTGTTTATGGGCAGGGTTGATATGGGTACACTACTTCCCTGCTGTAGTCTATTTAATTCTATTTGGTCGATCAGGGAAACATTAGACCCTGTATCGATCATTATGGTTGATAGAATTCCATTTATTTGGGCACTCACATACACTATTTCATTGTTTCTAATGGGCATCATGTTATCATTTTCTTCGATCAAATCGTCCCTTATATTTTTCAAATAATTAGTACATATTATGGTGATCTTCTTGTCATGTGTTGTCTTATATTCACCCAGAGATTGGTCCAGTGATGGGCTGTCCGCAGTTTTCACTGGCCTTAAGCGTTTAAATGAGGGTTGACCTCATTGCCCCCAACATCAGTAGTGTTTGATGGTTGGTTAGCGTTCGGCTCCTGTTGATTATTCCGGTTATCCACGCTGTGCCTGTGATCTTCTTCGAATGGGTGACTTCTCGTATCGGGTACCTGGTTATAGTACGTTCGCCGATAGTTAGATGAGGGATAGTTTCTTCTTGGGCTCCTTTGTCTTTGCCCCCTTATGTAATTTACCTGTGGCCGGTATCCTGGATTATTGTTCTGATTACTGTTGTTTCCAGGGCGATAATTGTTGTTGTAACCATTCGACGGAAAATTACCCCTGTGGTTGTTCCTGAAGTTGTTATTATTATGGTTTCCACTTCTGTTAAAATTTCTGGGCGCGTTATTGCCCCGTGTGTTCCCTTGGTAATTGTTAGGGTTATTTACCGGTGGCTTATTATCTCCCTGTTGATTCTGTGACAATTGTCCCTCATTGGTTCTATTATTTCTGAAACTGTACCCTCTATTTTTCCTGTACTGCCACTCATGTTCATGGCTTTCCAGTAAGCTAGCCATATCTTGGATGGTCTTTACCTGGCTGTACATCCGTGCCTTTTGGATGGCGTCGTCGTAGTGGTAAGATAACTGTATTACCAGACACTCTTCAGGTATACGTGGCTCCAAATTCCTGGCCATGCAGATTTTTCCCAAGAAGTAGGAGGTAAGGGATTGTCCATTCTGGTTTTCATACCTTCCATTGCTCAGGTTATTGCGGACCATATTCTGAGTTGACTCAGACCAGTATTTAGCCTTGAACTGAGTCTTAAAGTCTTGAAGGTTTTGGATGTCTGGTCGAGTGGCAGTCCACCAGTTGTCGTATGTCTCCTTGAACATTTCGTCCAACATCCCTCTTATTGTAGTCCATCGAGTCTCTCGATTCTTGATGATTAACTCTTCTACTCTCTTCAAGAATTCAATAGGGTTTCTTTTATAATTACGGAAATTAATAGTATCTCTGTTGTCTGTGTTCATGACATGATTATTATTACATGGTCGGTCACGCCAGGCATCCACTTCTTCCCGTAATGACTCTTCTATTCTGCGCATTTCGTCAATCCTCTGTTGGTTTTTGTCTACTTTGCTATCTACTTTATTTAAGTTACTGTAAACTCCTTCCATTCGTTCTCCCAAGTCTGTTCGTACAGCTGCTACCTCTTTCTGGTTTTCTTCCCGGACTTGGTGTATGTCCTGGTCTATCTGGGTACATCTTCTGACTGTTTCTTCATGACCTTCCTCAATTCTTCTCTTATTTTCTCCTTCGAGACGGTTCATTTTATCGAGTACTTCCTTGCGGACTCCAGAAACATTTTCGTTGGTCTTCTCTAGCTTCTCCAACGTTTCCTCTAATTTGTCGTTGATTTCCGTAACCTGCTGTTTTGCTTCTTCTCGGTACTCCATTAATTGGTGTGCCATCTGTAGCTTCATTTCTTCTTTATTTTTCTCGTGGTCCTCCTTCAGCTGTTCCTTCAATTCTTCCTTCAAATCTTCATTTCTTTGCTGAATTTCCTCCATCAATCGTTGTTGTAATATTTCATTATTCTTGTTAATGGTTTGTCTCAATTCTTCCTTCTGTTTCTGAAAATTGTCCTCCTGTTTTTTAAAATTTTCGTTTGTTTCTTTCTTCATTCCGTCAAATTTATTGGTCATCTCCTTCAAACTCTCTTCATTCTTGTCGAATTTATTGTTCATCTCCTTCAAATTATTATTCATCATTTCCATTAATTTTAGTATGTTCGGGTCTCCTCTAAATTCTCCCTTGTCGCCCGCCTGTAATTCCGTTTCTTCGTCTTGGCTTGGTTCTGTTGTGGTTATTATTGTCTCCACTTCTTCAATCGGTGTTCCTTCCTCTTCTTCCCCTCTGTTTTCTTCCATCTCCTTCTCCTTTGCCAATTTTTTCGACACTCCTCTGGTGTGCATATTGTAACCTTTCGTAATCGCCGCTAGAATTTATAGGGTTTAATTGTATAATTTCTTTATTATTCTAGCTCCACTAGTTGGCGCGCCACTTTGTAATGTATACGTGAGTACGGCTACCGTTTTATTCTGCAAAATGTGAATAATGTACAATTTGTGTGTGATGGGTGTAATGTGTCTTTTCTATCCTTAGTTCTAATGCGTGCAACTTCCGCAGATTTCGTTCGTTGCGAACGTACGAATAACCAGGTCTTGATGTTCTTACCTGATGTTCATTAGGAGTATGAAATTCCCGGTGGCGCCAAATTGTTTTCTCAAAACAATTAAAATAAAATTCAAAGTTGTATGACCAGCGCAGCTCAGGCGGTTTGAATAATTCAAATATTTCCGCCAGCTAGGCCCACTGGAGCACACAGCAGTTCGATGCGTGGGCTGTGTAAATCGTTAGTCATCTGCTAAAATGTACATAAAATATTGTGCACCTCCTAATGAAATTATAACACCGTGGTTACACTCAATACTTACACATTTTTTATTAGTGATTGTTATTCATTTAATACAAATTATTCTAATACAAATGCTCCGGTTGTTTATATGAGACAATTACAGGGTTTGACAATCGATATTTGAATTGATAACCAGACGTTTAAGGATGGCGTCTGTTGAAAATTGTATACAAGTTATTAATGTTGGTTTGTCATAGGTTCTTGAGGTTACGTTCAAAGGATTACAAATATTTAAAAACAATAAAAATACACACCCTTACATCAAGTAAACTTAACTAACATATTGTGTAGGTATAATTTGTTTAGCGCAGTGTAGTAAAAGTGTTTACAAGTTATGGATCATTAACAACAGTTTATATTGGTTAGTTTATAAATTGTCAGTGACTTAGTATTCTTTTTAATCTTTGAAAGTAATTGATTTCAGTTCAGTGAGATTTCGACCTTTAGTGAGATAATTAACGTGAGTTTATTTATATATTTTGGGTAATTTAAGAGGTACTTATCACTTCCGTAGTTATGGCGAATTCATACGATCTGTTATTCATGGGTTATACTATAATCTTCTTTAATTTGCTGGGTTCAGGACATCAGGCATCTTTTCCAGTTTAATTGGTAGTAATTTATTTTCTTTTTTCGTTAATTTGGCCTCAACTTCAATAATATGGCTCCAGTCTTTGTCTTATGTCTTGGTATACACTTAGTAATAACTTCTTTTGATATTTTCTATGTTTTAATTGACAATTTTGGTAACTCGAAAATTAGCGTCTATACCATTAAAGCGTCATACATTTAGTAAAAAAATTTAACGGTATTTTTGGCTTGTTACTCCACAGTTTCCATGGTAACGTAATTATTCTACCTGGTCGATCTCAAAATAAACACATTGTTATCAAACTTTGAATTTTTTGTTTAATTTGAATAAATATTTTATAATGGCTATATTTACTTGGGGATAATTTCAATGGTTGTAATCTTTACGTAGATGTTTCTATTTTCTTTCAAAGATTAGTTTGATATCTTACAAGATTGGTCTAAGTCATGTATTAATGTTTTAGTCCAAAATTGATAATACTATGTTAATACATAATTTACTTATTTCTAAGTTTTAATATAATTCTGCCATGTTCCCTTTCGTTACACATAATTAATATAGTTTGCCTATTATTTCTTATAAAGGTATTGCTATTATTTTCTTTATAAATTCCTTACTTACTTAAAACATACTAACATATTACTGTAAAACTATTTCTTTTGGTATTTATTGCCTTAAACATTAAGCCAATAACTTCTTTCTTTAAATTAACAAATGAACAAATTTGGTGAGTGTTATACCTACACCATCTCTTTTATAACAGTAATCACCCTGGTGATTTTTATACTGAGATAATATTTTTTCTGTTTTTTACATTCACAATTATTCTGTGTCTTTTAGTCTAATATACTTAACTTAATTGCTCATTTAACATGTGCTTATGTTTTGGGTTTGTCACACTTGTTTAACTCTTTTTTCTTAAGATTATATGCTGTTTATTTTATTACACTTATCACTTCACTGTTCATCTTTGTCACTCCCTACCTATCTCTAATTACCCTTATATTTCTCACGATCTCACTATTATTACAAAGTTTTTGTATCTAATGAGTTCATGTCTCTTTTGTTAACTTCAGACTGTCACATATCATTTTATAATATGCAAACAACATGGTATTGTAAATACATCTTTCAAATAAAACATAACTTTGTATATATTGTCATTAAAGTGATAAAAATTGGTCTGAAATGTCATAATTAGTAATAATAACAACAGTTTAATAATGTTAAAATATATTGTGTTAATTGAAACCTACTATATCTGTAGCAACAGCAATAATATTAGCGAATAAATAAACTCTCCAAAACCTTATACTTTCAAACACATAATGCTGAAATAATATACATACTGCTGAAATAATCTTAGTAAAAGTTCCAAAGTATATAGTAGGATATACAATTTGTTCTCTGATTGAATCACGCACACATTTCTATTCCCTGTCTGTATGGGTGTAATTTTAAACATAACAGCTGACACATCATCTATAGATAAGGATGTACATACAATCATATCTACACATGGTTTTTTTATGTATAACAATTGCTGAGATACTGTCATTTACCAGTTACCACTAATAAAAATTTAAACATAAATTATTAACAATAATAAAAAATTATGCTCTTTTAAAACAATCTTGTGAGTTAATTGTTATGGCCATGTAATTTTTTATTTTCTTTTTTCTTCACTGTCTTCTTGTCTCGCTTTACTTTGGTTAATATCTGGCCAATCTCTGGGGTTGGGTCAATGTCAGTTGTCTGTCAGTCTAGTTCGTATTTTCTTGTTTTGTGACCACCTTTGGTTGTATTCTTCCTCCTTCACTATTGATTATATTTACTACTTTCATTCTCGTTATCATTTATCTATCAAAATATATTGTTTCTTGGCATTTTTTACATACTTTTTTTATATCAAATGTGATCAGGGTTTGGCAATGTTATAACATATATATAAAAAATATGCATAAAATTAATGGCTTGTATAAGTTAATGATTGATCTCCATTAAGTAGTGCTCAAGTTTCCAAAGTTTTAATATTATGATGTCCGTAATTAAAACATCAGAGCAGGTTTAGTGTGTATGAGGGTTCACCGTGGACAAAAATGTTCAACATTTCCTATTGAGCGTTGCTTAGAATAAATCTGCGAATCTACAGTGTACGTTTCACAGAGCAAACACGCGGAAAAGAAGGAGCGCTCCGAAGTCACTCATGGACCCTCAGCATCTTGCAGAGGGTTCATTCCCTACAGACAAAAAGTCTGTCTATGAATCGTTCCTCTGTAAACACGTGCAGTTACACTCCCCAGCGATCCACAGGAAGCAAATCGCTATCCACGCTGGACACTTTTTCGGCTTGCATGCGTTATGTTGGTATGGGTTCGGCACTTTCCATTTAAAAACCGTGCAAATGTAAGAAAATAAACATGAATGAGGCCAGAAATAACGCGAATTGTGTGTGTGTGTGTGTGTGTGTGTGTGTCTTCCCTGCCTTTTTATTGCGGTAGTGATAATAATAAAATGGAAACGTAAACAGTACACAACTGAGATATGCTTGCCTGCCACGCACGATATATTTTCTCTTATACATGACTAGCAGAATACCCGTGCTTCGCTACGGAGTTTCGCGTTGTACGTAATGAAAATGTTAGTTTAATTAATAAAGTTTAATTAAAGTAGGCTTCTTAAAAATAAATAGCTGTTGCCCACAACTTCGTTCGCGTGGTCTTCAATTTAATGCGATAATATATTTAGAACAGAATCTATTCTATTGGGTTGCCATAGTAACCAGATCTAATAGTTTTTTAAGACCGCAAAGGACCCCCAGAGGATCGTATCGAAAAAAACACCTGTCCTATGTTGGTTCTCCCGTTGCGTAAAATATTTGTGCCAAGTTTGGTTGAAATCGGTCCAATGGTTTAGGTGGAGACGTGGAAGACCCCAAAGGACCCCCCAAAGGATCGTATCGAAAAATACACTTGTATTGTTGGTTCTCCCTTTGCGTAAAATATTTGTGCCAAGTTTGGTTGAAATCGGTCCACTGGTTTAGGAGGCGATGTGGAAGACCCCAAAGAACCCCCAAAAGGACCCCATCGAAAAAACACCTACCCTATGTTGGTTCTCCCGTTGCGTAAAATATTTGTGCCAAGTTTGGTTGAAATCGGTACAGTGGTTTAGGAGAAGATGTGGAAGAAAACTTCGCGGGCGTGCGCACAACTCACCGAAGTTTCATCGCAATCGGATGAATGGTATAGGAACGCATACGGGACAAACAAAGAAACATTCATTTTTATATATAAGATCTAAACTATACCACTTACTTGACATAAACCGTGATAGCTAAGCTAATGTACAACATATATGTATTAATTATACACATAAATGTTCCTCGATAGACACTCTATCTATTGGCGAAAACTTGAATAAAATCCGTTCAGTACTTCCTGAGATTAGCGATTTAAAACACAGAGAGAAAACGCACCGACTTTACTTTATACTATGTACAGATTTACATTAAAATGAAAAAATTATAATTTTATTGCCTGGCAACAAAATTATTTTATTTTTAACAATTACCATTGTTTGAAAAAGTTTAAATGAATTTTCATGTACTTTACTCTTGTTAAAACGTAAAAGGTTGCAGGTAAACTACCCCTTCCCCATAACCGATCTTCACCAAAATCAAAAGGCCTTGAGTCCTCTACAATTCAGTGACGTATGCAAAAAATTGATTCTGTTTGAATATGCGGCAGTTACCGTTAGTCATAGAAAATACGCTTGATAAAAAAACGTTGCAGGTAAACTACCCCTTCCCCTTAACCGATCTTCACCAAAAACAATAGGTCTTGAGTACTCTACAAATCACGGCAGTATGCAAAAAATTATTTGATTCTGTTTGAATTTGCGGCTGTTATCGTTTACCATAGAAAATACCCTTGATAAAAAAACGCTGCAGGTAAACTACCCCTTCCCTTAACCGATCTTCACCAAAAACAATAGGTCTTGAGAACTCTGCAATTTAGGGCTGTATGCAAATAATCTTTTGATTCTGTTTGAATTTGCGGCTATCGTTTGTCATAGAAAATACCCTTGTTAAAACATAAAACGTTGCAGGTAAACTACCCCTTTCCCTTAACCGATCTTCACCAAAAATCATAGGTCTTGAGAACTCTACAATTCAGGGCTGTATACCAAACATTATTTAATTCTGTTTGAATTTGAGGCTGTTATCGTTTGCCAAAAAAAAAATTTCCCTTGATTAAAAAAAACCGTTGCAGGTAAACTACCCCTTTCCCTCAACCGATCTTCACCAAAAACAATATGTCGTGAGTACTCTACAAATCAGGGCTGTATGCAAAAAATTATTTGATTCTGTTTGAATTTGCGGCAGTTATCGTTTGCCATAGAAAAAAAATCTACAGACACACAGACAGACAGACCGACACACACACAGACACTTTTCGGAAAACGACTTTTTTTCATGTTTTGAGTGTAGTAGAATCAGAATCTGCAATAATCTCGAACACGTTTTTTTTGCCATCACCATACTTCCATTCCTTAAGGAATATGGAAGTAAAATATCGGTATGGAGAACCATACAAGACTTCCATATTCTAAGATTTATATTTAAAATCATTTTCAGCCAAACAGCCAGGCTGTGTCTTACCTGCCTTTTTATTGCTGTATTAAATGAAAAATATTATATTACATTAAAATGAAAAAATTATAATTTTATTGCCTGGGAACAAAATTATTTTATTTTTAACAATTACAATTGTTTCAAAAAGTTTAAATAAATTTTCAAGTACTTTACTCTTGTTAAAACGTAAAAGGTTGCAGGTAAACTACCCCTTCCCCTTAACCGATCTTCACCAAAATCGAACGTCATTGAGACCTCTACAATTCAGGGACGTATGCAAAAAATTATTTGATTCTGTTTGAATTTGCGGCTGTTATCGTTTGCCATAGAAAATACGCTTGATAAAAAAACGTTGCAGGTAAACTACCCCTTCCCCTTAACCGATCTTCACCAAAAACAATAGGTCTTGAGTACTCTACAAATCAGGGCTGTATGCAAAACATTATTTGATTCTGTTTGAATTTGCGGCTGTTATCGTTTGCCATAGAAAATACCCTTGTTAAAAAAACGTTGCAGGTAAACTACCCCTTTCCCTCAACCGATCTTCACCAAAAACAATAGGTCTTGAGAACTCTACAATTTAGGGCTGTATGCAAATAATCTTTTGATTCTGTTTGAATTTGCGGCTGTTATCGTTTGCCATAGGAAATACCCTTGTTAAAACATAAAACGTTACAGGTAAACTACCCCTTTCCCTTAACCGATCTTCACCAAAATCAACAGTTCTTGAGAACTCTACAATTCAGGGCTGTATGCGAAACATTATTTGATTCTGTTTGAATTTGTTGCTGTTATCGTTTGCCAAACAAACAAAATTACCCTTGCTAAAAAAAAAACCGTTGCAGGTAAACTACCCCTTTCCCTCAACCGATCTTCACCAAAAACAATAGGTCGCGAGTACTCTGCAAATCAGGGCTGCATGCAAAAAATTATTTGATTCTGTTTTAATTTGCGGCAGTTATCGTTTGCCATAGAAAAAAAATCTACAGACAGACAGACAGACAGACACAGGACAGACAGACACACACACAGACACTTTTCGGAAAACGACTTTTTTTCATGTTTTGAGTGTAGTAGAATCTGAATCTGCAATAATCTCGAACACGATTTTTTTTGCCATCACCATACTTCCATTCCTTAAGGAATATGGAAGTAAAATATCGGTATGGAGAACCATACATGACTTCCATATTCTAAGATTTATATTTAAAATCATTTTCAGCCATACAGCCAGGCTGTGTCTTACCTGCCTTTTTATTGCTGTATTAAATGAAAAATATTATATTACATTAAAATGAAAAAATTATAATTTTGTTGCCAGGCAATAATTTTATTTTTAACAATTACCATTGTTTCAAAAAGTTTAAATAAATTTTCAAGTACTTTACTCTTGTTAAAACGTAAAAGGTTGCAGGTAAACTACCCCTTCCCCTTAACCGATCTTCACCAAAATCGAAAGTCATTGAGACCTCTACAATTCAGGGACGTATGCAAAAAATTATTTGATTCTGTTTGAATTTGCGGCTATTATCGTTTGCCATAGGAAATACCCTTGTTCAAACATAAAACGTTACAGGTAAACTACCCCTTTCCCTTAACCGATCTTTACCAAAAACAACATGTCTTGAGTACTCTACAAATCAGGGCTGTATGCAAAACATTATTTGATTCTGTTTGAATTTGCGGCTGTTATCGTTTGCCATAGAAAATACCCTTGTTAAAAAAACGTTGCAGGTAAACTACCCCTTTCCCTAAACCGAACTTCACCAAAAACAATAGGTCTTGAGAACTCTACAATTTAGGGCTGTATGCAAATAATCTTTTGATTCTGTTTGAATATGCGGCTGTTATCGTTTGCCATAGGAAATACCCTAGTTAAAACATAAAACGTTACAGGTAAACTACCCCTTTCCCTTAACCGATCTTCACCAAAATCAACAGATCTTGAGAACTCTACAATTCAGGGCTGTATGCGAAACATTATTTGATTCTGTTTGAATTTGCGGCTGTTATCGTTTGCCAAACAAACAAAATTACCCTTGCTAAAAAAAAAAACCGTTGCAGGTAAACTACCCCTTTCCCTCAACCGATCTTCACCAAAAACAATAGGTCGCGAGTACTCTGCAAATCAGGGCTGCATGCAAAAAATTATTTGATTCTGTTTGAATTTGCGGCAGTTATCGTTTGCCATAGAAAAAAATCTACAGACAGACACACAGACAGACAGACACGTTTTCGGAAAACGACTTTTTTTCATGTTTTGAGTGTAGTAGAATCAGAATCTGCAATAATCTCGAACACGATTTTTTTTGCCATCACCATACTTCCATTCCTTAAGGAATATGGAAGTAAATATCGGTATGGAGAACCATACATCACTTCCATATTCTAAGATTTATATTTAAAATCATTTTCAGCCAAACAGCCAGGGAAGGAATTTTAACAAAAAAATACTTCTTTGTTGCCAATAACGTAGTACACATATAAAAAAAAATTATCCCCTCCCCCTTCAACTATAATTTTGATTTATAGAAAATTACCCCCAGCCCGTTCAACTAGCCTCTACATTTATAGATATTTCATCTATGTTTCTACAGTGGATTATTAAGATCTTATCAGGATACTTTATCAAAATTAAGTACTTTACTCATGTTACAACAAAAAATGTTTCAGGTAAACTGCCCTTTCCCCGTAACCGATCTTCACCAAAATCAACAGACATTGAGTTCTCTATAGCTCAGGCACATATGTAAAAAATTATTTGATTCTGTTTGAATTTACGGCAGTTATGGTTCGTCATATAAAAAATTACCCATGTTAAAACATAAAACATGAGATTTATAAAACATATCTAAGATTTATATTTAAAATCATTTTTGAAATAAAATATTTTCATAGAACCTACTAACGCTGGGGAAATCTGAGGAGCCAATCAGAGTTGGGCCTACCTGCCACTCTGCTGAATTTGGTGGAAAGCCCTGTCACTGTCGTCAAAGTATCAGCCTTGACAGGGTCCTCTTTTTCTGCAAAATGGGAGAGGCTTGAGATGGAGTGAGTGACATGGTCCCCACCTCAATGAAGAACCCATTGTTTTATAAAAATATATTTAAATTTTGAAAACTGAAAATTCTTTTCTTGTTGTAAATATTTATATTTTATAATCAAAATGACTTTATTTTTGTTACCTGGCAACAAAATTATTTTATTTTAAACAATTACCATTGTTTCAAAAAGTTTAAATAAATTTTCAAGTACTTTACTCTTGTTAAAACGTAAAAGGTTGCTGGTAAACTACCCCTTTCCCTTAACCGATCTTCACCAAAATCGAAAGTCCTTGAGATCTCTACAATTCAGGGATGTATGCAAAACATTATTTGATTCTGTTTGAATTTGCGGCAGTTATCGTTTTCCATAGAAAAAAAAACGTTGCAGGTAAACTACCCCTTCCCCTCAACCGATCTCCACCAAAAACAACAGGTATTGAGTACTCTACAAATCAGGGCTGTATGCAGAAAATTATTTGTTTCTGTTTGAACTTGCGGCTGTTATCGTTTGCCATAGAAAATACACTTGTTAAAAAAACGTTGTAGGTAAACTACCCCTTTCCCTTAACCGATCTTCACTAAAAACAATAGGTCTTGAGAACTCTACAATTTAGGGCTGTATGCAAATAATCTTTTGATTCTGTTTGAATTTGCGGCTGTTATCGTTTGCCATAGGAAATACCCTTGTTAAAACATAAAACGTTACAGGTAAACTACCCCTTTCCCTTAACCGATCTTCACCAAAAACAATAGGTCTTGAGAACTCTACAATTCAGGGCTGTATGCGAAACATTATTTGATTCTGTTTGAATTTGCGGCTGTTATCGTTTGCCAAAAAAAAAAAATTTCCCTTGATAAAAAAAACCGTTGCAGGTAAACTACCCCTTCCCCTCAACCGATCTTCACCAAAATCGAAAGTCATTGAGACCTCTACAATTCAGGGACGTATGCAAAAAATTATTTGATTCTGTTTGAATTTGCGGCTCTTATCGTTTGCCATAGAAAATACGCTTGATAAAAAAACGTTGCAGGTAAACTACCCCTTCCCCTTAACCGATCTTCACCAAAAACAATAGGTCTTGAGTACTCTACAAATCAGGACTGTATGCAAAACATTATTTGATTCTGTTTGAATTTGCGGCTGTTATCGTTTGCCATAGAAAATACCCTTGTTAAAAAAACGTTGCAGGTAAACTACCCCTTTCCCTCAACCGATCTTCACCAAAAACAATAGGTCTTGAGAAATCTACAATTCAGGGCTGTATGCGAAACATTATTTGATTCTGTTTGAATTTGCGGCTGTTATCGTTTGCCAAAAAAAAAAAATTTCCCTTGATAAAAAAAACCGTTGCAGGTAAACTACCCCTTCCCCTCAACCGATCTTCACCAAAAACAATAGGTCGCGAGTACTCTACAAATCAGGGCTGTATGCAAAAAATTATTTGATTCTGTTTGAATTTGCGGCAGTTGTCGTTTGCCATAGAAAATACGCATGATAAAAAACGTTGCTGGTAAACTACCCCTTCCCCTCAACCGATCTTCACCAAAAACAATAGGTCTTGAGTACTCTACAAATCAGGGCTGTATGCACAAAATTATTTGATTCTGTTTGAATTTGCGGCTGTTATCGTTTGCCATAGAAAATACCCTTGTTAAAAAAACGTTGTAGGTAAACTACCCCTTTCCCTTAACCGATCTTCACCAAAAACAAAAGGTATTGAGAACTCTACAATTTAGGGCTGTATGCAAATAATCTTTTCATTCTGTTTGAATTTGCGGCTGTTATCGTTTGCCATAGGAAATACCCTTGTTAAAACATAAAACGTTACAGGTAAACTACCCCTTTCCCTTAACCGATCTTCACCAAAAACAATAGGTCTTGAGAACTCTACAATTCAGGGCTGTATGCGAAACATTATTTGATTCTGTTTGAATTTGCGGCTGTTATCGTTTGCCAAACAAACAAAATTACCCTTGCTAAAAAAAAACCGTTGCAGGTAAACTACCCCTTTCCCTCAACCGATCTTCACCAAAAACAATAGGTCGCGAGAACTCTGCAATTTAGGGCTGTATGCAAATAATCTTTTGATTCTGTTTGAATTTGCGGCTGTTATCGTTTGCCATAGGAAATACCCTTGTTAAAACATAAAACGTTACAGGTAAACTACCCCTTTCCCTTAACCGATCTTCACCAAAAACAATAGGTCTTGAGAACTCTACAATTCAGGGCTGTATGCGAAACATTATTTGATTCTGTTTGAATTTGCGGCTGTTATCGTTTGCCAAAAAAAAAAATTTCCCTTGATAAAAAAAACCGTTGCAGGTAAACTACCCCTTCCCCTCAACCGATCTTCACCAAAATCGAAAGTCATTGAGACCTCTACAATTCAGGGACGTATGCAAAAAATTATTTGATTCTGTTTGAATTTGCGGCTCTTATCGTTTGCCATAGAAAATACGCTTGATAAAAAAACGTTGCAGGTAAACTACCCCTTCCCCTTAACCGATCTTCACCAAAAACAATAGGTCTTGAGTACTCTACAAATCAGGACTGTATGCAAAACATTATTTGATTCTGTTTGAATTTGCGGCTGTTATCGTTTGCCATAGAAAATACCCTTGTTAAAAAAACGTTGCAGGTAAACTACCCCTTTCCCTCAACCGATCTTCACCAAAAACAATAGGTCTTGAGAAATCTACAATTCAGGGCTGTATGCGAAACATTATTTGATTCTGTTTGAATTTGCGGCTGTTATCGTTTGCCAAAAAAAAAAAATTTCCCTTGATAAAAAAAACCGTTGCAGGTAAACTACCCCTTCCCCTCAACCGATCTTCACCAAAAACAATAGGTCGCGAGTACTCTACAAATCAGGGCTGTATGCAAAAAATTATTTGATTCTGTTTGAATTTGCGGCAGTTGTCGTTTGCCATAGAAAATACGCATGATAAAAAACGTTGCTGGTAAACTACCCCTTCCCCTCAACCGATCTTCACCAAAAACAATAGGTCTTGAGTACTCTACAAATCAGGGCTGTATGCACAAAATTATTTGATTCTGTTTGAATTTGCGGCTGTTATCGTTTGCCATAGAAAATACCCTTGTTAAAAAAACGTTGTAGGTAAACTACCCCTTTCCCTTAACCGATCTTCACCAAAAACAAAAGGTATTGAGAACTCTACAATTTAGGGCTGTATGCAAATAATCTTTTCATTCTGTTTGAATTTGCGGCTGTTATCGTTTGCCATAGGAAATACCCTTGTTAAAACATAAAACGTTACAGGTAAACTACCCCTTTCCCTTAACCGATCTTCACCAAAAACAATAGGTCTTGAGAACTCTACAATTCAGGGCTGTATGCGAAACATTATTTGATTCTGTTTGAATTTGCGGCTGTTATCGTTTGCCAAACAAACAAAATTACCCTTGCTAAAAAAAAACCGTTGCAGGTAAACTACCCCTTTCCCTGAACCGATCTTCACCAAAAACAATAGGTCGCGAGAACTCTGCAAAACCGGGCTGTATGGAAAAAATTATTTGATTCTGTTTGAATTTGCGGCAGTTATCGTTTGCCATAGAAAAAAAATCTACAGACAGACAGACAGACAGACACACAGACAGACAGACAGACAGACACACAGACACTTTTCGGAAAACGACTTTTTTCATGTTTTGAGTATAGTAGAATCAGAATCTGCAATAATCTCGAACACGATTTTTTTTGCCATCACCATACTTCCATTCCTTAAGGAATATGGAAGTAAAATATCGGTATGGAGAACCATACATGACTTCCATATTCTAAGATTTATATTTAAATCTTAATATCGCCTGCCAAGCGCGATATATTTTCTCTTATACATGATGTACATTAAAATGAAAAAATTTTAATTTTATTGCCTGGCAACAAAATTATTTTATTTTTAACAATTACCATTGTTTCAAAAAGTTTAAATAAATTTTCAAGTACTTTACTCTTGTTAAAACGTATAAGGTTGCAGGTAAACTACCCCTTCCCCTTAACCGATCTTCACCAAAATCGAAAGTCATTGAGACCTCTACAATTCAGGGACGTATGCAAAAAATTATTTGATTCTGTTTGAATTTGCGGCCGTTATCGTTTGCCATAGAAAATACGCTTGATAAAAAAACGTTGCAGGTAAACTACCCCTTCCCCTTAACCGATCTTCACCAAAAACAATAGGTCTTGAGTACTCTACAAATCAGGACTGTATGCAAAACATTATTTGATTCTGTTTGAATTTGCGGCTGTTATCGTTTGCCATAGAAAATACCCTTGTTAAAAAAACGTTGCAGGTAAACTACCCCTTTCCCTCAACCGATCTTCACCCAAAACAATAGGTCTTGAGAAATCTACAATTCAGGGCTGTATGCGAAACATTATTTGATTCTGTTTGAATTTGCGGCTGTTATCGTTTGCCAAAAAAAAAAAATTTCCCTTGATAAAAAAAACCGTTGCAGGTAAACTACCCCTTCCCCTCAACCGATCTTCACCAAAAACAATAGGTCGCGAGTACTCTACAAATCAGGGCTGTATGCAAAAAATTATTTGATTCTGTTTGAATTTGCGGCAGTTGTCGTTTGCCATAGAAAATACGCATGATAAAAAACGTTGCTGGTAAACTACCCCTTCCCCTCAACCGATCTTCACCAAAAACAATAGGTCTTGAGTACTCTACAAATCAGTGCTGTATGCAGAAAATTATTTGATTCTGTTTGAATTTGCGGCTGTTATCGTTTGCCATAGAAAATACCCTTGTTAAAAAAACGTTGTAGGTAAACTACCCCTTTCCCTTAACCGATCTTCACCAAAAACAAAAGGTATTGAGAACTCTACAATTTAGGGCTGTATGCAAATAATCTTTTCATTCTGTTTGAATTTGCGGCTGTTATCGTTTGCCATAGGAAATACCCTTGTTAAAACATAAAACGTTACAGGTAAACTACCCCTTTCCCTTAACCGATCTTCACCAAAAACAATAGGTCTTGAGAACTCTACAATTCAGGGCTGTATGCGAAACATTATTTGATTCTGTTTGAATTTGCGGCTGTTATCGTTTGCCAAACAAACAAAATTACCCTTGCTAAAAAAAAACCGTTGCAGGTAAACTACCCCTTTCCCTCAACCGATCTTCACCAAAAACAATAGGTCGCGAGAACTCTGCAAAACCGGGCTGTATGCAAAAAATTATTTGATTCTGTTTGAATTTGCGGCAGTTATCGTTTGCCATAGAAAAAAAATCTACAGACACAGACAGACAGACACACAGACAGACAGACAGACAGACACACAGACACTTTTCGGAAAACGACTTTTTTTCATGTTTTGAGTGTAGTAGAATCAGAATCTGCAATAATCTCGAACACGATTTTTTTTGCCATCACCATACTTCCATTCCTTAAGGAATATGGAAGTAAAACGACTTTTTTTCATGTTTTGAGTGTAGTACAATCAGAATCTGCAATAATCTCGAACACGATTTTTTTTGCCATCACCATACTTCCATTTCCTTAAGGAACATGGAAGTAAAACGGCACTTCAGCCATAATAAACAAAAGTCAGGTTTGTCAGTCTTAGCAAATTTTAAAAGGTGAAAAAATACTTAGCTGTAAACAACACAATAATCAGTGTTACTTTTTCTTCTTTGGACATTTATAAAAAAAAACTAAGAAATGTGAATTTTCTACAGTCTGTTGCAAACTTCCTACTTTTATTTAAGTTTTCCACTCCTTTGCTCTTAATGATTTAGAGAAATGCTCTATCATTTCTCCTCAGCAAAATGTTTTGACTTTATACCACTAACTAATCTTTCATTAGCCTCCTCCAGCATTTATCACCTAACGTTTTCTGATTCTGTTCTTCACCTTTTACTGCCTGCACTTGTTCTTCTAACTCAAGAAATTTCTTTCTTGTTCTATTTACTTCTTTGCCAGCTTTTAGCCTTTCTTTCTGCCTCACCTATTCTTCTTTTTCTTTAGCTTCCTTTATGGCATTTGCTTTCTTCAAATCTTCAAGGGTATTGTTGATACTTTTGCCCTGAAATTCAAGATGCTACTAAAAGATTCTTAGCAACTGTAATCTACTCTACTTTTTCTTGAAATTTCAAAAGTTCCTTAAACTCATTAAGTTTTGTCCTCCATAACTACGCACTTTGATTTTGAAAATTGCTTTTCAATATCTTCACTCCAATGGGACAAAGTCAAAGCAGGTTTTACAACTGCAGATAAATGAGGATACTTCAAATTCTCATTTCTTTTTTTTTCATGGTAGTTATATTCCTACAGAAATGATTAACTATGCCACTTACTTTGACACTGACCAACTCATGTTTGACATTGGTGCAAGTACATTCCACTCATCAATCACTCTACATCAACAACAAAAGGTATCAAAGTAGTAATTTTCAGAATACTGTCTGCTTCAAACTACTCAAATAACAATGGATTCAACCACTAAAGGGATTTCAAATCAGAAGATTTGTCATGAACGCAAGTTTTAGATATAATATGATTTGTTGCGTCAATAAAACGTTTTTGTGCATCACAGTAAAACAATACTTTATCTGTCTCTAATAACTTCAAAGTGAGGAAAGTGAACATTTGATCAAAAAGATGAAAAAGTGAGTGGATGCTGAAAGAGTTGAAAGTAAGGAAAATGAGTGTGGCAACCCTGTGGTTAAATTTCTCTTTAATTTCATAATGGGCTTTTGCAACTTTTACACAAATTTGACCCCCTCTCATTTTTGCCTCATGCTCCCCTATTGGGGGGGGGGGGGGGATCAATCTCAAAAACAACTTGGCTCTATAAGATAAAAGTATGATACACATGCGAAGTTTTATAAAAATGGTTGATGTGTTCAAAAGTTATCGTGAGACATACACAAAAGACAGACAGACAAATGCCAAATGGTCAAGTTAAAACTGAGAACTCACTTCGCTCGTTCTGTAAAAATATTAAATATTTTATGTAAATAAGAGCTTTTATTGTTACATAGCCATAAAGTAATTTATAGAACAGCAATTGTGTCTTTGGCTAACAGTAAAAATTTTCTGAAATTTAAAAATAAATGTACTTTTTTTTTTGAAGGAGTGTTATTCCTGAACTTGAATGAGCACATTTTAAAGATTATTAGAAACTAATAATATAAAAATCTCTCTCTCTACCTCTCCCCCTACACACACACGCGCGCGCGCGCGCGCATAAAGAATTTCGACGAAACCGAAACATCGAAGCATGATAATGTTTTGTAAACAAAAGATTTCTAGACTGTGGGGAATCGAAAGTGTGGAAGCGTTACATTTTTCGATGACGATTTTGTGGAATGACCCCCAGCCTAAAAACATTATCATGTTAAAAAAAAGTTTTACTTACTTATACTAGTCCCTTTTATCGATAATTCACTTTAAATGAGCCCATGCTTTATGTTTCAAAAATTATAAAAATTAATAAAACAAAATTGTTTGCATACTAATGAAAAATCAGAAATACTTCACCAGAAACAAGATGGCGAAAGCTGAAGATGAGAGAACAGGAACTCTCGAAACATGTTCCAAATAGAAAAAACATCTTGAGGTAAATTTAGTATAAATATTAAAGTAATGAAAAATCCTAAACTGTTAAAGTATTTTTTCCTAAAATCTGCCTTCTTTAATTGAGAATACTGAAAATTTTGATGAAGATTGACTAGTTTGAGAATTACAAATTTACAAAAGCTAAAAATTCCATTCTGAGCCTTGCGAGATGAAAAACACTAAAACGTTCATTTAAACTTTAAATGACCATAAAATAAAAATTATACAAGTTATAAAGAAAAAATTTGGTGTAGTTATCTATCTGAAAGGATAAAACATGCCAATTTTCATCAAAATCGGTGACAATGGGCTTGGTTTAACTGACAGACTGACCCACGGATGGTTGATAAGGCTGCAACTGTAACCACACCACTGAGTAGAATTATGGCTAACACCAGTGGTCCAAAACCTTCTAAGCACCAATTACTGATATCAGTTATGCACTCAGTACTACTTTATGGTGTGGAGATCTGGGCTGATGCACTCAAACTCGAGAAATACAGACGACGCATGTCAGCAGTGCAACAAAGTGGTGCAGCAATCTGAGTGGTTTGCTTCTACCATCTAGTTTTGGAGTCTGCGGTTCGAGTAGTCATGGGAATAATTCAAACTGTTCTGGCACAGGAGCAAAACAGGTTTACAAGAGGAAAGATAAAGTAGGAAAGTACAAGGTCACAGGAAGCCCATGGCCCATACCACGGCTCAGTGCGGGAAAGATAGAAATGTGACACACAGGGAAGATGGACCATCTGTGCCAAAAAGCAGCTTGCTGAGTGGACTGATTGTGAACATGGAGAGATTAATTATTTATAACATAATTTCTAACAGGTCACGGCCTGTTTCGGTCTTACCTCTATAGGATGGGGGAAAGTAGACAGACCACACTGTAAATAAATTATGACCCATTATCTGTAAACTAGAATTAGATGATATGCACCACACGATTTGCATCAGCGATAGATGGAAAGAGGAGACGCAAACTCTTGAGAATGCAGTGGAACCGATCACGCCCGACATCAAACATCACTGGGATCATGTTGCAGCCTAAGAGAAGATTCTACATAGAAAAGGTTCTAAGGCAAAAGAAGAAAGTAGAAAATGATCTTGCTAGGGCCACTGACAGAACAGCAGTAAGTAGGTAATGTGGACCCGCTGAACTTTTAAAACAAATGAATGCCCTAATGGACGAAGAACAAATGGCACCACCCTGAAGTATTGCAAAAGCTGATCCTGGGGTGGATTCACACCATGAAAAAGGGTTTGTTGTTTTAGTGGGTGCAAGTCCCACACACACTATAGGAATGCAGACCCTTCTGTGGCAAATATTAGTGTTCCACAGTTTCTCTTGTAAAAAATTATTATTATTATTATTACTGTTGTTTTTAAAGAAATATACACAAATAAGTACAAGAGGTGGCTGATAAGTAAATGCACAGTCGCATATAATGGGAAAACAAACCAATGTACAGTACGACACGTGCTGCCATCTTGTAGCAACATTATTGTATTACAAACGTCCCAAATCTCGTTGACCAACTCTTTCACATTTTCTGTCAGCCACCATTGTTATGTAGTTGAGTACGCCAGCTATGTCAACATGTCTAAAACAACGTGCAGTGATTTAATTTTTAACAGCTGAAAAACTGACATTCATCATATCCTAAAACCCATTTATGGTGAGGAAACTGTTGATCGAAGTACCGTGAGTAGGTGGGCAATAAAATTTCATGCATCAGAAGCTGGTAAAGCGAATATTTAGAATGAACCTCACAGTGGTCAACCAGTTTCCGTAACTGATGAGAAGCACCAAATGGAGGTGAACGAGTTGATTCAAAATGACTGTTGCATCACACAATGCATCGCCACCCAGATAGGCATATTGAAAGAACGAGTAGGACACATTATTGCAGAACTGGGCTACCGTAAAATCTGTTCATGGTGGGTGTCACACAAAGTCACAGAAGAGAAGAAGCAACAACGAAAGGAATGCTGTGAACAGCTTCTGAAATGTTATCATGACGAAGGGATATTTAAAGAGGGATATTAAGGGTATTCGTTTCACCACAGATGATGAACTGAAAGACGCAGTGAGGTCATGGATCAAGGAAAGGCCACAGGCATTCTTAATTGATAGGATGAAACAACTGGTTGGGAGAAATGTGTAGCTGTAAATGGTGACTATGTGGGAAAATAAATGTTTTTGTAGCAAATAAAATGTACTTTTATTCCATATTTGTTTTATTTGACTCCCCCTTTTCATTTGTGAGTTACATGGGACTGTGCATTACTTATCAGCCGCCCCTCATATGTGTTCACTCACTATGAAGTTATAAACATTACTGAACCATGGAACAAGAACAGGTTATACATTGTGTCATAAAATGAATACTTTCAACTGAAAATATACAAAAACTGACAACCTACTATCACGTCATATGTTCTTAAATAATTTATTATTATTATTAATTAATAAAACTTTTCTTAAAAGAATATAGTTTGTATTTATTTAATATTTACAGTGTTTCGATAGTTTAAACTATTGTCATCAACAATTACAAATTAATTCTAAATTAAATTACAGATAAACTTTTAATTTCTAATGATGATAGTTTAAAATATCAAAAGACTGTAAATATTTAAAAAAAAATTCAAAATATATTCTTTTAAGAAAAGTTTTATTTATTATTACTGATAATAAAAAAATATATACAAGAATAATGTGAGAAAATATGAATGTCTTAAATAATTATACAACTGTATATGATAGCGGCATATTTTGTCTCAACACAGCAGAGGCCTTCAGGTAGATTACAAAAGTAATGAACTGATAACTTCGTTAGACAAAATGTAGTCTTAATTACTTCATTATGATTAGTTATTATTATTCCACCTACTAAATTATTTTTTGAAGGCAATATCATTTTTGGACATATAATGAATTCAGGGACAACACATAAAAATGTTATCAATATTCATCACAAAACTAGTGCATACTTCTGAGGTAACTCATTTACTATCACAAAAATAATGTATGCTTATGATATATTTTATCATGGATAACTGTAATTATTTTTGTATCAGTTCACTGATATCATTCTATCGGGACATGTCATTTTTACAATAATTACTTTTTATCTACTGCCTCTGCTTAGTTTTTCATGGGGCCAAAAACAGGCTCAAAACTCTCGCCCTCTTTTTTCTTAAAGCACTTACCACATAACAATTTACATAACACATGATACTGTGCCATATATGCATAAACCATGGATAAGACCAATGTCAGCTACAGAAACTGATCAGACATTACTTGATAAAACAATGTGTGACATGAAAGCACAGTATGATATTATACAAAACACCTCTCAGCATATGTAGTAAGTTGTAAATAGATATGCTATATGCTTCCTGTCAGTTTCTCAAATTGCCATATGACCTAGCCTTCTGCTTGATAACACGCTATTGATATCTACACACAAGTATCTATATCTATTTGTATACATTAAAGTGTATAAACATTCATATATTAATTTTGTGCACAAAAAAGTTTCCTAAATTCATGGGCTTAGTCAGGAGGGGAGTGGGAGTTCAAATCCTCCAAAATTTCCCTTTCATATAAAATACTGCAATACTATGTCATTTTATTTCCATTTTTAGGTTTTTTTAAAAATAATATTGAGACTAAGCAATAATAATTAATTCTGTGTATTTACAAAACTATTGTCAGGAGATGGGTGACCATAATCATACCCCTCTACTTTTTGTTGAACACTCCAAAATAAAATCCGTGTATGCCCATGCCTAAATCAATATTGCCATGTCTTGTTGGCTCAACAGTATTTAGCAACAGTTCGACTATTTCAAGAAACTCACTACAAAACAACTAAACATAACACCAGTATTAGACTTACAGTTCATTTCTGATATAACAACATTACAACAATATTCAAGTAACATGTGCGCGTGCACACATGAGCACACACATACAGGAGTATGAATATCTGATACTGATAAATAACCAACCTATGAAAATAAATCAGTTTTTTTTAATATAAATAAACTTATGAATCACATTACATTCATAAGTTGAGAACAAAATGTCACTTAGATTTACAAACATCACTTGAACTTTACAAATATATTCGAATACATTAAACTTGACACTTTTGACAATGTGGTCCAGATCCATTTTACTGAATAACAACATCCGATTAATCCGCTCCTTTTATTTATTAAAATGTTAACTCGTTTTAGATGCTCAAACGAATCAAAGAGACTTATTTAAATGTGATGTGAATGAAGTGTGCACACACACACACACACACACACTGTGGTATAGTTTTTTGGGTAGTAGCCCGCTGAGTTGTTTACTGATTCTGAAAAGAGCTGTTGCTTCAAGGTTCTGGCAGAATGCCATCTGCCATATTCTGACTGAGTCCTGCTCAGGAGTCTAAATGATCTGAAGTCATGGTAAAACAGTTGTGTACTTATAAGTACTGCTGATAGGCCTGACACATTACTACTGGTTTTCTTGGAGTACATACATATATACAAAAGCTAACCATTACCCACTGTTCATTCAGTCTTTTTATAAATATGTCATTCACCTTACACCATGTCAACCCTTTATCATATTACACACACCACTCCTTTTACTTCTTGCTATCCCTTAGCTCCCTGTTAGAATTAACTTTCTACAAATAATAGTTTATTAACAAGTCACTTTATCAATGGCTGGATGAGAGTCTATTAAATCTAGTTTACACTTTACATTACACTGACAACAGAAAAATTAACCAAGTACTGTTATTCACTGACTCATGTGTTGATGTTATATTTTTCTGAACATTTTTTCTAAAATATTCCCCAATAAAACATGACCCAAGTAAACTGTTAACATATTTCTGTTAATACTGGAAAATGACAAGAGCTTAATTACAAATTTTACTCACTGCCTACCATGACAAGTGTAGATATTCCCAGCCACCAAGCTGCTATTTATTTATTCACTTAGATTTGTATTAAACTATTTGATGCTTGACATTACAAGTGTAGTCACAATGCTTTTACTCCATGAACACACTGCTGAGTTAATTACAATCTCCTGAATACCTCTTATTAATACTCATTATTAAAGTTAGCAAATGCTGTACAACTTATGATGTACGTATTGATGGTTTCTAACAACCCTCTAAAAACCAGAGCATGAAACTTTGATCAGTTTTCTCAGTTCAAAGTAAAAGTTAAAATAATCTTAAAATTAATAGTTTTAATTTTATTTTAACTGAAATAAAGTCACTGACTTTAACACAGATGAACAGAAAATCTGAATACTACTTTTAATCGATTGGGAAAAATTGTATAAACCACTATCAACAAGAGAGAGGCTCTCCCAACAGTAGGAACCACCCACATATGAAAAGTCTCTACTCTTCAAAATGAAAGTAGAAGCAAAAGAGAGGGGACGAGTGTGGGAGGAGTGAGAGAGAGAGAGAGAGAGAGAGAGAGAGAGAGAGAGAGAGAGAGAGAGAGAGAGCAGTGACATTCACAGCTTGAAGCAAAGAAGGGTTAAGCAAAAAATAACATATTTTGCTTAATTTGAAAAATATGCAAAATACCAATTATAAAGAACCAGATGAAGCATGCTATAACTGTTTACTCACAAAAGTAAGTGGCAACGCAGATCCCATACAATTTAGCATACACAATGATTAATCTTAAACTAATAGTCCTGTGTAAAATACAAGGATATACTATTATAGACTGTCTTCTAAATGTCCAGCATTTTGTCACATCATGTTGTCCAAGGCCTAACTTCATTCTATCAGGTCACTATTAGAGAAACTTACAACAAAGATAAAATTTATAGTATAAAGGCAACAACTTTTGAAGCTTACTTTGGATAAAATTTTCAAATTCACAGCAGGTAAGTTCGTTGGCCTGAAATAGTGTAGGAGGAGAGGATAACATTACTATAAAACATTATGTAAAAATACAAAACACTTCATCTTCATCACAAAATCAAATAGTTTTCAACATAAACCTTTGTGTTCCAAGTCGGTAGTGTTATACTTATAATTAGTTAATCAACAGACAGGTCATGGACAACAAAATCCAAGAATTTTTCTTGACATTTCGATGAAACTTATTCTCATCATCAGAACCTGTGTACAGGTATTACAGAAATAATACACAATAATGAGTACACATATAATCTATGGAATATTATACTTAGAATTTTTTAGGCTGCCTCTGATGAAGCTTATAATAAGCAAAAACTTGTTCAGGTTGTTATTGGTACATTTTTACCAATATAAAACTTTGTGTTCTGAGTCGGTAGTGTTATACTTATAATTAGTCAACAAAAATGTTATAAATTTGCTTGTAATCACATAACTTATAGTCAAATCTGTATATTGACCTTATGATAATATTATTGTATATTATAATTACATTATATAATAATTATAATATAATTGATAATATATTAAATGGTATTACCAACCAAGGCTGATATAAAACAATAAAAATAAGAACCTTCTACTTACACAAGTAATATTATTTGATAAAATATATATTATACGAAAATCCTACAAGAAACTTAACAAGGCACTTGGACTGGTACTTATAATTTTTTCAAATCCTGTTTCTTCGTTGTTATCCTACTTGTCAATTTTTATATGCCGTTATATAGCATTTAATAATTTTAATAAAGAATCAGTTCATCATTCAATGGATAATTTTTGGCTGCTCCTAAAATTACGTATGATAAAGTCTAAGACAGAAATGAGAAAACTCATGCAGTGTTTGTAAAAATATAAAGAAATATATAAAAACTATATTTAACAAAAATTAAAAAATACTAATCTATTACAAATCTTATATTGTACGAACTTTGTAAAATCAGAACACAAAACTGAAAAGAAAACAAACAGAAGGAGATAGAACAATAAAATATCATTTTATTGTGATTATATATTTTCAATCATTGTGAAAAATCAATTATTAAAAATACGAAAAAGAAATAGTTACAAAATTTAAAAAAGAATTAGAAAAAATTAAAGTAAGAACAAGAAATAATGGCCCAGTTAATAAATTAAACAATAGAAAACAATTTAATACTGAATATACACAGATTATGTGAATACAAAACTTCTGAAGATTATAAATTCCACAATTGTGTATCTAATCAGTAGGAAAAAACAGTAAATTTACTATAAAAAGGTTACAATGATTTGAGAATTTTTAATTAGAGGACTGAATTTTTTTACTAACTCAAAGGAGACTAGTATCATCAAACTAACATTTCTACAAATCCTACTAAAAAGTTCTGCTTAGGGAGAGGAAGTACAAACATTGATTATGGAAAGTGAAATTAGCTATAGTAATGGTGTAAAGAAAATTCTACAATAAGGTAAATCAAGGTAGGAAACCCTTTAAACCCATGACAACAGCTTGTCGTGACACTGACGGCACCCTACTTACAGAAAAGGGGAAAATCCTCGAAAGGTGGCGCAAGCACTTTGAAGCTCTTCTTTCTAAGAATGACGAGGTGGATAACTATGTACCACCTGTGCTAGAGGAACATGAACACATCGAGCCTCCAGATGAAGATGATGTGATAGCTGCAATAGAAAGCCTTAAAAACAACAAAGCTCCCGGTTCTGATGATCTTCCTGCGGAGCTTTTCAAAAACGATGGCCCAGAGCTGGTTAAAACCCTTCATCACCTTGTCATTGATATATGGATAGAAGAGAAACTCCCAACAGCCTGGCAGAAGGCAGTTATATGTCTAGTTTATAAAAAAGGATATCAACTAGACTGTAATAATTACAGAGACATTTCTCTTCTCCCTGTGGCGTATAAAATCGTGTCCCATATATTGTACCAAAAACTGCTTCCACATGCTGATCAGGTGATTGGTCGATATCAGTGCGGATTTAGAAGAGGAAAATCGAAAATAGACCAGGTTTTCACACTCCAACAAATTCTAGAGAAAGGTAGGGAACATAAGCTACAAACCCATCACCTCTTCATAGATTTCAGAAATGCATACGACAGCATTGACAGACAAGAACTTTACACTGCTCTTGAAGAACTGGGCATACCAAAGAAATTAATAAGATTGTGTAGGATGATAATTCTGACAGTGAAGGGCATGGTGAGGATTCAGAATGACTTATCAGGAGAGTTTGACTATGGAAAGGAGTCTTCCGGGGCGATGCTCTTGCTTGCCTCCTCTTCAATCTTGCCTTAGAAAAAGCTATGAGAGATGCTGGAATAGATTCCTCAGGGACTGTATTCAACAGGTTGGTGCAGATCCTAGGATATGCTGATAACCTAGATATAATTGGGAGATCCCTTCGAGCAGTCACTGAAGCCTTTCTTGTTCTTGAAGGTCCCGCAAGGAGACTGGGTCTCATAATAAATGAAAGCAAGACAAAATACATGGCCACAGGACAGGAGGCTAGAGAAGGAAAGCACATCCAAACTGGCATCTATTCCTTCGAAAAAATCTACAACTTTGTTTATTTAGGATGCCAAGTTAACGCTGATGGGGAAACAACAGAGGAAATAAAGCAAAGAATCACCTCAGCTAATAGGTGCTTCTTTGGTCTCAGACCCCGGTTCCAAAGCAGAATAATTGCCAGGAGCATCAAGCTGCTTTTGTATAAAACACTGATCCGCCCAGTTCTCACCTATGGTTCTGAGACCTGGACCATTTCTAGAAAGTCTGAGTCAAGCCTGCTGGTTCATGAATGCAAAATCCTCCGTAGTATATTTGGTCCAATATGTGTGGGAGGTGAATGGAGGAAAAGAACCAACCAAGAACTGAACACACTTCTGAATGAACCAGATATTGTGAAAATTATAAAGCTTGGTAGACTCAGGTGGGCTGGACATGTGATCAGAATGGGGGAGAATGAAATACCAAGAAAGGCACTCACAGAACAGATCTATGGCACCAGGAGAGTTGGTAGACCCAAACTACATTGGGAAGACGGTGTGAGCTATGATGCGCGCCACATCCTTGGGACCCGAATCTTGAGAGCAGCTGCACTTGACTGGGACAACTGGCGGAGACTGTTAAAGGAGGCCTTGACTCAGTAATGGGTTGTTGCGCCACTGATGATGATGATGAATGGTGTAAAGGTACAATGAAGTTTTATTAAGATTTAATACGAATTCATAAATTATCATGTACCAGTAATTATATAAAACACCTATCACACTGCCCTTATCAGAGTAAATTTTCCTCGGCATTAGAACCCCACAAAAAATCTACAGTTGCTCTGTTTCTGATGATGACCACAGTTTTGGGGATATTAAAACATCAAGGAAAAATTATTACAATGGAGGTATAGTCCACCAGGTTTTACCAGATGAAGTTCCCTTAACATGTAGAGTAAAAAGCGATAAAAGATAGTGGACGTAGTAAAACCTATAATCAGCTACAAAAGTGAAAAACATTTTCACCATTTTGTTGCCTTCATTCCTTCTACAGAATTAGATAATTCTTCATCGTTCAACAATACTGTCCTCTCTGGATCATAGGTTGCTTCACAATTCTATTCCATTCTACCCTACCACATGTTTTATGTCTTCACTCATTCACTCCCATTGTTCTGTCTTTCAAAACATTGGCTAATCCTTATGTTTATTTCTTAATCTTCTCCAGTTTTGTGATCTTATAGTCTTCATTTTCACTTTCACCCTTCTATTTCCATTCACTAACTACCATTGTCCAATTCATATTAGTATCACACTAAGCTAAACTGATCTAAATCATGATTCATTATTATTTCTCACACTACACTGATATCTTGAAATGTTGTCTACTTCTTTCTCAACATCCAAGATTTGTCTCCTGCATCGACTGAGGTTTGTACATATTAACAAATATTAAGGTATGTACTTTCTGCGTAAAACTAACACACACACACACACACACACACACACACAATAATTATGTAAAATTTTTCTTGCAATAAACTGTAAAAATTAAATTTGTTTTTTATAACATAAAATAACAACAAATGCTTGTGTATGTGTGTGTTTAAAGTATGTAACACCTCTTTAATATAAAATTTACTTAATCTTTCACTATGGGTTAGAAGCCCTAACATTTACAAATACTGTCAATCACATAAAAAAATCATCAAAATATTCCCCTTGCTGATCGAAGTAACCATTAGGGCCTATAGAAACTTTTCATCCTTTCTCTTGCACCTCTTTGTATCTTCCCTGCTGTAGCAGAATCCTGACACTGTCAAGTACAGTATTAATTTTTCCATTATTCTGTCCAATTTCTTCTTGTGTATCTCTTAAAACAATATTTTTCGTAAAACAAGTCTTCTTCTTCTTTTTCATCCCCTTCAGCCGTTAGTGTTGGGGTACTTCAGCTACTTCCTATACTCCCTTCTGTTATAGGGAAAGTGACTGCCTTTTAATATGGTCTTCCCTCTTCTCTCAACATAGTTGACTCATTCCCACCTCATTCTTCCACTTTCCCTCCCTCCGACTGGGAATGTTTCCTTTCCCTGATGATCTTCTGTATCCTTTCATCCAACCTCATTATACGACTGAACTATATCCGTGCTCTTCTAGCTACTATCTTGACAACTGATTCCTGATAGAGCAGCTTTCTGATAGTCACATTCCTAATTCATTCTCTCCTAGTTCTTTAGGGACAGATTACTGGCTCTAAACCTACCCTCCAACAAAATCAGCTTGAAAGACACAATTAAAATATCCCCACTTGTAAAATAGTTTATTACCATTTATGAACTGTATAATAATAATAAATCCTGTAATAAAATATGACTAATGTCAATGATTAGGACAAATATTTTTACTGTCACAACGTGCTTCAGAAATGACTACACACTATGTCTGCTGTAACTAATGTACACAGTACAAAACACTGCAAGACTGCTCTGCAGATGTGCAAGATCAATGAAAATTTGTTAGCTCTGCAACAAGATGTCTGTACAACGGACATCTTAAACCCACTGTTCTAAGATATTTTCCCAATTTACAACAAAATTAAGCCTCAGGAAACTAATGTTTGATATATGCTGAAAATTTATCACATTCAATTACTCTGCTTTATTGATGAAATAACATCAGCTGACGGTAATCATTTACAGGATGTGATATTTTTTCTTTATGTTGAATTCAAAATCTACTGTAAGCATCTGCGATAAAATTAATCCAATAGCATATGAACCTGTCAAACTGTAATGCCACATCTATAAAATTGAAACATGACAATTACAACACAGAAACTCTGATAGGAATTCCAAAGGACCAACTTGTTGAAAACACGATTCTAGACCAAACAATTGGAACTTGGAAGTTCCAAACCAGACCAAAATTGGAACAATTAGACCAAACCAGACTTGGAAGTTCGACATGACCAAAATTACACAGAAATACAGCTATTAGCAACTAATATTGCCTGGCAAATATCCTGCCAACTGTTTCAGGATGTGATACAAAATTACAATCTTTAACATGCGCATAACCGCATCTAATCTACAGACATAAAAACTAATAAACCTAACATATATTAAAGACACAAAAATGACAATATTCATACTTTTTTTTTTACAGCATAGTCATGAACAAAACCTACACAATTTCATCATTGTAATCACCACATACAAGGAAAACAGAGGACTGATAGAGTTGTAAAGGTTACATATCATTCTAGGATAACACAAATATCACCGATTCTACAAAACAGTTAAAGAACATTTGAATCCCATATTCCAAATTAGATAAAGCAGGCACGAGGACATGACTGAGTTCTAAAACTATGACGAAGAAGAAAATTAATAAAACAAATAACTTTTGAAATTTCAAAACGTTTTACTGTTTTATTTATTAATGTCCTGCATTTGTAATCCATACATAAACCAAAAATAGAAATAAATATTACAGTGAGTAAAGAATAAGTAAGTGGTGTAAGCCTATATTAATTTGAAGAATAAACAAAAACTTTGTGATTATATAAAACAATATAGTTATTTCAAAACATTAATCAAACAAAACAAAAATATTACAAAAACCTGTAAAATAAACAATATACTTGGAAAAGTGTATAGCAAAAATGTTTAATAATCAGTACTTACTTCATTGACTGCACACATATTTGGTGATATAAGACATACAAGTAAACTTAAAGACATTACACTAAGGTCTAGTAACTAAACCCTTTCAAAATTCTTGAAAGTTAAATGAGGTTAAATGTTAACCTCATAAATGTACACAAACCATTCCACTTAAGAGTTAATGTTTTTATGTTCAATGAAATTGTTTTTATGTCTATAAAACATTTTCAAAAACTACAGTTTTCTAAAATGATGATAATCAGATGCTGTATTTTTTCTTTATTAATTAACAGACGGTTTTTCATAGGGACTTACAACCATAACCTTATTCATGCGGTTAGTCAACTACAGATCTTCTCTAACTTTTAAACAAAAACCTCTGCATACTCAAACTGTCACAACTGTTTTTATTTTGATAATAATAGTACTTATTAATCAAAACAAACTTACCGCAGGCTTAACAGATACCGTGTCCGTTTTTATGATTTCATCTTCTACAGGTAATTTTTCTGCCCTTACTTCAAATTGTAAAGTATACCAGACAAATAAAAATACGACAGTATACTTATACGACAACATGATTAACCTTACGTATTACTGGATTATTAAATAAAAATTTTCGTTCAGTCACATACGGCACTCACTCAAACAATATTCACCAAACGTTCACGAACCCGGACTTGAGTCTGCACTACACGCACAAAACTATCGCGTTTTTGAAAAGTAACAGTACTGTAACCCAACTGTAACCTTCCTTCACTTATCATTGCCTTCCGAATATTGTATACTGTGTACATTCATTTGAGACAATTCAATTTCGTCTTTTCCGGTTCTTTCACTGTACATACAGTTACGGTATCAAACGTTATGTGAAAAAATTTCTGTTAAATGTTTCGTACAAATCATGCAATCAATTTGATGTTGTATGGTACTGTCCGCTCTAAATAACCTTGAATTTTATTGGTAACATTATAAATGTGTGTGTGTATGTGTGAAATTAGTAAAAACTCGTTTTTTTATAATATTAATATACCTTTTGTAATTAATTTAACTTTCCTGAAAAGTTCTTAATTTTGCTTTCTGTGTATTTCTGTAATGGAATGACTAATATCATCAGAAGCTTCTTAAAGAAATACTTATGTTTTTAGCTAAACTAAGGAAATATGTATAAACCAGAAGGAAATTTAAGAAATATGAAACTGATCTTCAAAAGGGTCCAGTTTGTTATTATTAAAATATTTCATTATCATTAACCTTTTGTTTCTCACTCTTGAAAGAATATCTTCTCATTCTTCTCCAGAGTTTCCCTCCTGAGCAAAAATCGCTACAGTTCAGTACAGTTACAGTACCACAGTAATTAACATGTCAACTCTGCTAATTAATTTCTATCTTGCATAGGATGTTGCTATGATCTCTTCATTTCCATTTGTTTCCACTCTAGCAACCTTCAGGCCATTTACCATCTTCTCTCGTAGTGAAATGTTTGAGCACCTCTGCTCCTGAATCCCCTTATTATTTTGGGAATCCATTCCATCCTCTTCATTAATGACACGGGGTTTTAATCATTCTAGCAATCTTTGTTCCTATTTTCGACCTTTAAGTATTTGTAAGAACCATACACTGATTACAAACTCTACACTTTATTACTGTACTTAATTTGGTCACTTTTTTGAAGGTTGTCTCCTCAGTCTTATTTGACAGACAATTTTTGTTATTTACCATTTGTTATTATATTATTCAAATATTTCAGAGCATCCACATTTGTCAGCTTCTTGTCATCAGTATTTACCTTCTCATATAGTTCTTCCCCAAGGAAATTTTGATAAGTGAAGGTTTAAAAATGTTTGATTCCCCAATACAGTTTAATGGGTATTAAGGATTCCAATGTTGTTTAGACTCTTCCCTCATTAATCTGAAATAGGTCTTCAGGGTGCAAAGGGACTCAAGTAGGCAAAGTGTGCAAAATGACCTTTCAGCTAACATTGTACACTGTATGGATACAGAGGAGTTTGATACATTTAGCACTTCAGATAAAAGCTTGTATACTACGCTGTCTGTCTGCAAAATTTTCACATTTTTGGATGTATTATGGTCAAGAGTTCTTTTCTTTGTTTGCCAGTGCCCCTGAGCGTTGGCAGGTTTAGTGAGAACAGGCTTTTGCATTTAAGTTATTTCCAAAGTACATCTTTGCTTGCTTAAATTTGATACCACTGCTGTTGATGGCAGAGACACATTCCTTCTCCACCAGTAGTATTTTTTGAACTCTATGGATTGTAACCTTTCTTTTATACAACTGTTTGTGGTGTTGAATACCTCAATGTATATTTTGGGGGGAATACTCTTTCAGTTCTTGGAATTCGTGACATGTAGCAACAGAAAGACTGTCAAATTTTTTGGAACATTTCACTGATGGCACCAACAGATCTACAAAATTAGTATTTTCCTGAAACATTCCTGCCAGAGCTGTCCAAAGCTGTTATGATTTTTCTATAAGCATGTCAAGTAAACATTTAAACTTTGATTGAACTTCGGTAGATCAACTGGACACACTGGACTGTGAAATTCAATATCCCAATAGGGTTAATCATATGACAGTAAAGAGTGATAAAGGCATATGATTCCAGCTGCAACATTGTCTCAAGGTAACTGGCATATTTTGATACTGCATCAGTTATGTAAGAAAAAATCTTAAATTCTTGGATTTCGTTGTCCATGACGCGTCCGTTACTTAATTAAATATAATTAATTCACTACCGACTCGGAACACAAAGTTTTTTATGGGTAAAAACATGAAAGTTTTACCTTATAGCCTGAACCGGTTTTCGCTTTTAAAAAGCTTCTTCAGAGGCTGCCATTGGGAGCACTGTCCGTCTTGTTGTTGGCGACAGAATCGACTTTTGAAAGATCGGTATTGTGTGTGTGTGTGGGGTGTGATATGTTCGAATAATGCATGTGATTTGAATTGTGTCTGTTCGTTTAGGATGTCGTTTTTATGTGTTTGTATATTTCCAATTGTTCTAGAGTGTCTAGTTTTCAGCCTTTTGTGTGTACATGTAGAATGTCTATGTTATTGCCACACATACAAAAACATTGACAATAACATGGACATTTTACACGTACACACAAAAGGCGAAAACTAGACACCCTAGAACAATTTGAAATATACAAACACACAAAATCACATAAAAATGACATCCTAAACGAAGAGACACAATTCAAATCATACGCATTATTTGAACATATCACTCCCCACACACAAATATCGATCTTTCAAGAGTCGATACCATCGCCAACAACAAGATGGACAGTGCTCCCAACAGCAGCCTCTGAAGAAGCTTTCTAAAAGTGAAAACCAGTTCAGGCTATAAGGTAAAATGTTTACGTTTTTACCCATAAAAAACTTTGTGTTGTGAGTCGGTAGTGAATTAATTACATTTAAAAAATCTAAAACAATTCAAGCATATGTTCATAGTCCTTCAGAATTTCTGCATACTAGAAACTCTTATTGTCCACCTTGTATAGGGCATCAGTAGATGTACGTTTTGGAATAATTTTGTCTTTGTCATTGACAGTTCTAAACAGATGAAAACTTTTAGTGGATTCCCAGTCTTATTTATTAAATCTTTTATCATGTACATTGCTTCCCTTGTAGTTCCTTTTTGTGGGTAAAACAAGCTGCTATTTTCCACAGCTAATTACAAACACAAAATCTATTACTAACATCTGGAACTCTTTGTACAACAGTTGTCTGGAAAGTAATACCCGTTTCCATATACAGAGCGTGCAGTGGTTTCTGACACTGGAGATTCACTTAATCTAGTGGAACAGGCTGCTGAGTGTTGTGTGAGTGCTCTTTTGATTTTTTTTGAAGAGCTTTATGTCTATTTCACAGGTTCAACACGTAGATACCAAATCCGAAACCGAAAGTTTGAAAAAGGCTGATCATGGTAAACCCTTTCTAGTACCGAAGAGGACCACCACCATAACACGCTGGTCATGTCGTGCTGATGCCCCTAAAACTCTAATACGAGGATATAAGGAGATAAAAGAAGCACTATTTGAAATCTCAGACTCAGAGGACAATGAAGATTCAATAAAATCCTGTTACACTGCTCTAAGTTTGCATTAAAAAATGTCAAAGTTGGAAACAGGGTTCTAAGCATCCTTTTGGGATTGATATCCTGGAACAAGTTAACAAAACTAATATAACTCTACAAAACCCCAGCCTAGACATAAATACAGCAGTCGCTGTGTGTGGGTTTGAAAACCTTTCAATATAAAGGGGCAGAAAAATATTATTATTATTTTCATAGACTGCAGAATGCCATTGTAGATTGAGATACCCTGAAACCGCTAAATTGTTTAACATAGTATTGAATATTGACAAAAAACAGTGTTTTTATTTGTAGTTCTGGAAGATATATTTTTCAAAATTTTCCGGGGGAAGAACCTGAACCCCCAGACAGTTGGGGGGCCAACACCACATGTTCAGCCTAGGGGCCCACTAACTCTAAATCCGTCCCTCATGGTCATGTGTCTGCAGCACAAGGTTAGATCGGAGGTCTCCTTTGCATGATTTGATATTCAAGTAAGTAAGGATGGCTACTGAGCATTTGTGGTTGCACTGGTCTGGCCCCACGTGTGAGATGTGGCTCTGTGGCTCCCTTAAGATTCATCCTCAGGAGCTTAGAGTCACACTAACATGAACAGTAGGTGCTGCTACTATAGGACATCAGCCAAAGCAATGTGCTACCATGCCAAAACAAGTGGCTTCCACAAGAAGACACTTGCAAAATAAGCACTGTGCTCCATATATTATGTTACTAAAAATTGTAACCTAAGTTTCATAAAAATGCTTGAAATTTTGTTACAAGAGCACTATAACACAGACAGTTTCATGAATGTGTTAAGATTCTCGGTAATAGTTAAAAAATTTAGTTATTAACATAATGTATATACATTATATCCCTGAAAAATTCTGTTAAAACATAAAAGGCTGAGACATTTGTTAGATACTGTATTGTGCTGAGTCAATGATTCAGCGCGAGTTTAGTAAATGTATTGGCTTTTTTGACGGTAAAGACAGTACAAAAGTTAATGTAATAAGGAGTGCTGCTCTCTACCCGCGGATAGGAGAGGCTACCGTTTTCGTGTTTTGACCGTTTGATCGGTGTTTCCATCTGCTGAGAATTTCCAGCAGTTTTAAACTACAGTGGTGCAGCCTGGTGAGAATTTCCTTACAAACGGACAACGAACGGAAACTTTTGTTAAAGTTTGTCTCAAAATGGAAGCCTAACTCACGACATCGTAGAATATCTCTTCGGTGGAGAGTTTAGTGTGAAAATCTAGCGTCGACTTCTTTTAAACATGAGATAAGTTTCTTAATGACTGCGGTAAGTTTTGATTTCATTATATTAATTATATACCAAATTGTTAAAGGAGAAAACGTTTTTTTTTGGTAAGCTTGAGTAAGCCCCCACTTGTCGGAGCATGCATTGTGAGACGTAATTGTTCGTAAAGTTTTTATAAACCAATAAAACTTGATTATTGGAGTGTCAGAATCTCGGCTTTAATACCTAAAGTACAATAACCACAATATATTTAATTTTACACTTTCATTAACACCGATGTAACGAGATTCGGTTGACCACTTAACCTGTTACCCAATGTGTCGTCATTAAGTGGTATAAAGTTTTGCTACAATGACAGTAAAACTTTATACATACATAATTGGGAACTTACTCAGGCACGTTTTAAATGTAAATCATGTCACATTCAAAGTAGTAGTATTCTCAAATTCTATGGAGTTAAAACTATGTGTTTTAAATAAATTCTTCGCCACGTGGTAACCTCAATTTCACTCAAAGTAATAAGTTCGTAAGGTGTTACAGAGCCAAGATAAATTATTATATTGCAAAGGCAACTCACATTCAGTGAGGTTCAAGTTATAAAGGGTTATAAAGAATCATTGTTAGAGAACTTTTTTTAGTAAGGCATGTTGGCCAAAATAATGTTACCAAGTTTTATTATGTACAACATAACTAGGTGTTGTTTTTATTTATGTATTTTGGAGGGTGTCCAAACAGTGGGGGCATTTGTGTGTGGTCTCTCACTAAAAATGTAATGTGTGACAATAGGGTTCACTGAACAGAGACAAGTCCTGCTAAAACTGAATGAAATGACATCTTAAGGCTCCACACTCGACACCGAAGAGAACAACAAGGCCGCAACAACATGCCAATCATGAAATCGCCACGCTATAAATAAGAGATCATCCTTCTGGGCACATATAAGCAGGTGAAAAATATCCATTTATATTCACACGTAGAATCAACATGGCACCAGTTATACATAATCATCAGTTTTACCGTTCAAGTATACATTCATTTGGATCCCCAATTGATGGGACAGTTTAGTGTGAACACTAAGTATTAATTGTAAATTTCAATACATGTATAGTAAATTGTCAGTTCAGAGACTGACATGTGTACCACACAGCATCCAATTTAGATTTCCACTCATTTCTTTATAGAACCTTCGCTACAGATTTAAAGTCAGTTTTGTTATTAATATTTTCTCAAGTTTAATTTACTCTGCATTAAAACATATATTTTCTCTTATTTTTAAAATCAGGTTAGGTCATTTGTATAAAAAGATTACTGGGGAGGTAGGTGTTATTTTAATTTAGTTTCAACCAAGCTGTGCCTGTCGAAACACTTTTCAACTTGTTTGTCGAAACAAGGTTGTTGAAACAAGGTTGTTGAGACTGGTTATAAATTGAAGAAACATGTCCGTCTCTGACACACAAATGTATTTTTTTATATAAGGTGCTAATATTGTGCAATTTTTCCCTTTTCATTAATTGGCCCTATTTTAGTCTATATAAATTCTTTATATTAATCATGGTAACTGGGGGGCGTTAATTATTTTAAATAATTTTATTTCTCACCTTAATTAAGTATTTTAGCACTTAGCCACTTAGGCACTTCTTTTAATATTTTAATGTCCTGGGGACATTTGTATGCAATACTTTATGATACACATGACGTGCAATTAACCCACACCATGCGGGTACATTCATAGAAATAAATCTTTAATCCTAATTGGGATTCCTATAAAGCAGAAGTTTAGAATTTATATACACCAGAAGGCTAATATAAAAAAAAGGGCGTGGCAAGAGACCTTTATGTATTTGTATACTATTGTATATGTAATTTGTCTTGTGGAACGTGTTATGTCTGTATATTTCTGTGTACATTTTGGGGGATATATATATATATATATATATATATATATATATATATATATATATATATATATATAGATATTATGCATTGCTGTACTTTTGATGGGATATAGGTATTTTATTTATTATTAGAATTTATATACACCAGTAGACGAGTATTCTATCTCAATAATCGTGGCTGATCATTGATGAAAATTAATTATTTTATTTAACAAGTATAGTAAGTGTCACCTTTAAAGTTCATTTAAATTGGATGAATAATTATTTTAATTATTCATAGTAACGGTGAATGAAATTATTTATCTTCATCAATTATATACTGCATTTTAAAAGAAACATATGATATAAATTTTATATTTTAAGAAATAGTTTAATGGGAGTTTTATTTTGAGGTTAATGATTATTTTACATTTTCAATTCATTGATGGTGACATAGCAATTATTTTCAGGGACTCAGTTAATATTTTTCAGGTGGCCTTGTTGAGAGGGTATACTTCTTTAGTTAACCATTTAAAAGGGGAATTCTAAATCACTGTTGTTTTTGTTATTAATATTATGAGATAGAATAATAAAACCATTGTTAATTATTTAATTCTTGAGTTTTTATTGCAAGTCCCGTCTTACTGGATCCAGCGCAATTTTTAGCTTCTCTAGGCCTTAGCCTAGTTTTAATTAACTTGTAACCCCTCTTTACAAAAAGAAATATTCTTTTTGTTTTAACTACTCAAAATGAAGTAGGGGTTTCAGTATCTAATTTTATTAGACTGTTTTAATTGGTTGGTAAGGAGACAGTTCATTCAGTTTTCAAGATTTGAAGTTTTTTTAGAAAGAATATAACATGTTGTATGTTATTCCATGTAGATATTTTTGAGGCTGAAATTAAAAAACAACAATTTAAGTGAACACAAACGTAATGTACACCATATAAACATTTACATTTAAAAGTGAACTGGATTAAGAAAACATCAATAGACCTACATTTTGTTTAATGGTCCCCAAAAATGGGTGCAGCTGAAGAAAGTTTAAAGCAGTTACTGTCCATGAGTATGTAAATTGAAGAAACCCTAAAAACACATCAGAATAAACATTTACTGAACAATCTGAAACTGTTTGCAAATTTAGTTTAAATTTTAATAGCATTAATTTTGTTTAATAATGTAGCATTAAAAAGAATCAGAAGAAATGTTTATTGAAGAATCTGAAACAGAAAATTTTCATAAATCTCTGAAAACTAACTGAGAGAGCAGCCATTTCTCAGTGAAAAGAATAAATGTACAAAGACTAATTGAGAGGGCATTATAAGTATCTTGGAGGACACAAGGTCAACTGTACTTATAAACAAGTAACTCTTATAAAATTGTGTAAGCTTTCAATTCTTAAGTCATTGTAGTCATCATATAAAATTTTTGGGCTTAGTGGCCATGGTCTATTATTAAAATTGGTGTTCCTTTTCCTTAATTATGTTTCAGCAGTCTGTGCAGTAGCCATCTTCAATGAGGGGAACGGATGGACAGACTATCCCAACACTGTATTCTAGTGAGGAGTCCAATTTACTTTCAATTACCAATAGTTCAGATTAAAATGTTTCTTAAATTTCATCAAAATAAATGGAAAATGTATTAAAAAATTTATATTTAGTAGAACTGTTCAGAGGCTATCAAAGATAGCTACAATAACTGAACTTATAAATTCTTTTGCTATAGGCCTATTTAACAAAAATTTTAAATGAGATAGAAACTATTCAAGACAACAGTTAAATTTAATAGTCATCTTGCTTTTCAAAAAGAGCTGGTACTCTCTTAAGCATTGATAATTACAGGCCTATCTAGTTGAGCTCTGCAATTTCCAAAGTATTTGCTACAGGTTATTCACAACAGAGTAATACACAGATTACATGAAATACAAGCCAGTGAGCAAGCAGAATTTTGCAGTCGTTTCTTCATGCATGACAATTTAAAGGTAGTAAATCAAGTTAAATGGCTGATCACGTAATCAAGTGTAAATATATATGAGAAGCGTGTAAGAACAGTATTGCTCATGATAAACCTGATAGAATAGGCTCCACATTCCCAGCAGGGCTTGGATTATTGTAAACAGATTCGCTTAGCCCAAATTTATTGGACAGCGCATGTCAATTAAAATATTCATTGAGACAAGAATGGAGTAAACATTGATGAGATTAATTAATCTGTTTTTTTGAAAAGGATGAGTGAAGCGAGTCCTTATACTAGGCTACAATTGGTACATTTTTGTGGTACACTTTACGGAGAAACTACTGAACCTCTAGACTTGAAATTGAACACAATTATTCTTATTCATGTCTAGATGTGTCATCAATCATTATTTTTATAAAAAATTAATTTTGTCAAGAAATAATTGTAATAATTTTTTTTTCATTTATACAAGTGTATATATCTATATATGTGTATGTACAGTGTCGCCATCTATGGGATTTCTTTAATATTACTATATAGTCTGTTACTAATGCATTCCGTGGTTTTAGACAAACAGTGTATATAACAAATATTCTAGCATTTTTCTTGAATGAAAGATACTGGTGTGCTGTATTGTTTATAAAATATAGGCCTATTTCATAAATTTCATAAATCATAAAACATATTTCCTAAATCCAAGATTCATTTTTCATGTATATTTTTTTTATCAATATCGGCAAGTGAAAATATTTTTTGTATTTTTATATTTGTGTTTGAGGTTAAGTTACATTGTTAAAAGAGATTTTGTGTGTGAAAGGTATGGGATCATCTTCTTATCGATTGCTTGCACCAACTGGTGCTGCTGCTGTTAATATTAATGGATCAACAATACACTCCAAACTTTTATTAGGAGTACATGAAGTATTTAGAAAACTCAGTTCACACTCACTTGCTCGATTTCAACAGGAAACTCGTGGTTGTAAATTTCTGTTTATAGATGAAATGAGTATGATTGGATGTAGTCTTTTGAGGAAAATTGATTTAAGAGTACGCAGAGCTATTCCACCAAGACAAATGAACCGTTTGGTGGATTATTTGTATATTTTTGGGGGGATATTAATCAGTTACCTCCTGTTAATGACAGACCAATTAGGCCAATCAAATTAGTCAGAAAAATGCCGATTTCACACGCAAATTAAGCACCGATTGACAGTTCCACCAGTGGTAGGAAATAGATAATACATGACACCTATACCAAACAGAACTCGAGATTTTGCCTATGCACAAAATGGCGGCCATCGAAAGTTGGTAAAAACACGTTTTTCGCTTCTGGAGGCCGAGGAAAGCTTTGTAGCTGAAAAAGTGATAATATATAAAATGTAGACAATGAAAAGGCCTTTAATTTGAGCCATGGTACGATATGTTTTGTCAAATAGTTATTGCAAAAATCTCAAAAAACCATGAAAAATGCCTGTTTTTTGCAATGCTGATAGTTATTGCAAAAATGATGTTTTTTATATGTTTATAACTTAAATAGGAAGCCCTTACAATTCTGAATTGAATAAGTTTTTGTAAAGTTGGATCGGTCAATTTGTTGCTGAGATACGTTAATTTATTTATCCCAGAGCACTTAATGTTTAATACCATAACTTTTTTGTTTATAAACGTTTTGGGCTATTTCGGCATTTATTCTCTTCTAGAAGACTTATATTTCCATGTACTTTCTAGGGCAAATCAAAAAATTATTTTTTAACCCCCCGTTTTTTGCATTAAAAAAGTGGGCGATTTTTTTTTATAAACATTTAGAGCTGGAGCGTCACCCGGACATCGTACGAACTTCTAACTTCAAAATATCGAAAACTGGCTTCGAGGCAAAGATTTAAAAAAAAAGAAAGCTCTAGGACCAATAGGTCTGAGTAGCAAATTTTTTTTTTTAAATCATAGCGGCTTTGTTTATAACAATTAAGAAATGAATCTGACGGCATTGGGTATCTAAAGAGTTATATTTTGCTATGACTTGAATTTTTTTCTTCAAATCCATTTATTTGACACTAAAAATAATGTTTGAAGTGGAGGTTACCGACGCCAGACGCAGGAGGTGGCGTGGTGGGGGAAACCGCTCTCCGGCCGGCGCGGCGAGCCAAAAAATGAAATCCGAACTTCAAATCGGCGGCGTGCGGAAAAAATTGCCGTATCTCCTCGAATTTTGGACCGATTTTTTTTTTTAATCTGGGGTAGCGCAAAAAATAATAACAATGACGCGGTCAGATTTAAATGATAATTAACATTTTACGCTGCACCGTATACCATTTTTTTTAGAAATTTGTATAAGTCATTTTTTTAATGTTATTTGCTCTTGACGTTTATTACAGTAAAATGTAATTAATAATAATAATATCTATATTTTATAAATGCTGTATATTAATATTATAAAAAACTGGTACACAGAAAAGTCAAAATGTACAATTTTAAAAAGTTTTATTAAAGTAAATATATAAAGGTTGTTGTAATTAATTAAGTTTAATTTTTTTTTATGGTACATTATCAATTTCTTCTTCGTTTTCATCATCTTCTTCTTCTTCTATCTGTTCTTCATGTTTGTCATATATTTTGTTTTCATCATCTTCTTCTTCTATCCCTTCTTCTACGACCTTTTCAGCATTATCGCAATCCTCTCCATTGCAACCTGAACATAAGCGAGTACATTTCAATCCATGCTTGTGACATCCGCAAGCTTTTCCATATCCGGTCTTACACCCGCATGATATTTTTTCCAATACCTCTTTTGGAACGAGACTGTCACGTGTAAATCACGGAAGCAAACCAGTGTCTCCTTCCATCCAACCATATTCACATGGGTTTAGATTGTTCCCCTGCCATGCTTGAACTTGCCTATATACTCTCAAGCAATGCTGCTCTGCTGCTCCTTCTGTTGGAGGCAACTTTCCCAATTTGAAAGAAGACTTTATAGATTATCTTTCAAATTGTAAAAACCTCAGATCATTCAATGTTATTTTATTGTCTTTTTGTTTATTTTCATAGTCTTTATCTACCTTCGAGGAATACATGGCTTTAATAATTTCGCAGCCAGAATTACTTATAACATTCACTGGTGAAGTTGAATCGTAAAACGTTTTTGCCAATTTTATTAACATATTTGGTGGTAAACATGTTAAAATTTTATTTTTGCCTTAAAAAAAACTTGATGTCGTATCACATCCAGTGAATGCATGCAAAAAGCTTATTATTTAATTAAATTCGGGATGCTTAAAACTATCGTTTTTATAATAATTAATTAAGGTTCCTTTTTTAGTGTGGGTAATTTTTTTAAAGACAATGTTAGAGTATTCAACCGCCAAATGATTAAAAAGTAGCAGAAGATCTGTATCGTTACCTACTATTATAACGTTACTTTCATACCTGGCAGCCTCAAGAGCAGTTTGAATGATTAACCAATCCGCATCTTCGTCTGCCTGCTTAGTACGATACCCCTGCTCATTCAATCTTCTAATTAATAATTTTATTAAATTGTTTTTGTTCTTTTCATCCAATAAAAAGTCTTTCGGTTTTACAGTTATTTTTGTATTATAGACAAATTTAATTTCATGACCAATATAACCACTCTGCCGACGAAGTCGTTCTGCACTTTTTGTGCCTTTGTCGCCATCGTACCCATCAAATACAATATAACTATTAATAACAAAATTGTTCTTAACGTAATTAACATATTTACATATAATATCATCTATAGATACATTCTTTTGCCAATCAATTTGATGTATTAAGAAGCCACCATCAATAACATGGATGAAAGGTGAATTTACAGGACAATCGGTTAAAGAATTAAAATGATCACAAAACGCACTTTTATTCGTCTTTCGCATACCAGCTTCGTCAAAAATAGCAAGAGGAAAAGGAGCTAATTCAAATTGCAAAAAATGTTTCATGTTAGTTTTTTCATTAATGTTCAAGCAAATCCGCTGAAATATTAGCAATGGCTGAATTGGTATAACATTATTATTTATTTTAATTTTCGAAGACATGGCACTTGGAGGTAATGCCTTATCTTTTCTTCAAATTTTCAATTCATCAAACGATTTGTCGTTAATGTTATTTAATAATAATGCCAATTTCAAATGCTTCATGGCAATTAATTTTGTCATTCCCTACTAGGCCAGAATAAATCGAGCGTATTTTGTCACTCGGGGTGAAAGGATTACGTTCTTCGTAAAACTGTAAAAGTTTTTTTTAAATCCGAAGCGTCTCTGCTCATTCTGCTGCTGCGGGCATCCACATGTTGCTCGGAACTGTCATATGTAGAGGAACAAAAATTTTCCATTTCATTGCATATCTCTAAAAGTACAACAGTACAAGCAAGAAATTTCGCTATCGTGCTTTCATTCATCCCTCATCCGTGCGTTAATCCACCTACACACTTAATCGATCTCATCAATACTTGCTTGATAGTCATGTCCGACCATACACTACAACAAAATTTTTCGGAGCGTCATATAGTGAAAAATCCTTGATAGATGAATTGATCGTATTCGTTTGGATCTACGATTGATCTTAATTCCATCATATCTTGCAAGTAAAGATGAGCCGATTTTGCGTAACTGTGGTGTCCGCTTGCGTGAAAGTAAGGTAACATTTCTTTTATGCTTTGCAAATGCAACTCAAAATTTCCTGACTGTTCGGCGTGGTAAAAATTTAAAGTGATAACCACACAGTGAAAATACTGAACCCACAGCTGAGCTGTGGGGCCAATTTCTTTTAAACTTTTTAATTTAGTATTAAATTTATTGATTAATGCCATGAACAATGGGTCCTCGGTAAACTCATATTCACGTAAATTTTTACTCGCAGAAAGATTATTGAGAAATTGTATTTCATCATCACTGAAAGAGCATTCATCGATGATTAAGCTCCCTAAAGCAGCCAAATTTAAAATTTGTCCTCTAATTGCTCTAGAAAAAGCATGTCTGGCCAAGGCTTTATCTGACGAATTATCAGCATACAATATTTCAAATGCTTCCTTCAAGCCACTACTTTCCATAAGGTATCCAATTGCGCCCAAGAAAGACCTGAGGGTATGAAACCCTCCTAATCTTACTATAACATTACGAATACCATGTACATCATTTTCGGAATCGACAGAGGCAATTATCTCCCTAGCTTTCCAGTAGAGCGGTTGATCGAACATGACAAATGCGTGAATTTGTCCGTTTGCTTCAGATTTTCTTGCAGCTTCAATCAATACAGTTAATATGGTATCGTAGTTGCTTGGTGGTGTATTTACAAATTGCAATGGAATAATTTTTGATACACCAAAATTGGTTAAGCGCAAATTGACTTCTCTATATCCCATCCATCCTTTTACAGTGGTAGAATACATTTATTTGCCAAACAACCATAAAAAATCCAGACAAGAAAAATCAATTTTATAATTACTGATGTCTGAAAATGTTATACTTTCAACCTTTATTTTTTGAAACCCTGTTAAAGCAATATTCAATTGTTTAATGGGAAAAAAGCCAAATGAGTCACATATTTGATTAGCTGTTGGGAGGTTTTTGAGCTTTGGGATATTTGATACTGATGTTACAGCTGAACTGGCAGTAACACTCATAATACCTCCCATAGCATGAAAAGTATTGCGCCCGTCTATTGTAGCTGTATTGTGGTCAGCATTGTCGAAAATACATTGTAAAAAAGAATTGGTCGAAATTGTATAATTATCTGGATTTTTTACTATAGATGATTCAAATAATTGAGTGTCGTAATAAGATGCGCAAAGACCTAAATTAGAAAGACAATCGATGAGTCCCTTAGAAGCATGCTTTCTATGCATCATAGAAGAAAGTCCTAATAAAATAGGAGACATGAATGATCTAGGTTTTATAGCAGATATTATAATATGTGCAATTGTAAATATAGTATTATTCATTTTTTGTTTTTTTTTTCATCGGAACTGCGTTTGTTTGTTGTAAGTAATACCTCTAGAACGGTAAGTAAAGTTTGCGGTATATCATTTTTAACATCTTTTAAAAAATTAGTTGAAGATTTATATTCCGTTACATCATAATGAGTTTTAAGCACATCATCTAACATAATATTCGCAGCTTTTGTACACACTCTTAAATGTTCTTCGTCGCTATTTTCTTTTCTTTTTTTATACCATTCTTCATTTAGTAGATGATCAATCGAGCCACGATAAATTATGTGGAGGTCTTTTTTAAAAAAATACGTTTGTATTTCTTCATTAAATTGTAACAAAAGATGTTCATTTATGTTTCGAAATGAAGGAATGTCTCCATCAAAATCTTTTAAAATTTTGTTTAGAGAAAATTGGCATTCGTCTTTATTTTCAAGAATGTAGTCTACGACGTAACTCACAACTTTGGCAGTATCATCCGTTATTGGCTGACCTACAGCAGCTCTAGTTTTACAACGATAAAAGTCTTTGAAACAAGACTTATGATAATAAGGTTTTAGATAATAAACTTTTCTTTTAATAAACATAGTCGAACCATTAATATTTTTTCTTTCTGATCAAGAGTTCTATTATCAAGTTCTTCCAACATTTTGTCAATAGTGCTTACATTCGCAACATAAACTTTTGGTTCATCTTTATGTGTCCTTTTTTCACAAAGAAAAACAAGCTTCATTAAAGTTGAAAGTGTTTGCTTGTTTCAATGACTCACGCTTTTGGGTAGACTCATTTTTACCTTTTTTTAATGCAGCTTCTATGCTGTTAGGTCTAACATAAACAATTTTACAATTACAATGTAATCTTAATTGTGGAAGTGACTGCATTATTTTATACTTTTCGTCTTTTCTTTTTTTACTAGCTTCTATAATATTTGCTTTCGCTTTCTCACCAAAAATGGTCGAGTTATCATTAGTCATTTTTTTATCGCAAATTAAGCATTGCTCCATATAATTAACAGGATGCTGCTGATCTGCAACAGTTTTCGCTAAGTTGGGTGAAGGTTCAACATCATCTCCTATGCCAGATGAACCCGGAATGCTTTGAGATTTCATGGTTTTTTGAGATTTTTGCAATAACTATTTGACGAAACATATCATACCATGGCTCAAATTAAAGGTCTTTTCATTGTCTACATTTTATATTTACCACTTTTTCAGCTACAAAGCTTTCCTCGGCCTCCAGAAGCGAAAAACGTGTTTTTACCAACTTTGGATGGCCGCCATTTTGTGCATAGGCAAAATCTCGAGTTCTGTTTGGTATAGGTGTCATGTATTATCTATTTCCTACAACTGGTGGAACTGTCAATCGGTGCTTAATTTGCGCACGAAAAAAAAGCTAATTTGATTGGCCTAACTTTACAGTGATAAAATTGAAGGAAGTGAATTCCTTTTAGAAGGAAAATTATTATTTAGATCAAGTATTCAAAAGTATTTTTTTGTATCATCATCATTTCGACAAAATGAATCTCAACAAATATTTCGAGATATACGGTACTTGATTGTGTTAGTAATGGTGAATGTGCAGTTCAAGACTATGAAATATTAATGACACATAGTATACAAACTTTTTCACAAAATGAACGTCATTTTTTCAACGATGCAATTAGGCTATTTGCAACAAATAAAAATGTAAAAGAATTTAATCATCAAAAGTTAAAAGAATTTTGTCAACCAGTTGCTTATATTCCAGCTATTCATAATTGTTCTAAAGCAAAATCAGCAAGTGCAGAATTATCAGGTTGACTTGAACCATTTATAATTTTATCAATTGGATCTAAAGTTATGTTACGTTCTAATTTGTGGGTTGAAAAAGGATTAGTGAACGGAGCTTTAGGTTACGTTGAAGATATTATCTATGAAGAAAATCATGGTCCACCTGATCAAATGCCACGAGTGATAATGGTTCGTTTTGAAAATTATTTTTATTCAACATATGAAAATAGTGGTGGTGTTCCAATTCCACCTATAACTAAATTTTGGAAAAGTGGAAATATTAATTGTTCAAGGAAACAATTTCCATTATAATTAACCTGTGCAATTACAATTCATAAGTCTCAAGGTTTAACCTTAGATAGAGCTGTTGTAGATATTGGAGAAAAGGAAACTTCTATTGGTTTAACATATGTTGCGTTGTCGAGAGTAAAAACTTTAGAAGGTTTAGCATTAAACAGAAGATTTTCTTATGATTGATTTTGTAATATTAAAAATTTACATACGTTAAAGTATAGAAAACCAGAAGAAACTCAAATGAGAAATTTTGTATCTGATTAAAAATGTATCTATTACTGATTTAATTATTTATTAATTATGTTAATCTTTTTTTCTAATTATTTAGTTAATAATTTTTTTAAAATAATTTTCTATTGTATTTTTTTATATTAAAAAAAAGTAAATATAAAAAATCAAAATATTGTTTTTAAGCCATAAAATTATTTCGAAAAACCAAAAATTACTTTTTTTTAACTAGCTAAAAGCATGGTTTGATGGTGATTCGTGAAGCTCAAATATAAATATTGTGATTATTTATTTATACATAATATTTTTTGTATTTAAGCTTCATGAGTAATTGATGAGATTAATTAATCTGTTTTTTTGAAAACTTTATATTTTTCTCTTCTTTTGTGGTAAAAATTATATCGAATGTAAAAATAATTAAATAATTAAAAAAGAAAGTAAAAAAACAACTTAAAACTTGGCCTTAATGTAAACTATAAAAAGACAAAAGTTATGATAAATGCTAGTTTACAGAACAAAACGGTTGAAAATAAGATCATTTAATACACAAAGAACTTTGTCTGATTTGAACTATCTTTTTTTGCTTTTATAACTCATCAGTAATTGAAGTAATACATGCTGTGCAATAACCTGGTAGAATTTCATGATACCCAAACACAATATATATATTTATGTTCATTCACCAATCAATGAATTCATTCTTCATTTACCAATGTACAGATTATAAGTTAAATGTAGTCGTATTCATGAGTGAAATTTTATATGTGTACTATGTTATTGACAACAAAGAAGTAGTTTCTATGGAAACTCACCGGTTCCCATTTTCGATCACGCACCAGTGATCGGTCGCAAATGTGCGACACATCCTTATAAACATTTTCAATGTCAAAATTTCAGTGATTGTATCTAGACAGTGTATACCATTAAAAATTGATTAAACATCTCCAAAATCTTGTCTAATTATACTTAAAATTATTGAATTAACATTTGACTTGAAATGTTCAAGGCTACTGATCAACAAACCCAGACTTGTAAGTCATGGTAATGAATATGCAGAGAATAATTCTTCTTTCTGCAGAACAGTTAGCCAGGGATATCATCAATTATTTATTTTTGCAAATTCAATACCACATCTCACACAGCTTTGAAATTCATGTATAATTTAACCATCTGTTCAAAAGTTCTAAATAGTCTTAGATAAGTTCATAGCGTGGTTAATATTGCAACTTCACACCTTAATGTAATCGAACAATGATTTACATGTTCCTAAAATATGTGTAAGTAAACAAACAAACAAATCCTGAATGTTACTAATTTCCATTAGCATTTATTAAAATTGTTGTACTACACACAATACCCACATAACATACAATATAAGGTTAATGTAACCAGTCAGTACAGTAGACTTGAAGTAACAGCCAATGATTCTTATCTGTGTGGGGTGATAACGATTTTAGGAGACTGTGCAAAATTTAAAGAACGATATAAGTCTTTCAAGAGAATTATTTTAGTTTCTATTTTACTTTATTTGGAAAATGTACTGTTTTATACTAATAATATGAATAATGGCCAGGTTCATTCTGGAAAAATAATAATTTTATTAAACCATACTGTGTGCGTGGATTTACATATTCATAGGCCTTGAAAACACTGTTATTGAGCAAGGACTACTAAGAACCACTGAAGTAAGCTTCGTGCCCCCCCTGTCAAGGATAAAACTCGGAAAATTACATTCTATTTTCTCGTTGTACAACAAATTTGTATGTTGCACTCACAAAAGAGTTCATATATTTTCATAATATTACATTTATTTTGTATTTTATTTTATTGTGTACAATGATTTTTTGCGAACTAATTTTTTCTGTACAACGAATGGAATGAAGGAAACTAGCTAGCTACACTAAATTTATCCTTTTGATTTTTGTGGATATTTGATTTTTCTAAACAAGTTTTCCTTTGAAGATCGGTCTAAAATTCTGAATGATTAGCTTATCTAACATTTCTCATTTATGTACACATATACTGTAAACGAATTTTTTTGAAATTAATAAAAACTTTGTATGACTACAGTAAAACCCATTAAATAGTCCCCCTTGTTGTGATATTCCATAGTACACGCTATTTCCCAGTCCTTGTACATCTCATATGTGCAACCTTAATTAATTTAGAATGTTCAGTTCATTTTTATTAATGTTTGAAACAAATGGGACTACTAATTCAAACTCTTGTGCTCGCTTGCGGATCATCACTATGTCAGGACCAGTGACATTTAAGCTTATTTGTTACACTGTGGTAGGCCTACTTCATCCCATGAACCCAAATTCTCAAGCATTTGTTTCATAAACAAATTTGTTTAGGAAGAAATATGTGAATATGAAAAAATATATAAAATAAACAATACTATTGTATAATAAACAGTTTCTTTGCTTATAATATTGTGCTTAAATGTTTATCATGCTAATCTGTATGTGAAAAATTTGAATACATGGTTACAGTGTCTGTGCAACTTGGTCATCTCCTGTTTAATGCACAGTTGTCACGCTGTTCAGTAAAGAGCGTTTTAGTGGCACTTTACCCCAGCAAAAAAATTACTGTATTACCAACAGAATTATTTCCTTGGATTTCATTGTCCATGACATGTCCGTTGATTAACTAAATATGATTACATCACTACCGGTTCGGAACACAAAGTTTTTATGGGTAAAAACGTGAAAGTTTTACCTTATAGCCTGAACCAGTTGTTGCTTCTTATAAGCTTCATCAGAGGCTGCAACTGGGAGGACTGTCCATTTTGTTCTTGGTGACGATGTTGACTTTTGAAGGATCGATGTTGTGTGTGTGGGGTGTGATATTTTCGAATAATCCGTGTGATTTGAATTGTGTCTGTTCGTTTAGGATGTCATTTTTATGTGTTTGTATATTTCCAGTTGTTCAAGAGTGTCTGGTGTTTGACCTTTTGTATGTACTTGTAGAATATCCATGTTATTATCGATGTTTTTGTATGTGTGGTTTGCTTCAATGAGCTGGTTTGCAAAGATGGATTCGGTAGTGGAGTGTAGTGCCTTTGTGTATTCAATGTATCTTTGTTTGAAGCTACGTTGTTTGTTGGACGTACGAACAGACACAATTCAAATCACATGGATTATTCGAACATATCACACCCCACACACACAACATCAATCCTTCAAAAGTCGACACCATCGCCAAGAACAAGACTGACAGGGCTCTTAGTAGCATCCTCTGATGAAGCTTATAATAAGCAAAAAATGGTTCAGGCTATAAGGTAAAACGTTTATGTTTTTACTCATAAAAAACTTTGTGTTCCGAGTTGGTAATGATTTAATCATATTTAGAATTATTTGGTAATGTTAATGTATGTCGAATTTGTGTTAATCTTGTTTAATTCTAAACATATAAGCCAGTTTTTGTATAATCTAGTATAAACAATTTTTTCATAAAATAGGCCTAACGGTATTTTTTATGGTAACACGTGTTTTTAGGTTAGAAGTACAATAACTTTGTTAAATGATTAACAAATGCATAAAAGTTAAAAACAAAACTTGTAAAGAATTTAATTCTGAGAAAAATGGTGTAAATAAAGTCAATAAAAATCAACAAAAAATTCCAATTTTGGTTAAAAACAATACAATAAGTTTTTGGGCAAAGATTTTTCTCTTTTACGTCGGATATCATGAAAGTTATGGGAGATACAGTTCTGCGACCTGTTTTATTCGATTTTTCAGGTCGAAAACCATAAGAAACAACAGAATTCGCCCCTTAATTTACCTTCCCAGAATTTCAGAAAGTCTTCATTTACCGAAACCCGGGCGAAATCTTTCGCTAGCCGTAACTCGCTTACAAAGCATTTCCGGACATATGTTTATATGAACTTTTTTTCTTCTTTTACACTATAGAACCATTTTCAAATTATTTCCCTCTCCTCCCAGGACACACACACACACACACACACACACACACACACACACACACACACACACACACACACACACACACACACACACACACAGATTTTGTTTACATTAATTGTCTAGGATTTGTAAACATAAACAGAAACTATACGTATATTGTATAAACATTTAAAATAATAGCAATTGCATTATACGTATATAAAAAAATGCAAGTAAATAGAATAATACAAAATACAGTATAGGCTAATACAAAAATAATACAAAATTATTGGAAAGTTATAGTAAAGTCTTCTAGTATTTAGTATTTCTTTCCATACAACATTTCGTGTATGGTGAGGATTTTCTGGTGGCAAAAGAACTTTTAAGCTGCTTCGTCTTTTTACTCTAGAAAATGCTACGTACAACATCCCATGCATAAAAACAGATATAAGTAAGTAGATACCAACGAATTCAAATGTTTGTCCTTGAGCTTTGTGGATGGTCATAGCAAAAGCAGGTCTTATGGGGAACTGATGCCATTGCATAGTACATCCAAGTTGATTTTTACTAGAATCTAATATGATTCTTGGGATATGGACTTCTCAGCCTGCATTCTCTCCAGTGATAATCTTTGATTTAATAATATTGTTACACAACTCAGTAACTATTCACCTTGTTCCACTGCATAGTCCTTCGGAGACATCCAAGTTTCGCAAGACCATTATTATTGTATTTTTTTTAAGTTTCAGTTCATTTGGTGGTAGATCAGCTATTTCGATGGAATTCAGAAGTAAATTTGAGACCTCCTTTTGGTTGATATTTGACAGAATCATAACTTTTGTAAACCTTGTACTCTCCAGGAAGCTTTTCATTAATTTCTGCATTAATTTTATTAACATCTTTATTTAATGGTGCTAGTTTAGCCCTGTCCTTCATATCTTCATATCTGTTATTAGCCAGCCATTTTCGGAATTCTTCTTCATTAAGATTGCCGTTTGAAAGAATATCCTCTGGTAGTTCAATCTCATCCATAGCATTTACTGGCAAATCTCCATTGCCAACGTTTAATAAATATTCAGCAAAGTCTCTTTGCTCAGGATCCATATGCATATTTTCTGTCAGTGAAAAGAAGTTAAAATGATGCCAAAGACTGCTTTTCTTAATCGTAAGGTCTACCAACTCACTGCGGTTAGCACGAGGTTGAATGGGCAAACATTGCCGGAAATCTCCTCCAAAGACAACAATCTTTCCACCAAAGGGTATATTAGAATTTCCTATAGAATGAAGTAGTTGATCCATATTGTGTAATCCATATTTAGGTAACAAGGGTGCTTCATCGATCAGGAAGACATTAATTTTGGCTAGTTCTTATGCCCTAGATGATCCAGGTTCAATATTTGAAATTGAATCAGAATTTAATGGCACCTACAACAAAAAATAAAATTTTATCGCTTTATTATTTAAATAATTTTTTTAAAAAATTCGATAGAATTCAGTAAAAATAGAACCTTAAGTCCAAAAGCCTTGTTAGAAGTTCGCCCATTAGGAAGAAGAATAGACGCTATCCCAGTAAACGCCATGGACTTGACATTATACTTTTGTCCAGTTAATATATAATACATGCTTTATAAACAAAAGTTTTGCCAGTACCACCAGAACTATCAATAAAGTAACATCTGGGTTCAGGCAGTTCATTAGTACATGTGTTTAGGACTGTGTCGACAATTTCTATTTGTCTTCCTCTAAGAAGTTGGTACATCTCTTCTCCGATAGCAGCATTTTCGTTGATGTTTAAAAGCTCTTGGTTTTGTTGGTTTTCATAGACCTCAATATCATTCATGTTGTATCGTTGCACCCAGAAACGAAAATTCCTACCTTCTGTGGCTTCAGTATTTAACTTATAAGCAATTATTTGATAAGCTCGTTTACCAACCCGAGCATTTTACTCTATAATAAAACGTACCTTTCTGTTCTAAGTCACAAAGAAACAAAAGCAACAGTTTCAAAAAACTCATAAATTATTGTTGACTTTAGCTTAGACTAAAAACCTTTTTCGAACGTTTCAATACAATCCTTGAATTTTTTTGTCCATGATGTGTCTGTGTATTAATACTTACCTCAGAAAACACAACAGCGTACAGGAAACACGTTATAAATTAAATACGTTATTGCTCACTTAATATTATTAGATAGGGTATACAATTATTGCTTGTCTCAACTCTTATTTTGTTTATTTACACTGATTGCAACAGTTATTTATTCGTCTTCATATATAAACATATCGATACTGCACCATTTGCATTTATCCACGGTTTCTGTAATTTATTTATCTGTATGGTAAAGCCGGTCACCACTAACCGTCACCGCTGTCCAGCATGCCCGACGTCGGTAATGGATGTGCAACTCCAGCGTGCCAGACGTTCTCGTTGATAGATACATCCCACAGAATCTATTTAATTTATATTTTTCGATAAATTTTGATGTTATTTCACAGCCCATTATGAATTGTAATTAAAACAAATTAATAATAACAATATTAAAAATAATAACTGTTAATGATATTTGAATGTATTATGTAAACAAAAAATAAACTAAACTAAATATTAAACTGTAATTTTATCTGAATCATTACTTATTAAATATAAACTAAAGAATGAATGTAAGTAAAATTAAACAGTAAACATTTATTAAACGAATGTGCTCTAAAAACATGTGCTGTACTTGCTCGAAAATGACGATTTGATAGACAGCAAGCGTACGCATGATCAAACATGCACGATTCCTTGACATCCGTCAAGACTACACACAATCCATCCGCACGTTGTGTGGCTTGAGCTGATGGTCTTGCTGGACTCATTTTTTGTCGTGCACATCCTTCAAAAAATACACAACGTGCAGATGGATGTCAAAGTTACACACTGTCTTTTTTGACTTGCTGTCTGTCATGACGTCCAGTGGGTGATGGTTAGTGCATAGCCGGCTTAAGAAAGCTGGTTAGAAATTACAGTTGCCTAGCAATAATTAATTGTTTAAAGTCAGTTTTATCAATAATTGTATCGGTATCGGTCCCGCGATATTTTAAAATAAAGGCCCTCAGAATTTTGCGGAAAATGAGACTGAGTCCAATCGATTCCTGGTGTCAAAATACCCTTAAGTACCATCTTCTGAGAAAATCGTTAAAGCCGTTTTCGAGAACAAAAAACATAGCTAGAATTATTGCTCGCTTAATAGTATAGGATAAGTACAATACTACTGACTGATATAGTGTTCTGAGTCAGTAGTATTGTACTTATAATTAGTAAAATTATTTGTTTACACTTATAGAAGTGCAATTCTTCTACTGTCCACCGCTACAACTGAGCACTGAAACTAATTAATTTCAAGAACAGGGGTACTACATAATCTTATCACGATCACAAACATAAATCAAACTGACCTCCAGATTCAATTTACAGTTTTCAGAAACAAGCACACTACAGGCATGCCAATAAGCTGTGTTACTTTCCTACAGAAGTGTCGATTATATTCGTTTTCATGCTATTTATACAGTTATATATTGTTTAGCATCATATTTGGGAGAATATTTTTTTCTTAGTAACACTGAATTCTTAAAAGTATAACATTTTTGTCTGCAAAACATTTCCCAAGAAAATTTTGGGGGCACCCCGTGGCACCAGATGCCTGTCAGGGGAGTGTGGAAATGAAGCACTTTAGGACTAACAAGAAGAAATTGCCGGCACTTCACTCTGATAAGAAAGAAAACATGATTTTGATATGTACTAATGTCTAAAAGAGATAACATAACTGAAGATTAGATCAAACACATTTCCAATCAAACACGTTTCCAATCAAACACACTATTTGAACACTACACAACAAATTGCACAATGTTACTCCCACCACCAGCACCACTAGTGCAGCAAACATCAGGACCAGATTCACACTGACAGTGTGACATGTGGCATGACCCGCATCTGTGCATAAGTTAAAGACATTAACACTTGTCACACTACTGTACAGTACTAGTGACAACGTAAAAGTATAATCAATGTATAGCAATAACACCTGTTCCACTAATTTGCCTTCATCACTACTTAAATCCCTAACATATATAACATTCATTGCATTAATTGGTTTATTTTTTATACATCATCATTAGCCAATCTAAATACTAAGAGCTAATAATAAATATTAAGTGACAAGTAAATTATTAACACCAATTCACATAAAGTACAAACAATGACCAGCCTTTGATCATTTAAAATTCATATGAAGCAAATATATTCTCTGGCAGTGTATACACTGATGTAAATTGTACAGTGGTTTGACAACTTAAAAAAGTTTGTTTGAAATATATTTTACTTTCAATCTGCAAAGGCAAATTTCAAACAAATTTAGTAATTTTGGGATCCAATTCAGCACACATAGCTAGCAAACATTGAAATGTTGAAATTCTGGTGCATAAACATCATTATCATAAAAAGTATGTTGTCAAATGCCTTTTTATGTCATTCTCAAATTTATAATCTTTTCTACATATATAACATATAATGTATAACATATAACATACATATACATACAGTACACACATTAAATATGCCTCAAACTGTGTCACTTCATTATGCGTTGTACTGTTTTATTTGCTTTTGATTTAACACACTTTTAACAGTAACACACTCCTTATAGTGTGTTCAGTTAATAAAAACTCAATTGGAAAATTATTGTGATTCTAGAAATTATTAAATGTGTAAATTTATTTAAACATTTCATTTTCTTGTAATAACAGTGGTTAGACTATCTTTGTCAATTACAGTCAGTAATTGCACGTGTGCATACACTCAAGTGTGTATATGGACTCACAAGCACATATTTAATATCTTTCATGAACAGTACGAAATATGTTTACAAATAAAATAAAATAATCAAAATTTGTTACAATACATGTTTTTAGTATCTACTTACTGATTATCTTCCAGTTCCTAGTTTAACCATAAAATTTAATACACTTATAATTCACTCAGGTACTGAACTTTTGGTTACTGGTTGAATTTATGCCACACTTAAAAGAACAAGTGTAAGGTTCATATAAATTTATATGACAAGTGTAAGACTAATACAATTTATCTGCCTGGCTAATCAAGTGGTCACTTAATTTGATAGATAAATATTATTGTCTTTCGTACTGTAAGTAGCGTCAGATTAAGTGATGACAAATTTTGTACTTTATTATTTCAAACTTCATAACTTTAATTAAGCTTTTTGGAAGATATGATAATCACATGCACACACATAAAAAACATGTTGTATATTTTGGATTATACTATTGTTTAATATTATAAATAAATTTTTAATTAGTGAGAGTTGCTGTATTATCTACCAGTAATGAATAAACATACAATAATAAAAACCTTTACCTAAATAAGAAGGCACAAGGCTTTGTTTCATTCAAACACAGTAGCTGTTGAAAACAGTAAATCAATTCACTGCTCAAAAAAAGTAATGTACTTTAATTGCATTACACTTAACCACTTTTTGTTTTACACTTCTTTGAGAAACAGTATTTTTTTCTCTTAGTATATTGCATTGTCCTAGTAGCTGTAGGTGATAGTAAATATCGGTATGGAGAACCATACATGACTTCCATGTTCTAAGATTTGTATGTAAAATCATTTTCGAAATGAAATATTTCCATAGAAACCACTTCTTTCTTCAGCTTTAACCACAGTACTGTGGTCACTATTGTATACTAGGGTGGGTCGAAAAAATAATTATTTTTTTTTCAAACGCTATAGTGCTTAAAAGTGTCCTGTGGTACGTAGAAAGAAAATGACACAACGAAAAAAAATATCGGTTGATATCTTCCATTCGCGCATCACCGCTAAAGTTTGTAAAAATTGACAAAATCAGATATTTTTCAAAATTTTTTTTTTACAATTACCATAATTATTTTAAAAATGCTATAGCGCGTTTTGTTTAGTTGAGGGTCCCAATAGTATATTTCAGCAAAGAAATAGTTGATATTTTAGTATTAACCGTTCGCGCAATCTATTGAAAAACGGACAAAATATCGGTTTTTCAACTTTTGATGTGCAGCTCTTCGCCTGTTTTGTAGTGACAAAAGGACCCAGAACTAACCACGAGGAGGTGGCTGCACGTCTAGTTCCACCCACACCCTACCCAACCAACCAACCAATAAGGGTGTGTTATTTACATATGTACATATTTACATTAGTATATTTACAAACAGCTGTTTTCTCTCATTCTGTTTATTCCAAATGAAATACCTTGAATTGCGCTTTGCTGGAAAATTCAGGCATATTTTGCCTCGACACCAGTGTAGAGCAGATAAATCCGTCTCTAGCACTGTGCCCGCAAACTTTACTAGAAGCTTCAGTAACCAGTTTTACGCATCTCTCAACTGCTTGGGTGTGGCAGGGAAACTTTTTGAAGTCCATGATTGGTTTGAAATCTTGATTAACAAATAATTTGATCTCCTCATCAGTTACGTTTCGCAATAACGGTGGAGGCGTCAGCTTACAAGATTGCCAGTCAATAATTTCTGTGTAGTCTCTTGCTTCAAAGTTTATTTTAGTTGGCACAAAGACTCGAATTTTCTTTTTTTTAGCAGATTGCCTTCCTTTCAAAATTCTTCGGTAACCAAGTTCACGAATGTGGTATCTTTCATCTAGGATCATAGTTAGCAGTAAGTTTTCAAGATGGGCAAAGTACGCGTTCTGTTGTATTACAGGGTTTATGACTTTAATTAAATCTTCTGGTAAATATCTTGTTGTTTGAATAGCCTTGGAAACATGTTTTGGGCCATCCGTGAAATGCTTGCTAATCTTTATATCAAACCACGTTGGCATGTAAGATTTCATGATAAAGTACTATTTGAATCAAATTTTCTGAAGGATTTTTCACACCAATGAATAATCGCAGGACCCGATTGGCAGTAGTAAGCCATCTGGAATGTGACAGAGGGCCAGGATCTCGTTTTGTTACAACCTGTGTGTGTGTTTTGTGCCCCTGAGTTCAATCTGCCACTAGCATTAGAGCGTTGTTTTAGTGACGTTATCTTACTGTAGTGCATTTTCAAACTTAAGTGTGGTTGTGTTTTCGTAGTTTTGTGATGATGATGAGTGATTGCTAATATAATGAATACTTCAAAAGTTAGCATAATAACTAGAAAAGATTTTGAATGTCCTATATTTGGTAATCCAAGAGATTTATTAGGAAATAGGCTACCAAAAGCATGAAGATGTTCTCCGCTGCTGCTTTCAAGAGAGACTTAACTTGTCATGTGAAACTCATAATAAGAGGGTAAGTTTCTCAAAAGTTGCTGTTATAGTAGCAAATAAAGTTAAGTGTTTGTACGACAAATCATCCATCCCAACTGTGACTGAGTACAGAGTAGTTCAGCTTATTAATGCTTACCATGATTCATATTATAAGCTCAGTAAGTCATACTGCCGTGACAAAGATAAAACAACATACAAAGAAAAAATTGTGCAGTTTAAGATAAACGCATCCTCCCTGTTTGACATTGCCGCATGTAAATGTATTATCAATATAGAATGTACATGCAAAAAAACTCCAGACGCATGTAAATGTCCATTATCCATTAACTGTATTTGTGAAAAAGAAAAGAAAATTCCTGTAATAGACTTATGATTTATGTTTATGCAAAGGAAATATGGATTAGGGAAAATTGGCCCACTGGACCTAAAGGAAACTCAAAGAAATAAGGAAAAACTAAAGCGAAAAATGCGATATATTCCACAAATCGAGTCCTCAGCGTCAAACGGATAACAGGAAGTCACCTTAAACATGAAAGATTCAGATTTGAAGCATTCAAATCGTCCACCTAATATTTCTGAGGATGACGATTCTGATTCTGAATTTGAACCAGAACCTAGTACATCATCTGCAAAACCACAGTGGCAAATGCGAATCAAATTAAAAGCCACAGCTTTAAATAGTGATCGCTATTGTGTATCTGATCGTGCAACTGCTGCCATCGCTTCGAGTGTACTACAAGACATAGGTTTAATTATGGAATCAGATACTTCACACGTAGTGGACAAATGTAAAATTCGAACGGAGAAAAGCTTAGTTAGAACTGGTTTGCAAAGTAAAGAGACAACAGAAATATATGGCCTTAATTTTGATGGCATAAAGGATGATACATTATTTGTAGAAAAATTTAACACAAAGCACTTTCGAAGGAGCAAAAAAGAAGAACTTTATTCATTAATTAGTGAACCGGGATCAAATTACATAGGTCATGTTTCTCCCAGTACCAGTTCAGCTTCTGATATAGCTATCAGTATAATATCTTATATTTCACAGATTGGATTATCTCTTGACAAACTAGAAGTGATTGGATGTGATGGCACTGCAACCAACACTGGATGGAAAAATGGCGTAATTCGTCAAATTGAATTACATGTGGGAAGACCTCTACAATGGAGTGTGTGTCTTCTATATTTTAATGAACTACCGTTCCGCCATTTGTTCCAACATCTTGATGGTGTGACAACAGGACTGAAACCTTTTTCTGGGCCTATTGGGTCACAATTAACTGGTTGTGAAAAACTACCTGTAGTTGAGTTTGAACGTATTGATTGTGTGATTCCCGAAGTAGATAGGCAGGTACTGAGTAAAGATCAACAGTATTTGCTAGACATTTGCAAGGCCATTCAATTAGGACAGTGCCCTGAAGATTTATCAAAATGAGATCCTGGCCCTCTGTCACATTCCAGATGGCTTACTACTGCCAATCGGGTCCTGCGATTATTCATTGGTGTGAAAAATCCTTCAGAAAATTTGATTCAAATAGTACTTTATCATGAAATCTTACATGCCAACGTGGTTTGATATAAAGATTAGCAAGCATTTCACGGATGGCCCAAAACATGTTTCCAAGGCTATTCAAACAACAAGATATTTACCAGAAGATTTAATTAAAGTCATAAACCCTGTAATACAACAGAACGCGTACTTTGCCCATCTTGAAAACTTACTGCTAACTATGATCCTAGATGAAAGATACCACATTCGTGAACTTGGTTACCGAAGAATTTTGAAAGGAAGGCAATCTGCTAAAAAAAAGAAAATTCGAGTCTTTGTGCCAACTAAAATAAACTTTGAAGCAAGAGACTACACAGAAATTATTGACTGGCAATCTTGTAAGCTGACGCCTCCACCGTTATTGCGAAACGTAACTGATGAGGAGATCAAATTATTTGTTAATCAAGATTTCAAACCAATCATGGACTTCAAAAAGTTTCCCTGCCACACCCAAGCAGTTGAGAGATGCGTAAAACTGGTTACTGAAGCTTCTAGTAAAGTTTGCGGGCACAGTGCTAGAGACGGATTTATCTGCTCTACACTGGTGTCGAGGCAAAATATGCCTGAATTTTCCAGCAAAGCGCAATTCAAGGTATTTCATTTGGAATAAACAGAATGAGAGAAAACAGCTGTTTGTAAATATACTAATGTAAATATGTACATATGTAAATAACACACCCTTATTGGTTGGTTGGTTGGGTAGGGTGTGGGTGGAACTAGACGTGCAGCCACCTCCTCGTGGTTAGTTCTGGGTCCTTTTGTCACTACAAAACAGGCGAAGAGCTGCACATCAAAAGTTGAAAAACCGATATTTTGTCCGTTTTTCAATAGATTGCGCGAACGGTTAATACTAAAATATCAACTATTTCTTTGCTGAAATATACTATTGGGACCCTCAACTAAACAAAACGCGCTATAGCATTTTTAAAATAATTATGGTAATTGTAAAAAAAAAATTTTGAAAAATATCTGATTTTGTCAATTTTTACAAACTTTAGCGGTGATGCGCGAACGGAAGATATCAACCGATATTTTTTTCTTTATGTCATTTTCTTTCTACATACCACAGGACAATTTTAGGCCCTAAAATAATAATAATAATTAATAATTTTTTTTTTCGACCCACCCTATTGTATACCACCTCACTAGAGCATTCGATTTTCACTGACAATGACAGTTGATGGCACTGCTGAAACATCTGATTTTGCAGAAAACATTGGACCACAGCCAAGCAGTCCAGGAAGGAATTTTAACAACAAACTACTTCTTTGTTACCGATAACGTAGTACACATATAAAAATTATTCAATTATCATTTTAATTTATAGAAAATTACCCCCTCCATCTTCAAAAAACCTTTTCAATTATAGATATTTCATCTACCTTTCTACAGTGGATTATTATGATCTTCTTTTCAGGATACTTTATTTATCAAAATTAAGTACTTTACTCTTGTTAAAATGTAAAATGTTGCAGGTAAACTACCCATCCCCATTAACCGATCTTCACCAAAATCAATAGGCCTTGAGTCCCTACAACTCGGGCACATATGCAAAAAATTATTTGATTCTGTTTGAATTTGCGGCAGTTATCATTCGCCATAGAAAAAATTCTACACACAGACACTTCTCAGAAAATGACTTTTCTTCATGTTTTGAGGTTAGTACAATCAGAATCAGCCCTTATCTCGAACACAATTTTTTTCGCCATCACCATAATTCCATTTATGGAACATGGAATATGGAAGTAAAAAATTGCACCTATTCCTTTGTTGGAGACTGAGATAAGACAATGGGCAAGGTAGGGAAATAAATTGTGTATGTGTGAGTTTTACATTCCGTATTACTAAATGATTTTAAAAAGGTGGATCAATAAAAGTAAAGTACAGTACAAGATAAGTCTACGAATTACATACAATGGTACTGGTATTTCAATTCTATATATTTAAATACAATTATAAATTGAATACAAAACTGAGCCAGGGAAAATTAAAAAAATTAATTAAACTATCACAAGACCAATTTAGGATGTTTTAAAACATAAAACATCCTTACATGGGACATGTTTATATCTTAACAAAAGTTTTCCCATTTTTCCCAAAGATATTTTTTACCACAGTGCAAAGTATGAATATGACTCTGGTATTATTTTAATTTAATAACAATCTTGTTATAAAAAAAAAGGAAAAATAACTTTCATTTCAAAATTAAATTTTTTCAGTTGTGAGGCAAAAAAATTAACCTACGAGAAACTAAATATAAATATATCACTATTGACTCGGAACAAAAAGTTTTTATTGGTAAAAACATAAAAGTTTTAACTTATAGCCTGAACCAGTTTTCATTTATTTATAAGGCTCTGACGAAGCTTATAATAAGCGAAAACTGGTTCAGGCTATAAGGTAAAACTTTTACATTTTTACCAATAAAAAACTTTGTGTTCCAAGTTGGTAGTGATATACTTATATTTAGTTAATCAACGGACACGTCATGGACAACAAAATCCAAGAATTTAACACTACAAGAAATGTTATGAGTTCAAGGGTGTTAAATGCATTATAGGAATAAACTGAGGGGCTGAGGCAAGTGAGTCCTAATCTTCATTTTTTTTCTTTTTAAGAAAATAAATTTTTAAAGTGTAATCAAAACTTTAAATTTCTTTAAACTAGTTACATGGTATCTGAGGATATCATTGTAACCTCTACTGAGTTGTGAACTTATTGCATCTGATACCAATGTTTGATTCAAATTCAAAAAGTGTAATGGGATAAAGTTATATGAAAGGTTGTTTTCTTAGCCACGTTGCATAAGATACTAATTACATATATTCATAATAAATGTTGTGGTACAGAGTTTTTTATGAAATTTCATAATTTTTATATTGCACAGTATTGAATGTAAAAATTGTTTTTCACTTTTTAGAGTATTTTATAAAATAATTTCAAGTGTGTTAAAATACTGTTCACCTTTTTGAAGTTGGTTTAATTTTTAGTATTAATTTGATAACTTTGCTCATACAATTGGTTAAATTATTTTTTCATAAATAAAATTTGTGTCTAGTAAAACAACTATTTTAAATTATGAGCATATGAATGAAAGATGTATTGCATGTAAGAGAATATTGGGCTAAGAAATGTGAAAATCAGGAAAATATTCGTCTATTAAAAAATAAACAGAATTATCACTGTTGCACACCACTATAGAAAAATTAGGCGAGGTTATTTCCGATCTGACGATGAGCTGAGAAGCTTGAAAGTGCTAATCAGAGTAATTTTTCTATAGTGGTGTGCAACAGTGATAATTCTGTTTGTGATTATAACCACTAACACAACTTTCTTAATTAAACTTCTATTAAAAAATACTCAGCGAAATGCTAATTCATCTTTTCAAGAGACCTCTGCTGTTCAACAAGCTAGGTTGTCACAAATGAGAGATTATACGGTATCTAAATTATCTCAAGAGTCACCTGCTGCAAAAGCTGATCCTGCCTCAATGATACCCATGAACCTTTGAGCAACAGTGAAGTGGTCAGAGTGAGCATAGACTCAGCTTGATTCATGTTCGATTGGGTCATGAGTCAGATGAACAGTGCCAACATCACCTTCATTTGATTCACCAATGTCTGGATAATGAGTTTCCTCATAAACAAAATAAAAGGTTGAGAGTAGAACAGGTACGTAGTCGGAAATCAAGACAAAACGAAACAGAGGAGCAAAAATAATTCTATTTTTAAAATTCATGAAGGTACAGAATAGATTTAGCCAAAAATTGGTGAACAATTGCCTTTGCGTAATGCAGGATTATTTATTATAGCAGAAAATCTATAGCAGCACAGAGAATTCCAAATAAACATTGAACAACTAAGAACTGCACTTCACTGGTTATTAAAATGTAACAATTTATATCTTGATGCTAGATCCAACTTTGCCAATGCATTGAATTACGTATAATACCCGTATGTCTGAGATAATCCAGATGATAAATAGGGGGGAGTGAGAGGGGGGAAGAGACATAATATAAAATTTTTGTATTAATGTATCTAGTCAAAGTGGGAGGATAACATCAAGAAGAGTGTAGAAGGCACAGGAGCAGTTTGAACCTGTGCCAGGGTTTTGGCACTGGACAGGATGAGATGGAGAGCTCTCTCAAAAACTTCGACACCCAATGGGTAGAAGAGGATGACCAAGAAGGAGATATATCTAGAAAAACTATGCATTTTCTGCCATCTGGAATCAATAAAAACACACTCTTTGTATGTAGCTTTTCTACAACTGAACAGATTATCCAAGCAATAGATGATGTGTATATGTGTGTTTTTTATAGGCTAAGAGAATTAAGTAAATGACAACACGTTTTGTTATAGAACTATTTCAAATACAGTTTGTCTCGTTTGCTTGAACTAGAACTGCTTCAAGGTGCAGTAAAATGAAATTGAATTGCCAGGATGATAGCCAGTGTCCATTAGTCATTATGACAGTACAAGTAATAACTTCTTTTAAAACTTGTTCTTATTTTAAAGTTATTTGTTTCATTTTCTACCTGTAAATTATATAATATAATAATCTTTACATGTAGATAAACCCACATTGTATAAATTATTTTCTTAGCAACACATCTATCTAGACACTAAAAGTTTAATAACACACTGGTCAGTATTGAGAAAGTTGTTATGATGTGTACACACAAGGCCCATAAAGTTGTGAAAGCTTTAACTGGCCTCTGTTTAGTAGTAAGTTAGTGGATTTAATAAACAGTTGTAATTATTTAATAATTATCAGGCAATTTTTCCTTATTGTGAAAGATAATGTTAATACCATATTTCATTATACAGTATGTACGTGTATATTACATTTAATGAAACTGTGTATCTAGTAGAGTTAAGGTACATTTTATAAAGCAGGGATTAAAGAAAATCTAAGAAATTTAATTTTACAGTACCTGTACTATTATGAAATTTGGTGATGTGTTTATCATGACAACTAAACTTGAGCATATTAATAAACCTGAATGTCATGAATTTTATATATTTTACAAATTACTGATACACATGTGTATACATGTGTGCAGCCCCCACCAACACACACATTATATCCTCAGTTGGATGAATTCATAATTGAAATTGAATGCACAGAGAAATTGATATTACTATGAAAGTTTTTTTTGTAGTTTGATTTAGAATTGATCATTCAAATTTCTTACGAACAAATAATATTTCTGTACAACCCAAATATATCTTATCAGAGACCAGGTGCCCTGGCTGGGTAAAATTAGTCATTTCAAAAGACAAATCAAGTAAAACTGAAGAAGTAAATAAATCTATTCTAAATATAAGTATATTACTACCGACTCGGAACACAAAGTTTTTTAGTGGTAAAATCATAAAAGTTTTACCTTATAGCTTGAACCAGTTTTCGCTTATTATAAGCTTCATCAGAGGTTGTCACTGGGAGCGCTGTCAGTCTTGTTCTTGGGGACGGTGTTGACTTTTGAATGATCGATGTTGTATGTGATATGTTTGAATAATACGTGTGATTTGAATTGTCTATTCGTTTGGGATGTCGTTTTTATGTGTTTGTGTATTTAAAATTGTTCAAGAGTGTCTAATTTTTGGCCTTTTGTTGTACGTGTAGAATATCGATGTTGTTGTTGATGTTACACGTACACACAAAAGGGCAAAAACTAGACCCTCTTGAACAGTTGGAAACATACAAACACATAAAAATGACATCCTAAACAAACAGACACAATTCAAATCACACATATTATTTGAAGATATCACACCCCACACACACACAACATCGATACTTCAAAAGTCAATACTGTCGCCAAGAACAAGACGGACAGCACTCCCAGTGGCAGCCTCTGACGAAGCTTATAATAAGCAAAAACTGGTTCAGGCTATAAGATGAAAATTTTACGATTTTACCACTAAAAAACTTTGTGTTCCGGGTCGGTAGTAATATACTTATATTTAGTTAATCAATGGACACATCATGGACAACAAAATCCAAGGAATCTATTCTAAGTTCAATATGTGATGAAGAAATACAGACACAAGCAATATTTGTGTTCTTCAGATTGTTTTGTGAATGTATCATTTCATGAGAAAAATGAAGTAGGTAAGTATAAAGAAAGCTATTTTGCAGCGAATCATTGTTGTAAGAAGAGGTTATAAGCACTGATTGATAAAATTGGTATGGACAAGTAATGTTTTTACAATAAAATTCAGCTGAAGCATATCTTTTAAGTTTATATTAATATATCTCTAATTTAAAGATTATACATATTGCCGATAATATATATGACATGTGTGTTGTCTATCATGTAATGGGCAGGCATAACGTTCCATTGCTGCCTAATAAGATTTAGCTTAAACAAAGCTCACAGACACCTCACTAAATGTGATAATATTTGGAACCTTCTCAACAATATTACCTGTTACATATGATCTTGGTTGAATGTAAAACCAATACAATTTCACTTGGATCCAGTTGAGTTCTGAGAATCAGTGATAATATGGAACGTAACTATTTTCCCATGTCTAGCAATAGACAATGCATTATTTTGATGATAGACATCAAATATTGTTGTGTGGACTAGTAGAATTTCTATGACATTTTTGTGATAATATTAACTAGATTTAACAATTTGTTAATACCCGTCTATATGAGGACTAATCCAAAGTTAACTTCTGATTGTCTAATAAGTAAAAATGAAAACAGGGAAAAGTGTTATCAGCGTAATAAGCTCATACTGGCTTGCCTTGTTTAACATAGTTCCTAATTATAAAAGTTCAATGAATACAGTGTTTAGACCACTTGGAAGGGCTGCATGAGCAGTGTACATCAAGTAAAATACAGAGGGCAAATGTATATAAAAGTGGAAAGAGGGGTTGACCTAAAATAAGATGGTTGGATAATGTGCTTGAAGGCCTTAAAAGAATGGGCATGAGAGGTTACACTGAGATAGCAGCAAATAGAAGATATAGGTCTGGTATTGGAGGCCCAGACTCACATTGGGAAGAACAATATGTTTTCATTTGATAAAATCATCATTATAACAATATTGAACAAATACGTTCAAATAATAATAATAATTGTCTTGCTGATACATCCTCTTCATTCACTTTTTTAAATATTATATTGTTACTATACGAATGTCCGTCTAATCTTAAACGTGTATAAGTGTAATGGGTGTAACGTGTCTTATCAATCCGTCGTCGCTTCGGAACGTAACTTACGCTGATTGTGTCCGTTGCGAACGTACGAATAACCAGGTATCGAAGTCCTTACCTGTTGTTCACTAGGGGTGTGAAATTCCCGGGTGGCGCCAAATTGTTTAGTTAAAACAATTAAACAATTTTATGATGATATGGCAAGCACGGCTCAGGCGGTGTGGAGAATTCAATTTATTCCCGCCTCGACTTGACCTTCTTAATCGGGCCAGTAGTTCGTTGAGTTGGCTACGTGAGCGCTTGCCGTCAATACTAACGGTTCGCTAAAATGTACACAAAATTATAATACACCTTCCTAATGAAATTAAAACACAGTGGTTACACTCAGTACTTGTTTATTATTTGGTGATTACTAATTATTCAGTTTTAACACAAATTATATTTTGTTTTGTAATACATTTGCACCGGTAAATAATATGAGACAATTTCTCTAGGGTTTGACAAATCGATTTTGAACGTAACAGACAGTCAATGATGGCGTCTGTTGAAGTTGTATACAAATATTTTCGTTCAAACGTTTGGATTCTTGTGATTACGATAAAAGGATTATTAATGATTACAACAATAAAAATACACTACCTTACAATATTTATACTTAAATAATATAATGTGTAGCTATAACTTGTTCTTGGAGTGTAGTAAAAGTGTTTCAAAATATCGTAAACTAACAACAGGTTAACTTTACAAGTTGACAAATTTTCAGTGTCTTAGTTTTTTATTTAATCTTTGAAAGAAATTATACGCAGTTTAGTGACAGTTCAGATTACTGTGAGTAATATTTAAAGTGAGTTTATTCAGAAATTTGGGTAATTTAAATGATACTTAACACATCAGTAGACTGGGTGTACTCAGTTGTCCTGGTAAAAAGGATTGGGCTGCAATCATCTTCAATTTTCAAATGTCTAGGGCGTCTGGCATCTTTTTCAAATTAATCGGAGCAATTTATTCATTTCTTTTTTATTTAATTGGTCTTCGACATCAGTTAAATGGTTTCAGTCATCCTCTGCTTCCTTCTTGTTCATTTGTGGTAATTTTGTTTACTATTTTGACCCTTTAAATTAGAAATTTGGTCATTCAAGATTTGGCTTCTATTCTGCAAGAGCGTCACTTTACGAGTAAAAAATCTAACGGAAAATTCGTAACCAACGTCTATTGTCATGGTTACAAATTGTAGCATGTCAATTTTTGGGTATTTTTATTTTTACCGTATGGGGCATTTATATTTTATTTATTTCGTTTTTGTGCGGGAGTTTTAGGAAAATATTGTGAAATTTTAGTATGACACAACTGTTAATCCGATTACAACAGAACGCATGGCTACGTTATTTCGGTTACGAAAGACCAGTGTTGAGAAACACTGTTTGGGACAAAGGCGATACGCAATTTCCATTGTGTCATTCGGCTAAGGAATTTGCATCTCAACGAGTTTCTAAGAACTCTGTACGTGTGTGGCAGTGCACACACGCCACCACTCACGCAGGCGCGCCAAGTGACGCTCTTGACTAAAAACCAAGATGGCTAGAACGAAGAATTATTCAGCATCTCTTCATCGGTCATCCGGAAACACTGCTAAAGCCCCGCCTACTGTTAATGACATCAGCAGAGCAGAAGCCAATATTGTCCTCTGGTCACACACATATACCAGCTCTATGCCATGCATAAAGTGGTTACCACACAACAACTAAGCATGAACGGCGACGAAAACCTGGTGGCCGTGAACCGCCGTTCCTGCCCGAGGAAGCAAGCAGTACCTGTTACGTTACCGTTCCCAGTCTACAAGCTGCAGTCCCCGGTACCGGGCTGGCCCAAGTAGGCTCGCCACAAATATTTTAATTTTTCCAGTAAAGGGTGTAAAACAGTATAAATTCATGTGACCGCAGTCGGTTTTAAAAAGAAACTGTATCAGTTATAACGTTTGAATAATATAGAACAAGCAATTTTCGTGAGAAGATGCGTGTGTGCGGCGACCGCGTGGCCGGCGTTTGGGGTCTGGGAGTCATAATGTAAAATGATAAGGGGTTTTTCTTTCAAATATGCAGAGTGAATGTGAGAGCGGGCAAAGCTGGGCTGTTTCTGTTTGTGTTTCGTAATTGTGTTTGTGTCTTAGAAAAGATAAGGTAAGCGTAACGTAAGTTAGTTTAAGGATGATCATGTAACAACCAATATATTTTCTCACTAATTTATTTCAAAGGTAAAGTTTATAAACCGTTTTCTTAAATGATTTGACAAAATTAAAATTATTCACTTCTTAACGATGTGTAGAGTTAATTATTTCGAGAACCCATGAAACACATGTTTGTATCTAGCGTTCGTACGAAAGGATCCTGGCCCATACAAAACGAAACCTTCCAGGTAGGTGGAAGTTAATGTATTATATTATATAAATAGATATTTAAGCCTTTATTTAACGTCTCAATGGCTCCCGTTAACAGGGACAGTTTTTATTAATTAAAATAGTAAAAACCGTACCTACAGTAAAGATACAAACATGTTTTTGGGGTTAGCGGAATAAAACAAAAGTGCGCTATTAATGCAAAATTGGTTATATAATACATTATATTGATCATATTATATTTATATACAAGTATAGAGTATAAAATAAGAAATGGCAGATAACAATGAATTATCTGACAGTCAGACCGAGAGTCAAGTAAGTGCTGACTCTGGTATGCAAACAGAATTAACGCCAATAAATGAGTATAATGTAGAAGCATCTGATTTTGATACACTGGGAGCGAAATCAACTCCTGTAACAAGTAAAAAAGAGAAAAAATTGTCATTAGATGACCTATTAGATTTTATGAAAGTTAATTTCGATAAACAGAATAATGACCTCAATAAACGTTTTGATGATAATGATAAACGCTTTGATAATAACGAAAGAATTTTAAATAAAATGAAAAGTGACTTTAACAATAAATTAGATGAACAGGGAATAAAATGCGAACAGCAGAATATTCAAAACGAGATCAATTTTAAAGAAATTAAAGACCAGAATGTTCAATTGCAGCAGAATATAAATGTAAAATTTGATGAGTTGATAAATAGTATACAAGACAAGAATGTATGTCTTGAAAATGCCGATGAAATGACAAGAAATAGTTCGAATAAAGTAGAATCAAGTACGAGTAATACAAACGAAAGTTGTAATGACAATGTTGTATTAGGTAATGAATTAATAAATAATAATGACGATAATGTAATTGAAAGTATAATATCAGAGAGTACTGATAAGTTTGCAGAATGTAGTGATAATGAATGTTAATGTGTGTGTATGAATTAGAGAGAGAGAGAAAAAATAGTATAGTGGTAGAATGTGGGCAGAGGGTAAATTTTCCCATTAATTTTTCTGAACCAAGGTGTTCACAAATGTGTTTGCAGGGCAAGAGACCCGTATTAGTAGATGAATTGAAGTGTTTATTGATGTTGTATAATGTTGTACCCTCTGTCCGTAATAATGATGTTGAAAGTATGATTTGGTATTGTGATGAGAGAGAGTTAAACAGAGAAGTGTATGTGGACAAAGTAACAGAATTATATAACTTAAATAGAAAGTATGATGAATGGAAGGAAAGTTTAGAAGTATATGTGAATGATAATGATTACAATGATTTAATAAAAATGATTAACCCGATAGTGAATGAATTTAATGACGAAGACTTGACAAAAATACCTAATGTAGACCAGTTTAATGAGCATTTGAATAAGTTGAATGAATTTAGTTTGTATGGTTGCGACACACCAAACAGTCATTTGTGTGGTGATAAAATTGAACAATGTTATGTAGAACCAAGGTTAATTTGGAACGATGGAGGTTAAACTATTAAAACAATAAAAGACAGTATAAACATTGTGTTTAATGGTTTTTTGACATGGCAAATCTGGACAAATGAAGTGCGGAAACAACTGAACAATAAATAACAAGAGTTTGTAAATAAAATATAGTGAATTTATTTGTGTGCCTTGTGGAATGTTAAGTAAATAATGTGTGTACGTAAGATGATGTTGCAATAATAATAATAATATTTTGTAATTCAAATAAATAAGTACCAGAATTAATTTTGAAAACAGTAATTGATTAATGGGAATTGTTTCGATAACTATATAATTTATATTTTCAGTAATTAATTAAATTAAAATAATTTGATACATGTTAAATACTTTGATTATTTGAATATTAATTAATTAAATTTTTTTTAATGAATTTAATTTACTTTACGAGATGGAAATTTGGTAATGAATGATACATTATTTGATGTAAACTAATATTTTGTGTAAAATGTTTCA